>JAVLUX010000025.1:39245000-39845000 GCA_032164185.1 Moxostoma hubbsi | reverse complement strand
TGTGAGTTTAATATTTTTATCTGTGGTGATTTTAAAGGGATGAATTGAGCTTTGCAAACAAAAAATGTTTAAGCGTTAAAACTGACAGTGCACAGTGCATTTGCGTGTAGTTACTATAAGTGGGGAGAACTTTTGTCTTAAATCATCCTCATTATTTAAACTATTGCTTGTGTACAAATGCACCTTTATAAATGCATTTTAATTTGAGTCATTATCGGACTTCAAATTGCCTGCCATGAGCAGTTCCCGTTATTTTTATTCATAATAATTTTATTCATAATCCACAGTTTATTTGTGAAATTGTTTTGGAGTCTGTTAATGATATTTTTATGTTTGGGTGTCTGACAGACAACGGATTACTTTAACAAACTGTTGCAGAAGAAAACAACAGTTGGATGCCGTGAATTACATGTTGCACACCCACAACAAACTTACAGTTCTGCACTTTTGGAGTGTCTCTCATAACAAACTTCCTATTTATATGTTGTGTATTTATCAGTTTTTCTATTGTAGGGCTGCACTTATCGTCCACATATCCCTAAGGAATGCGTCCACTAACACGTTCAATTGTGATATTAATTTATTTACCTCAGTGTTGTTGCATAAGAAAATCTTCAAATATTTTATTTTTCTCAGACAAGTAATCTAACCTTCAAAAATTCACAGCGTGTCATCTCTAGCAGTGACCAAAAACAACAACAACAAAAGATGCTCAAATTTATCTTCTAGGTAAATCACACTTTGTGTAGATTGCAACTCTGCACACACTGTTTATTCAATGTGTACTCTACATGAGGTGCTTCATCCTGAGATGCTTTTAAAATGGAGAACACATAACTGCTGCACATTCATTATACACTACAACTCAATACATTTATTGCATTATTATACTAATAACATTTCAGTTCTGTAAAGAAACTCTAGTTTTACAAAGCCCCTTAAAAGTACAGATGGAATTTATTTCAGAAATAGTTTTGCATTGCCTTGCAATAGTTTGTGTTCCCTTACAATAAATGTGGTTTTACTATAGTAATATTGTAGTAACCAAGGTCAATTTTGTGGTTATGGTTTTACTACAATTTCCACAGTAACCACAGAAACCTCAAAATTAACCATATTTACTACAATATTAAAAAAGTAAAACCATCGTTCATTTTCGTGAGTGATTTTTCATAAGGAATGTATAAATGTATTAAGTGGGAATGCAAAAAAGGAAAAAAAACCTCCCTATCCTCTAAGGAGCAGCGAACAGTCTGTCAAAAAAACATTTTGAAGCATTGAAGCAAAAGCCTTGAGATTCATCTTTGTTTTATTTATTTTTTTAATCTAAAACGTTTATTTACAAGTTTAAATTAGATTTTGAATTTCAGATTTTTAATGCATCTTGAAGCATATTGATAAGATATTCTCTATCATGTCTTATTATAGTTTGCACTTTTGCTCATCAGGTGAATTTATCTAGTTTTAGCGATTGAGATATTTTTCCTGGAAAACAAGACAACGATCATCTTTGAAAATGTTCCTCATCAACACTAGTGATGTCACAAGGCTGCTTTTTACATATGTCAAAGTAAAGACTGGAATCGACCCAGAGAGTGACTTTATATTCAATATTCAAATGCAGTTTAACCTCAGATGCATGTTAAACTTGTTTTTACACAGAGGTTTTTGGCTCTCATGAAGAAAACTTCCATGATCACTCATGCATGGAAGAGCTCTGCTGGATTACCATGTCAAGAACCTTTTTCTGCTTTGGGAATTTCACTTCCAGCCCAAACATGAAATTAAAGTCTCATGGCATACAGATGTGCTCTACATGCCTGCAGCATCAGTTCAAACAGAGACAAGACAAACTAAAGTCGTCTACAGGTTTCATGATGCAGGACATTGTTGAAGTCTTGATGTTGTCCTGGGGCTATGCACGTTTTCATGTGTGTACATGTGTAAATTAAAAAAACAAAAAACACTAACAATAAGAGGTCCTTATTCAAATGAAAAAGAAAGACAATGAAGAAAGAAATTCATGCAAGTTTGAAAAACTAATATGATTATTAATTTTTGGATTTCATTGAAAAACTAAATTCTACAAAACATACTCTACTGATATTGTAAAAAAAAGAAATTGAATCAAAGTGAACATGTACAACATAATGTGGTAGTAACATGTATTTCCAAAGGCAGCTAAATTGCTGCATGGTAAAAAAATATAGAAAATGCTCTGTACAAAATGGAAGATGATTTGATGTTACGAAGCTGTTACATACCCTGTCCAACCTTCATGATAACCTTCATAGAGAGAGTTTTGCAAACGCCTCCCTCACGATTCTCCAAGCCTTCCAAAGAGCCATTTGACGTGGCTGTGGAACAGAAGATAAAATCAGCTGTGAGAGTGTGAACTGACTGAACATGAGCATTATGAGGTGTTCTTAAGAGCTTTATTGATATTACAGCCACAGTTAATCTGTGAGGTTTTTTTGTATTCCACACAAGACTCTTTCTACATGGCTTGTAATGAAGGGTTTGGTTTAGTCTTGAGGGAACTCAGCTCTCTTTAACAGCAGTGAGGAGGTGGGAATGAGCATGTTAATATGATGTCATGTCCCACAGGGATGAAGTTATGAACAGTAAGGCACAAATGTGCAGGATTTCCACAAGCACCTGAGAATCCCTGCAGTACTAAAGTATTACTGTAGCCAAACACACACACCGCCTCCATCTGAAGCTGTCATGTGACTCCAGAGCAGTATTTATTCATATTACTGAATAGTTTCCACCTTTACATGGTACAACTTCTTTTAACTGTCAGGAAAAATGTTTTGATGTCTAAAGCCCAACTATATTTAGGTTAGACGTGAAAGCTAGGCTTCTGTGAACAGGATGCGCAATGCAAATTTAGTCATCAAAAGAGTGCTGGAGCACTGGACATGTGCGGCCCGATTTTTCTAACTGCGTGTACTATGAATGCGCAGTACTATCTGGAATAGTTAGCACTAATTAGTGGGTCCACAAGGTGGCAACACTCACAGTTGAGCCATTGCTGAAGAAGATGTAATCAGCACTAAACAACAAGAGACAAAGCAAGAAACAACAACAGTTGATGTGCACACCAAGAACGCCTGTGTGAGGAGGTCAGAATATATCTGCATTATATTCCTTCAGACTTGAGTTAAAGATATCTTTATGGGTCTAATCTCTTGAAGATAAATGGTCCAGTATCTAATAGCAGTCGTAGAAGCAAGGGGGACGGGGAAGACTGACCCATCCTCAAATCTCATTCACTTTCACACATTCGTCAAAATTTGTGAAAATACACATTAGAACCAATGTGCACAATTTACTTTCTTCTGCCTTTAAACTTTAGTCTGGCACCACAATGCATCCTGCGCACGCAGCCCTTGACAGCCCAAAGAATGGATGTCAGATGCGCTCATGTAAAAAAGGTTTTTCTTGTGTGCGTGCCATTTTCAGAGGTGTGACGAGGTGAATTAACTTTTACATTTCTGTCTTTTCCTCACAACACACTATATGACATCAGAAGAGTTGAGATCTAAGGCACGAGGAAAAAAGTCATACTGATTTTGAATGATGGGGTATGAAAAAATAACTAGAGTAAAAAAGTCTCCAATTAGATATAAAACTTTCTTGTAGTTAAACGCGGATGAATGGAGGATTTCGTGGAGTGTAGTGGAACATTCCATTCAGTTTTTATTGTATTTTTAAATAAAACCTTTTTTGTCAAATGAAGATTGTGTCGATATAGTGACACTATGTGTCTCTCGAGAGTCTCAGATACCTCTTATCTTTAAGGAAAGACCAATGAGAATTGGCGAACAAATTTTGCATGCCCCTCCCCCGAACAAAAGGGTATAAAAGGAGGGAAGCGTGCGATTTGGAGTCAATTCGCATGTAGATCTGTTCGCTTCCCGGGAATCCTCCCACTGCTCACTCTGGTACGCCCTGACCAAGGTTCCCCTTGGCATAGATATGCTGGCACACAGCTGGCCCCAGGGGCTGTGCAAGTATGTGTTCCCCCAGTGAGTCTACTTGCACTGACCCTGTGCAAGGTCAGGGAGGACAAGGAGCAGGTCATCTTAGTGGCACTCTACTGGCCCACCCAGACTTGGTTCTAGGGCCTCACACTCCTCACGATAGCTCCCCCTGATAAATTCCCCTGAGGAGGGATTTCCTCTCAGGGACAGGGCACCATCTGGCACTTGCGATCAGACCTCTGGAATCCCCATGTCAGGCCCTTGGACGGGACACAGAAGACCTAAGTGGCCTACCACCCATGGTGGTAGATACTATCACTCAGGCTAGGGTAACTTCTGCTACAAGGCGCCTGTATGCTTTGAAGTGGTGTCTGCTCCCTAAGTGGTGTTCTTCCCGACGCGAAGACCCCCAGAGATGCGCAGTTGGGTCAGTGCTTTCCTTTCTGCAGGAGAGGCTGGAGGGACGGCTGTCCCCCTCCACCTTGAAGGTGTATGTGGCTGTTATAGTGGCACACTGTGATGCAGTTGACAGTAGGTCTCTCGGGAAGCACAACCTGATCATCAGATTCCTTAGAGGCACGAGAAGGTTGAATCCTACCAGATCACGCCTCATTCCCTCAAGGGATCTCTTTGTGGTCCTGCAGGGAGCCCCGTTTGAGTCCCTGTAGTCAGTTGAGCTAATGGCGGCCTCTTTGAAGACTGCCCTCCTGACTTTGCTCATGTCCATCAAGCGGGTATGGGACCTGCAGGTGTTCTCTGTCAGCGGGAGAAAAAAGAAGAGAAGAGGCCACCGCTGGGGCGGCCTGTCCCCATTTTTTGCAGACGAATTGTCTGCGAGGTGTGGAGGCTGTGCGACACTTGTAGGAGCATTGGGGGAGATTACGCGATGGCCAGGTGCACTGGCTATGAGGCATGCAATGATTTGCTTATCTCACTCTGCCAGTCCACGTAACACAGTTCAGCTAGTTGTGGTGTTTCGTATAGGGACCCCTAGTGTCACTACATCGACACAACGTTGAGTGAGTGACAGATAGGGAATGTCTTGGTGACTTTCATAAACTCTGTTCCCTGATGGAGGGAATGAGTCGTTGTGTCCCTCCTGCCACAATACTGAACTACCCACTGAAATGGCTGGGACCCTGTGTCGGCTCCTCAGCACAAAACCTGAATGAATGGTTGTGAGCCAGCTCCTAATATTCTTGTGTGTCTGGGGGAGTGGCATGCAAATTCCAATCGCCAAATCCCATTGGCATTTTCTCAAAGATCAGAGGTGTTTGGGGCTTCCAAGTGTGACCCCTGGTGTCACTAAATCGACACAACATCTTGTTTCCTCCACCAGGGAAAAGAGGTTATGAAAGTAACCAGGACGTTCTATTCATCCCATCTCCCTTTAAATAGTCTTAATTTATTCCACTAGATGGCAGCAAGTACTAGAAAAGAAATATTTGTCCTCTATCACCTTCTGTCACAAAATGTAGATCTGAAATGTAGGTGACACTAAAATGCATTTTAGCCATCACAGATGTGCTCGTCCATAGACATTCAGTCTAATTTTCAGTTCATGCACCATCCCCATGTTTCATTGAATACCTCAACCTCTGAGTGGACTAGAAGCTAAGGTAAATTAGATTAGAATAAGAATCAGAATCAGCTTTATTGCCACGTATGCTTACACATACACAGAATTTGTCTTGGTGACTGGAGCTTCCAGTGCACCATAACCACCGGCCACAATAGCAGCACGCAGCTACATATATCTGAATAACAGGAGGGGCCCACCAACGTTTAAATTAACGCTTAATATCTTAGCTAAATAATAGTTTTTCCAGTGTGTTGTCACAAACACTAAAGACAAGAAATCTTTTTTATACCTTTATATGAATTATGGTTTTGGGTAAATCAGAAGAAATAAACAGAACAACGCATGCACATGAGAAAGAGAATACATTTAAATAAAACCAGTACGGTCAAAACAATATATCAAAAGACGGTCTGTAAAGTAATGTAAAGTAACCAATAGAAAAAAAATGGCAATGACAATAAACATAAAAAAAGTCTTATCAGATCGCAGATACATTAGGCAAGTATGGAATCACTACCATGAAATTTTGAAATGTCAATGTTTAGGAAGATGTCCAAATCCTTTGATGTTGAAGAAAAATCCACTCATACAAAAAATAGAAAGTCACCCTTCAAGTGCTCTTCAAATAATCCAAAAAAAAAACAAGTTCAGAGAGTTAAATCCTTGAACTCTGGATATTTGATAATCCACAAGGCAAATGCAGTGAGAACAATCCATTGGGGAGAAACCACTTGATATTCACATATGTACTGCCTTTGCAACTACATATAAAGTTTCAAGATGAAAAAACATGAAAAAACAATGAAAAAACAAGATTTAAAGAGTCCATCTATATAAAGAAAATAATCTAACATTAGCTAGGGAGCTCACAGATAAACTATATACATCAAGTGAAAACAAATACACAACACAAGAAGAAACAAATTTACATGATTGAACTGGAAACAAAGTTTCTCAATCAGGACTCCATTGAATTTTGCTGGAGGTGTAAGAATAATCCCATGCTTCCCTCTTCTAAACAAACTATCATCGATCATACTACCAGATTATATACCAGGGGTTTTAGCACTCAATCGCCCCCTAGTGATGAGTATGATACAAAATACAAATGTAACAGTATTTACATTTACAGCACAATACAGCAACAAGACAGAGATAATACAAAAATTAAATAAATAATAAAATTGAATAAAATAAAAACTAAGTAGAAAAACTATATATAGAATACACAATACAACTATATACAACTGTGTGTGTGTATATATATATATATATATATATATATATATATATATATATATATATACACACACACACACACACACACAGACACACAGACACACAGACACACACACACACACACACATACATACATATACGTACACATATAAGTAGTGCAAATTTAAATACAAATCTGTTATATTCAATGCAAGGGAATCTAATAGCAGAAGAGGTAGGATATGATGGATACATATAAAAAGACTAAACTGTGAATTGCACATAATTATTGCTCATTGAGGCAGTTTTAACTGTTCATGAGATGGATAGCCTGAGGGAAAAAACTTTGCCTGACGGTTGTGGTGCTCAGAGCTCTGAAGCATTGGTTAACAAAAAAAAAGTTCAAAAAGGTAGTAAGCTGGGTGAGTGGGGTCCAGAGTGATTTTTCCAGCCTTTTTCCTCATTCTGGAAGTGTGCAGTTTTGAAGGTGAGGACAGGGGGTAACCAATAATCCCCTCAGCATTCAGAACTGTCCTTTGTAGTCTTCTGATATCTGATTTTGTAGCTGGCAAAGGAAGTACAACAATGGAGTCAATGTGGGTCTCCCACTTCAGGTCCTGTGATATGGTAGTGCCCAGGAGGGGGTCAGTGTTGGGGTGTTCCTCATAAAGTCAACAATCATCTCCACCGTTTTGAGCGTGTTCAGCTCCAGGTTGTTTTGACTGCAACAGACAGCCAGCTGTTCAACCTCCCTTCTGTATGCAGACTCGTCATCATCTTGGATGAGGCCGATGACAGTGGTGTCATCTGCAAACTTCAGGAGCTTGACAGATGTGTCCTTGGCGAGGCAGTCATTTATGTACAGGGAGAAGAGTAGTGGGGAGAGAACACATTTTTAAATTTCCTCTGTCTCAAAAGCTGCTGCCTGTCTGTTGGAAAGCTGGTAATCCACTGACAGATTGTCACAGTCTGTCTGCACCCTTTTCAAGGACTCTTATTTTGAAGTTCTCTCCCTCACTACACTTCCCAGAAGTCAGTGCCCTAATCACTCCATTATCCTCACCTGTGTGCCATCCCCTCGTTTAATTCCTAAGTGTATATATTCCCTCTAGGTCTGTCAGTCTGGGTCAGTCCTTGAATTGTGGATAGTAATGTTTGAATGTAGGTTGTGATGTTTATAGTTATGGATTGTTATGTTTGATGTTTACTCCAGTGTTGGCTCTACTCTTGTGTTTGCACTACTCCAGCGTATGTTCCACTCCTGTGTTTGTACCACTACTGCGTTTATTATTAAAGGATTGAAAGTTCCTACTCCTACGTCTCCTATCCTCCTTGATTCCAGGACACCCAAACGCTACACAGATAGACGTGGGAACAGAGAGTTGGTATATTTTAGTCTGGAGAATAGCTGGGATGATGGTGTTGAAAGCCGAACTGAAGTCCACAAAAAGGATCCTTGCATATATCCCTAGTCTGTCCAGATGTTGCAGGATATGATGCAATCTCATGTTGAGTGCATCCTCCACAGACCTGTTTGCTTGATAAACAAATTGAAGGAGATCTAGAAAGGGTCCAGTGATGTCCTTCAGGTGGGCCAACACCAGTATCTAAATTTATTTCATGACCACAGATGTCAGGGCGACGGATCTGTATTTATTAAGTCCTGTGATTTTTGGTTTCTTTGGGACCTGAATGATGAATGAACATTAGTGATCTATTGAAAATCAGTGTGAAAATCAGGGCCAGCTGGTTAGCACAGTTCTAAGACATGCAGGTGAAACACCAGCTGGGCCCTGTGCCTTCCTTGTCTTTTGTTTTCGGAAGACACAACACACCTCTTTTTCACAGATCTTAAGTGCGGGTTGATTAGCAGGAGTGGGGAGGAGGGGGGTTGCAGGAGGTGTTGGTGTTTATGTGAAGTGAAGGTCAGTGCGGGTGTGAGGTTGGGCCTTTCAAACCTACAGTAGAACACATTCAAGTCGTCAGCCAGTTGTTGGTTCCCTACAGTGTTGGGGAAGGTCTCTTGAAGTTAGTATTGTCTTTCAGACCTCTTCTCACTGATGCAGGTTCAGAGCATCTTCTTTTAGCCACTCTGATTTCTTTATTCAGTGTCCTGGCCTGATTGTACAAGAATTTTCCACCAAATTGTAAGCATCCATTTGGCCTAACGAAGCAGCCAGAGTTCTGCTGTAAACCATGGTGTGTCATTGTTGTAAATGAAATAAGTCCATGTAGAAATGCTGACAGAGCTTGACTAGCATGCCTACTCGTCTCCTCACCTGTGTCTCTTGAACAGCACAGCTGTGCCTCTGACTAAAATGTCAAGCAAAGTGTCTGAATAGTAAAAAACCGGGAAAAGATTGCCTGGTATATCCTGCTGAATGTTCAGCAGTTCATCACTGGTAAAATTGATTGGAAAAAGATTACTAAACACAGGACAAACAAACAAAAACAACAAAAGAATTGGAGCGCTCCACACCGAGGTGGCCATCCGCAGCACCATTATGATGTATTAAATCTGAGATCCTCCCCTTTATGGTGATGTGTAACATTTTATCATTGATAGTTGTAATATATTATTCCAATGATTTGTTTATTATGCTTTTCCTGCGGGCCACATATTTAGTTCTGGCCATTTAATATATAACATTAGATTATTCACACAAGCAAGCTCACAGACAAGTATACAATGGAAAATTTTTTAGAGAACTTCCTAAGGTAAATGTAGATATAAAGTTTTTAACCGTTTGGGGCTTACAGCAGCAGTTTTCGGAGCATAAATAGATATTTGTATTTGATGTCTAACAAATATCATATTTCACTTTGTGATTCTTTTGAAAATATTTTAAACTGTGTATAAGGGCAACAAAATTAACAGTAAAGTCACATTCCTGAGAGTGAGAGCTTTCATTTGATATATGATATGTCTATATAATTGCTATTTTAAAGTTTGTTTTAGATTCATATTATTATTCCTACCACATGGCCACTAGGTGGAGCTTATTTGCGGCACTGATGTTTTAAGGCCTTATTTAGTCATTTTAAGTAACAAAAATGCAGAAGTGATGTTATTTGAATTAGTATCTGAAAAGTTCAGATTCTAAGCCTTCATACGATACCACAAATGCCTGACTTATGTAAACGGGGACTTGAGTATTTAAAACGTAAAAAATTTTCTCAGTATAGTGCCCCCATTTGGATAGAGTTGAGAAGGTTAAGGTTCAGATTGGCTGGTATTTCCTGTATTTACAGTGGTGAGATTGAATCATGGAAAAAATATGGCTGAAGGAGAACACTCCACACTACCCGCATCTCCTCCAGTCCCAACACAAACACTTGGAGAGAGTTTTATTGTCCTTTGCCTGTCTTCTCTCATCTCCTGTGTTTAAACTGTCAGACTCTTTAAACTACCTGAATGGTGATGAACACCCGGAAGGCTGCTTTAAATCTTGAAATTAGGTACCAAAGCAGGTCCGAGCACATAGAAAAGAGAATAAAGTGAACTATCAGAGCTGGAGGCGTTACACCACAACATTTATTATTTATTAATGCCCTCCATAAGTAACAATACATGATTCATAGTACATTTATTCTGAGCGGTACACTTAGTAATGTAATTATCCCAGACAATGGAGTCAGTACAGAAATAAGTAATTCCCTCAGGAGACTCTCCATTCTCCAGTTCAGCTCATTAATGGGATATGCAAGCAAAGAAACGTTCAAGCTGAACAATTTTACAGAGCAGACTACATCATATGGTGCCAAAAAGTTCTAAGAATGGGAAATACTAATGGACTCTTAGCAATAGCAACAATAATGCTATTTTAGGTTAGTTTTGTTAACATTAGCCTCAGTATCATATGTCATGACCATTCACTCACTGTCTGGTTCACACAAAACTAGAAAAATGTTCTTCAACTGAAGAGTTCTAATTTAACAGGGGTGTATATCAGAATTCAATTAAAGTTCCTAGTGGTCTGGTCTCTACATTTCCGTCCCACCAAACGTTCAGACAATAATGACTTTTTCATAGCCATGCTGACTAATGACAATGGAATAGTTATTATAAATGGTGTGGTGGTGGCGTAGTGGCTAGAGCAAGGCAGGTTGCTCCGGGGGAATTGTCCCTGTAATAAGGGCTCTGTAAGTCGCTTTGGATAAAAGCGTCTGCCAAATGCATAAATGTAAATGTAAATGTAAATAAATGTCCAAGATGTCAGCAATACTTAAAATAAGTAAAAGTACAGTAAGAAACTGTAAGGCTGGGTGCCAATGTGCTAATGTGTTTACATTCAAAGGCAAAGAGCCTTTGATGATCAACTTCGAGAAGATCAACAAATGAACTTTCTCACAATTAGCATCTCTTCCTGAGGCACCGCACCCCACTGAGCGAAGACTGCAAAATTCACACCTCATTGTTGCCCTTCCACATCTGTCCCATTCTCTCCCCTCTCCTCCTCATCCATTCCCCCTCAGCTCAGAATCACCTCAAACTCACCTAATATCTGTATGTAACAAAAGACCATATCTGATGTATACAAATAATTAACTAGTGTAACATGTTTGGTATCATTCAAAATGTCTCAGTGCGTCTGGTATATTGTTTTGTCCCCAGGTTTATAAAACTCAATGACAACAAAGTTATAAGGTCTTTGCCAAATACTGAATAACTCTGGAGATCTAAACCCCTCCTTGAAGGTTTAACACCAGGAAGCCAAGAACCCATTCACCCCCAAATTCTCAAAGGACAATACCATTTGGTACACAATGTGTATTCTGTCTGGATATTTAAGGAAGGCTGGCCCAGAGCTCAAGGTTCTCTGTAGTCAGACGATCCCGCACACCTCACTGTGTGTAACTTTAATAACAGAAATCTGCATTCAGATTTCCCATGCTTTGCAATTACATGTAGTTTTCTCAACTGCCAGGTATGTTCTTTGACTTGTTTCTCTAACTTGTGTTTTAAATCTTACCTGGCAAATAAATTGTTACCTTTTGATTTATTCTGTGTTCCTCTGAAATCATTTATATCAATATTGGTTCTTTAAAATAGGAGAAACTGCTCTGGAGGAACCGAGCAGGAGAATACCATTTTATATCATAACTGAAGCTTTAATGTAGGAGGAAGCCACTTAAAAACTATCAGTTTGAATCTCATTAGAAACTGATCAAAAGGTAAATGAATAGAAGAGGATTCAGAGTAATCAATAACTTAAATGATTAAAATAAAAGAATGGTCAGAAAGTATTTAGAGCTTTAATCTAAATTAGAGGTCAACATAAAAATGGAGTCAGATTAATATAAAATTGGAGTCAGATAAAATTAATAACGGGATGAATTTGTAAAGTGCAAATTAATAACAATAATTGCTTTACTTCAGTGCTCAGAAAAGACAGAACAACGCAGAGACCTTCAAGGGGCAAATATATATTTTTTTAGCAGTTTTGCCTGCCCGTTTTTACAAAACAAAATTATGAATCATAAACATTCAAAAATGTATCTAAGAAACTGGGCAACAATGAGGACATTGGGGTATCTTCCACTGTTTATATACACAGTATTTGGTTGAATTCTTGCCATCCATGCCAGAGATGAACTAACTGTTAACTCTTAATTTCAACAAAATGTAAACAAAAATCTCTTTGTCTATTATCAATAGGCTCGAAACATGTTGATTAATAAAGCTAATATTAGACAGGAAATAATGTATCACCTTGGTCTAATGATGGATTACACTCCATTGAAATGGAATACATAGACTATAATTGACAACAAAAGCCTTCATCAGCCAACTAACAAAGGAGAATCCATCTATGTGAACTTCTGCAAATTCCCCCCATTGGCCCTTATCTATCATGGCCCCCCTATAATCTCCATCTCTAAATTGGCTACATCACTCTACTCTCCTCTCCACCAAAAGATAGTGTGTGGAGGGCCAAAGCTTCATTCAACGAAGAAAGACCTTCACACTGAGATCCTCTAGCTGACACTTATCTACTTTAACAGCATACGAACACTGTGCATGTTTCAATTATTCATACTTTTCATTGTACATAACAGTACAATAAATGACTAAAAATGAACAGGACAATAGGCAGTATAGAGAAACAGTGAGAGACAGTGCAGCACCGACCAGTACACAGTAGTGCAAAAAGATGACAGTTTCTAAAAATAACAAATGTAAACATAATGATAAGATAGTTTTCTATGGACATAGCAGTTATAGAGGTAGCAGCCAGGAACAAAGTGACAATAATTAAAGTGCAACTCAGGACACGTGTGTGTGTGTGTCAGACCAGACTCTGAGTATTGAGAAGTCTGATGGCTTGGGGGAAGAAGCGGTTACACAGTCTGGCCGTGAGGGCCCCAATGCTTCGGTACCTCATGCCAGACGGCAGGAGGGTGAAGAGTTTGTGTGAGGGGTGTGTCCACAATGCTGGTTGCTTTGCAGATACAGTGTTTTTTGTAAATGTATTTGATGGAGGGAAGAGAGACCCTGATGATCTTCTCAGCTGTCCTCACTATACTCTGCAGTCCAAAACGGTGCAAGTCCCAAACCAGGCAGTGATGCAGCTGCTCAGGATGCTCTCAATAGTCCCTCTATAGAATGTAGTGAGGATGGGGGGTGGGAGATGTGCTTTCCTCAGCCTTCGAAGAAAGTAGAGACGCTGCTGTGCTTTCTTGGCAATAGAGCTGGTGTTGAGGGACCAGGTGAGTTTCTCCGCCAGGTGAACACCAAGGAATTTGGTGCTCTTGACAATCTCCACAGAGGAGCCGTCAATGTTCAGTGGAGAGCGGTCACTCTGTGCTCCCCTAAAGTCAACAACCATCTCTTTTGTTTTGTCCACTTTCAGAGACAGGTTGTTAAGCTCTACACCAGTCTGTTAGCCGCTACACCTCCTCTCTGTACGCTGCCTCATCATTCTTGCTGATGAGAGGTTGCGTCATCTGCGATGATGTGGTTCGAGCTGTGCATTGCTGCACAGTTGTAAGTCAGCAGAGTGAACAGCAGAGGACTGAGCACACAGCCCTGGGGGGCCCCAGTGCTCAGTGTGGTGGTGGTGGAGATACTGTTCCTGATCAGTATTGACTGACTGAGGTCTCCCATTCAGGATGTCCAGGATCCAGTTGCAGACGGAGGTGTCCAGGCCCAGCAGTTTCAGCTTTCCAATCAGGTGCTGAAGAATAACTGTGTTGAATGCTGAGCTGAAGTCTATGAACAGCATTCGAACGTATGAGTCCTATTTATCTAGGTGGGTGAGGGCCAGATGGAGATGTTGAACGGTTGGGACGATACGCAAACTACAGTGGGTCTAGTGAGGGGGGCAGCTGGGTCTTAATGTGCCTCATGATGAGCCTCTCGAAGTACTTCATGCGATGGGATGGTAGCCATTGAGGCAGAACACTGAAGACTTCTTTGGCATGGGGACGAAGGTGTTTGATGCCCTGCCACATGCGCCGCGTATTGCCGCTGTCCTGGAAGTGACTGTGGATTCTCTAGGCGTGTGTGCACTTTGCCTCTCTAATGGCCCTTGCTGTTCTTAAGGCAGCCTTGTCGCCTGCTCTGAAGGTGGAGTCTCGGGTCCTCAGCAGCGCACGCACCTCTGCAGTCATCCACAGCTTCTGGTTGGAGCGTGTGGTGATGGTCTTGTAGAAGGTGACATCATCAATGCACTTGCTGATGTAGCTGGTCACTGATGCTGTGTATTCCTCCAAGTTGGTAGGGTCGCCAAACGTTGCAGCCTCCCTGAACATGTGCCATTCAGTACTCAAAACAGACCAGAAGAACAGAGATGGCTCCTGCTGGCCAGGTTTTCACCTGCTTCTGGAGCGGTTTTGTGCATCTGACGAGTGGTCTGTATGCTGGAATTAGCATAACAGAGATGTGGTCTGAGAAGCTGAGGTGGGGGCGGCACTTCGCCCAGTACGCGCCTGGGATGTTTGTGTAAACAAGATCAAGCGTGTTTGCCCCTCTCATTGCAAAGTCCACATACTGATGGAATTTAGGGAGCACTGTCTTGAGATTCGCATGGTTGAAATCTCTGGCAACAATAAACAGTCCGTCAGGGTGAGCGTTCTGCAGTTCACTAAAACCTCATACAGTTCACCGAGCACTTCCTTAATGTTAGCGCTGGGGGGAATGTAAACTCTGGTTATAATAACAGTGGTGAAGTCCCTTGGTAAATAAAAAGGTCTGCATCTAACAGTCACAATCTCCACCAGCGATTAGCAGCAACTAGAGACTAGCATAGATTTATTGCACCATTCCATGTTGCTGTAAATACACAAGCCACCACCGCAAGTCTTACTGCACAGAGCTGCATTTCTGTCGAAACGAGGCGAGCCCGTCTAGCTTAATGGCAGCGTACGAAACTCTGTCGCTGAGCCACGTCTCCATGAAAACAAAGACGCAGCAGTCTCTAAGCTCACACTGCGTAGTCTGCTGGAGTCGGATGTAGTCCAGTTTATTGTCCAGGGAGCAAATATTTGAGAGCAGGATAGATGGGAGTGCCGGCTGGCTAGGGTTTGTTTTTAGCCTAGCATGGACCCCCGCCCTCTTGCTAGGCTGTCGCTTCCTCGCACAACACTTACAACATCCCCTCCTCCGGTCACCGGCATCAGGCAACACCGACGACTGGAGGCCTGGTCTCCGCAGCAAGCAGAGTTTGCGTAGCTTCTCCTGCAGATCATCATGCAGCTTGGTTGTTGCATGAATCTTATATTTTAGCAGTGTCTGTCGATGGTAGACACGAACACCGGTTTCTCCGATGTCCATGTGCCGTAAAAATCGGGCTAAGTGACAAAAACAGCATCATTTTGGATAAGGAGTGGCTGCTGTGTGCTACCGCGCCACCATCTTGGATCATTTATAGGTGTTTGGTGGATGCTAACTGCAGGATACCCTGGAGAACAGAACATTGAACATCCCTGCCCCTGCCCCACTTCCTGAATCTGACCTGCTGGCTCCTTATTGCATTGTGGCAGATGAGGCATTCCCATTTAAAGAGTACCTCATGAAGCCATATCTGTAGAGCAACACATCTTCAATTACAGAGGGTGGTAGAAAATACATTTGGCATCCTAGCAAACCGTTTTCGAGTCTTTCTAACCACAATTGATATTCAAAACACTGCCCATGTGGGATACATTGTTTTGGCTTGCTGTGCTCAGCACAACTCTCTGCGTACAGAGTGCTGTGAACTATACATGGTGGGAATTGACAAGGAAGTACCAGATCATGACACTGTACCAGGAAGAATGAGACAAGACCCTGACCTACAGCAGGCCTCGCTGCCACACACAACCAACAGTACAACACAAGCAAAACAGATAAGCGACAAACTATGCCATTTCAGTAGGGCAAAATATAGCATGTGTATATGTATGCAAAGCATAGGAAAAGTGTGTGTATATAGTGCACTGACAAACTTGTACTTGGCCTTGGTTACAGTTTTATGACTATGGTCTGAAATTGCAAAATAAAGTTTAGAATTTTCCATCATACTGTTTTGTGTCCTTTTTGAAAAAGAAATGTGAGTGCAAGTAAGTATCTTTTAACCAAAGTCAAAGTGTTTTATTTTCCAATGTGTAGTACAATGAGAAATAAAATTTGTATAGGCAAAGATTAAAAAAAATAAAAAAAATATGGTAGATACTTAAAATACAAAATATAATTGTGCAGGAAATATTATATAAAATTCAAGTGTGCATGAAATATTTACAATACAATTTACAATCTCCTTCTGACTTACAACCCCTTAAAATAATTTGTCTGCCAATCATCATGCCAGTCAGAACACATTTTTTTAAATATCTGTCCCCCATATTTATAATTTCCCAATCGCCCAAAATGCAAATTCTAGGGCAAAGTCAAATTTTAGTGCCCAGAATGTCACACAAATAATTCTGTATCTTTAACCAAAAATCTTGGATCTTAATGCATCCCCAAAAAACATGGGTTATGTCTCCAACTTCTGATTAGCATCTCCAGCAGGTGGGTGTGTCTTTAAGTCCAAGCCTTTATAATCTAGAGGGGGTTCAGTAAAATCTATGTAAAATCTTAAATTGCATAAGTTGAACCCTTGCGTCTCTAGATGCAGACTTTACATTTTTCAGTATCTTAGTCCACACCAATACCAAGTTAAAATCTTTCTCTTTTAAAATTCTCAAAAGATCTTAACACTCCACTCTGATACGGGTCACTGAGTGTAGCAACCCCTCTCAAAAAAAAAAAAAAAAGCCATATGCTCGAGGCAACATTTAAATAAATGTCCACATCATGTGCAAATGTGAAATAATGGGGTGTGACTTTAATGCTCTGGTTAGTTTGATAGAAATGCTTTGCAATGGTGAAATAGGGGCAAGGACTTCCTGTTCAATAGAAAACCAGTGAGGGGTTCTTTCAGGTGGAAGCGACCAATGAGACAAATGCCTGAGACCGAACACATAGTAATAAAGTAAAATCTTGGGTAGGCCTAGCCCACCTTTGTCAATCGGCCTATGTGATTTGTTGAAATGTAGTCTGGTAGGTTTACCATTCCAAATGAAGGACTTTACTATGCTATCAAATTGCTTGAAATAAGAGAGTGGGACATCTACAGGTTTGTAGTAGGTAGTTGAATTTTGGAAAACAGTTAAATTTAATAACATTAACTTTCCCATTCATAGATCAATGTAATGAAGCCCATCTGTTCACATCGCTCGAAAATCTTTTAATTAAGGGATCAAAATTAACTCACTAAATCAGACAAATTTGCTGGGAATAAAATACCCAAATACTTAATGCCCTGTTTGGGCTGCTAGAAGGTGCCTTCCTGGAAGGCCATTAATGAACAGTACGCTGTCAGAGCCAAAGTTTCTGATTTAGACCAGTTGACTTTGTATCCTGAGAACTTGGAAAAGGAATTAAGAATTCTGTGGAGGCAAGGCATAGATCTAGTGGAGTCAGAGACAAATAGTAAAATCTAATCTGCGTAAAGGAGAAGCTTATGCACTACACATACCGCCATCACCCATGGAAAACCATCCTCCTTTCTTATCGTGGCTGCTAATGATTCCTGGGCAAGACGGAACAATAACGGGGAAAGAGGGCAACCATGCCGGGTGCCCCTATTCAGAGTAAAATAGTCTTAAATTAATCCATTTGTTTGTACTGCTGCTACAGAGTGTCTATAAAGTAACTTAATCCACCCAATAAAAGAATTCCCGAACCCGTATTTTTCAAAAATCTTGAAAAGATAATCCCATTCACCATATCAAACGCCTTTTTGGCTTCAAGTGAAATGGCAGCGACTGGAGTCTGATCATTTGCCACTGACCACATGATATTGATGAAACAATTAATGTTATCAGAAGAGCTATGGCTCCTAATAAACCCCACCTAATCTACTCTATGTGTATAAGAGATGTCATAACTTTACTTAATCGGTTAGGCAGAATTTGCCCAAATTTTTACATCTAGCTGGATCAGGGAAATTGGACAGTAACATTTACACTTCCTTGGATCTTTGTCCTTTTTATGGATCAGACTGATCTGGGCTTGTGTCATGGTTGGCAGAAGCTTTTCGTTCTTTAAGGATTCTGAATAAACTTCTAACAAAAGTGGAGTCAGTTCTATAGCATAAGATCTGAAAAATTCAGTGGCAAAACCATCTGGCTTTGGAGCCATTCCTGTAGGCAGGGCCTGAATTACCACGTCAAGTTCCTCCAAGGTTATCTCAGAATCAAGAGAGTATTTTTGCTCTGTCGTCAATTTAGGGAGTTCTAATGGTTTCACAAAGTTTATAATATCTTCATCAGTAGACGAAGACATGGAAATATTGAGATCAAGATAGAATTCTTTAAAAGCATTATTAATATCAATGACCGAGGTAAAATTTTCACCACCAGCAGGGACTGGTAGAAAAAGACTCTCTCTACTTTATATATCTACTTTCCATCAGGCCATCAGATGATATTCTGCCCTTCAGCTCTACCTCAGCATTTTTAATATTCCCTTCCAAC
This sequence comes from Moxostoma hubbsi, assembly GCA_032164185.1. Lineage (NCBI taxonomy): Eukaryota > Metazoa > Chordata > Actinopteri > Cypriniformes > Catostomidae > Moxostoma > Moxostoma hubbsi. The sequence continues at coordinate 39,826,208 of JAVLUX010000025.1, read as the reverse complement.
TCCACAAGTTCTCATGCTTTGGATTTTTTGGAGAATGAGGCATACTGTATGATCCTGCCCCTAAGAACCTCCTTAAGTGCCTCCCAAACCACGCCCACATAGGATACTGAGGACCAGTTGGTCTCCATATAAACATTGATTTCAGTCTTTTAACATTTGTTGGAAATCAGGATTTTGCAAAAGGTATACATTTAAGCGGCAACTCTATGATTTCTTCATATGTGGCAACACCTCTAAACTCACCAGGGCATGATCTGAGACTAAAATGTTTCCAATTTAGTAATCAACAACAGATTAAATGAGGGACTTAGATATATAAAAATTAATTATTCCAGAATAAATTTCATGGACTGATGAAAAAAATTTATAGTCCCTCCCAGATGGGTTCCAAAATCGCCAAATATCTGTAAGACCAATATTTTTACACATCTTGTGAATCATCATTTTTGTCCTAGGGGGCTTACACACTTTTGCTTCACTATGATCAAGGACTGAGTCCATCAAAAGATTAAAGTCTCCTCCCAATATTATATAATGAGGGGTGTCAACGGCTTGCAACATCCCTTCAAGATCTAAAAAAGCCCTGATCATCAGCATTAGGTGCGTAAATATTAGCCAAATTCAAACTTTGCCCCTGAATTTCTGCTAAAACAATTATGATTGTTTAGATTAAATGATTTAATCTGTTTGAGAAATTTGAATTGTAGATATTTATTTATCAATATAATGACCCCCCTGCTCTTACTTGAGCCAGTGCTACAGAAAACATGTTCACCCATATCATAATCCAAAATTTTCAGCTTCCTGTGAAGAAAGATGTGTTTCTTGAAGAAACACTATATCATATTTCTTACGCTTAAGAAAACAAATAACCTTCCATCTATTTATGGAGTGCCCCAACCCATTCACATTCCAGGTGGAGAGAGACATTTTGACATTTTGACAAATTAAAAAAAATAAATTGTGTGTCAAAAACAAGATTATACAGACCACATTCCCCATTATTAAAATAAAACCCCGAACCAAACAGAAAAAGTGCACATTAACCCTGTGCAAGACAGCATCAACTGTCAAGCGTCAATCCCTCTAAACTCAAAAGGTCCATGACTGTTCACAAGCCCCCGCGACAACTTTGCCATCTGAATGCTTAATTTTGTCTCACAAATTTGTGAGGCAAAATGACATAACAGAAAATACTTTGGAAAATATACCCCAGCCAATAGGCAGAATAAACACAAAGAACATGTAGATTAATTCACAGAACTGTATCAAAGGTGTGATCCTCCACAAAACAAATTCCAGTCGATATAAAACCATTCAGTTTCCTCGAACATACAAATGAATGTTCAGTGAGACAGCTGTTATGAGTTCAGCAGATGACGTAAACATTCCAGTGTTCCATAAAAAACTCCACAAAACAAACTCCAGCCAGCTGGAGGCATAAGCACCAAGAACGAACAGAATACATCTACAGCTGTTCTGAAGCAGTGTTATTCTACAGAACATGCTCCAGCCACTAGGCAGAACCAACACAAGTCCTCGAATGGTCAAGTCAATTCACTCGGAGTCCGCATAAAAGTATATACCATGACTTATTCAGACAATCAACTTTATAAAAGACATCCTTTGTGTGAGAATGAAGATATTTTGTGATCATCCGTAGTGTCTATTCCCGAACTGGCCGGGAACTTAAATTGTAAATGTGATCTTCCCTCAATTCAAAAGTTTAAGGAAGAGTCTTATTCACAAAACAAACTCCAGCCACTTGGCAAAGCCAATGCAAAAAGAGAAAAAAAATAAAAATGCTCAGCTTCCTCCAAAAGCCAGAGTAAGCTCAGTGAATCGACCCACTCACACGAGAAACACCCAATGGTTTACTCACCCATTGATTCCATAAAAGACAGCGCCTGTTTCGGACATGTAAATACTTTGCGACCGTCCTTCCTTCTACTTCTATTCTCAGCTTGTCTGGAAACATCAATGCAAAAGCATTCTTACATTGATGCAAGAGTTTCTTGCATTCCTTGAACCGATCGCGTTTCTCTCTTGTCGAACTTGAAAAGTACGGGAACAAGAAAATATTATGATGTATTACTACGAGATCCTCCAAGTCAGCAAGAACCTTTGTCAGCATCACCGACATGTTGGACAGTTGACGATGGATCTCCTCTCCTGCCGGTCTGTAGGCCTGTCGGGGCTTTCATCCTGAACACGTAAGTCTCTTTTATTATCTCCAGAGCCCGAGGATTTTGACTTCTTTTACATGTTTTACCTCAAAGAGCAAATGTGTAACTGTGTGTATCGAATTTCACCAGATTATAACATGAGAATAATTAAAAAATTTGCAAAGTGCACAGAGGTCGTCACTCACATGTCTGCTTCTAGCATGGCGTCACGTGACCCCCAAATTTGTAATCTGTCCGTCAGCGGCTTCTAATGCATGGTTCTGGTCCACTGATTCCTTGAAAATGCAGTTGTCAACCTCATGCTGGAAATTTGGCAGTAAATGTGGTGGCAACTTCTGCATTCTGTGCTCAAGGATTTTGCAATAGGCAGAGATGGAATCATTGGTGTTTTCCTGTAACGCTAACTTTTCCTGTGTTTTACCAATGGAGCACATCAAGATTGTGGACTCCTCAATGGAGGTTTTGTCCAGCATATTCCTGCTGCACTTCCCCTGAGGCCTTGGAGTAGTTGACTGTCTGAAGGTGCTTGGCAAAGGCTACTCTCTCAGCGCTGTGGAGTCTGCTCCACAGATGGTGGATTCAGCTAGGTGAGTACTGGGCTGTGACTCAGCCTCAAAGAAGCTGAGCTCTTCATGGGTGCTGGTCCAGGTGTCAGTGTTGTTGCCATCTGAGGGTGAATAGGAATCACTATAAGCTGAATGTTCCTTAAAAAATAAATTCACCATGAGAAGGATGTAATACCATAGATTCTTACAACTGTTCACCAAACATTCAGAACAATAAAAGGTCAATAAGCCTGTCTTATTTAAGTACTATTGAAAAATAACTCAAACAAGTTTCTGCTAAAGACCTCGTGGCCAAAAAGGAAATATTATCTGGTATGAAAAGTGTGTTTTCGATTTCACACCAGAGTTCAGCTTTCACCACATGGTTGACATAATTTTTTCCAAAATCTTGCACAGAGCTGACCTCTCCTGAATCATTCTTATTAATTAATCTTCACTTGCCTTGTTCCAGACAGCCATGTCATTTGAAAATATTTGCATATTGGAATGAGAAATGAGAAGAACATCCTGTGTTTTCCCTCTTGACTTTGTCGTTTGCTTGCTTTGTCACTTCCGTTTTTCTTCTTGTGCACTGGTACACTAAGCTGAACAGACAATCAGAATGATCACCGACGATCTCCGCCACTGATTCAACATGCTCAATCGGCCGAAAAAAAGCAGAAGGCATTGGGCCTTACTTGATATTCTTATTAAATAATATATGACTACAATAAATCTTCATTCTGTTTAGGAAATAGTGTTTCCATGCTTACATGGGCTGGCCTTTCTCAGTTTAGAAAGCAACATCAACCATGTGATCTTTTCGAGCAATACAGAGGAATTATATATTATATAAAATACACTGCTCAAATATAAGACAATGCAACAACCATGATTCATGATGATCTGCAGGAGAAGCTACGCGACCTCGGCTTGCTGCGGAGACCAGGTCTCCAATCCTCGGCATCTCCTGATGCCGGTGGCCGGGGGGAGAGGACGTCGTAAGCAGTGTGCGAGGAAGCGGAAGCATGGCAAGAGGGCTGGGGTCATACTAGGCTAAAAACAAACCTTAGCCGGCTAGCTCTCCCATCTATCCTGCTCTCAAATGTTCGCTCCCTGGACAATAAACTGGACTACATCCGACTCCAGCAGACTACACAGTGTGAGTTTAGAGACTGCTACGTCTTTGTCTCTGAGCCACGTCTCCGTGAAAACAGAGTTCCAGACACCGCCATTCAGCTAGACGGGCTCGCCTCATTCGTGCCAACAGAAATATAGCTCTGTGTGGTAAGACTTGAGGTGGTGGCTTGTGTGTTTACATCAACAGAGAATGGTGCAACAATTCTATGCTAGTCTCTAGCTACTGCTCATCACTGGTGGAGCTCATGATTGTTAGATTCAGACCTTTTTATTTACCACAGGAATTCACCACTGTCATTATATCCAGAGTTTACATTCCTCCCAGTGCTAATGCTATGGAAGCACTCTGTGAACTGTATGGGGCTATTAGCGAACTGCAGAACGCTCACCCTGATGGACTGTTTATTGTCGCCGGAGACAATCTCAAGACAGTGCTCCCTAAATTCCATCAAATGCGGCACATGTGGCAGGGCTTCCAGGCCATCACCAACTACATAACAACATCAGTTGCCTGTGACAAAGATGCCTCCCTTCCAGATGCACTGTACGACTTCTACGCTTGGTTTGATGCACAGAACGACGTGGTGGAGAGGAAGACCACCCCTCCTCCCAACGACCAGGTGCTCTATCTTACCACGGCTGATGTGAGGAAAAATCTATGTAGAGTCAACCCATGGAAGGCTGCTGGACCAGACAACATTCCTGGCAGGGTGTTCAGAGGAAGTGCAGACCAGCTGGCAGATGTTCTTACCAACATCTTCAACATCTCTCTGAGCAGCGCCATCGTTCCAACGTGCTTCAAGGCCACCACCATCGTCCCCAAGCCAAAGAAGTCTTCAGTGTCCTGCCTCAATGACTACCGTCCCATCGCACTCACACCCATCATCATGAAGTGCTTCGAGAGGCTCGTCATGAGGCACATTAAGACCCAGCTGCCCCCCTCACTGGACCCACTGCAGTTTGCGTATCGTCCAAACCATTCAACAGACGATGCCATCGCCACCATCTTGCCTTCACCCACCAGCATTCAACACAATAATTCCTCAGTACCTGATTTTCCAATCAGGTACTGAGGAATTTGCTGAACCTACTGGGCCTGGACACCTCCCTCTGCAACTGGATTCTGGAATTCCTTACTGGGAAACCTCAGTCAGTCCGGATCGGGAACAGCATCTCCACCACCACCACACTGAGAGCACTGGGGCCCCCCAGGGCTGTGTGCTCAGTCCACTGCTGTTCACTCTGCTGACTCACGACTGTGCAGCAATGCACAGCTCAAACCACATCATCAAGTTCGCTGATGACACGACCGTGGTGGGTCTCATCAGCAAGAACAACGAGTCAGCATACAGAGAGAAGGTGCAGTGACTAACGGACTGGTGTAGAGCCGACAACCTGTCTCTGAATGTGGAAAAAACAAAAGAGATGGTTGTTGACTTTAGGAGAGCACAGAGTGACCGCTCTCCGCTGAACATTGACGGCTCCTCTGTGGAGATCGTCAAGAGCACCAAATTCCTTGGTGTTCACCTGGCGGAGAACCTCACATGGTCCCTCAACCTATAACCAAGAAAGCCCAGCAGCGTCTCTACTTTATTCGAAAGCTGAGAAAAGCACATCTCCCACCCCCCATCCTCACTACATTCTATAGAGGGACTATTGAGAGCATCCTGAGCAGCTGCATCACTGCCTGGTTTGGGACTTGCACCATTTCAGACCGCAAAGCACTGCAGTGGATAGTGAGGACATTTGAGTAGATCATCGGGGTCTCTCTTCCTTCCATCAAATACATTTACACAAAATGCTGCATCCACAAAGCAACCAGCATTGTGGATGACCCCACACACCCCTCACACAAACTCTTCTCCCTCCTGCCATCTGGCAAGAGGTACCAAAGCATTCGGGCCCTCACGGCCAGACTGTGTAACCGCTTCTTCCCCCAAGCCATCAGACTCATCAATATTTAGAGACTGGACTGACACACACACACACACACCTGTACACTATCCAACTTTTGCATATGTCCAGAGTTGCACTTTAATTCATTGTCACTTTACCTGGCTGCTACCTCAATAACTGCTATTTCCATAGAACACTATTTCATAATATGTTATGTTTATATTTGGCATTTTTAGAAAGTGTCATTTTTTTGCACTATTCATTACAAATGTGTACTGGTTTACGCTGCACTGTCTCTTACTGTATCTATTGTCCTGTTCCTTTTAGTAATTTATTGTACTGTCCTGTACTTTTTTGCATACGTTTGCACGTGCTCTTTATGTAGAAATATAATTTAGTCTGTGTAGTCTCATGTGGTTCTGCGTTTGTCCTGTGTTTGTCCTATGTTGTTTTATGTAGCACCATGGTCCATGTGTACTGTACTAACTGTTTATGGTTGAACAACAATAAAAACCACTTGTCTTGTCTTGAAAATAATATATTATAAAAAAATAAAAAGTTAGTGCAGTATATTTTCATTAAAATAAACTTAAAATTTGATCACATTTTTATTTCACTTTAAAAACTGTTTTTACTTGCACAATAAACTACCAAGTGTCTTCTTTGAAAAAGAGACCAGGCTTAGGTCTGTACTCCATAGCATTCATGAGTAATTACCGCTTAAGTTTAAGTCAAGTAATTTTTAATTGTATAGTGCCTTTCACAACACATCGTTTCAAAGCAGCTTTACAGAAAATCATGCATTAACAGAAAAGGAAACTGTAATATCTATAACGTCTTAGAGTCACAATTGTGTAGTTTGATAAAATACGATTGTGAATTGTGTTTAAAAATAATTAATTAGATCATTATTGTGTTTAGAAACCCAGTGAGCAAGCCAAAGGTGACTGTGGCAAGGAACACAAAACTCCATAGGATGCAGGTTAATGAAGAAAAATAACCTTGGGAGAAGCCAGGCTCACTTTGGGGGCAAGTTCCCCTCTGGCTATCATGAATATTATGCCAATATTACTTAATTATGTATATTGCAAGTCATGGTTTAAAATTATTAAACTGTGTTAAGCATGTGTTTAAACAAAGATTTTGTAAGAACTGTAAGATGAATTACTGTCTTTGAAGTTCATCCTAGATTAACTGCAGAATTTCACATAGATGCCTTGTCCTTTGATAGTTAGCTGATGAAAGTTTTGTTGGCAAATAACCAACCTATCGAGGAATTCGTCAATCCGTGGCATTGGCTACGCATCAAATATGGACACGGTGTTACATTTTCGATAGTCTACACAGAACCACAGGGCTCGCCCAATCGCTGTGCGACTCTTCTTTTACGCCCATCACCTCTAAATCTTCCTTAACAAACTTTTTTTTGTGTTCAGCATGGCAAAAGGGGCAGTTACAAACCACCACTTCCAGGGTGGTCTCAATGTTGTGCTCTATGATGTTCTGCAACCGGGGAGAGGCAAGAACACTTCCGCAAGTCCCGCTTGCAACTTGGCCACATCTGTGAGCTGCAACGGTGAGAGGTGGGGCCAGGGTGAATGAATTTGGTTTGAGAGTCACCTCCAGCCCGAGCTTTGCCCTCTCGGATCTCCTGCCACTAAGGCCAGAGGGACTGGCTCCCTCCATGATTTTAAGAGATTGAGGTGGTAAACTTGATGTGCTCCACCCCTATCCATTCGCTTAACCTCATAATTAAGATCTCAGACTCACCGTGTGACCTCAAAGGGACCTTGTCACTTGGCAATTAGTTTAGAGTTTGAGGTGCAGTAATACAAGCACTTAATCTCCCAGAGCAAATTCCCATAGTGCCCCTGTCATACAGTTGGATTTCACATTCCTGAATTTGGAGCAAATTCCCCTGTGCTAGTTGGCCCAAAGTGTGGAGTTTTGCTTTAAGATCAAGAACGTACTGAATTTCATTTTTGCTGTTTAAGGCCCCTTTTCCCAAGTTTCCTTTATACAGCGCACATACAGCAGCTTGTGTGGGAAAACCTTGTGGAGTCTTGCAGTACCTCACGAACTGCAAATAATAGGTTCGAGCCATTTATCCCAATGTCTAGCATCCTATTTTTCAGGGTTTTATTAAACCATTCCACCAACCCATCTGTTTGAGGGTAGAAGACACTTGTGTGGATCAATTTGATACCTAATTATTCGTATAGTTCACATTGTGTTCATGACATAAATGTAGTGCCTTGATCAGTTAGGATTTCTTTTGAAATCTTCACTCAGGAAATTATTCTGAAGAGTGCCTCCGCAACACTACGTGCTGAGATGTTGCACAGGGGCACTGCTTCCGGATATCGCATTGCACAGTCCACCAGAACTAATACAAAACAATGTCTGCATGTGGCCTGTTCTTATTTCCCGATGAGGTCAATACCAATTCTTTCAAAAGGTACCTCTATTAACGGTAGAGGGCGCAATAGCGCTTTTGGGGTGGCTGGTGGATTCACCAACTGACCACCTGCAAATGAATGCCTGGCCAAAAAAAAAATACATTATTCAGTTGTCTTCTTCCCTGTGCTAAATGGCTAGCCATTGGATTATGGTGAGCTGCCTGGAGCTTCCCGTCTGCTTTTTGGGACTAATTACTGGTTTATATTTTCTTTTGTTTGAGTGCTCTGCATCACTCGATAAAACCTATCTTTGATCATTTAAAAATATGGGAATGTAAGTGTGAACATAGATTACTTTCACTTGGTCAAATGCATGTTTGAATGATTCATCACATGAATGCTCTAGAGGGAAATCCCCTTCAGGGAACTCCGTGAGGGCCGGGACCCCCCTCCCTTGAATCATTGATGCTGAGCAGATGTAGAAGGTCCTGGCACTGCCTCCCCAGTCATAGCATTATTTTACAGAATCCATCTGGACATATTTCCCATAACATATTCTTTAAATCAGGCCAATTCGTCTCCAAAATTAGCATTTGGGTGAGGCCTCCACTATATGGAGTTCTCCACTCTATGTTTTCTTCCCCTAAATAGTAAGGTAAGAGGTAAACACCTGATGCATGTGAATATCCCCATGCACACACTGCACCTTCATCCAACTATTTGTGCCCAATACCCCATCTTGTCCCAAACATTGGTGGATGGAGGTTTGAGAACAGCAAGAATCAACCAAAGCTTGATATGTATCCCCCTGGGTTCTCAACGGTATCCGATATGCCCCAGGTTGATCAGGGGCAGCCTGTGGACTGTCCGGAATCCGGATCAGGATACCCTCCTCGATTATGTGGGAACGGTCCTGGAAATGCCCTGGATCACCACAGCTTCAATAGACCGGCCCAGGCCCACCTCATACACCCATGGAAAAGGACTCACCAACCTGGATAGTGTTGAGAGGCAGAGTTAACAGGGGAGACGGGGGAGAAGACCCCCCTAAGTGGAGAGGAAACCTGTGCAGGAATGGGATGGAAAGAGGAGGGGCAGAAGCGGTGTTTGGGGGTGAGAGATCATGACAGAGAGAGTAACTCTGGATCACTGCTTCCAGGAAGCACTGTCATGTAGTCCTCAGCCAGTTGAATCACTTCCTCCAGTGACACCAGATGTTGGCACTTGACCCACTCTGCCATCCCACGCAGCAGCTGGGCAATGAACTGCTCCAGTGCCACCTTTCTCAAAATGTCCTGGGCACCATAGCATTCTCCCTCCAGCAACCATTTCCGGCAGGTGTCCCAGAGCTGCTGTGCGAAGGCGAACGTGTGGCCGTTGTTTGCAATCTTCAGGACGTGGACATGCTGTCGGCTCTGTTCGAGGGTCCGGCCAACCTGCTGCAGAACAGTCGGGCCACCCACTGGTCAGGCGGCCAATCCCACACCTCGGCCGTCTTCTCAAAAAGATCAAGGTTGGCTTCTGGATCATCAGCCAGCCCCATTTTCACAATGGTGAACAGCTGGACAGTCGAGGTGGGCTCTGGGGCCTCTGCAGCAACCACCTCTTGTCTGGTCAGGCTGCAGAACATCTGTCGATCCTCTGCTTGGGCCTGGAGCAGGATTTGAAAATGCTGCTACTGCTCCAGCCGCAGCTCGATGAGGGCCTGCTCACTGCAGACTTTAATTTTGAATGTTGTCCAGCTTGATGAGAACAATATATGTAGCAAGTTTGGTGACCATAGAAGAAACTGACCCCACCACTTTTATCAAAAGTTGACGCTACAGAGCTCCACATGGTAGCACGTTTTTAGAATGTTTTAGCACTTCGCTAGGTGAAGCTAGCATGTGTTAGCATGATACTAGCACGTTTTTAGCATGTTTTAGCACTTTGTTTGGCAATGCTAACATGTGTTAGCATGATGCTAGCACGTTTTTAACATGTTTTAGCAATCCCCTAAGCAATGCTAACATGCATTAGCATAATGCTAGCACATTTTAACATATTTTAGCACTTCGCTAGGTGAAGCTAGCATGTGTTAGCATGGTACTAGCACGTTTTTAGCATGTTTTAGCAATCCCCTAAGCAATGCTAACATGCATTAGCATAATGCTAGCACGTTTTTAGCATGTTTTACACTTTGCTAGGCAATGCCAGCATGTGTTAGCATGTTGTTATCACGTTTTTAGCATGTTTTAGCACTTCGCTAGGCGATGCCAACATGTGTTGGCATGTTGCGAGCACGTTTTTAGCATATTTTAGCACTTCGCTAGGCGATGCCAGCATGTGTTAGCATGTTGCTAACACGTTTATAGCATGTTTTAGCACTTCGGTAGGTGATGCCAGCATATGTTAGCATGATGCTAGCACATTTTTAGCATGTTTTAACACTTCGCTAGACAATACTAGCATGTGTTAGCATGTTGTTATCACGTTTTTAGCATGTTTTAGCACTTCGCTAGGCGATGCCAACATGTGTTAGCATGATGCTAGCACGTTTTTAACATGTTTTAGCAATCCCCTAAGCAATGCTAACATGCATTAGCATAATGCTAGCACGTTTTAACATGTTTTAGCACTTTGCTAGGCAATGCCAGCATGTGTTAGCATGATGCTAGTACGTTTTTAGCATGTTTTAACACTTCGCTAGGCAATACTAGCATGTGTTAGCATGTTGTTATCATGTTTTTAGCATGTTTTAGCACTTCGCTAGGCGATGCCAACATGTGTTAACATGTTGCTAACACGTTTATAGCATGTTTTAGCACTTCGCTAGGTGATGCCAGCATATGTTAGCATGATGCTAGCACATTTTTAGCATGCTTTAAGGTGTGGCTATGAAGATTTTTATTGGCTGCTTGATAAAAGAAATCCTCTGAGGGAGAGAGAGAGAGAGACGCAGGGCTGACAGGCCCTTTTTTGTCTGTGTGTGTGAAAATGTCAGTTGGGATTTAAATTTCTGAACATTCCACAATGTAAAGTCAATGGGACTTTTTTGGCCGCTTTTTCGTCCACTGTTCGAACATCGTACACCCGATCGCTTAGAAAAGATATAGCACACCTCTCCTCAATGAGTCGCACAATTTGATGCCTCACTCAGGGGTCTGTGACAAAAGCTGCGGGAGGAGTAGCGCGCCAAACTATGTGTGGAATAATAATAATTATAACTAGAATGTACATTTCCTGAAGAAAATGTGAGTGGTGCTTGCCGTGGCAAAACTCGTCAAATAGCATTTTCTAACTTGTTTCTAAGCACTAAAATAAAGGTCATAGAATGTTGCTAACACGTGTTTTTCATGATGGTAGCACGTTTTTTGAATGTTTTAGCACTTCGCTAGGTGAAGCTAGCATGTGTTAGCATGATACTAGCACGTTGTAGCATGTTTTAACACTTCGTTTGGCGATGCTAACATGTGTTAGCATGATGCTAGCACATTTTTAACATGTTTTAGCAATCCCCTAAGCAATGCTAACATGCATTAGCATAATGCTAGCACGTTTTAACATGTTTTAGCACTTCGCTAGGTGAAGCTAGCATGTGTTAGCATGATGCTAGCACGTTTTAACATGTTTTAGCACTTCGTTAGGCGATGCCAGCATGTGTTAGCATGATGCTAGCACATTTTTAGCATGTATTAACACTTCGCTAGGCAATACTAGCATGTGTTAGCATGTTGTTAGCACGTTTTTAGCATGATTTAGCACTTCGCTAGGCGATGCCAACATGTGTTAGCATGTTGCCAGCACGTTTTTAGCATGTTTTAGCACTTCGCTAGGCAATGCCAGCATGTGTTAGCATGTTGCTAACCCGTTTATAGCATGTTTTAGCACTTCGCTAGGTGATGCCAGCATATGTTAGCATGATGCTAGCACATTTTTAGCATGTTTTAGGGTGTAGCTATGAAGATTTTTATTGGCTGCTTGATAAAAGAAATCCTCTGAGGGAGAGAGAGAGAGAGACGCAGGGCTGACAGGCCCTTTTTTGTCTGTGTGTGTGAAAATGTCAGTTGGGATTTAAATTTCTGAACATTCCGCAATGTAAAGTCAATGGGACTTTTTTGGCCGCTTTTTCGTCCGCTGTTCGAACATCGTACACCTGATCGCTTAGAAAAGATATAGCACACCTCTCCTCAATGAGCCGCACGATTTGATGCCTCACTCAGGGGTCTGTGACAAAAGCTGCGGGAGGAGTAGCGCGCCAAACTATGTGTGGAATAATAATAATTATAATAATAATAATAAGTATGCAAGAGAACAATAGTGATGCTTTGCCTATGGCAAGCACCACTAACTAGAATGTACATTTCCTGAAGAAAATGTGAGTGGTGCTTGCCGTGGCAAAATTTCTTACCACAATGTCCCACCTACTGCCCAAAGTTGAAAGAGCCCACCCCCATCACAGTAGGATGTTCTGGTGCAGAGATATAGGTGTTGTTCCATGGTTGCTAGGGAAACCCATCTGGTTGATATGCAGTTACTAAGGTGACAGCCACCAACGCTACTCGCCATCCTGAGTAAAATAAGTCAACCCGGAAGTCTCTACGATTTTCTAGTACAGAGATATGTGATTTGTTACTTGGTTGCTAGGGTAACCCCATCTGGTTGCTAGGCAGTTACCAAGGGGCAAGCCAACAATGCTCCTTGCCATCCTGAGTAAAATAAGTCAACCCGGAAGTCTCTGTGATTTTCTTGTGCAGAGGTATGTGATTTGTTTCTTGGTTGTTAGGGTAACCCCATCTGGTTGCTAGGCAGTTACCAAGGTGACAGCCAACAATGCTCCTTGCCATCCTGAGTGAAATAAGTCAACCCGGAAGTCTCTGTGATTTTCTTGTGTAGAGATATGTGATTTGTTTCTTGGTTGCTAGGGTAACCCCATCTGGTTGCTAGGCAGTGAACAAGGTGACAGCCAACAATGCTCCTTGCCATCCTGAGTGAAATAAGTCAACCCGGAAGTCTCTGTGATTTTCTTGTGCAGAGATATGCGATTTCTTTCTTGGTTGCTAGGGTAACCCCATCTGGTTGCTAGGCAGTTACCTACGTGATACTCATAAGGCCCCTTGCAATCCTGTGAGAAATATTTCAACCCCTATGTCTCTACGATGTTCTGGTTCAAAGATATGTGATTTGTTACTTGGTTGCTAGGGTAACCCCATCTGGTTGCTAGGCAGTTACCAAGGTGACAGCCAACAATGCTCCTTGCCATCCTGAGTGAAATAAGTCAACCCGGAAGTCTCTGTGATTTTCTAGTGCAGAGATATTTGATTTGTTTCTTGGTTGCTAGGGTAACCCCATCTGGTTGCTAGGCAGTTATCAAGGTGACAGGGAACAATGCTCCTTGCCATCCTGAGTGAAATAAGTCAACCCGGAAGTCTCTACGTCATTCTGATCCTAAGATACACATCTTAGTGATTTTGAATGGATGTCAATGGTTCTTTGTTGCTAGGGTGCTTTAAATGGTTGCTAGGGCGTGGCTAAGTAGTTCACATGAAAGCTGAAGACTGATTACTCACCCAATTAAAACAAAACAACTATCATGTCTCTAGGACATTCTGATCTGAAGATATCTTACTGTAATTGAAATCAATAAATGTGGTTGCTAGGGTGCTCTAAATTGTTGCTAGGGAGTGGCTTGGCAGCTGCCAATGATGAATCTCCAAAGGCTGCTTGTCAGTATGAATGATATAAACCAACTCCCATGCCTCTGTGACATTCAGAATGGAAGATAACTCTCTTTGGATTTTGGTTGCTAAGGTGCTCGAAAATGGTTGCTAGGGAGGGGCTAGGAAGTGTTGAGGGGATTCATGATTGGCTGTTTTACTGGCCCAAGTCAAACGAGACCACCCTTGTGTTTCTATGATAATTCAGTCCAGAGAAATCCCTTTGATCTCTTTCAATGGAAGTCTATGGGACTTGTTGCTAAGGTACTGTAAATGGTTGCTAGGGCGTGGCTTGATAGCTTCACAATGATCCTGAGAGACTGATTGGTCGTCTGAGTAAAATGAGCCCGCCCCCTTGTCTCTAAGACACTGTGATCCAGAGTTATGTTCAATACAAAATCTACCATAGACTTAACATTGGGGCAAATTTGGGCAGCTCCTGCCCCCAAGGGGTGCAACTTTTACCCCATTGTGAGGTATGTTCTCACAGAGCCTGTCAGCCTCTTCAAATGTGGTAAATCACACGTGTCTGTGAAATCCTTGCTCTGAGCTATGACTTGTCAAAGTTTGGCGCAATGTTAAGTCAATGGGATTTTTTGCACAATTTTTTGCCCCTGGGGCAAATACCGTACCCCCGATCACTTATAGAAGTCATAGCACACCATTCCCAAATAATCCGCACGATTTGACGCCTCATTTGTGGGTCTGCGAGCAAAACATTTTTCAAAAAATTCCATTGACTTACATTGGGGCAACTTTGGGCAGCTCCTGCCCCCCAGGGGCAAAACTTTTACCCCATTGTGAGGTATGTTCTCAGAGAGCCTGTCAGCCTCTTCAAATGTGGTAAATCACACGTCTCTGTGAAATCCTCGCTCTGAGCTATAACTCGTCAAAGTTCGGCTCAATGTTAAGTCAATGGGATTTTTTGCCCAATTTTTTGCCCCTGGGGCAAACAACGTACCCCCGATCGCTTAGAAAAGATATAGCACACCTCTCCTCAATGAGCCGCACAATTTGATGCCTCACTCAGGGGTCTGTGACAAAAGCTGCGGAAGGAGTAGCGCGCCAAACTATGTGTGGAATAATAATAATTATAACTAGAATGTACATTTCCTGAAGAAAATGTGAGTGGTGCTTGCCGTGGCAAAACTCGTCAAGTAGCATTTTCAAACTTGTTTCTAAGCACTAAAATAAAGGTCATAGAATGTTGCTAACATGTGTTTTTCATGATGGTAGCACGTTTTTAGAATGTTTTAGCACTTTGCTAGGTGAAGCTAGCATGTGTTAGCATGATACTAGCACATTTTTAGCATGTTTTAGCACTTCCTTTGGCAATGCTAACATGTGTTAGCATGATGCTAGCATCTTTTTAACATGTTTTAGCAATCCCCTAAGCAATGCTAACATGCATTAGCATAATGATAGCACGTTTTAACATGTTTTAGCACTTTGCTAGGTGAAGCTAGCATGTGTTAGCATGATACTAGCACGTTTCTAACATGTTTTAGCACTTTGCTAGGCGATGCTAACATGTGTTAGCATGATGCTAGCACGTTTTTAACATGTTTTAGCAATCCCCTAAGCAATGCTAACATGCATTAGCATAATGCTAGCACGCTTTAACATGTTTTAGCACTTTGCTAGGTGAAGCTAGCATGTGTTAGCATGATACTAGCACGTTTCTAGCATGTTTTAGCACTTTGCTAGGCGATGCTAACATGTGTTAGCATGATACTAGCACGTTTCTAACATGTTTTAGCACTTTGCTAGGCGATGCTAACGTGTGTTAGCATGATGCTAGCACGTTTTTAACATGTTTTAGCAATCCCTAAGCAATGCTAACATGCATTAGCATAATGCTAGCACGTTTTAACATGTTTTAGCACTTTGCTAGGTGAAGCTAGCATGTGTTAGCATGATACTAGCACGTTTCTAGCATGTTTTAGCACTTTGCTAGGCGATGCTAACATGTGTTAGCATGATACTAGCACGTTTCTAACATGTTTTAGCACTTTGCTAGGCGATGCTAACGTGTGTTAGCATGATGCTAGCACGTTTTTAACATGTTTTAGCAATCCCCTAAGCAATGCTAACATGCATTAGCATAATGCTAGCACGTTTTAACATGTTTTAGCACTTCGCTAGGTGAAGCTAGCATGTGTTAGCATGATGCTAGCACGTTTTAACATGTTTTAGCACTTCGTTAGGCGATGCCAGCATGTGTTAGCATGATGCTAGCACATTTTTAGCATGTATTAACACTTCGCTAGGCAATACTAGCATGTGTTAGCATGTTGTTAGCACGTTTTTAGCATGATTTAGCACTTCGCTAGGCGATGCCAACATGTGTTAGCATGTTGCCAGCACGTTTTTAGCATGTTTTAGCACTTCGCTAGGCAATGCCAGCATGTGTTAGCATGTTGCTAACCCGTTTATAGCATGTTTTAGCACTTCGCTAGGTGATGCCAGCATATGTTAGCATGATGCTAGCACATTTTTAGCATGTTTTAGGGTGTAGCTATGAAGATTTTTATTGGCTGCTTGATAAAAGAAATCCTCTGAGGGAGAGAGAGAGAGAGACGCAGGGCTGACAGGCCCTTTTTTGTCTGTGTGTGTGAAAATGTCAGTTGGGATTTAAATTTCTGAACATTCCGCAATGTAAAGTCAATGGGACTTTTTTGGCCGCTTTTTCGTCCGCTGTTCGAACATCGTACACCTGATCGCTTAGAAAAGATATAGCACACCTCTCCTCAATGAGCCGCACGATTTGATGCCTCACTCAGGGGTCTGTGACAAAAGCTGCGGGAGGAGTAGCGCGCCAAACTATGTGTGGAATAATAATAATTATAATAATAATAATAAGTATGCAAGAGAACAATAGTGATGCTTTGCCTATGGCAAGCACCACTAACTAGAATGTACATTTCCTGAAGAAAATGTGAGTGGTGCTTGCCGTGGCAAAATTTCTTACCACAATGTCCCACCTACTGCCCAAAGTTGAAAGAGCCCACCCCCATCACAGTAGGATGTTCTGGTGCAGAGATATAGGTGTTGTTCCATGGTTGCTAGGGAAACCCATCTGGTTGATATGCAGTTACTAAGGTGACAGCCACCAACGCTACTCGCCATCCTGAGTAAAATAAGTCAACCCGGAAGTCTCTACGATTTTCTAGTACAGAGATATGTGATTTGTTACTTGGTTGCTAGGGTAACCCCATCTGGTTGCTAGGCAGTTACCAAGGGGCAAGCCAACAATGCTCCTTGCCATCCTGAGTAAAATAAGTCAACCCGGAAGTCTCTGTGATTTTCTTGTGCAGAGGTATGTGATTTGTTTCTTGGTTGTTAGGGTAACCCCATCTGGTTGCTAGGCAGTTACCAAGGTGACAGCCAACAATGCTCCTTGCCATCCTGAGTGAAATAAGTCAACCCGGAAGTCTCTGTGATTTTCTTGTGTAGAGATATGTGATTTGTTTCTTGGTTGCTAGGGTAACCCCATCTGGTTGCTAGGCAGTGAACAAGGTGACAGCCAACAATGCTCCTTGCCATCCTGAGTGAAATAAGTCAACCCGGAAGTCTCTGTGATTTTCTTGTGCAGAGATATGCGATTTCTTTCTTGGTTGCTAGGGTAACCCCATCTGGTTGCTAGGCAGTTACCTACGTGATACTCATAAGGCCCCTTGCAATCCTGTGAGAAATATTTCAACCCCTATGTCTCTACGATGTTCTGGTTCAAAGATATGTGATTTGTTACTTGGTTGCTAGGGTAACCCCATCTGGTTGCTAGGCAGTTACCAAGGTGACAGCCAACAATGCTCCTTGCCATCCTGAGTGAAATAAGTCAACCCGGAAGTCTCTGTGATTTTCTAGTGCAGAGATATTTGATTTGTTTCTTGGTTGCTAGGGTAACCCCATCTGGTTGCTAGGCAGTTATCAAGGTGACAGGGAACAATGCTCCTTGCCATCCTGAGTGAAATAAGTCAACCCGGAAGTCTCTACGTCATTCTGATCCTAAGATACACATCTTAGTGATTTTGAATGGATGTCAATGGTTCTTTGTTGCTAGGGTGCTTTAAATGGTTGCTAGGGCGTGGCTAAGTAGTTCACATGAAAGCTGAAGACTGATTACTCACCCAATTAAAACAAAACAACTATCATGTCTCTAGGACATTCTGATCTGAAGATATCTTACTGTAATTGAAATCAATAAATGTGGTTGCTAGGGTGCTCTAAATTGTTGCTAGGGAGTGGCTTGGCAGCTGCCAATGATGAATCTCCAAAGGCTGCTTGTCAGTATGAATGATATAAACCAACTCCCATGCCTCTGTGACATTCAGAATGGAAGATAACTCTCTTTGGATTTTGGTTGCTAAGGTGCTCGAAAATGGTTGCTAGGGAGGGGCTAGGAAGTGTTGAGGGGATTCATGATTGGCTGTTTTACTGGCCCAAGTCAAACGAGACCACCCTTGTGTTTCTATGATAATTCAGTCCAGAGAAATCCCTTTGATCTCTTTCAATGGAAGTCTATGGGACTTGTTGCTAAGGTACTGTAAATGGTTGCTAGGGCGTGGCTTGATAGCTTCACAATGATCCTGAGAGACTGATTGGTCGTCTGAGTAAAATGAGCCTGCCCCCTTGTCTCTAAGACACTGTGATCCAGAGTTATGTTCAATACAAAATCTACCATAGACTTAACATTGGGGCAAATTTGGGCAGCTCCTGCCCCCAAGGGGTGCAACTTTTACCCCATTGTGAGGTATGTTCTCACAGAGCCTGTAAGCCTCTTCAAATGTGGTAAATCACACGTCTCTGTGAAATCCTTGCTCTGAGCTATGACTCGTCAAAGTTCGGCGCAATGTTAAGTCAATGGGATTTTTTGCCCAATTTTTTGCCCCTGGGGCAAATACCGTACCCCCGATCACTTATAGAAGTCATAGCACACCATTCTCAAATAATCCGCACGATTTGACGCCTCATTTGTGGGTCTGCGAGCAAAACATTTTTCAAAAAATTCCATTGACTTACATTGGGGCAACTTTGGGCAGCTCCTGCCCCCCAGGGGCAAAACTTTTACCCCATTGTGAGGTATGTTCTCAGAGAGCCTGTCAGCCTCTTCAAATGTGGTAAATCACACGTCTCTGTGAAATCCTCGCTCTGAGCTATAACTCGTCAAAGTTCGGCTCAATGTTAAGTCAATGGGATTTTTTGCCCAATTTTTTGCCCCTGGGGCAAACAACGTACCCCCGATCGCTTAGAAAAGATATAGCACACCTCTCCTCAATGAGCCGCACAATTTGATGCCTCACTCAGGGGTCTGTGACAAAAGCTGCGGAAGGAGTAGCGCGCCAAACTATGTGTGGAATAATAATAATTATAACTAGAATGTACATTTCCTGAAGAAAATGTGAGTGGTGCTTGCCGTGGCAAAACTCGTCAAGTAGCATTTTCAAACTTGTTTCTAAGCACTAAAATAAAGGTCATAGAATGTTGCTAACATGTGTTTTTCATGATGGTAGCACGTTTTTAGAATGTTTTAGCACTTTGCTAGGTGAAGCTAGCATGTGTTAGCATGATACTAGCACATTTTTAGCATGTTTTAGCACTTCCTTTGGCAATGCTAACATGTGTTAGCATGATGCTAGCATCTTTTTAACATGTTTTAGCAATCCCCTAAGCAATGCTAACATGCATTAGCATAATGATAGCACGTTTTAACATGTTTTAGCACTTTGCTAGGTGAAGCTAGCATGTGTTAGCATGATACTAGCACGTTTCTAACATGTTTTAGCACTTTGCTAGGCGATGCTAACGTGTGTTAGCATGATGCTAGCACGTTTTTAACATGTTTTAGCAATCCCCTAAGCAATGCTAACATGCATTAGCATAATGCTAGCACGCTTTAACATGTTTTAGCACTTTGCTAGGTGAAGCTAGCATGTGTTAGCATGATACTAGCACGTTTCTAGCATGTTTTAGCACTTTGCTAGGCGATGCTAACATGTGTTAGCATGATACTAGCACGTTTCTAACATGTTTTAGCACTTTGCTAGGCGATGCTAACGTGTGTTAGCATGATGCTAGCACGTTTTTAACATGTTTTAGCAATCCCCTAAGCAATGCTAACATGCATTAGCATAATGCTAGCACGTTTTAACATGTTTTAGCACTTTGCTAGGTGAAGCTAGCATGTGTTAGCATGATACTAGCACGTTTCTAGCATGTTTTAGCACTTTGCTAGGCGATGCTAACATGTGTTAGCATGATACTAGCACGTTTCTAACATGTTTTAGCACTTTGCTAGGCGATGCTAACGTGTGTTAGCATGATGCTAGCACGTTTTTAACATGTTTTAGCAATCCCCTAAGCAATGCTAACATGCATTAGCATAATGCTAGCACGTTTTAACATGTTTTAGCACTTTGCTAGGTGAAGCTAGCATGTGTTAGCATGATACTAGCATGTTTCTAGCATGTTTTAGCACTTTGCTAGGCGATGCTAACATGTGTTAGCATAATGCTTGCACGTTTTAACATGTTTTAGCACTTTGCTAGGTGAAGCTAGCATGTGTTAGCATGATACTAGCACGTTTCTAGCATGTTTTAGCACTTTGCTAGGCGATGCTAACATGTGTTAGCATGATGCAAGCACGTTTTTAACATGTTTTAGCACTTCGCTAAGCGATGCCAGCATGTGTTAGCATGATGCTAGCATGTTTTTAGCATGTTTAACACTTCGCTAGGCAATACTATCATGTGTTAGCATGTTGTTAGCACGTTTTTAGCATGTTTTAGCACTTCGCTAGGTGATGCCAACATGTGTTAGCATGTTGCTAGCACGTTTTTAGCATGTTTTAGCACTTCGCTAGGTGATGCCAGCATATGTTAGCATGATGCTAGCACATTTTTAGCATGTTTTAGGGTATGGCTATGAAGATTTTTATTGGCTGCTTGATAAAAGAAATCCTCTGAGGGAGAGACAGAGAGAGAGACGCAGGGCTGACAGGCCCTTTTTTGTCTGTGTGTGTGAAAAAGTCAGTTGGGATTTAAATTTCTGAACATTCCGCAATGTAAAGTCAATGGGATTTTTTTGGCCGCTTTTTCGTCCGCTGTTCGAACATCGTACACCCGATCGCTTAGAAAAGATATAGCACACCTCTCCTCAATGAGCCGCACGATTTGATGCCTCACTCAGGGGTCTGTGACAAAAGCTGCAGGAGGAGTAGCGCGCCAAACTTTGTGTGGAAAAATAATAATAATTATAATAATAATAATAAGTATGCAAGAGAACAATAGTGATGCTTTGCCTATGGCAAGCACCACTAACTAGAATGTACATTTCCTGAAGAAAATGTGAGTGGTGCTTGCCGTGGCAAAATTTCTTACCATAATGTCCCACCTACTGCCCAAAGTTGAAAGAGGCCACCCCCATGACAGTAGGATGTTCTGGTGCAAAGATATTGGTGTTGTTCCATGGTTGCTAGGAAAACCCATCTGGTTGATATGCAGTTACTAAGGTGACAGCCACCAATGCTACTTGCCATCCTGAGTAAAATAAGTCAACCCGGAAGTCTTTACGATTTTCTAGTAGAGAGATATGTGATTTGTTACTTGGTTGCTAGGGTAACCCCATCTGGTTGCTAGGCAGTTAACAAGGGGCAAGCCAACAATGCTCCTTGCCATCCTGAGTGAAATAAGTCAACCCGGAAATCTCTGTGATTTTCTTGTGCAGAGATATGTGATTTGTTTCTTGGTTGCTAGGGTAACCCCATCTGGTTGCTAGGCAGTTACCAAGGTGACAGCCAACAATGCTCCTTGCCATCCTGAGTGAAATAAGTCAACCCAGAAGTCTCTGTGATTTTCTAGTACAGAGATATGTGATTTGTTTCTTGGTTGCTAGTGTAACCCCATCTGGTCGCTAGGCAGTTACCAAGGTGACAGCCAACAATGTTCCTTGCCATCCTGAGTGAAATAAGTCAACCTGCAAGTCTCTGTGATTTTCTTGTGCAGAGATATATGATTTGTTTCTTGGTTGCTAGGGTAACCCCATTTGGTTGCTAGGCAGTTACCAAGGTGACAGCCAACAATGCTCCTTGCCATCCTGAGTGAAATAAGTCAACCCAGAAGTCTCTGTGATTTTCTTGTGCAGAGATATGCGATTTCTTTCTTGGTTGCTAGGGTAACCCCATCTGGTTGCTAGGCAGTTACCTACGTGATACTCATAAGGCCCCTTGCAATCCTGTGAGAAATATTTCAACCCCTATGTCTCTACGATGTTCTGGTTCAAAGATATTTGATTTGTTACTTGGTTGCTAGGGTAACCCCATCTGGTTGCTAGGCAGTTATCAAGGTGACAGGGAACAATGCTCCTTGCCATCCTGAGTGAAATAAGTCAACCCGGAAGTCTCTACGTCATTCTGATCCCAAGATACACATCTTAGTGATTTTGAATGGATGTCAATGGTTCTTTGTTGCTAGGGTGCTTTAAATGGTTGCTAGGGCGTGGCTAAGTAGTTCACATGATGAAAGCTGAAGACTGATTACTCACCCAATTAAAACAAAGCAACTATCATGTCTCTAGGACATTCTGATCTGAAGATATCTTACTGTAATTGAAATCAATAAATGTGGTTGCTAGGGTGCTCTAAATTGTTGCTAGGGAGTGGCTTGGCAGCTGCCAATGATGAATCTCCAAAGGCTGCTTGTCAGTATGAATGATATAAACCAACTCCCATGCCTCTGTGACATTCAGAATGGAAGATATCTCTCTTTGGATATTGGTTGCTAAGGTGCTCGAAAATGGTTGCTAGGGAGGGGCTAGGAAGTGTTGAGGGGATTCATGATTGGCTGTTTTACTGGCCCAAGTCAAACGAGACCACCCTTGTGTTTCTATGGTAATTCAGTCCAGAAAAATCCCTTTGATCTCTTTCAATGGAAGTCTATGGGACTTGTTGCTAAGGTACTGTAAATGGTTGCTAGGGCGTGGCTTGATAGCTTCACAATGATCCTGAGAGACTGATTGGTCGTCTGAGTAAAATGAGCCTGCCCCCTTGTCTCTAAGACACTGTGATCCAGAGTTATGTTCAATACAAAATCTACCATAGACTTAACATTGGGGCAAATTTGGGCAGCTCCTGCCCCCAAGGGGTGCAACTTTTACCCCATTGTGAGGTATGTTCTCACAGAGCCTGTAAGCCTCTTCAAATGTGGTAAATCACACGTCTCTGTGAAATCCTTGCTCTGAGCTATGACTCGTCAAAGTTCGGCGCAATGTTAAGTCAATGGGATTTTTTGCCCAATTTTTTGCCCCTGGGGCAAATACCGTACCCCCGATCACTTATAAAAGTCATAGCACACCATTCCCAAATAATCCGCACGATTTGATGCCTCATTCGTGGGTCTGTGACCAAAAAATTTTGCCAAAAATTCCATTGACTTACATTGGGGCAACTTTGGGCAGCTCCTGCCCCCCAGGGGTAAAAGTTTTACCCCATTGTGAGGTATGTTCTCACAGAGCCTGTCAGCCTCTTCAAATGTGGTAAATCACACGTCTCTGCGAAATCCTCGCTCTGAGCTATGACTCGTCAAAGTTCAGCTCAATGTTAAGTCAATGGGATTTTTTGCCCAATTTTTTGCCCCTGGGGCAAACACCGTACCCCCGATCGCTTATAAAAGTCATAGCACACCTCTCCTCAATGAGCCGCACGATTTGACACCTCATTCATGGGTCTACGCCAAAAGGTGCGGGACGAGTTACGCGACGAAGTTTTGTACGGAAGAAGAAGAAGAAGAAGAAGAAGAAGAAAAATAAGTATGTGAGATTACAATAGTGTTGCTTTGCAAGCACCACTAACTAGATTAAAAAGTTTGAGTACAAACTTTAGGTTGGCTTGAGAAAGCCTAGCATAAAGTTTGAAGTAGTTGTAAAAGTTTGAAGATTTACGGTTTCTAGTTTTGATGTAATTATTAGTAGTTTTCAAAGTTCAAAGTTTAGAGATTATAAAACCATTCAGTCTATCAAATAGATTAGATAGATAGATAGATAGATAGATAGATAGATAGATAGATAGATAGATAGATAGATAGATAGATAGATAGATAGATATTGACTCTCAGATAGATAGATAGATAGATAGATATTGACCCTCAGATAGATAGATAGATAGATAGATAGAGTATGACCCACAGATAGATAGATAGATAGATAGATAGATAGATAGATAGATAGATAGTTAGATAGATAGATATTGACCATCAGATAGATAGATAGATAGATAGATAGATATTGACTCTCAGATAGATAGATAGATAGATAGATATTGACCCTCAGATAGATAGATAGATAGATAGATAGATAGAGTATGACCCACAGATAGATAGATAGATAGATAGATAGATAGATATTGACCCTCAGATAGATAGATAGATAGATAGAGTATGACCCACAGATAGATAGATAGATAGATAGATAGATATTGACCATCAGATAGATAGATCGATAGATCGATCGATAGATAGATAGATAGATAGATAGTTATTGACCATCAGATAGATAGATAGATAGATAGATAGATAGATATTGATCCATAGATAGATAGATATTGATCCTCAGATAGATAGATAGATATTGATCCTCAGATAGATAGATAGATATTGACCCTCAGATAGATAGATAGATAGATAGATAGATAGATAGATAGATAGGTAGATAGATAGATAGATAGATAGATAGATAGTCATTGACCCTTAGATAGATAGATATTGACCCTCAGAAAGATAGATAGATAGATAGATAGATAGATATTGACCATCAGATAGATAGATCGATAGATAGATAGATAGATATTGACCCTCAGAAAGATAGATAGATAGATAGATAGATAGATAGATAGATAGATAGATAGATAGATATTGACCATCAGATAGATAGATCGATAGATAGATCAATAGATAGATAGATAGATAGATAGATAGATAGATAGAGTATGACCCACAGATAGATAGATAGATAGATAGATAGATATTGACCATCAGATAGATAGATAGATAGATAGATAGATAGTTAGATAGATAGATAGATAGATATTGACCATCAGATAGATAGATAGATAGATAGTTATTGACCATCAGATAGATAGATAGATAGATAGATAGATAGATAGATATTGATCCTCAGATAGATAGATAGATAGATATTGACCCTCAGAAAGATAGATAGATAGATAGATATTGACCATCAGATAGATAGATCGATAGATAGATCAATAGATAGATAGATAGATAGATAGAGTATGACCCACAGATAGATAGATAGATATTGACCATCAGATAGATAAATAGATAGATAGATCGATAGATAGATAGATAGATAGATAGTTATTGACCATCAGATAGATAGATAGATAGATAGATAGATAGATAGATAGATAGATAGATAGATAGATAGATAGATATTGATCCTCAGATAGATAGATAGATAGATATTGACCCTCAGATAGATAGATAGATAGATAGATAGATAGTCATTGTCCCTTAGATAAATAGATATTGACCGTCAGATATATAGATAGATAGATAGTCATTGACCCTGAGATATAGATAGATAGATATAGATATTGACCCTCAGAAAGATAGATAGATAGATAGATAGATAGATAGATAGATCATTTTTTACTTGGTTGCTAGGGTAACCCAATCTGGTTGCTAGGCAGTTTCCAGGGTGATCCTTATCAAGCCTCCTTTTCATTCTGAGTGAATAAAGTCAACCCGGAAGTCTCTATGATTTTCTGTTGCATTGATATGTGATTTGTTACTTGGTTGCTAGGGTAACCATATCTGGTTGATAGGCAGTTACCAGAGTGATATATATCAAGGCTACTTTCCATCTTGAGTAAAATAAGTGAAACAGGAAGTCTTTACGATTTTCTGGTGCAGAGTTATGTGATTTGTTACTTGGTTGCTAGGGTAAGCCCTTGTCGTTGCTAGGCAGTTACCAGAGTGATACTTTTCAAGACTCCTTGCTATCCTGAGTGAAATAAGTCAAACAGGAAGTGTTTACGATGTTCTGGTGAAGAGATATATTATTTGTTACTTGGTTGCTAGGGTAACCCCATCTGGTTGCTATGCAGTTACCAGGGTGATACTTATCAAGCCTCCTTTCCATCCTGAGTGAATTATGTCAACACGGAAGTCTCTACGATTTTCTGTTGCAGAGATATGTGATTTGTTACTTGGTTGCTAGGGTATCCCTGTCTGGTTGCTATGCAGTTACCAGGGTGATACTTATCAAGCCTCCTTTCCATCCTGAGTGAATTATGTCAACCCGGAAGTCTCTACGATTTTCTGGTGCAGAGATATGTGATTTGTTACTTGGTTGCTAGGGTAACAGCATCTGGTTGCTAGGCAGTTACCAAAGTGATACTCATAAGGCTCCTTGCAATCCTGTGTGAAATATGTCAACCCCTAAGTCTCTACGATGTTCTGGTTCAAAGATATGTGATTTGTTACTTGGTTGCTAGGGTAACCGCATCTGGTTGCTAGGCAGTTACCAGAGTGATACATATCAAGGCTACTTTCCATCCTGAGTGAATTAAGTGAAACAGGTAGTCTCTACGATTTTCTGGTGCAGAGATATGTGATTTGTTATTTGGTTGCTAGGGTAACCCCGTCTGGTTGCTAGGCAGTTACCAGAGTGATACATATCAAGGCTACTTTCCATCCTGAGTGAATAAAGTCAACCCTGAAGTCTCTATGATTTTCTGTTGCAGAGATATGTGATTTGTTACTTGGTTGCTAGGGTTATCACATCTGGTTGCTAGGCAGTTACCAGAGTGATACATATCAAGGCTACTTTCCATCCTGAGTGAAATAAGTCAACCCGGAAGTCTCTCTGATTTTCTGTTGCAGAGATATGTGATTTGTTACTTGGTTGCTAGGGTAATCACATCTGGTTGCTAGGCAGTTACCAGAGTGATACATATCAAGGCTACTTTCCATCCTGAGTGAAATAAGTGAAACAGGAAGTCACTACGATTTTCTGGTGCAGAGATATGTGATTTGTTACTTGGTTGCTAGGGTAACCCCATCTGGTTGCTAGGCAGTTACCAGAGTGATACATATCAAGGCTACTTTCCATCCTGAGTGAAATAAGTGAAACAGGAAGTCTGTATGATTTTCTGGTGCAGAGATATGTGATTTGTTATTTGGTTGCTAGGGTAACCCTGTCTGGTTGCTATGCAGTTACCAGGGTGATACTTATCAAGCCTCCTTTCCATACTGAGTGAATCAAGTCAACCTGGAAGCTACTATACTGTGGCTATGAAGATTTTAGGTCATTACTTATTGGCTGCTTGATAAAAGAAATCCTCTGAGGGAGAGAGAGAGAGAGAGACGCAGGGCTGACAGGCCCTTTTTTTGTCTGTGTGTGTGAAAACGTCAGTTGGGATTTAAATTTCTGAACATTCCGCAATGTTAAGTCAATGGGAGTTTTTCCGAGTTTTGATCGTCATTTTTAGGAAAACCGTAAGTCCGATCAGTTAGAAAAGATATAGCACACTATTCGGGATTAGTCTGAAGGTCTGTGCCGAGTTTGGTGCATGTAGCTTAAAAGCTCTAGGAGGAGTTAGATTTAGAAATTTAGTCTCAGAAGAATAATAATAATAACTAGATTAAAAAGTTTGAGTACAAACTTTAGGTTGGCTTGAGAAAGCCTAGCATAAAGTTTGAAGTAGTTGTAAAAGTTTGAAGATTTACGGTTTCTAGTTTGATGTAATTATAAGTAGTAGTTTTCAAAGTTCAAAGTTTAGAGATTATAAAACCATTCAGTCTATCAAATAGATTAGATAGATAAATAGATAGATAGATAGATAGATAGATAGATAGATAGATAGATAGATAGATAGATAGATAGATAGATAGATAGATAGATAGATAGATAGATATTGACCCTCAGATAGATAGATAGATATTGACCCTCAGATAGATAGATAGATAGATAGATAGATAGATAGATAGATAGATAGATAGATAGAGTATGACCCATAGATAGATAGATAGATAGATAGATAGATATTGACCCTCAGATAGATAGATAGATAGATAGATAGATAGATAGATAGATAGATAGATAGACAGATATTGACCATTAGATAGATAGATAGATAGATAGATATTGATCCTCAGATAGATAGATAGATATTGACCCTCAGATAGATAGATAGATAGATAGATAGAAAGATAGAAAGATAGATTGATAGTCATTGACCCTTAGATAGATAGATAGATATTGACCGTCAGATATATAGATAGATAGATAGTCATTGACCCTGAGATATAGATAGATAGAGTATGAACCACAGATAGGTAGATAGATAGATAGATAGTTATTGACCCGCAGATAGCTAGATAGATAGATAGATAGATATTGACCCTCAGATAGATAGATAGATAGATAGATAGTCATTGACCCTTAGATAGATAGATATTGACCGTCAGATATATAGATAGACAGATAGTCATTGACCCTGAGATATAGATAGATAGAGTATGACCCACAGATAGATAGATAGATAGATAGTTATTGACCCGCAGATAGTTAGATAGATAGATAGATAGATATTGACCCTCAGATAGATAGATAGATAGATATTGACCATCAGATAGATAGATAGATAGATAGATAGATAGATATATCATTTTTTACTTGGTTGCTAGGGTAACCCAATCTGGTTGCTAGGCAGTTTCCAGGGTGATCCTTATCAAGCCTCCTTTTCATTCTGAGTGAATAAAGTCAACCCGGAAGTCTCTATGATTTTCTGTTGCATAGATATGTGATTTGTTACTTGGTTGCTAGGGTAACCATATCTGGTTGATAGGCAGTTACCAGAGTGATATATATCAAGGCTAATTTCCATCTTGAGTGAAATAAGTGAAACAGGATGTCTCTATGATTTTCTGGTGCAGAGATATGTGACTTGTTACTTGGTTGCTAGGGTAAACACATCTGGTTACTAGGCAGTTACCAAAGTGATACTCATAAGGCTCCTTGCAATCCTGTGTGAAATATGTCAACCCCTAAGTCTCTACGATGTTCTGGTTCAAAGATATGTGATTTGTTACTTGGTTGCTAAGGTAACCCTGTCTGGTTGCTATGCAGTTACCAGAGTGATACATATCAAGGCTACTTTCCATCCTGAGTGAAATAAGTGAAACAGGTAGTCTCTACGATATACTGGTGCAGATATATGTGATTTGTTACTTGGTTGCTAGGGTAACCCCGTCTGGTTGCTAGGCAGTTACCAGAGTGATACATATCAAGGCTACTTTCCATCCTGAGTGAATCAAGTCAACCCGGAAGTCTCTATGATTTTCTGATGCAGAGATATGTGATTTGTTACTTGGTTGCTAGGGTAATCACATCTGGTTGCTAGGCGGTTACCAGAGTGATACATATCAAGGCTACTTTCCATCCTGAGTGAAATAAGTCAACCCGGAAGTCTCTCTGATTTTCTGTTGCAGAGATATGTGATTTGTTACTTGGTTGCTAGGGTAATCACATCTGGTTGCTAGGCAGTTACCAGAGTGATACATATCAAGGCTACTTTCCATCCTGAGTGAAATAAGTGAAACAGGAAGTCTCTATGATTTTCTGGTGCAGATATATGTGATTTGTTACTTGGTTGCTAGGGTAACCCCGTCTGGTTGCTAGGCAGTTACCAGAGTGATACATATCAAGGCTCCTTGCAATCCTGTGTGAAATATGTTAACCCCTAAGTCTCTACGATGTTCTGGTTCAAAGATATGTGATTTGTTACTTGGTTGCTAGGGTAATCGCATCTGGTTGCTAGGCAGTTACCAGAGGGATACATATCAAGGCTACTTTCCATCCTGAGTGAAATAAGTGAAACAGGAAGTCTCTATGATTTTCTGGTGCAGAGATATGTGATTTGTTACTTGGTTGCTAGGGTAAACACATCTGGTTGCTAGGCAGTTACCAAAGTGATACTCATAAGGCTCCTTGCAATCCTGTGTGAAATATGTCAACCCCTAAGTGTCTACGATGTTCTGGTTCAAAGATATGTGATTTGTTACTTGGTTGCTAAGGTAACCCTGTCTGGTTGCTATGCAGTTACCAGAGTGATACATATCAAGGCTACTTTCCATCCTGAGTGAAATAAGTGAAACAGGTAGTCTCTACGATTTTCTGGTGCAGAGATATGTGATTTGTTACTTGGTTGCTAGGGTAACCCCGTCTGGTTGCTAGGCAGTTACCAGAGTGATACATATCAAGGCTACTTTCCATCCTGAGTGAATTAAGTCAACCCGGAAGTCTCTATGATTTTCTGTTGCAGAGATATGTGATTTGTTACTTGGTTGCTAGGGTAATCACATCTGGTTGCTAGGCAGTTACCAGAGTGATACATATCAAGGCTGCTTTCCATCCTGAGTGAAATAAGTCAACCCGGAAGTCTCTTTGATTTTCTGTTGCAGAGATATGTGATTTGTTACTTGGTTGCTAGGGTAACCCCATCTGGTTGCTAGGCAGTTACCAGAGTGATACATATCAAGGCTACTTTCCATCCTGAGTGAAATAAGTGAAACAGGAAGTCTGTATGATTTTCTGGTGCAGAGATATGTGATTTGTTACTTGGTTGCTAGGGTAACCCCATCTGGTTGCTAGGCAGTTACCAGAGTGATACATATCAAGGCTACTTTCCATCCTGAGTGAAATAAGTGAAACAGGATGTCTGTATGATTTTCTGGTGCAGAAATATGTGATTTGTTATTTGGTTGCTAGGGTAACCCTGTCTGGTTGCTATGCAGTTACCAGGGTGATACTTATCAAGCCTCCTTTCCATACTGAGTGAATCAAGTCAACCTGGAAGCTACTATACTGTGGCTATGAAGATTTTAGGTCATTACTTATTGGCTGCTTGATAAAAGAAATCCTCTGAGGGAGAGAGAGAGGGAGAGACGCAGGGCTGACAGGCCCTTTTTCGTCTGTGTGTGTGAAAACGTCAGTTGGGATTTAAATTTCTGAACATTCCGCAATGTTAATCAATGGGAGTTTTTCCGAGTTTTGATCGTCATTTTTTAGGAAAACCGTAAGTCCGATCTGTTAGAAAAGATATAGCACACTATTCGGGATTAGTCTGAAGGTCTGTGCCGAGTTTGGTGCATGTAGCTTAAAAGCTCTAGGAGGAGTTACATTTAGAAATTTAGTCTCAGAATAATAATAATAATAATAAGTTTAAATAGGATTTCAGTAAGTTGGCTTTCTCAAGCCAACCTAATAATAAGTTTAAATAGGATTTCAGTAAGTTGGCTTTCTCAAGCCAACCTAATAATAATAATAATAAGTATGCAAGAGAACAATAGTGATGCTTTGCCTATGGCAAGCACCACTAACTAGAATGTACATTTCCTGAAGAAAATGTGAGTGGTGCTTGCCATGGCAAAACTCGTCAAATAGCATTTTCTAACTTGTTTCTAAGCACTAAAATGAAGGTCATAGAATGTTGCTAACACGTGTTAGCATTATACTAGCACATTTTTAGCATGTTTTAGCACTTCGTTTGGCAATGCTAACATGTGTTAGCATGATGCTAGCACGTTTTTAACATGTTTTAGCAATCCCCTAAGCAATGCTAACATGCATTAGCATAATGCTAGCACATTTTAACATGTTTTAGCACTTTGCTAGGCAATGCCAGCATGTGTTAGCATGATGCTAGCACGTTTTTAGAATGTTTTAGCACTTCGTTTGGCAATGCTAACATGTGTTAGCATGATGCTAGCACGTTTTTAACATGTTTTAGCAATCCCCTAAGCAATGCTAACATGCATTAGCATAATGCTAGCACATTTTAACATGTTTTAGCACTTCGCTAGGTGAAGCTAGCATGTGTTAGCATGATACTAGCACGTTTTTAGCATGTTTTAGCACTTCGCTAGGCGATGCTAACATGTGTTAGCATGATGCTAGCACATTTTTAACATGTTTTAGCAATCCCCTAAGCAATGCTAACATGCATTAGCATAATGCTAGCACGTTTTTAGCATGTTTTAGCACTTCGCTAGGTGATGCCAGCATGTGTTAGCATGATTCTAGCACATTTTTAACATGTTTTATGTTGTGGCTATGAAGATTTTTATTGGCTGCTTGATAAAAGAAATCCTCTGAGGGAGAGAGAGAGAGAGAGAGACGCAGGGCTGACAGGCCCTTTTTTGTCTGTGTGTGTGAAAATGTCAGTTGGGATTTAAATTTCTGAACATTCCGCAATGTAAAGTCAATGGGACTATTTTGGCCGCTTTTTCGTCCGCTGTTCGAACATCGTACACCCGATCGCTTAGAAAAGATATAGCACACCTCTACTCAATGAGCCGCACGATTTGATGCCTCACTCAGGGGTCTGTGATAAAAGCTGCGGGAGGAGTAGCGCGCCAAACTATGTGTGGAATAATAATAATTATAACTAGATTAAAAAGTTTGAGTACAAACTTTAGGTTGGCTTGAGAAAGCCTAGCATAAAGTTTGAAGTAGTTGTAAAAGTTTGAAGATTTAAGGTTTTTAGTTTGATGTAATTATAAGTAGTAGTTTTCAAAGTTCAAAGTTTAGAGATTATAAAACCATTCAGTCTATCAAATAGATAGATAGATAGATAGATAGATAGATAGATAGATAGATAGATAGATAGATAGATAGATATTGACCATCAGATAGATAGATAGACAGATAGACAGATAGAGTATGACCCACAGATAGATAGATAGATAGATAGATAGATAGATAGATAGATAGATAGATATTGACCATCAGATAGATAGATAGATAGATAGATAGATATTGACCCTCAGATAGATAGATAGATAGATAGATAGATAGATAGATAGATAGATAGATAGATAGATAGATAGATAGATAGATATTGACCCTCAGATAGATAGATAGACAGATAGATAGATAGAGTATGACCCACAGATAGATAGATAGATAGATAGATATTGACCCTCAGATAGATAGATAGATAGATAGATAGATAGATAGATAGATAGATAGATATTGATCCTCAGATAGATAGATAGATAGATAGATAGATAGATAGATAGATAGATAGATAGATAGATAGATAGATAGTCATTGACCCTTAGATAGATAGATAGATAGATAGATAGATAGATAGATAGAGTATGACCCACAGATAGATAGATAGATAGTTATTGACCCTCAGATAGATAGATAGATAGATAGATAGATAGATAGATAGATAGATATTGACCCTCAGAAAGATAGATAGATAGATAGATAGAGTATGACCCACAGATAGATAGATAGATAGATAGATAGATAGATAGATAGATAGACAGATAGATAGATAGATAGATAGATAGATAGATAGATAGATAGATAGATAGTCATTGACCCTTAGATAGATAGATAGATAGATAGATAGATAGATAGATAAATAGATAGAGTATGACCCACAGATAGATAGATAGATAGATAGATAGATAGATAGATAGATAGATAGATAGAGTATGACCCACAGATAGATAGATAGATATTGACCCTCAGATAGATAGATAGATAGATAGATAGACAGATAGATATTGACCCTCAGAAAGATAGATAGATAGACAGATAGATAGATATATTATTTTTTACTTGGTTGCTAGGGTAACCCAATCTGGTTGCTAGGCAGTTTCCAGGGTGATCCTTATCAAGCCTCCTTTTCATTCTGAGTGAATAAAGTCAACCTGGAAGTCTCTACGATTTTCTTTTGCATAGATATGTGATTTGTTACTTGGTTGCTAGGGTAACCATATCTGGTTGATAGGCAGTTACCAGAGTGATACATATCAAGGCTACTTTCCATTCTGAGTGAAATAATTCAAACAGGAAGTGTATACGATTTTCTGGTGCAGAGATATGTGATTTGTTACTTGGTTGCTAGGGTAACCCCATCTGGTTGCTAGGCAGTTACCAACGTGTTACTCATAAGGCTCCTTGCAATCCTGTGTGAAATATGTCAACCCCTAAGTCTTTATGATTTTCTGGTTCAAAGATATGTGATTTGTTACTTGGTTGCTAGGGTAACCACATCTGGTTGCTATGCAGTTACCAGGGTGATACTTATCAAGCCTCCTTTCCATCCTGAGTGAAAAAAGTCAACCCAGAATTCTCCACGATTTTCTGTTGCAGAGATATGTGATTTGTTATTTGGTTGCTAGGGTAACCATATCTGGTTGCTAGGCAGTTACCAGAGTGATACATATCAAGGCTACTTCCCATCCTGAGCGAATTAATTCAAACAGGAAGTCTCTACGATTTTCTGGTGAAGAGATATGTTATTTGTTACTTGGTTGCTAGGGTAACCCCATCTGGTTGCTATGCAGTTACCAGGGTGATACTTATCAAGCCTCCTTTCCATCCTGAGTGAATTATGTCAACCCGGAAGTCTCTACGATTTTCTGTTGCAGAGATATGTGATTTGTTACTTGGTTGCTAGGGTAACCGCATCTGGTTGCTAGGCAGTTACCAGAGTGATACATATCAAGGCTACTTTCCATCCTGAGTGAAATAAGTGAAACAGGAAGTCTCTACGATTTTCTGGTGCAGAGATATGTGATTTGTTACTTGGTTGCTAGGGTAAACACATCTGGTTGCTAGGCAGTTACCAAAGTGATACTCATAAGGCTCCTTGCAATCCTGTGTGAAATATGTCAACCCCTAAGTCTCTATGATGTTCTGGTTCAAAGATATGTGATTTGTTACTTGGTTGCTAGGGTAACCCCGTCTGGTTGCTAGTTAGTTACCAAAGTGATACTCATAAGGCTCCTTGCAATCCTGAGTGAAATATGTGAAACAGGAAGTCTCTACGATGTTCTGGTTCAAATATATATGATTTGTTACTTGGTTGCTAGGGTAACCATATCTGGTTGCTAGGCAGTTACCAGAGTGATACATATCAAGGCTACTTTCCATCCTGAGTGAATAAAGTCAACCCGGAAGTCTCTATGATTTTCTGTTGCAGAGATATGTGATTTGTTACTTGGTTGCTAGGGTAATCACATCTGGTTGCTAGGCAGTTACCAGAGTGATACATATCAAGGCTACTTTCCATCCTGAGTGAAATAAGTGAAACAGGAAGTCTGTATGATTTTCTGGTGCAGAAATATGTGATTTGTTATTTGGTTGCTAGGGTAACCCTGTCTGGTTGCTATGCAGTTACCAGGGTGATACTTATCAAGCCTCCTTTCCATACTGAGTGAACAAAGTCAACCTGGAAGCTACTATACTGTGGCTATGAAGATTTTAGGTCATTACTTATTGGCTGCTTGATAAAATAAATCCTCTGAGGGAGAGAGAGAGGGAGAGACGCAGGGCTGACAGGCCCTTTTTTGTCTGTGTGTGTGAAAATGTCAGTTGGGATTTAAATTTCTGAACATTCCGCAATGTTAAGTCAATGGGAGTTTTTCCGAGTTTTGATCGTCATTTTTAGGAAAACCGTAAGTCCAATCAGTTAGAAAAGATATAGCACACTATTCGGGATTAGTCTGAAGGTCTGTGCCGAGTTTGGTGCATGTAGCTTAAAAGCTCTAGGAGGAGTTAGATTTAGAAATTTAGTCTCAGAAGAATAATAATAATATTAAGTTTAAATAGGATTTCAGTAAGTTGGCTTTCTCAAGCCAACCTAATAATAAGTTTAAATAGGATTTCAGTAAGTTGGCTTTCTCAAGCCAACCTAATAATAAGTTTAAATAGAATTTCAGTAAGTTGGCTTTCTCAAGCCAACCTAATAACTAGATTAAAAAGTTTGAGTACAAACTTTAGGTTGGCTTGAGAAAGCCTAGCATAAAGTTTGAAGTAGTTGTAAAAGTTTGAAGATTTACGGTTTCTAGTTTGATGTAATTATAAGTAGTAGTTTTCAAAGTTCAAAGTTTAGAGATTATAAAACCATTCAGTCTATCAAATAGATTAGATAGATAGATAGATAGATAGATAGATAGATAGATAGATAGATAGATAGATAGATAGATAGATAGATAGATATTGACCCTCAGATAGATAGATAGATAGATAGATAGATAGATAGATAGATAGATAGATAGATAGAGTATGACCCATAGATAGATAGATAGATAGATAGATAGATATTGACCCTCAGATAGATAGATAGATAGATAGATAGATAGATAGATAGATAGATAGATAGATAGTTATTGACCATCAGATAGATATATAGATAGATTGTTATTGACCATCAGATAGATAGATAGATAGATAGATAGATAGATAGATAGATAGATAGATAGATAGATAGATAGATAGATAGACAGATATTGACCATTAGATAGATAGATAGATAGATAGATATTGATCCTCAGATAGATAGATAGATATTGACCCTCAGATAGATAGATAGATAGATAGATAGAAAGATAGAAAGATAGATTGATAGTCATTGACCCTTAGATAGATAGATAGATATTGACCGTCAGATATATAGATAGATAGATAGTCATTGACCCTGAGATATAGATAGATAGAGTATGAACCACAGATAGGTAGATAGATAGATAGATAGTTATTGACCCGCAGATAGCTAGATAGATAGATAGATAGATATTGACCCTCAGATAGATAGATAGATAGATAGATAGTCATTGACCCTTAGATAGATAGATATTGACCGTCAGATATATAGATAGACAGATAGTCATTGACCCTGAGATATAGATAGATAGAGTATGACCCACAGATAGATAGATAGATAGATAGTTATTGACCCGCAGATAGTTAGATAGATAGATAGATAGATATTGACCCTCAGATAGATAGATAGATATTGACCATCAGATAGATAGATAGATAGATAGATAGATAGATAGATATATCATTTTTTACTTGGTTGCTAGGGTAACCCAATCTGGTTGCTAGGCAGTTTCCAGGGTGATCCTTATCAAGCCTCCTTTTCATTCTGAGTGAATAAAGTCAACCCGGAAGTCTCTATGATTTTCTGTTGCATAGATATGTGATTTGTTACTTGGTTGCTAGGGTAACCATATCTGGTTGATAGGCAGTTACCAGAGTGATATATATCAAGGCTACTTTCCATCTTGAGTGAAATAAGTGAAACAGGATGTCTCTATGATTTTCTGGTGCAGAGATATGTGACTTGTTACTTGGTTGCTAGGGTAAACACATCTGGTTACTAGGCAGTTACCAAAGTGATACTCATAAGGCTCCTTGCAATCCTGTGTGAAATATGTCAACCCCTAAGTCTCTACGATGTTCTGGTTCAAAGATATGTGATTTGTTACTTGGTTGCTAAGGTAACCCTGTCTGGTTGCTATGCAGTTACCAGAGTGATACATATCAAGGCTACTTTCCATCCTGAGTGAAATAAGTGAAACAGGTAGTCTCTACGATATACTGGTGCAGATATATGTGATTTGTTACTTGGTTGCTAGGGTAACCCCGTCTGGTTGCTAGGCAGTTACCAGAGTGATACATATCAAGGCTACTTTCCATCCTGAGTGAATCAAGTCAACCCGGAAGTCTCTATGATTTTCTGATGCAGAGATATGTGATTTGTTACTTGGTTGCTAGGGTAATCACATCTGGTTGCTAGGCGGTTAACAGAGTGATACATATCAAGGCTACTTTCTATCCTGAGTGAAATAAGTCAACCCGGAAGTCTCTCTGATTTTCTGTTGCAGAGATATGTGATTTGTTACTTGGTTGCTAGGGTAATCACATCTGGTTGCTAGGCAGTTACCAGAGTGATACATATCAAGGCTACTTTCCATCCTGAGTGAAATAAGTGAAACAGGAAGTCTCTGATTTTCTGGTGCAGATATATGTGATTTGTTACTTGGTTGCTAGGGTAACCCCGTCTGGTTGCTAGGCAGTTACCAGAGTGATACATATCAAGGCTCCTTGCAATCCTGTGTGAAATATGTTAACCCCTAAGTCTCTACGATGTTCTGGTTCAAAGATATGTGATTTGTTACTTGGTTGCTAGGGTAATCGCATCTGGTTGCTAGGCAGTTACCAGAGGGATACATATCAAGGCTACTTTCCATCCTGAGTGAAATAAGTGAAACAGGAAGTCTCTATGATTTTCTGGTGCAGAGATATATGATTTGTTACTTGGTTGCTAGGGTAAACACATCTGGTTGCTAGGCAGTTACCAAAGTGATACTCATAAGGCTCCTTGCAATCCTGTGTGAAATATGTCAACCCCTAAGTGTCTACGATGTTCTGGTTCAAAGATATGTGATTTGTTACTTGGTTGCTAAGGTAACCCTGTCTGGTTGCTATGCAGTTACCAGAGTGATACATATCAAGGCTACTTTCCATCCTGAGTGAAATAAGTGAAACAGGTAGTCTCTACGATTTTCTGTTGCAGAGATATGTGATTTGTTACTTGGTTGCTAGGGTAACCCCGTCTGGTTGCTAGGCAGTTACCAGAGTGATACATATCAAGGCTACTTTCCATCCTGAGTGAATTAAGTCAACCCGGAAGTCTCTATGATTTTCTGTTGCAGAGATATGTGATTTGTTACTTGGTTGCTAGGGTAATCACATCTGGTTGCTAGGCAGTTACCAGAGTGATACATATCAAGGCTGCTTTCCATCCTGAGTGAAATAAGTCAACCCGGAAGTCTCTTTGATTTTCTGTTGCAGAGATATGTGATTTGTTACTTGGTTGCTAGGGTAACCCCATCTGGTTGCTAGGCAGTTACCAGAGTGATACATATCAAGGCTACTTTCCATCCTGAGTGAAATAAGTGAAACAGGAAGTCTGTATGATTTTCTGGTGCAGAGATATGTGATTTGTTACTTGGTTGCTAGGGTAACCCCATCTGGTTGCTAGGCAGTTACCAGAGTGATACATATCAAGGCTACTTTCCATCCTGAGTGAAATAAGTGAAACAGGATGTCTGTATGATTTTCTGGTGCAGAAATATGTGATTTGTTATTTGGTTGCTAGGGTAACCCTGTCTGGTTGCTATGCAGTTACCAGGGTGATACTTATCAAGCCTCCTTTCCATACTGAGTGAATCAAGTCAACCTGGAAGCTACTATACTGTGGCTATGAAGATTTTAGGTCATTACTTATTGGCTGCTTGATAAAAGAAATCCTCTGAGGGAGAGAGAGAGGGAGAGACGCAGGGCTGACAGGCCCTTTTTCGTCTGTGTGTGTGAAAACGTCAGTTGGGATTTAAATTTCTGAACATTCCGCAATGTTAATCAATGGGAGTTTTTCCGAGTTTTGATCGTCATTTTTAGGAAAACCGTAAGTCCGATCTGTTAGAAAAGATATAGCACACTATTCGGGATTAGTCTGAAGGTCTGTGCCGAGTTTGGTGCATGTAGCTTAAAAGCTCTAGGAGGAGTTACATTTAGAAATTTAGTCTCAGAAGAATAATAATAACTAGATTAAAAAGTTTGAGTACAAACTTTAGGTTGGCTTGAGAAAGCCTAGCATAAAGTTTGAAGTAGTTGTAAAAGTTTCAAGATTTACGGTTTCTAGTTTGATGTAATTATAAGTAATAGTTTTCAAAGTTCAAAGTTTAGAGATTATAAAACCATTCAGTCTATCAAATAGAATAGATAGATAGATAGATAGATAGATAGATAGATAGATAGATAGATAGATAGATAGATAGATAGATAGATAGATAGATAGATAGATAGATAGATATTGACCCTCAGATAGATAGATAGATAGATAGATAGATAGATATTGACCCTCAGATAGATAGATAGATAGATAGATAGAGTATGACCCATAGATAGATAGATAGATAGATAGATAGTTATTGACCATCAGATAGATAGATAGATAGATAGATAGATAGATAGATAGATAGATATTGACCATTAGATAGATAGATAGATAGATAGATAGATAGATAGATAGATAGATAGATAGATAGATAGATAGATATTGATCCTCAGATAGATAGATAGATATTGACCCTCAGATAGATAGATAGATAGATAGATAGATAGATAGAAAGATAGAAAGACAGATTGATAGTCATTGACCCTTAGATAGATAGATAGATATTGACCTTCAGATATATAGATAGATAGATAGTCATTGACCCTGAGATATAGATAGATAGAGTATGAACCACAGATAGATAGATAGATAGTTATTGACCCACAGATAGTTAGATAGATAGATAGATAGATAGATATTGACCCTCAGATAGATAGATAGATAGCTAGATAGATATTGACCATCAGAAAGATAGATAGATAGATAGATAGATAGATAGACAGATAGACAGATAGATATATAATTTTTTACTTGGTTGCTAGGGTAACCCAATCTGGTTGCTAGGCAGTTTCCAGGGTGATCCTTATCAAGCCTCCTTTTCATTCTGAGTGAATAAAGTCAACCCGGAAGTCTCTATGATTTTCTGTTGCATAGATATGTGATTTGTTACTTGGTTGCTAGGGTAACCATATCTGGTTGATAGGCAGTTACCAGAGTGATATATATCAAGGCTACTTTCTATCTTGAGTAAAATAAGTGAAACAGGAAGTCTCTACGATTTTCTGGTGCAGAGTTATGTGATTTGTTACTTGGTTGCTAGGGTAAGCCCTTGTCGTTGCTAGGCAGTTACCAGAGTGATACTTATCAAGCCTCCTTTCCATCCTGAGTGAATTATGTCAACCCGGAAGTCTCTATGATTTTCTGGTGCAGAGATATGTGATTTGTTAGTTGGTTGCTAGGGTAACCCCATCTGGTTGCTAGGCAGTTACTAAGGTGATACTCATAAGGCTCCTTGCAATCCTGTGTGAAATATGTCAACCCCTAAGTCTCTACGATGTTCTGGTTCAAAGATATGTGATTTGTTACTTGGTTGCTAGGGTAACCGCATCTGGTTGCTAGGCAGTTACCAGAGGGATACATATCAAGGCTACTTTCCATCCTGAGTGAAATAAGTGAAACAGGAAGTCTCTATGATTTTCTGGTGCAGAGATATGTGACTTGTTACTTGGTTGCTAGGGTAACCCCATCTGGTTGCTAGGCAGTTACTAAGGTGATACTCATAAGGCTCCTTGCAATCCTGTGTGAAATATGTCAACCCCTAAGTCTCTACGATGTTCTGGTTCAAAGATATGTGATTTGATACTTGGTTGCTAAGGTAACCCTGTCTGGTTGCTATGCAGTTACCAGAGTGATACATATCAAGGCTACTTTCCATCCTGAGTG
This sequence comes from Moxostoma hubbsi, assembly GCA_032164185.1. Taxonomy (NCBI): domain Eukaryota; kingdom Metazoa; phylum Chordata; class Actinopteri; order Cypriniformes; family Catostomidae; genus Moxostoma; species Moxostoma hubbsi. The sequence continues at coordinate 39,785,114 of JAVLUX010000025.1, read as the reverse complement.
AAATAAGCGAAACAGGTAGTCTCTACGATATACTGGTGCAGAGATATGTGATTTGTTACTTGGTTGCTAGGGTAACCCCGTCTGGTTGCTAGGCAGTTACCAGAGTGATACATATCAAGGCTACTTTCCATCCTGAGTGAATAAAGTCAACCCGGAAGTCTCTATGATTTTCTGTTGCAGAGATATGTGATTTGTTACTTGGTTGCTAGGGTAATCACATCTGGTTGCTAGGCAGTTACCAGAGTGATACATATCAAGGCTACTTTCCATCCTGAGTGAAATAAGTCAACCCGGAAGTCTCTCTGATTTTCTGTTGCAGAGATATGTGATTTGTTACTTGGTTGCTAGGGTAATCACATCTGGTTGCTAGGCAGTTACCAGAGTGATACATATCAAGGCTACTTTCCATCCTGAGTGAAATAAGTCAACCCGGAAGTCTCTCTGATTTTCTGTTGCAGAGATATGTGATTTGTTACTTGGTTGCTAGGGTAATCACATCTGGTTGCTAGGCAGTTACCAGAGTGATACATATCAAGGCTACTTTCCATCTTGAGTGAAATAAGTGAAACAGGAAGTCACTACGATTTTCTGGTGCAGAGATATGTGATTTGTTACTTGGTTGCTAGAGTAACCCCATCTGGTTGCTAGGCAGTTACCAGAGTGATACATATCAAGGCTACTTTCCATCCTGAGTGAAATAAGTGAAACAGGAAGTCTGTATGATTTTCTGGTGCAGAGATATGTGATTTGTTACTTGGTTGCTAGGGTAACCCCATCTGGTTGCTAGGCAGTTACCAGAGTGATACATATCAAGGCTACTTTCCATCTTGAGTGAAATAAGTGAAACAGGAAGTCACTACGATTTTCTGGTGCAGAGATATGTGATTTGTTACTTGGTTGCTAGGGTAACCCCATCTGGTTGCTAGGCAGTTACCAGAGTGATACATATCAAGGCTACTTTCCATCCTGAGTGAAATAAGTGAAACAGGAAGTCTGTATGATTTTCTGGTGCAGAGATATGTGATTTGTTACTTGGTTGCTAGGGTAACCCCATCTGGTTGCTAGGCAGTTACCAGAGTGATACATATCAAGGCTACTTTCCATCCTGAGTGAAATAAGTGAAACAGGATGTCTGTATGATTTTCTGGTGCAGAAATATGTGATTTGTTATTTGGTTGCTAGGGTAACCCTGTCTGGTTGCTATACAGTTACCAGGGTGATACTTATCAAGCCTCCTTTCCATACTGAGTGAATCAAGTCAACCTGGAAGCTACTATACTGTGGCTATGAAGATTTTAGGTCATTACTTATTGGCTGCTTGATAAAAGAAATCCTCTGAGGGAGAGAGAGAGGGAGAGACGCAGGGCTGACAGGCCCTTTTTCGTCTGTGTGTGTGAAAACGTCAGTTGGGATTTAAATTTATGAACATTCCGCAATGTTAATCAATGGGAGTTTTTCCGAGTTTTGATCGTCATTTTTAGGAAAACCGTAAGTCCGATCAGTTAGAAAAGATATAGCACACTATTCGGGATTAGTCTGAAGGTCTGTGCCGAGTTTGGTGCATGTAGCTTAAAAGCTCTAGGAGGAGTTACATTTAGAAATTTAGTCTCAGAATAATAATAATAATAATAATAAGTTTAAATAGGATTTCAGTAAGTTGGCTTTCTCAAGCCAACCTAACTAGATTAAAAAGTTTGAGTACAAACTTTAGGTTGGCTTGAGAAAGCCTAGCATAAAGTTTGAAGTAGTTGTAAAAGTTTGAAGATTTAAGGTTTTTAGTTTGATGTAATTATAAGTAGTAGTTTTCAAAGTTCAAAGTTTAGAGATTATAAAACCATTCAGTCTATCAAATAGATAGATAGATAGATAGATAGATAGATAGATAGATAGATAGATAGATAGATAGATAGATAGATAGATAGATAGATAGATAGATAGATAGATAGATAGATAGATAGATATTGACCATCAGATAGATAGATAGATAGATAGATAGATAGATAGATATTGACCCTCAGATAGATAGATAGATAGATAGATAGATATTGACCCTCAGATAGATAGATAGACAGATAGATAGATAGAGTATGACCCACAGATAGATAGATAGATAGATAGATAGATATTGACCCTCAGATAGATAGATAGATAGATAGATAGATAGATATTGATAGATAGATAGATAGATAGTCATTGACCCTTAGATAGATAGATAGATAGATAGATAGATAGATAGATAGATAGATAGAGTATGACCCACAGATAGATAGATAGATAGTTATTGACCCTCAGATAGATAGATAGATAGATAGATAGATAGATAGATAGATAGATAGATAGATAGATAGATATTGACCCTCAGAAAGATAGATAGATAGATAGATAGAGTATGACCCACAGATAGATAGATAGATAGATAGATAGATAGATAGATAGATAGATAGATAGATAGTCATTGACCCTTAGATAGATAGATAGATAGATAGATAGATAAATAGATAGAGTATGACCCACAGATAGATAGATAGATAGATAGATAGATAGATAGATAGATAGATAGATAGATAGATAGATAGATAGAGTATGACCCACAGATAGATAGATAGATATTGACCCTCAGATAGATAGATAGATAGATAGATAGACAGATAGATATTGACCCTCAGAAAGATAGATAGATAGACAGATAGATAGATATATTATTTTTTACTTGGTTGCTAGGGTAACCCAATCTGGTTGCTAGGCAGTTTCCAGGGTGATCCTTATCAAGCCTCCTTTTCATTCTGAGTGAATAAAGTCAACCTGGAAGTCTCTACGATTTTCTTTTGCATAGATATGTGATTTGTTACTTGGTTGCTAGGGTAACCATATCTGGTTGATAGGCAGTTACCAGAGTGATACATATCAAGGCTACTTTCCATTCTGAGTGAAATAATTCAAACAGGAAGTGTATACGATTTTCTGGTGCAGAGATATGTGATTTGTTACTTGGTTGCTAGGGTAACCCCATCTGGTTGCTAGGCAGTTACCAACGTGTTACTCATAAGGCTCCTTGCAATCCTGTGTGAAATATGTCAACCCCTAAGTCTTTATGATTTTCTGGTTCAAAGATATGTGATTTGTTACTTGGTTGCTAGGGTAACCACATCTGGTTGCTATGCAGTTACCAACGTGTTACTCATAAGGCTCCTTGCAATCCTGTGTGAAATATGTCAACCCCTAAGTCTTTATGATTTTCTGGTTCAAAGATATGTTATTTGTTACTTGGTTGCTAGGGTAACCCCATCTGGTTGCTATGCAGTTACCAGGGTGATACTTATCAAGCCTCCTTTCCATCCTGAGTGAATTATGTCAACCCGGAAGTCTCTACGATTTTCTGTTGCAGAGATATGTGATTTGTTACTTGGTTGCTAGGGTAACCGCATCTGGTTGCTAGGCAGTTACCAGAGTGATACATATCAAGGCTACTTTCCATCCTGAGTGAAATAAGTGAAACAGGAAGTCTCTACGATTTTCTGGTGCAGAGATATGTGATTTGTTACTTGGTTGCTAGGGTAAACACATCTGGTTGCTAGGCAGTTACCAAAGTGATACTCATAAGGCTCCTTGCAATCCTGTGTGAAATATGTCAACCCCTAAGTCTCTATGATGTTCTGGTTCAAAGATATGTGATTTGTTACTTGGTTGCTAGGGTAACCCCGTCTGGTTGCTAGTTAGTTACCAAAGTGATACTCATAAGGCTCCTTGCAATCCTGAGTGAAATATGTGAAACAGGAAGTCTCTACGATGTTCTGGTTCAAATATATATGATTTGTTACTTGGTTGCTAGGGTAACCATATCTGGTTGCTAGGCAGTTACCAGAGTGATACATATCAAGGCTACTTTCCATCCTGAGTGAATAAAGTCAACCCGGAAGTCTCTATGATTTTCTGTTGCAGAGATATGTGATTTGTTACTTGGTTGCTAGGGTAATCACATCTGGTTGCTAGGCAGTTACCAGAGTGATACATATCAAGGCTACTTTCCATCCTGAGTGAAATAAGTGAAACAGGACGTCAGTATGATTTTCTGGTGCAGAGATATGTGATTTGTTACTTGGTTGCTAGGGTAACCCCATCTGGTTGCTATGCAGTTACCAGGGTGATACTTATCAAGCCTCCTTTCCATCCTGAGTGAAATAAGTGAAACAGGAAGTCTGTATGATTTTCTGGTGCAGAAATATGTGATTTGTTATTTGGTTGCTAGGGTAACCCTGTCTGGTTGCTATGCAGTTACCAGGGTGATACTTATCAAGCCTCCTTTCCATACTGAGTGAACAAAGTCAACCTGGAAGCTACTATACTGTGGCTATGAAGATTTTAGGTCATTACTTATTGGCTGCTTGATAAAATAAATCCTCTGAGGGAGAGAGAGAGGGAGAGACGCAGGGCTGACAGGCCCTTTTTTGTCTGTGTGTGTGAAAACGTCAGTTGGGATTTAAATTTCTGAACATTCCGCAATGTTAAGTCAATGGGAGTTTTTCCGAGTTTTGATCGTCATTTTTAGGAAAACCGTAAGTCCAATCAGTTAGAAAAGATATAGCACACTATTCGGGATTAGTCTGAAGGTCTGTGCCGAGTTTGGTGCATGTAGCTTAAAAGCTCTAGGAGGAGTTAGATTTAGAAATTTAGTCTCAGAAGAATAATAATAATATTAAGTTTAAATAGGATTTCAGTAAGTTGGCTTTCTCAAGCCAACCTAATAACTAGAATGTACATTTCCTGAAGAAAATGTGAGTGGTGCTTGCCGTGGCAAAATTTCTTACCATAATGTCCCACCTACTGCCCAAAGTTGAAAGAGGCCACCCCCATGACAGTAGGATGTTCTGGTGCAAAGATATTGGTGTTGTTCCATGGTTGCTAGGAAAACCCATCTGGTTGATATGCAGTTACTAAGGTGACAGCCACCAATGCTACTTGCCATCCTGAGTAAAATAAGTCAACCCGGAAGTCTTTACGATTTTCTAGTAGAGAGATATGTGATTTGTTACTTGGTTGCTAGGGTAACCCCATCTGGTTGCTAGGCAGTTAACAAGGGGCAAGCCAACAATGCTCCTTGCCATCCTGAGTGAAATAAGTCAACCCGGAAATCTCTGTGATTTTCTTGTGCAGAGATATGTGATTTGTTTCTTGGTTGCTAGGGTAACCCCATCTGGTTGCTAGGCAGTTACCAAGGTTACAGCCAACAATGCTCCTTGCCATCCTGAGTGAAATAAGTCAACCCGGAAGTCTCTGTGATTTTCTAGTACAGAGATATGTGATTTGTTTCTTGGTTGCTAGGGTAACCCCATCTGGTTGCTAGGCAGTTACCAAGGTGACAGCCAAGAATGCTCCTTGCCATCCTGACTGAAATAAGTCAACCTGGAATCTCTACGATTTTCTGGTTCAGAGATACGTGATTTGTTAATTGGTTGCTAGGGTAACCCCATCTGGTTGCTAGGCAGTTACCAAGGTGACAGCCAACAATGCTCCTTGCCATCCTGAGTGAAATAAGTCAACCCGGTAATCTCTGTGATTTTCTTGTGCAGAGATGTGTGATTTGTTTCTTGGTTGCTAGGGTAACCCCATCTGGTTGCTAGGCAGTTACCAAGGTGACAGGCAACAATGCTCCTTGCCATCCTGAGTGAAATAAGTCAACCCGGAAGTCTCTGTGATTTTCTAGTAGAGAGATATGTGATTTGTTACTTGGTTGCTAGGGTAACCCCATCTGGTTGCTAGGCAGTTAACAAGGGGCAAGCCAACAATGCTCCTTGCCATCCTGAGTGAAATAAGTCAACCCGGAAATCTCTGTGATTTTCTTGTGCAGAGATATGTGATTTGTTTCTTGGTTGCTAGGGTAACCCCATCTGGTTGCTAGGCAGTTACCAAGGTGACAGCCAACAATGCTCCTTGCCATCCTGAGTGAAATAAGTCAACCCAGAAGTCTCTGTGATTTTCTAGTACAGAGATATGTGATTTGTTTCTTGGTTGCTAGTGTAACCCCATCTGGTCGCTAGGCAGTTACCAAGGTGACAGCCAACAATGTTCCTTGCCATCCTGAGTGAAATAAGTCAACCTGCAAGTCTCTGTGATTTTCTTGTGCAGAGATATATGATTTGTTTCTTGGTTGCTAGGGTAACCCCATTTGGTTGCTAGGCAGTTACCAAGGTGACAGCCAACAATGCTCCTTGCCATCCTGAGTGAAATAAGTCAACCCAGAAGTCTCTGTGATTTTCTTGTGCAGAGATATGCGATTTCTTTCTTGGTTGCTGGGGTAACCCCATCTGGTTGCTAGGCAGTTACCTACGTGATACTCATAAGGCCCCTTGCAATCCTGTGAGAAATATTTCAACCCCTATGTCTCTACGATGTTCTGGTTCAAAGATATTTGATTTGTTACTTGGTTGCTAGGGTAACCCCATCTGGTTGCTAGGCAGTTATCAAGGTGACAGGGAACAATGCTCCTTGCCATCCTGAGTGAAATAAGTCAACCCGGAAGTCTCTACGTCATTCTGATCCCAAGATACACATCTTAGTGATTTTGAATGGATGTCAATGGTTCTTTGTTGCTAGGGTGCTTTAAATGGTTGCTAGGGCGTGGCTAAGTAGTTCACATGATGAAAGCTGAAGACTGATTACTCACCCAATTAAAACAAAGCAACTATCATGTCTCTAGGACATTCTGATCTGAAGATATCTTACTGTAATTGAAATCAATAAATGTGGTTGCTAGGGTGCTCTAAATTGTTGCTAGGGAGTGGCTTGGCAGCTGCCAATGATGAATCTCCAAAGGCTGCTTGTCAGTATGAATGATATAAACCAACTCCCATGCCTCTGTGACATTCAGAATGGAAGATATCTCTCTTTGGATATTGGTTGCTAAGGTGCTCGAAAATGGTTGCTAGGGAGGGGCTAGGAAGTGTTGAGGGGATTCATGATTGGCTGTTTTACTGGCCCAAGTCAAACGAGACCACCCTTGTGTTTCTATGGTAATTCAGTCCAGAAAAATCCCTTTGATCTCTTTCAATGGAAGTCTATGGGACTTGTTGCTAAGGTACTGTAAATGGTTGCTAGGGCGTGGCTTGATAGCTTCACAATGATCCTGAGAGACTGATTGGTCGTCTGAGTAAAATGAGCCTGCCCCCTTGTCTCTAAGACACTGTGATCCAGAGTTATGTTCAATACAAAATCTACCATAGACTTAACATTGGGGCAAATTTGGGCAGCTCCTGCCCCCAAGGGGTGCAACTTTTACCCCATTGTGAGGTATGTTCTCACAGAGCCTGTAAGCCTCTTCAAATGTGGTAAATCACACGTCTCTGTGAAATCCTTGCTCTGAGCTATGACTCGTCAAAGTTCGGCGCAATGTTAAGTCAATGGGATTTTTTGCCCAATTTTTTGCCCCTGGGGCAAATACCGTACCCCCGATCACTTATAAAAGTCATAGCACACCATTCCCAAATAATCCGCACGATTTGATGCCTCATTCGTGGGTCTGTGACCAAAAAATTTTGCCAAAAATTCCATTGACTTACATTGGGGCAACTTTGGGCAGCTCCTGCCCCCCAGGGGTAAAAGTTTTACCCCATTGTGAGGTATGTTCTCACAGAGCCTGTCAGCCTCTTCAAATGTGGTAAATCACACGTCTCTGCGAAATCCTCGCTCTGAGCTATGACTCGTCAAAGTTCAGCTCAATGTTAAGTCAATGGGATTTTTTGCCCAATTTTTTGCCCCTGGGGCAAACACCGTACCCCCGATCGCTTATAAAAGTCATAGCACACCTCTCCTCAATGAGCCGCACGATTTGACACCTCATTCATGGGTCTACGCCAAAAGGTGCGGGACGAGTTACGCGCCGAAGTTTTGTACGGAAGAAGAAGAAGAAGAAGAAGAAGAAGAAAAACTAGAATGTACATTTCCTGAAGAAAATGTGAGTGGTGCTTGCCGTGGCAAAATTTCTTACCACAATGTCCCACCTACTGCCCAAAGTTGAAAGAGGCCACCCCCATGACAGTAGGATGTTCTGGTGCAGAGATATTGGTGTTGTTCCATGGTTGCTAGGGAAACCCATCTGGTTGATATGCAGTTACTAAGGTGACAGCCACCAATGCTACTTACCATCCTGAGTAAAATAAGTCAATCCGGAAGTCTCTACGATTTTGTAGTACAGAGATATGTGATTTGTTTCTTGGTTGCTAGGGTAACCCCATCTGGTTGCTAGGCAGTTACCAAGGTGACAGCCAACAATGCTCCTTGCTCTCCTGAGTGAAATAAGTCAACCCGGAAGTCTCTGTGATTTTCTTGTGCAGCGATATGTGATTTGTTTATTGGTTGCTAGGGTAACCCCATCTGGTTACTAGGCAGTTACCAAGGTGACAGGCAACAATGCTCCTTGCCATCCTGACTGAAATAAGTCAACCCGGAAGTCTCTGTGATTTTCTAGTACAGAGATATGTGATTTGTTTCTTGGTTGCTAGGGTAACCCCATCTGGTTGCTAGGCAGTTACCAAGGTGACAGCCAAGAATGCTCCTTGCCATCCTGACTGAAATAAGTCAACCTGGAATCTCTACGATTTTCTGGTTCAGAGATACGTGATTTGTTAATTGGTTGCTAGGGTAACCCCATCTGGTTGCTAGGCAGTTACCAAGGTGACAGCCAACAATGCTCCTTGCCATCCTGAGTGAAATAAGTCAACCCGGTAATCTCTGTGATTTTCTTGTGCAGAGATGTGTGATTTGTTTCTTGGTTGCTAGGGTAACCCCATCTGGTTGCTAGGCAGTTACCAAGGTGACAGGCAACAATGCTCCTTGCCATCCTGAGTGAAATAAGTCAACCCGGAAGTCTCTGTGATTTTCTTGTGCAGAGATATGTGATTTATTTCTTGGATGCTAGGGTAACCCCATCTGGTTGCTAGGCAGTTACCAAGGTGACAGCAAACAATGCTCCGTGCCATCCTGAGTGAAATAAGTCAACCCGGAAGTCTCTGTGATTTTCTTGTGCAGAGATATGTGATTTGTTTATTGGTTGCTAGGGTAACCCCATTTGGTTGCTAGGCAGTTACCAGGGTGATATTTATCAAGTCTACTTTCAATCCTGAGTGAAATAAGTCAACCCGGAAGTCTCTACGACATTCTGATCCTAAGATACACATCTTAGTGATATTGAATGGATGTCAATGGTGTTTTGTTGCTAGGGTGCTTTAAATGGTTGCTAGTGCGTGGCTAAGTAGTTCACATGATGAAAGATGAAGACTGATTACTCACCCAATTAAAACAAAGCAACTATCATGTCTCTAGAACATTCTGATCTGAAGATATCTTACTTCAATTGAAATCAATAAATGTGGTTGCTAGGGTGCTCCAAATTGTTGCTAGGGAGTGGCTTGGCAGCTGCCAATGATGAATATCCAATGGCTGCTTGTCAGTATGAATGATACAAACCAACTCCCATGCCTCTGTGACATTCAGAATGGAAGATATCTCTCTTTGGATTTTGGTTGCTAAGGTGCTCGAAAATGGTTGCTAGGGAGGGGCTAGGAAGTGTTGAGGGGATTCATGATTGGCTGTTTTACTGCCCCAAGTCAAACGAGACCACCCTCGTGTTTCTATGATAATTCAGTCCGGAGATATCCCTTTGATCTCTTTCAATGGAAGTCTATGGGAGTTGTTGCTAAGGTGCTCTAAATGGTTGCTAGGGCGTGGCTTGATAGCTTCACAATGATCCTGAGAGACTGATTGGTCATCTGAGTAAAATGAGCCCGTCCCCTTGTCTCTAAGACACTGTGATCCAGAGTTATGTTCAATACAAAATCTACCATAGACTTAACATTGGGGCAACTTTGGGCAGCTCATGCCCCCCAGGGGTGCAACTTTTACCCCATTGTGAGGTATGTTCTCACAGAGCCTGTCAGCCTCTTCAAATGTGGTTAATCACACGTCTCTGTGAAATCCTCGATCTGAGCTATGACTCGTCAAAGTTCGGCGCAATGTTAAGTCAATGGGATTTTTTGCCCAATTTTTTGCCCCTGGGGCAATCACCGTACCCCCGATCGATTATAAAAGTCATAGGACACCATTCCCAAATAATCCGCACGATTTGACGCCTCATTTGTGGGTTTTCGACCAAAAAATTTTGAAAAAAATTCCATTGACTTACATTGGGGCAACTTTGGGCAGCTCCTGCCCCCCAGGGGTGCAACTTTTACCCCATTGTGAGGTATGTTCTCACAGAGCCTGTCAGCCTCTTCAAATGTGGTAAATCACATGTCTCTGCGAAATCCTCGCTTTGAGCTATGACTCGTCAAAGTTCGGCGCAATGTTAAGTCAATGGGATTTTTTGCCCAATTTTTTGCCCCTGGGGCAAACACCGTACCCCCGATCGCTTATAAAAGTCATAGCACACCTCTCCTCAATGAGCCGCACGATTTGACACCTCATTCATGGGTCTACGCCAAAAGGTGCGGGACGAGTTAGGTGCCGAAGTTTTGTACGGAAGAAGAAGAAGAAGAAGAAGAAGAAGAAGAAAAATAAGTATGTGAGATTACAATAGTGTTGCTTTGCAAGCACCACTAATAAGTATGTGAGATTACAATAGTGTTGCTTTGCAAGCACCACTAATAAGTTTAAATAGGATTTCAGTAAATTGGCTTTCTCAACCCAACCTAATAATAAGTTTAAATAGGATTTCAGTAAGTTGGCTTTCTCAAGCCAACCTAACTAGATTGAAAAGTTTGAGTACAAACTTTAGGTTGGCTTGAGAAAGCCTAGCATAAAGTTTGAAGTAGTTGTAAAAGTTTGAAGATTTACGGTTTCTAGTTTGTTGTAATTATAAGTAGTAGTTTTCAAAGTTCAAAGTTTAGAGATTATAAAACCATTCAGTCTATCAAATAGATTAGATAGATAGATAGATAGATAGATAGATAGATAGATAGATAGATAGATAGATAGATAGATAGATAGATATTGACCCTCAGATAGATAGATAGATAGATAGATAGATAGATAGATAGAGTATGACCCACAGATAGATAGATAGATAGATAGATAGATAGATAGATAGATAGATAGATAGATAGATAGATAGATAGATAGATATTGACCCTCAGATAGATAGATAGATAGATAGATAGATAGATAGATAGATAGATAGATAGAGTCTGACCCACAGATAGATAGATAGATAGATAGATAGATATTGACCGTCAGATATATAGATAGATAGATAGTCATTGACCCTGAGATATAGATAGATAGAGTATGACCCACAGATAGATAGATAGATAGTTATTGACCCGCAGATAGTTAGATAGATAGATAGATAGATAGATAGATAGATAGATAGATATTGACCCTCAGATAGATAGATAGATAGATAGATAGATAGATAGATAGATAGATAGATAGATAGATAGATAGATAGAGTATGACCCACAGATAGATAGATAGATAGAAAGATAGATAGATAGATAGATAGATATTGACCCTCAGATAGATAGATAGATAGATAGATAGATAGATAGATAGATAGATAGATAGATAGATAGATAGAGTCTGACCCACAGATAGATAGATAGATAGATAGATATTGACCGTCAGATATATAGATAGATAGATAGTCATTGACCCTGAGATATAGATAGATAGAGTATGACCCACAGATAGATAGATAGATAGTTATTGACCCGCAGATAGTTAGATAGATAGATAGATAGATAGATAGATATTGACCCTCAGATAGATAGATAGATAGATAGATATTGACCCTCAGAAAGATAAATAGATATATAGATAGATAGATAGATAGATAGATAGATAGCTAGACAGATAGATATATCATTTTTTACTTGGGTGCTAGGGTAACCCAATCTGGTTGCTAGGCATTTTCCAGGGTGATCCTTATCAAGCCTCCTTTTCATTCTGAGTGAATAAAGTCAACCCGGAAGTCTCTATGATTTTCTGTTGCATAGATACGTGATTTGTTACTTGGTTGCTAGGGTAACCATATCTGGTTGATAGGCAGTTACCAGAGTGATATATATCAAGGCTACTTTCCATCTTGAGTAAAATAAGTGAAACAGGAAGTCTCTACGATTTTCTGGTGCAGAGTTATGTGATTTGTTACTTGGTTGCTAGGGTAAGCACTTGTCGTTGCTAGGCAGTTACCAGAGTGATACTTTTCAAGACTCCTTGCTATCCTGAGTGAAATAATTCAAACAGGAAGTCTCTACGATTTTCTGGTGAAGAGATATATTATTTGTTACTTGGTTGCTAGGGTAACCCCATCTGGTTGCTATGCAGTTACCAGGGTGATACTTATCAAGCCTCCTTTCCATCCTGAGTGAATTATGTCAACCCGGAAGTCTCTACGATTTTCTGTTGCAGAGATATGTGATTTGTTACTTGGTTGCTAGGGTATCCCTGTCTGGTTGCTATGCAGTTACCAGGGTGATACTTATCAAGCCTCCTTTCCATCCTGAGTGAAATAAGTGAAACATGAATTCTCTACGATTTTCTGCTGCAGAGATATGTGATTTGTTAGTTGGTTGCTAGGGTAACCCCATCTGGTTGCTAGGCAGTTACCAAGGTAATACTCATAAGGCTCCTTGCAATCCTGTGTGAAATATGTCAACCCCTAAGTCTCTACGATGTTCTGGTTCAAAGATATGTGATTTGTTACTTGGTTGCTAGGGTAACCGCATCTGGTTGCTAGGCAGTTACCAGAGGGATACATATCAAGGCTACTTTCCATCCTGAGTGAAATAAGTGAAACAGGAAGTCTCTATGATTTTCTGGTGCAGAGATATGTGATTTGTTACTTGGTTGCTAGGGTAAACACATCTGGTTGCTAGGGAGTTACCAAAGTGATACTCATAAGGCTCCTTGCAATCCTGTGTGAAATATGTCAACCCCTAAGTCTCTACGATTTTCTGGTGCAGAGATATGTGATTTGTTACTTGGTTGCTAGGGTAACCCGGTCTGGTTGCTAGGCAGTTACCAGAGTGATACATATCAAGGCTACTTTCCATCCTGAGTGAATAAAGTCAACCCGGAAGTCTCTATGATTTTCTGTTGCAGAGATATGTGATTTGTTACTTGGTTGATAGGGTAATCACATCTGGTTGCTAGGCAGTTACCAGAGTGATACATATCAAGGCTACTTTCCATCCTGAGTGAAATAAGTCAACCCGGAAGTCTCTCTGATTTTCTGTTGCAGAGATATGTGATTTGTTACTTGGTTGCTAGGGTAATCACATCTGGTTGCTAGGCAGTTACCAGAGTGATACATATCAAGGCTACTTTCCATCCTGAGTGAAATAAGTGAAACAGGAAGTCTCTATGATTTTCTGGTGCAGAGATATGTGATTTGTTACTTGGTTGCTAGGGTAAACACATCTGGTTGCTAGGGAGTTACCAAAGTGATACTCATAAGGCTCCTTGCAATCCTGTGTGAAATATGTCAACCCCTAAGTCTCTACGATGTTCTGGTTCAGATATGTGATTTGTTACTTGGTTGCTAAGGTAACCCTGTCTGGTTGCTATGCAGTTACCAGAGTGATACATATCAAGGCTACTTTCCATCCAGAGTGAAATAAGTGAAACAGGTAGTCTCTACGATTTTCTGGTGCAGAGATATGTGATTTGTTACTTGGTTGCTAGGGTAACCCCGTCTGGTTGCTAGGCAGTTACCAGAGTGATACATATCAAGGCTACTTTCCATCCTGAGTGAATAAAGTCAACCCGGAAGTCTCTATGATTTTCTGTTGCAGAGATATGTGATTTGTTACTTGGTTGCTAGGGTAACCCCGTCTGGTTGCTAGGTAGTTACCAGAGTGATACATATCAAGGCTACTTTCCATCCTGAGTGAATAAAGTCAACCCGGAAATCTCTCTGATTTTCTGTTGCAGAGATATGTGATTTGTTACTTGGTTGCTAGGGTAATCACATCTGGTTGCTAGGCAGTTACCAGATTGATACATATCAAGGCTACTTTCCATCCTGAGTGAAATAAGTGAAACAGGAAGTCTGTATGATTTTCTGGTGCAGAGATATGTGATTTGCTATTTGGTTGCTAGGGTAACCCTGTCTGGTTGCTATGCAGTTACCAGGGTGATACTTATCAAGCCTCCTTTCCATACTGAGTGAATCAAGTCAACCTGGAAGCTACTATACTGTGGCTATGAAGATTTTAGGTCATTACTTATTGGCTGCTTGATAAAAGAAATCCTCTGTGGGAGAGAGAGAGGGAGAGACGCAGGGCTGACAGGCCCTTTTTTGTCTGTGTGTGTGAAAACGTCAGTTGGGATTTAAATTTCTGAACATTCCGCAATGTTAAGTCAATGGGAGTTTTTCCGAGTTTTGATCGTCATTTTTAGGAAAACCGTAAGTCCGATCAGTTAGAAAAGATATAGCACACTATTCGGGATTAGTCTGAAGGTCTGTGCCGAGTTTGGTGCATGTAGCTTAAAAGCTCTAGGACAGGGGTCGGGAACCTTTTTTCATGAAAGAGCCATTTTTTTCATTTTTTTGTTAATAATTTTTTTCGAAAGAGCCTTTGCAAAAACTAGTATTTTACTATTATTTAAAAAAATACAAATATATTTTTTTTTGGCCAGACTTTCTTCACGTATTTTGTCGTCAGACACATAGCGCCCAACAATGCAAGCTCTGCAATATTTCAAGTGTCTGTAGACTCGTCCAGTGCAAGAGAAATCTACCAAAGTTATATGATTGATCTGTACCCTCTCTACCTCACGCGCCATCATGACAGTACGGTCATGCACAGTTCGGGCTGAAAGGGGCACGTCTTATATTTTCTGAATGATTTTCTCCTTGTTTGGGAAATCAGCAAACAGTTCAGTTGCCACACTTAATAAGCATGACTTTACATACCCTCCATCAGTAAAAGGTTTTCCTTGTCTTACAATCTCCAATGAGCCAGCAAAGCTGGCAGCATTCAGGCTTCCAGATTCCCCTATTCTCATGTTTGCAGCTGCTGCTGGCCAGCTTGCGGTTTACGCTGGAGCTCCGCACACGCCTTCCTTCGGCTCTCGCCCACCGGGTACTTTGCTGCAAAAACTGCATGGTGGGTATCGAAATGTCTCTAAACATTAGATTTTTTTAAATGAGGCAATACGTTGTGCGCAAATAACATACGGCGGAACACCAGAACTTTCAACAAAAACCGTATGTTTCAGTCCAATAACTTTGGAATATTCAATGCTCCACATTCTTTCATTTCCCCATCTCCACAAACTAGCTAGCTAGCTGTTTGAAATTGAGCGCAAGAGGTTACCATAGAAACGCAAGTGATTTTGGCTGTGGATTGGTGTCGTGAGACTTGCGCTTAGCGCTGCAAATGCACAATGAACGGAAACCCTGAAATGTATTATTGTAAACTGACTTTTGTAGGCTGTACAACAAATTAGAGACAAATTGATTATATTTTACTTTGCAATTCCACCCGCGTTCTCCTGCTGGAAACTGATAAGATGTCTCTTAAATTTGTAGGTAAATGGTAAGACACCTGACGAGCCACATGATTTTTGCCAAAGAGCCACGTGTGGCTCGCGAGCCATAGGTTCCCGACGACTGCTCTAGGAGGAGTTAGATTTAGAAATTTAGTCTCAGAAGAATAATAATAATAACTAGATTAAAAAGTTTGAGTACAAACTTTAGGTTGGCTTGAGAAAGCCTAGCATAAAGTTTGAAGTAGTTGTAAAAGTTTGAAGATTTAAGGTTTTTAGTTTGATGTAATTATAAGTAGTAGTTTTCAAAGTTCAAAGGTTAGAGATTATAAAACCATTCAGTCTATCAAATAGATAGATAGATAGATAGATAGATATTGACCCTCAGAAAGAGAGAGAGAGATAGATAGATAGATAGATAGATAGTCATTGACCCATAGATATATAAATAGATAGATAGATAGATAGATAGATAGATAGATAGAGTATGACCCACAGATAGATAGATAGATAGTTATTGACCCTCAGATAGATAGATAGATAGATAGATAGATAGATATTGACCCTCAGAAAGATAGATAGACAGATAGACAGATAGATAGATAGATATATTATTTTTTACTTGGTTGCTAGGGTAACCCAATCTGGTTGCTAGGCAGTTTCCAGGGTGATCCTTATCAAGCCTCCTTTTCATTCTGAGTGAATAAAGTCAACGCAGAAGTCTCTACGATTTTCTGTTGCATAGATATGTAATTTGTTACTTGGTTGCTAGGGTAACCATATCTGGTTGATAGGCAGTTACCAGAGTGATACATATCAAGGCTACTTTCCATTCTGAGTGAAATAATTCAAACAGGAAGTCTATACGATTTTCTGGTGCAGTGATATGTGATTTGTTACTTGGTTGCTAGGGTAACCCCATCTGGTTGCTAGGCAGTTACCAAAGTAATACTCATAAGGCTCCTTGCAATCCTGTGTGAAATATGTCAACCCCTAAGTCTCTACGATTTTCTGGTTCAAAGATATGTGATTTGTTACTTGGTTGCTAGGGTAACCGCATCTGGTTGCTAGGCAGTTACCAGAGTGATACTTTTCAAGACTCCTTGCTATCCTGAGTAAAATAAGTCAAACAGGAAGTCTCTACGATTTTCTGGTGAAGAGATATATTATTTGTTACTTGGTTGCTAGGGTAACCCCATCTGGTTGCTATGCAGTTACCAGGGTGATACTTATCAAGCCTCCTTTACATCCTGAGTGAATTATGTCAACCCGGAAGTCTCTACGATTTTCTGTTGCAGAGATATGTGATTTGTTACTTGGTTGCTAGGGTAACTGCATCTGGTTTCTAGGCAGTTACCAGAGTGATACATATCAAGGCTACTTTCCATCCTGAGTGAAATAAGTGAAACAGAAAGTCTCTATGATTTTCTGGTGCAGAGAAATGTGATTTGTTACTTGGTTGCTAGGGTAACCCCATCTGGTTGCTAGGCAGTTACCAAGGTGACACTCATAAGGCTCCTTGCAATCCTGTGTGAAATATGTCAACCCATAAGTCTCTACGATGTTCTGGTTCAAAGATATGTGATTTGTTACTTGGTTGCTAGGGTAACCACATCTGGTTGCTAGGCAGTTACCAGAGTGATACATATCAAGGCTACTTTCCATCCTGAGTGAAATAAGTGAAACAGGAAGTCTCTACGATTTTCTGGTGCAGAGATATGTGATTTGTTACTTGGTTGCTAGGGTAACCCCATCTGGTTGCTAGGCAGTTACCAAAGTGATACTCATAAGGCTCCTTGCAATCCTGAGTGAAATATGTCAACCCCTAAGTCTCTACGATGTTCTGGTTCAAAGATATGTGATTTGTTATTTGGTTGCTAGGGTAACCCTGTCTGGTTACTATGCAGTTACTAGGGTGATACTTGTCAAGCCTCCTTTCCATACTGAGTGAACAAAGTCAACCTGGATGCTACAATACTGTGGATATGAAGATTTTAGGTCATTACTTATTGGCTGCTTGATAAAAGAAATCCTCTGAGGGTGAGAGAGAGGGAGAGACGCAGGGCTGACAGGCCCTTTTTTTGTCTGTGTGTGTGAAAATGTCAGTTGGGATTTAAATTTCTGAACATTCCGCAATGTTAAGTCAATCGGAGTTTTTCCGAGTTTTGATCGTCATTTTTAGGAAAACCGTAAGTCCGATCAGTTAGAAAAGATATAGCACACTATTCGGGATTAGTCTGAAGGTCTGTGCCGAGTTTGGTGCATGTAGCTTAAAAGCTCTAGGAGGAGTTAGATTTAGAAATTTAGTCTCAGAATAATAATAATAATAATAATAAGTTTAAATAGGATTTCAGTAAGTTGGCTTTCTCAAGCCAACCTAACTAGATTAAAAAGTTTGAGTACAAACTTTAGGTTGGCTTGAGAAAGCCTAGCATAAAGTTTGAAGTAGTTGTAAAAGTTTGAAGATTTACGGTTTCTAGTTTTGATGTAATTATTAGTAGTTTTCAAAGTTCAAAGTTTAGAGATTATAAAAACATTCAGTCTATCAAATAGATTAGATAGATAGATAGATAGATAGATAGATAGATAGATAGATAGATATTGACTCTCAGATAGATAGATAGATAGATAGATAGATATTGACCCTCAGATAGATAGATAGATAGATAGATAGAGTATGACCCACAGATAGATAGATAGATAGATAGATAGATAGATAGATATTGACCATCAGATAGATAGATAGATAGATAGATAGATATTGACTCTCAGATAGATAGATAGATAGATAGATATTGACCCTCAGATAGATAGATAGATAGATAGATAGATAGAGTATGACCCACAGATAGATAGATAGATAGATAGATAGATAGATAGATAGATATTGACCCTCAGATAGATAGATAGATAGATAGAGTATGACCCACAGATAGATAGATAGATAGATATTGACCATCAGATAGATAGATCGATAGATCGATCGATAGATAGATAGATAGATAGATAGTTATTGACCATCAGATAGATAGATAGATAGATAGATAGATAGATAGATATTGATCCATAGATAGATAGATATTGATCCTCAGATAGATAGATAGATATTGATCCTCAGATAGATAGATAGATATTGACCCTCAGATAGATAGATAGATAGATAGATAGATAGATAGATAGATAGATAGATAGATAGATAGATAGATAGTCATTGACCCTTAGATAGATAGATATTGACCCTCAGAAAGATAGATAGATAGATAGATAGATAGATATTGACCATCAGATAGATAGATCGATAGATAGATAGATAGATATTGACCCTCAGAAAGATAGATAGATAGATAGATAGATAGATAGATAGATAGATAGATAGATAGATATTGACCATCAGATAGATAGATCGATAGATAGATCAATAGATAGATAGATAGATAGATAGATAGATAGAGTATGACCCACAGATAGATAGATAGATAGATAGATAGATAGATAGATAGATAGATAGATAGATATTGACCATCAGATAGAGATAGATAGATAGATAGTTAGATAGATAGATAGATATTGACCATCAGATAGATAGATAGATAGATAGTTATTGACCATCAGATAGATAGATAGATAGATAGATAGATAGATAGATAGATATTGATCCTCAGATAGATAGATAGATAGATATTGACCCTCAGAAAGATAGATAGATAGATAGATAGATATTGACCATCAGATAGATAGATCGATAGATAGATCAATAGATAGATAGATAGATAGATAGAGTATGACCCACAGATAGATAGATAGATATTGACCATCAGATAGATAAATAGATAGATAGATCGATAGATAGATAGATAGATAGTTATTGACCATCAGATAGATAGATAGATAGATAGATAGATAGATAGATAGATAGATATTGATCCTCAGATAGATAGATAGATAGATATTGACCCTCAGATAGATAGATAGATAGATAGATAGATAGTCATTGTCCCTTAGATAGATAGATAGATATTGACCGTCAGATATATAGATAGATAGATAGTCATTGACCCTGAGATATAGATAGATAGATATAGATATTGACCCTCAGAAAGATAGATAGATAGATAGATAGATAGATAGATCATTTTTTACTTGGTTGCTAGGGTAACCCAATCTGGTTGCTAGGCAGTTTCCAGGGTGATCCTTATCAAGCCTCCTTTTCATTCTGAGTGAATAAAGTCAACCCGGAAGTCTCTATGATTTTCTGTTGCATTGATATGTGATTTGTTACTTGGTTGCTAGGGTAACCATATCTGGTTGATAGGCAGTTACCAGAGTGATATATATCAAGGCTACTTTCCATCTTGAGTAAAATAAGTGAAACAGGAAGTCTTTACGATTTTCTGGTGCAGAGTTATGTGATTTGTTACTTGGTTGCTAGGGTAAGCCCTTGTCGTTGCTAGGCAGTTACCAGAGTGATACTTTTCAAGACTCCTTGCTATCCTGAGTGAAATAAGTCAAACAGGAAGTGTTTACGATGTTCTGGTGAAGAGATATATTATTTGTTACTTGGTTGCTAGGGTAACCCCATCTGGTTGCTATGCAGTTACCAGGGTGATACTTATAAAGCCTCCTTTCCATCCTGAGTGAATTATGTCAACACGGAAGTCTCTACGATTTTCTGTTGCAGAGATATGTGATTTGTTACTTGGTTGCTAGGGTATCCCTGTCTGGTTGCTATGCAGTTACCAGGGTGATACTTATCAAGCCTCCTTTCCATCCTGAGTGAATTATGTCAACCCGGAAGTCTCTACGATTTTCTGGTGCAGAGATATGTGATTTGTTACTTGGTTGCTAGGGTAACCGCATCTGGTTGCTAGGCAGTTACCAAAGTGATACTCATAAGGCTCCTTGCAATCCTGTGTGAAATATGTCAACCCATAAGTCTCTACGATGTTCTGGTTCAAAGATATGTGATTTGTTACTTGGTTGCTAGGGTAACCGCATCTGGTTGCTAGGCAGTTACCAGAGTGATACATATCAAGGCTACTTTCCATCCTGAGTGAATTAAGTGAAACAGGTAGTCTCTACGATTTTCTGGTGCAGAGATATGTGATTTGTTATTTGGTTGCTAGGGTAACCCCGTCTGGTTGCTAGGCAGTTACCAGAGTGATACATATCAAGGCTACTTTCCATCCTGAGTGAATAAAGTCAACCCTGAAGTCTCTATGATTTTCTGTTGCAGAGATATGTGATTTGTTACTTGGTTGCTAGGGTTATCACATCTGGTTGCTAGGCAGTTACCAGAGTGATACATATCAAGGCTACTTTCCATCCTGAGTGAAATAAGTCAACCCGGAAGTCTCTCTGATTTTCTGTTGCAGAGATATGTGATTTGTTACTTGGTTGCTAGGGTAATCACATCTGGTTGCTAGGCAGTTACCAGAGTGATACATATCAAGGCTACTTTCCATCCTGAGTGAAATAAGTGAAACAGGAAGTCACTACGATTTTCTGGTGCAGAGATATGTGATTTGTTACTTGGTTGCTAGGGTAACCCCATCTGGTTGCTAGGCAGTTACCAGAGTGATACATATCAAGGCTACTTTCCATCCTGAGTGAAATAAGTGAAACAGGAAGTCTGTATGATTTTCTGGTGCAGAGATATGTGATTTGTTATTTGGTTGCTAGGGTAACCCTGTCTGGTTGCTATGCAGTTACCAGGGTGATACTTATCAAGCCTCCTTTCCATACTGAGTGAATCAAGTCAACCTGGAAGCTACTATACTGTGGCTATGAAGATTTTAGGTCATTACTTATTGGCTGCTTGATAAAAGAAATCCTCTGAGGGAGAGAGAGAGAGAGAGACGCAGGGCTGACAGGCCCTTTTTTTGTCTGTGTGTGTGAAAACGTCAGTTGGGATTTAAATTTCTGAACATTCCGCAATGTTAAGTCAATGGGAGTTTTTCCGAGTTTTGATCGTCATTTTTAGGAAAACCGTAAGTCCGATCAGTTAGAAAAGATATAGCACACTATTCGGGATTAGTCTGAAGGTCTGTGCCGAGTTTGGTGCATGTAGCTTAAAAGCTCTAGGAGGAGTTAGATTTAGAAATTTAGTCTCAGAAGAATAATAATAATAACTAGAATGTACATTTCCTGAAGAAAATGTGAGTGGTGCTTGCCGTGGCAAAATTTCTTACCACAATGTCCCACCTACTGCCCAAAGTTGAAAGAGGCCACCCCCATGACAGTAGGATGTTCTGGTGCAGAGATATTGGTGTTGTTCCATGGTTGCTAGGGAAACCCATCTGGTTGATATGCAGTTACTAAGGTGACAGCCACCAATGCTACTTACCATCCTGAGTAAAATAAGTCAATCCGGAAGTCTCTACGATTTTGTAGTACAGAGATATGTGATTTGTTTCTTGGTTGCTAGGGTAACCCCATCTGGTTGCTAGGCAGTTACCAAGGTGACAGCCAACAATGCTCCTTGCTCTCCTGAGTGAAATAAGTCAACCCGGAAGTCTCTGTGATTTTCTTGTGCAGCGATATGTGATTTGTTTATTGGTTGCTAGGGTAACCCCATCTGGTTACTAGGCAGTTACCAAGGTGACAGGCAACAATGCTCCTTGCCATCCTGACTGAAATAAGTCAACCCGGAAGTCTCTGTGATTTTCTAGTACAGAGATATGTGATTTGTTTCTTGGTTGCTAGGGTAACCCCATCTGGTTGCTAGGCAGTTACCAAGGTGACAGCCAAGAATGCTCCTTGCCATCCTGACTGAAATAAGTCAACCTGGAATCTCTACGATTTTCTGGTTCAGAGATACGTGATTTGTTAATTGGTTGCTAGGGTAACCCCATCTGGTTGCTAGGCAGTTACCAAGGTGACAGCCAACAATGCTCCTTGCCATCCTGAGTGAAATAAGTCAACCCGGTAATCTCTGTGATTTTCTTGTGCAGAGATGTGTGATTTGTTTCTTGGTTGCTAGGGTAACCCCATCTGGTTGCTAGGCAGTTACCAAGGTGACAGGCAACAATGCTCCTTGCCATCCTGAGTGAAATAAGTCAACCCGGAAGTCTCTGTGATTTTCTTGTGCAGAGATATGTGATTTATTTCTTGGTTGCTAGGGTAACCCCATCTGGTTGCTAGGCGGTTACCAAGGTGACAGCAAACAATGCTCCGTGCCATCCTGAGTGAAATAAGTCAACCCGGAAGTCTCTGTGATTTTCTTGTGCAGAGATATGTGATTTGTTTATTGGTTGCTAGGGTAACCCCATTTGGTTGCTAGGCAGTTACCAGGGTGATATTTATCAAGTCTACTTTCCATCCTGAGTGAAATAAGTCAACCCGGAAGTCTCTACGACATTCTGATCCTAAGATACACATCTTAGTGATATTGAATGGATGTCAATGGTGTTTTGTTGCTAGGGTGCTTTAAATGGTTGCTAGGGCGTGGCTAAGTAGTTCACATGATGAAAGATGAAGACTGATTACTCACCCAATTAAAACAAAGCAACTATCATGTCTCTAGGACATTCTGATCTGAAGATATCTTACTTCAATTGAAATCAATAAATGTGATTGCTAGGGTGCTCCAAATTGTTGCTAGGGAGTGGCTTGGCAGCTGCCAATGATGAATATCCAATGGCTGCTTGTCAGTATGAATGATACAAACCAACTCCCATGCCTCTGTGACATTCAGAATGGAAGATATCTCTCTTTGGATTTTGGTTGCTAAGGTGCTCGAAAATGGTTGCTAGGGAGGGGCTAGGAAGTGTTGAGGGGATTCATGATTGGCTGTTTTACTGCCCCAAGTCAAACGAGACCACCCTCGTGTTTCTATGATAATTCAGTCCGGAGATATCCCTTTGATCTCTTTCAATGGAAGTCTATGGGAGTTGTTGCTAAGAAGCTCTAAATGGTTGCTAGGGCGTGGCTTGATAGCTTCACAATGATCCTGAGAGACTGATTGGTCATCTGAGTAAAATGAGCCCGTCCCCTTGTCTCTAAGACACTGTGATCCAGAGTTATGTTCAATACAAAATCTACCATAGACTTAACATTGGGGCAACTTTGGGCAGCTCATGCCCCCCAGGGGTGCAACTTTTACCCCATTGTGAGGTATGTTCTCACAGAGCCTGTCAGCCTCTTCAAATGTGGTTAATCACACGTCTCTGTGAAATCCTCGATCTGAGCTATGACTCGTCAAAGTTCGGCGCAATGTTAAGTCAATGGGATTTTTTGCCCAATTTTTTGCCCCTGGGGCAATCACCGTACCCCCGATCGATTATAAAAGTCATAGGACACCATTCCCAAATAATCCGCACGATTTGACGCCTCATTTGTGGGTTTTCGACCAAAAAATTTTGAAAAAAATTCCATTGACTTACATTGGGGCAACTTTGGGCAGCTCCTGCCCCCCAGGGGTGCAACTTTTACCCCATTGTGAGGTATGTTCTCACAGAGCCTGTCAGCCTCTTCAAATGTGGTAAATCACATGTCTCTGCGAAATCCTCGCTTTGAGCTATGACTCGTCAAAGTTCGGCGCAATGTTAAGTCAATGGGATTTTTTGCCCAATTTTTTGCCCCTGGGGCAAACACCGTACCCCCGATCGCTTATAAAAGTCATAGCACACCTCTCCTCAATGAGCCGCACGATTTGACACCTCATTCATGGGTCTACGCCAAAAGGTGCGGGACGAGTTAGGTGCCGAAGTTTTGTACGGAAGAAGAAGAAGAAGAAGAAGAAGAAGAAAAATAAGTATGTGAGATTACAATAGTGTTGCTTTGCAAGCACCACTAACTAGATAGGTACATTTCCTGAAGAAAATGTGAGTGGTGCTTGCCGTGGCAAAATTTCTTACCACAATGTCCCACCTACTGCCCAAAGTTGAAAGAGGCCATCCCCATGACAGTAGGATGTTCTGGTGCAGAGATATAGGTGTTGTTCCATGGTTGCTAGGGAAACCCATCTGGTTGATATGCAGTTACTAAGGTGACAGCCACTAACGCTACTTGCCATCCTGAGTAAAATAAGTCAACCCGGAAGTCTCTACGATTTTCTAGTACAGAGATATGTGATTTGTTACTTGGTTGCTAGGGTAAACCCTTCTGGTTGCTAGGAAGTTACCAAGGGGCAAGCCAACAATGCTCCTTGCCATCCTGAGTGAAATAAGTCAATCCGGAAGTCTCTGTGATTTTCTTGTGCAGAGATATGTGATTTGTTTCTTGGTTGCTAGGGTAACCCCATCTGGTTGCTAGGCAGTTACCAAGGTGACAGGCAACAATGCTCCTTGCCATCCTGAGTAAAATAAGTCAACCCGGAAGTCTCTGTGATTTTCTTGTGCAGAGATATGTGATTTGTTTCTTGGTTGCTAGGGTAACCCCTTCTGGTTGCTAGGCAGTTACCAAGGGGCAAGACAACAATGCTCCTTGCCATCCTAAATGAAATAAGTCAACACGGAATCACTACAATTTTCTGGTTCAGAGATATATGATTAGTTACTTGGTTGCTAGGGTAACCCCATCTGGTTGCTAGGCAGTTACCAAGGTGACAGCCAACAATGCTCCTTGCCATCCTGAGTGAAATAAGTCAACCCGGAAGTCTCTGTGATTTTCTTGTGCAGAGATATGTGATTTGTTTCTTGGTTGCTAGGGTAACCCCATCTGGTTGCTAGGCAGTTACCAAGGTCGCAGGCAACAATGCTCCTTGCCATCCTGAGTGAAATAAGTCAAACTGGAAGTCTCTGTGATTTTCTTGTGCAGAGATATGTGATTTGTTTCTTGGTTGCTAGGGTAACCCCATCTGGTTGCTAGGCAGTTACCAAGGTGACAGCCAACAATGCTCCTTGCCATCCTGAGTGAAATAATTCAACCCGGAAGTCTCTGTGATTTTCTTGTGCAGAGATATGTGATTTGTTTCATGGTTGCTAGGGTAACCCCATTTGGTTGCTAGGCAGTTACCAAAGTAACATCCAACAATGCTCCTTGCCATCTTGAGTGAAATAAGTCAACTCGGAAGTCTCTACGATTTTGTAGTGCAAAGATATGAGATTTGTTACTTGGTTGCTATGGTAAACCCATCTGGTTGCTAGGCAGTTACCAGGGTGATATTTATCAAGTCTACTTTCCATCCTGAGTGAAATAAGTCAACCCGGAAGTCTCTACGACATTCTGATCCTAAGATACACATCTTAGTGATTTTGAATGGATGTCAATGGTGTTTTGTTGCTAGGGTGCTTTAAATGGTTGCTAGGGCATGGCTAAGTAGTTCATATGATGAAAGCTGAAGACTGGTTACTCACCCAATGAAAACAAAGCAACTATCATGTCTCTAGGACATTCTGATCTGAAGATATCTTACTGTAATTGAAATCAATAAATGTGGTTGCTAAGGTGCTCTAAATTGTTGCTAGGGAGTGGCTTGGCAGCTGCCAATGATGAATCTCCAAAGGCTGCTTGTCAGTATGAATGATATAAACCAACTCCCATGCTTCTGTGACATTCAGAACGGAAGATATCTCTCTTTGGATTTTGGTTGCTAAGGTGCTCGAAAATGGTTGATAGGGAGGGGCTAGAAAGTGTTGAGGGGATTCATGATTGGCTGTTTTACTGCCCCAAGTCAAATGAGACCACCCTCGTGTTTCTATGATAATTCAGTCCGGAGAAATCCCTTTGATCTCTTTCAATGGAAGTCTATGGGACTTGTTGCTAAGGTACTGTAAATGGTTGCTAGGGCGTGGCTTGATAGCTTCACAATGATCCTGAGAGACTGATTGGTCGTCTGAGTAAAATGAGCCCGCCCCCTTGTCTCTAAGACACTGTGATCCAGAGTTATGTTCAATACACAATTTACCATAGACTTAACATTGGGGCAAATTTGGGCAGCTCCTGCCCCCAAGGGGTGCAACTTTTACCCCATTGTGAGGTATGTTCTCACAGAGCCTGTCAGCCTCTTCAAATGTGGTAAATCACACGTCTGTGTGATATCCTCGCTCTGAGCTATGACTCGTCAAAGTTCGGAGCAATGTAAAGTCAATGGGATTTTTTGCCCAATTTTTTGCCCCTGGGGCAAATACCATACCCCCGATCGCTTATAAAAGTCATAGCACACCATTCCCAAATAATCCGCACGATTTGACGCCTCATTCGTGGGTCTGTGACCAAAAAATTTTGCAAAAAATTCCATTGACTTACATTGGGGCAACTTTGGGCAGCTCCTGCCCCCCAGGGGTAAAAGTTTTACCCCATTGTGAGGTATGTTCTCACAGAGTCTGTCAGCCTCTTCAAATCTCATAAATCACACGTCTCTGCGAAATCCTAGCTCTGAGCTATGACTCGTCAAAGTTCGGCTCAATGTTAAGTCAATGGGATTTTTTGCCCAGTTTTTTGCCCCTGGGGCAAACACCGTACCCCCGATCGCTTATAAAAGTCATAGCACACCTCTCCTCAATGAGCCGCACGATTTGACACCTCATTCATGGGTCTACGCCAAAAGGTGCGGGACGAGTTAGGTGCCGAAGTTTTGTACGGAAGAAGAAGAAGAAGAAGAAGAAGAAGAAGAAAAACTAGAATGTACATTTCCTGAAGAAAATGTGAGTGGTGCTTGCCGTGGCAAAATTTCGTACCTCAATGTCCCACCTACTGCCCAAAGTTGAAAGAGGCCAGCAACATGACAGTAGGGTGTTCTGGTGCAGAGATTTGGGATTTGTTACTTGGTTGCTAGGGTAACCCCATCTGGTTGCTAGGCAGATACCAATTTGACAGGCAACAATTCTACTTGCCATCCCGAGTGAAAAAAGTCAAACCGGAAGTCTCTTCGATTTTGTAGTGCAGAGATATGTGATTTGTTACTTGGTTGCTAGGGTAACCCCATCTGGTTGCTAGGCAGTCACCAAGGTGACAGCCAACAATGCTCATTGCCATCCTGAGTGAAATAAGTCAACCCGGAAGTCTGTACGATTTTCTAGTACAGAGATATGTGATTTGTTACTTGGTTGCTAGGGAAACCCTATCTGGTTGCTAGGCAGTTACCAAGGGGCAAGCCAACAATGCTCCTTGCCATCCTGAGTGAAATAAGTCAACCCGGAAGTCTCTGTGATTTTCTTGTGCAGAGATATGTGATTTGTTTCTTGGTTGCTAGGGTAACCCCATCTGGTTGCTAGGCAGTTGCCAAGGTGACAACCAACAATGCTCCTTGCCATCCTGAGTGAAATAAGTCAACCCGGAAGTCTCTGTGATTTTCTTGTAAAGAGATATGTGATTTGTTTCTTGGTTGCTAGGGTAACCCCATTTGGTTGCTAGGCAGTTACCAGGGTGATATTTATGAAGTCTACTTTCCATCCTGAGTGAAATAAGTCAACCCGGAAGTCTCTACGTCATTCTGATCCTAAGATACACATCTTAGTGATTTTGAATGGATGTCAATGGTTCTTCGTTGCTAGGGGGCTTTAAATGGTTGCTAGGGCGTGGCTAAGTAGTTCACATGATAAAAGCTGAAGACTGATTACTCACCCAATTAAAACAAAGCAACTATCATGTCTCTAGGACATTCTGATCTGAAGATATCTTACTGTAATTGAAATCAATAAATATGGTTGCTAGGTTGCTCTAAATTGTTGCTAGGGCATGGCTAGCCAATGAACAGAGTGATTCTTATTGGCTGCTTACTATCCTGACTCAAGAGTCAATTCCCAAGTTTCTATAATATTGTGTTCTTAAGATATCCATCTGAGGCATTTTGAATGGAAGTGTATGGGGGCTGTTGCTAGGGTGTTGTAAATGGTTGCTAGGGTGTGGCTACTTCATTTCCAAGCTGATAGTTAAAGCTGACTGATTGGTAGCCTGAGTGAAATGAGCCTGCCCCCACTTTTCTACAACATTTTGATTGGGAGATATGATCCAACAAAATACTGTGTATTTTCACTTTAAGGAAAAAACAATTGCTTTCATGGGCAATAGTATGCCTATGGGGCATATTTGTGCCCGTTTTGCCCCTCAGGGTTAAATCTTACCCCCAAACTCATGTCATGCTGCACAACTGCTTGCTAGGCCACATTAAATCACATTAAATGTGTCCACTCACATGTATGTACAAAATTTTAGGTAATTACTTATTGCATGCTCAATAAAAGAAATCCTCTGAGGGAGACAGAGAGAGAGAGAGAGACGCAGGGCTGACAGGCCCTTTTTTGTCTGTGTGTGTGAAAACGTCAGTTGGGATTTAAATTTCTGAACATTCCGCAATGTAAAGTCAATGGGACTTTTTTGGCCGCTTTTTCATCCGCTGTGCGAACATCGTACACTCGATCGCTTAGAAAAGTCATAGCACACCTCTCCTCAATGAGCCGCTCGATATGACACCTCATTCATGGGTCTACGCCAAAAGGTGCGGGACGAGTTAGGTGCCGAAGTTTTGTACGGAAGAAGAAGAAGAAGAAGAAGAAGAAGAAAAACTAGAATGTACATTTCCTGAAGAAAATGTGAGTGGTGCTTGCCGTGGCAAAACTCGTCAAATAGCATTTTCTAACTTGTGTCTAAGCACTAAAATAAAGGTCACAGAATGTTGCTAACACGTGTTTTTCATGAGTGTAGCACGTTTTAACATGTTTTAGCACTTCGCTAGGTGAAGCTAGCATGTGTTAGCATGATACTAGCACGTTTTTTGCATGTTTTAGCACTTTGTTTGGCGATGCTAACATGTGTTAGCATGATGCTAGCACATTTTTAACATGTTTTAGCAATCCCCTAAGCAATGCTAACATGCATTAGCATAATGCTAGCACGTTTTAACATGTTTTAGCACTTCGCTAGGTGAAGCTAGCATGTGTTAGCATGATACTAGCACGTTTTTAGCATGTTTTAGCACTTCGTTTGGCGATGCTAACATGTGCTAGCATGATGCTAGCACGATTTTTAACATGTTTTAGCAATCCCCTAAGCAATGCTAACATGCATTAGCATAATGCTAGCACGTTTTAACATGTTTTAGCACTTCGCTAGGTGAAGCTAGCATGTGTTAGCATGATACTAGCACGTTTTTTGCAGGTTTTAGCACTTTGCTAGGCGATGCTAACATGTGTTAGCATGATGCTAGCACGTTTTTAACATGTTTTAGCAATCCCCTAAGCAATGCTAACGTGCATTAGCATAATGCTAGCACATTTTAACATGTTTTAGCACTTCGTTAGGCGATGCCAGCATGTGTTAGCATGATGCTAGCACGTTTTTAGCATGTTTTAACACTTCGCTAGACAATACTAGCATATGTTAGCATGTTGTTATCACGTTTTTAGCATGTTTTAGCACTTCGCTAGGCGATGCCAACATGTGTTACCATGTTGTGAGCACGTTTTTAGCATGTTTTAGCACTTCGCTAGGCGATGCCAGCATGTGTTAACATGTTGCTAACACATTTATAGCATGTTTTAGCACTTCACTAGGTGATGCCAGCATATGTTAGCATGATGCTAGCAAATTTTTAGCATGTTTCAGGGTGTGGCTATGAAGATTTTTATTGGCAGCTTGATAAAAGAAATCCTCTGAGGGAGAGAGAGACGCAGGGCTGACAGGCCCTTTTTTGTCTGTGTGTGTGGAAATGTCAGTTGGGATTTAAATTTCTGAACATTCCGCAATGTAAAGTCAATGGGACTTTTTTGGCCGCTTTTTCGTCCGCTGTTCGAACATCGTACACCCGATCGCTTATAAAAGTCATAGCACACCTCTCCTCAATGAGCCGCTCGATTTGACACCTCATTCATGGGTCTACGCCAAAAGGTGCGGGACGAGTTAGGTGCCGAAGTTTTGTACGGAAGAAGAAGAAGAAGAAGAAGAAGAAGAAAAATAAGTATGTGAGATTACAATAGTGTTGCTTTGCAAGCACCACTAATAAGTATGTGAGATTACAATAGTGTTGCTTTGCAAGCACCACTAATAAGTATGTGAGATTACAATAGTGTTGCTTTGCAAGCACCACTAACTAGAATGTACATTTCCTGAAGAAAATGTGAGTGGTGCTTGCCGTGGCAAAATTTCTTACCATAATGTCCCACCTACTGCCCAAAGTTGAAAGAGGCCACCCCCATGACAGTAGGATGTTCTGGTGCAGAGATATTGGTGTTGTTCCATGGTTGTTAGGAAAACCCATCTGGTTGATATGCAGTTACTAAGGTGACAGTCACCAATGCTACTTGCCATCCTGAGTAAAATAAGTCAACCCGGAAGTCTTTACGATTTTCTAGTACAGAGATATGTGATTTGTTACTTGGTTTCTAGGGTATCCCCATCTGGTTGCTAGGCAGTTAACAAGGGGCAAGCCAACAATGCTCCTTGCCATCCTAAATGAAATAAGTCAAACCGGAATCTCTACAATTTTCTGGTTCAGAGATATGTGATTTGTTACTTGGTTGCTAGGGTAACCCCATCTGGTTGCTAGGCAGTTACCAAGGTGACAGCCAACAATGCTCCTTGCCATCCTGAGTGAAATAAGTCAACCCGGAAGTCTCTGTGATTTTCTTGTGCAGAGATATGTGATTTGTTTCTTGGTTGCTAGGATAACCCCATCTGGTTGCTAGGCAGTTACCAAGGTGACAGACAACAATGCTCCTTGCCATCCTGAGTGAAATAAGTCAACCCGGAAGTCTCTGTGATTTTCTTGTGCAGAGATATGTGATTTGTTTCTTGGTTGCTAGGGTAACCCCATCTGGTTGCTAGGCAGTTACCACGGTGACAGCCAACAATGCTCCTTGCCATCCTGTTTGAAATAATTCAACCTAGAAGTCTCTGTGATT
This sequence comes from Moxostoma hubbsi, assembly GCA_032164185.1. NCBI lineage: Eukaryota > Metazoa > Chordata > Actinopteri > Cypriniformes > Catostomidae > Moxostoma > Moxostoma hubbsi. Next base: position 39,753,852 of record JAVLUX010000025.1, on the reverse strand, counting down.
TTCTAGTACAGAGATATGTGATTTGTTTCTTGGTTGCTAGGGTAACCCCATCTGGTTGCTAGGCAGTTACCAAGGTGACAGCCAACAATGCTCCTTGCCATCCTGAGTGAAATAAGTCAACCCGGAAGTCTTTGTGATTTTCTTGTGCAGAGATATGTAATTTGTTTCTTGGTTGCTAGGGTAACCCCATCTGGTTGCTAGGCAGTTACCAAGGTGACAGCAAACAATGCTCCTTGCCATCCTGAGTGAAATAAGTCAACCCGGAAGTCTCTGTGATTTTCTTGTGCAGAGATATGTGATTTGTTTCTTGGTTGCTAGGGTAACCCCATTTGGTTGCTAGGCAGTTACCAGGGTGATATTTCTCAAGTCTACTTTCCATCCTGAGTGAAATAAGTCAACCCAGAAGTCTCTACGACATTCTGATCCTAAGATACACATCTTAGTGATTTTGAATGGATGTCAATGGTGTTTTGTTGCTAGGGTGCTTTAAATGGTTGCTAGGGCGTGGCTAAGTAGTTCACATCATGAAAAATGAAGACTGATTACTCACCCAATTAAAACAAAGCAACTATCATGTCTCTAGGACATTCTGATCTGAAGATATCTTACTGTAATTGAAATGAATAAATGTGGTTGCTAGGGTGCTCTAAATTGTTGCTAGGGAGTGGCTTGGCAGCTGCCAATGATGAATCTCCAAAGGCTGCTTGTCAGTATGAATGATACAAACCAACTCCCATGCCTCTGTGACATTCAGAATGGAAGATATCTCTCTTTGGATTTTGGTTGCTAAGGTGCTCGAAAATGGTTGCTAGGGCGTGGCTTGATAGCTTCACAATGATCCTGAGAGACTGATTGGTCGTCTGAGTAAAATGAGCCCGCCCCCTTGTCTCTAAGACACTGTGATCCAGAGTTATGTTCAATACAAAATCTACCATAGACTTAACATTGGGGCAAATTTGGGCAGCTCATGCCCCCCAGGGGTGCAACTTTTACCCCATTGTGAGGTATGTTCTCACAGAGACTGTCAGCCTCTTCAAATGTGGTAAATCACACATCTGTGAAATCCTCGCTCTGAGCTATGACTCGTCAAAGTTCCGCGCAATGTTAAGTCAATGGGATTTTTTTTAAGTATGCAAGAGAACACTAGTGATGCTTTGCCTTTGGCAAGCACCACTAATAAGTATGCAAGAGAACACTAGTGATGCTTTGCCTTTGGCAAGCACCACTAATAAGTATGCAAGAGAACAATAGTGATGCTTTGCCTTTGGCAAGCACCACTAATAAATAATCATGTTTTTATAAAAAAAAAAAGTATTTTTTTTCTTTTTGTTAGCCAAAGTAATTTTTTTATATTTGAGGTCTACTGATTGTTGTACCAAAGCATATTTATTCATGTACAAAATAAAATCATGCATGCTGGTGTGTATCCAGTGTATAAATATGCATGATTTGATTAGCATGTTATTAGCCCTTAAATCACTAAGCTAAGATGCTTTTGTCACTACAAACAGTCTGGGGAAAGTTGAGCCACTGTTTTTTACTGAAACAAGTTTGTTCTAATAACTAAAGCTGCATTTTCACTGCATCCGACAAACAACAGAAGATAGACTGGAAGTCAGTTATTAACAATGGAGAGTTGGATGGGGGCTGCGTAGAGTTCTAACCACCTGCGGATGCTAAATTTACGCTGATAGCATATACATATGGTGTGCATCCTGTTCAGTTAGATTATTACAGAGATATTTTAGTGATCCTCTGACCTGTGCCTTGAATATCAACCTCTACCTATAGGTTGGAGGTTTATGATGCTACAAGACATATGGAAGAAACTAAAACCCTCCTTTTTTCTATGAGAATGATTCCTATTAGAGGTAGACCGATAAATCGGTTTTATTCATTAATTGGTGCAGATAGTTGCCGATTTTTGGAACTATCAGTTCTCAGCAAAAAGTTGCAGATAGGATTTTAATTACATTTTTTATTCCTCTGTGGCCAGTGCTGGAGGTTATCGGTATAAGCTATCGGTCGACCTCTAGTTCCTATGTTTTCTTCAACTGAAATTAAAATATGCAGATTTCAGTGATCTGTGATTTCAGTGATTTTCTGGTGCAATGCAGACTTTTTCTTTGTCCCTCACTTTCTATTCAATCCTGTTATGCTTTGAAATTTCCCCATTAACATAATAAAAAATTATAAAGTTTCATTCTAACATCATATTTAAGGAGTAAAAGTTTTTTTGAGCACATGGTTGAAACAGAGATAAGTTTCTCTAAAGTCTTTATTCATATTTCATTATGTTTATTTACTTATGTTAAGTATATTTATACTGGACATGTTGAGCCCATCATTGAACTCTGTTATGCGAAAAAATCAAAGTGATAAATGTTTTTTTTTTTTTTTTTTACAGAAATAATATTGTTCTTGGCACAAAGCTCAAGAATACTGACTGTACATATGTGATGTGGTGCAACTCTATTTGCTTGTGAAGGCACAAAATATGTTTTGAAACAGAAATGTATTGGGTTTTCAGATTTTTTTTAATGAACGTATTACAAGTCACACTAAAACTGAGTGATACTACCAAAATCTTCAAATTATTATTCAACAAATTCCAAACGTAATGTGACAAGGCTGAAATAATGTTTAAGGTTAGAGTTAACTATTGATAATAAGTAACTATTGCTGCTTTGCTATGCTGTTACCACACACATTATTTAAGATTGAGTGTAATAGTTAACTGAAAAAACCTATTTATGTGCTATTCTGAATTTTCAGACATCCTCAATGTCTACACCCTCTGTAGATATTGTCACCATAGTGGTCCCCTATTGGCCCACCCGGATTTGGTTCTCGGATCTCTGTGTAACATTTTGTAATGAAATTCTAAACTAAAAATCCTGAAATGTTCAGGCACAAATGGCACTGTTTCCTGTGAATGTGTGTTAAGTGTGATCAGTGGATTTCCCCTACAGGAGCAACATGCTTCTATCATATTTTCACTTCTCGGTGAACAGTCGTGAACATGTGACATTTCAGTAAATCGACTTGCCGATTTATATATGCTACCGTTGCCATGTTGTCCATCTGGATTTAAAACTTGCTCGCCCTGGATAAGCGGCTGAAACCTCCACAGAGCCAACAATACCGCCAGCAACTCAAGGCAGTTGATATGCAAACACAGTCAAGGTCCTGTCCAGGAGCCCGAGGCTGCGTGCCCGTTGCAAACAGTACCCCAGCCTGACTTGGACTTGTCTTTTGTGACAACAACACACCTGGACATCCTGCCCGTAGAAATGCAAGAACTGCTGAGGACGCCATATGCACCAGGAGCCTTTGAAATTGTTTCAGTGGGACTGCTGTTCTTCCTCTGAATGACTTCAGGCAATTCAGCACCGACTGAGTGCGCTCACTTGAGAGGCGGTAGTGACTGAGTCCAACTCCATCCCAAGAAAAGAGATGCTCTGCACTGGTGAGAGCTTGCTCTTTTGACAGTTTACATGAAGCCCCAATCAGCTGAGGTGTCTGAGCACCAGGTCACTGTGCGTACACAATAGATCTCGAGAGTGAGCTAGAATCAGCCAGTCATCGAGGTGTTTGAGGATGCGGACACCCACTTCCCTTAGAGGGACAAAAGCTGCCTCATCGAGCTTCATGAAGATGCGAGGTGACAGGGACAGACCGAAGGGGAGGACATTGTACTGATATGCCCAAACCTCAAAGGCAAACTAAATAAAGTGCAGTGCTGATGTATATTGATCATGAGAGATCAAGAGTTCAAAAGTCTGATTGCTTGGGGGAAGAAGCTGTCATGAAGTCAGCTGGTGCAGGTCCTGATACTGTGATTCCACCTGCCTGATGGTAACAGTGAGAGAAGCCCATGGCTCGGGTGTCTGGAGTCTCTGATGATCCTCCGATCTGGTATATATATGTCCTGGAGGGAGGTAAGCTCACCACCAATGATGTGTCTGGTTGTTCGCACCACCCTTTGGGTTGAGTTCCTGGGCTTTGCGGTTGAGGGCGATGCTGTTGCCATACCAGGAAGTGGTACGCAACGTGGTTTCTCACACCAGTATAAGTAAGGGAATTTAGGGTCTTGAAATATGTGAACTATGAACTAAATTAAACTGTCCTTATTGTACATTATTAGGTAATGAAATGTATAATGGAATTAGTCGCGTTCGGCAACCATTATAAATTAGATAAACGACAAATAACTAGATAATTCTCCACCATTAACCCTCTGGGGTCCACAATCGCACCGGCGCGATTGTCTCGCTTTTTTTCTTATCAGTGCAAAAGAGACTCAAAATACTTGGTTGATTTTGATCTTACATATAAGTGTTGTACATCATTAGATCCTGTTAAGTGTCTATTTTATTGTGGATACTCACAATAAAAACAAAGTGTTGTGCTTTTGGCCAAATAAAGAAAAACAAACATGATGCGAGTTCTGCGTTCTCTCTGTCAGTGAAGTCCATTCTGAAACGCGTCCGTAAATTAACTGTAACTCAGCAAATACTTGTCACCCAGTCACGAGACATATGTCTTTAAGAAGCTTGCATTCTCTTCTTTTACATTAAGTAATTTATAAAAAAATATATATATTTTCAGCTTATGTAATCCGTTTGAAACCAAGGAGAGTACAGTTTTTTCGTTCTCCCCTCATTATCTGTAATGAGCTGAGAACGCCACGCCCCCGGGCGCTATTCACATGTAAATAGTTGATATGCGTCGCACACGCCCCCCGATCAATGCCATAAAAACCGGAAGTTTCTTCATGAGATTCACTGATAGTTCATCGCGTTTTGAGGATGGCACGCTACTCCGGTGAAGAGGCCCTTCAGATGATTCTGGACAGCGAGGAAGAATTCACCTTTTCCTCAGAGGAAGATTGCAACTCGGACGACGAACGGCTGCACTTTGAAGAACGAATTGATCCCGCCGAGGATACAAGTTCGGAGTAAGTTGTTTAGTGTTATACAATTCCTTTTCTGATCATATGGAACTTATATGAATTTTCAGACTATATTTTGCCTAGTTTTGGCTAGCTTTTGACATCTTACAGGAAAGATTGCCCCACAATATCCCTAACATTCGTGTATGCTCAAGTGTAAACTTTTTAAATGTGATTAAACTCTAAACATATTTGTACATTAAATATATTTCACTCAGTTTTGATTAGCTTATGACACTGATTATCATGCTAAAATACTGCCTTATGCGTAATGTATCTTGTTTGCGAATATCTGCTTAGGCTTAGGATGATTTAGTGCAAATATATTTCCGGTAAAATATGTGATAGGCCTAACGTTACTGTCTATGCAATATATTTTTATATGTTCAGTTTTGGTTAGCCTATGACACTACTTATCATGCTTACTGCCCTATGCACAGATGTTTGTGAATACATGTGTAAATATTTGAAATGTAGGCTAGTGATGTGTCGTTCGCGAACGATCCGTTCATTGCGTGTATCACTAAATACGCGCGGTCTATATGGCCCATTAATTGTCCATCAGTTTACTTTGGATAATGTATGCTAACCGTTTTTTTTTTTTTTTTTTTTTTTTTTTTTAGGAATGTGTCTGCATCACGCTCTCCTTCTCCAGCACCTCGCAGAGGAGCACGCAGGTGTCGTTCAGTTCTCAGTGCGATCGAGAATCATACTGAGTAAGTGCATAAATGTAATATTTTACAGATGAAATGTAGCCTAATTGTGTTTACATCGTCATAATATAAAAGTACATATTCTTGTGTGAAATTACAAAAAATGTCTTTTTTTATCCATGGCAATTAGTGATTGATAATGATACAGTTTCTTTGATTGTGTTATCAGCATGCTCACGTTTTTTTGTTTGTTTGTTTTTAACAGATGTGACAATGAACATGTCCAAGCACCTGTCCCGAAGAGAGCCAAGGCAAACAAGCAGGCAAGCAACAGGCAGTCCACTCTGTCATGGAAAACAGAGACTGATGTTGACATGGTTCCACAAACACTGCGATTCCTGCCCGCACGGGAAGCTGGACCGCAACTGACCTCTGTAGACTCACATTCGCCCATGAGTCTATTCAAACAATTGTGTGCATTGCTCAACAGTGCGTGGTAAAAGGCAATTGACACCATGGAAATGCCAGGCATGCAATGTTCACTTATGTCTTCAGTTGAATAGGAACTGTTTTCAAGAGTGGCATAACGATGTGTGACTGTTCAGATGTTGACCACCTTCCACTAACCATCAGGCTGCATAGTTATTACAATCCTGTGTACTGTATTTTGCGTGAATGAGGATTTGTGTATGCCATACGGAACCGTTGCCACTGAACCCGCTTTAATGACGGCAGTGGGGCTTCAACAGCCTTAGTCAACGGGTTGCGTATGGTCGGGTTGCGGTGAGATTGTGGCGTTTTTACATCTACTCTTGTGTAATGGAAATCTCGTCTCTCCATATGTACGCAGGCTTCTTTACCACCACATGTTGTTTCTTGTGTAAATTCAAGTATATGTCTTAAGTTTTATGCAAAGTATTTTTGTAAAGTATAAGTCAGTTGACTTGTATATGTAGCACTGTGGTCTTGTGAGGCACAACATTGTTCCTTCACATAGAGGAATTACAATAAAACAGATTAAAAAAACAAAACCTTTGCATCTCATGTCATTCTCAGTTCAGGCTGCCTCACAGCACCTTGATGGGGCATTAGCCTTTGGGGGAGTGTCTTTTGTCTCCCCTGGTGTGAATCTCATTAATATTCATGTCCATCGACACTCCCACGCATACAGCAGTGCCGACACAAAAACTGACTTACAAAATTTAAATTGTTATATTGTTGTTTGTGAAAGAGTGGTCAGAATGATTTTCACATCATTTTGTAGTAAAAATTCTAGCCTACAAGAATGGTAACTCAAAAGTCTTGTGGACAACTGTTCAGTATGTGTTATATGGCCTTATTGCGGTGACAATTTTTTTTCCCAAACTTACTAACCACGCATAATATTTTTTTTCTATAAAATGCAAACATGTACATCTATTTTGCTTACATATTATTGTAGCAGAGTTTGTGCTGAATACAGCCAAATTACATGTTGGCCAATGGTATGTTGTAAGTTGCTGAAATAAGCACAAATGTCAGGGCATGTCAAAACATCTCAAGGGCCCCAAAAACACCTCAGACCCCAGAGGGTTAAAATCGTAATACAACATCTCGTTGTATCCTCTCACAATTTCTACTGTAAGAAATTAGCTTTAATAAATTAATTATGATTAATTCACTTATTAGAGTAATATTATTCTCATGGCTTATTGAGAATTATATCACACATATTTAGGTACAGCTTTGAAATGAAATCTTTTAGAAACAGGGAGGAGATTATATATCAAATTATACCACAGTCATTCATCTTTGGATATATACAAACTTTATTGCTATTCTAAACATAAATCTAATCTAGGTTGGTGAGAATGTAAAATAAATGATCAATACAGTGAAAATTAACTTTATGGAGTCTGTTGACTATGCCTTAAGAACCATTTAACCTTATTTGAGTCTACATCGATTTGCTATCGGATTACCCAAAGTATTTAACAAATACACAAGCACTTTGAGCACAATATTGGAGATGTGCTTGCGTGTAGTGGTGTTTCCTTGCGTTCTTTGTCTTGCTTGGTTCTTGGGTCAAAGTTTGTTCCATCAATGTTTTGGACCTCTGTAAGATTGGATAGTTATTGTCTGTATGAATGATGAGGCTGGCTTTGAAGCGAGGCCTTCTCATGGGTGTGTGAACCATAGAGAGTGACAAGCTTTCTCGGGACTTCGAGTCCCGAGCTTCCTTGGACCTCACATGGCATGGATTTGGTTCTGACGAGATCCAGAGAAGACCACGAGGGAAGAGACAGAGCGAAGTCTGAGCAGTCAGAAGAGCGGGAGAGACAAGCAGAGAGAGAAGACGACAGAGAGCGTATTCTTCCTGTTTGGAAACATTTGAATTGAAATTGGCCGCATCCCCAAAGGTGTCCTGCGCCAATCAGAAGAGTCACATGGTCAACTGGGCTGTCTTTTCCGACAGTTGATTTTATGGTCCTTTGTTTCAGAATATTTTTACAAAATTCCAGCTCAAAAAATGTTTAATCATTAACTTTATATTTTGCAAATGGTACAAGAGACATTATATTCGTTGTCATCAGCTTTCTCTATGTAACCAAGTAAACCGTTGCATACCAAGCATGATATTCTTTCATGGATATTATACATGTAGGTAAAATTTACATTACATTTACATTTATGCATTTGGCAGACGCTTTTATCCAGTACGACTTACAGTGCACTTATTACAGGGACAATTCCCACGGAGCAACCTGGAGTTAAGTGCCTTGCTCAAGGACACAATGGTGGTGGCCGTGGGGATCGAACCAGTGACCTTCTGATTAAGAGCTGCTTTAGCACGCCACCACCATCTTGAAAATCCCTGGTTACAAATCATACTGGTTAATCCATTGGTTATACCACATGGATAAAACATTACACACATTTTGAAGAGGTATATCAGGCAATAATCATTAATTTGTCAGTTATACAAGTTACCACAGTTCAAAGCTGTTGTCAGAATTACCTGGCAAGCCTAGGTATTGTATAAATCATGGATTTTAATGCATTCTGTACATTTTAGAAGGTTAAATCGGTAAAGTACTGTGATTTTTTGTAGAATGTTCCTGGATTATGATGAAATGTGTTAGTATTCATGTTGCGCAAATCAGATGGTCTTTTGGAAACCTTTCATAGAGAAGTCTGCTTTAACTCTGTGTGGAAGTTCAGAAGGTCGTGCTGAGGGGCCATTCTGACCAATGTCCCTTTTTGCTTTAAATTAGTTTGTTTAGAGTGTCTTGACCATTTTATTGTCCAAAGGCAGGCCTTCACTAGGAAGTTGATGCTTGGACCGTTATTTTATGATGCTGAGGAATTCCAGGATTAAAAAGGTTGGGTTTTCCAAGATTCAAATCATGTTGTTTCAATTCTTCTGCATGTATAATCCAACATTGTGAACATGGCCATAGACTTACGAGTGCAGAGCTTGTGAATCAATGTGATGCCTGATACGTGAATTAATCAGTCTTTAGAGTCTGTTCTTCTCAATTAATATGTCTAACATGAGGGCTAAATTGTTTGAAGCTCTTTGTAATGCAGTAAAACAGTAACAGCATGCATTAGAAGACCTGTAACTGCATTCAATGGATTGCCAGTGATGAAGATCATGTGCGAGTGCAGCCTGTGAACCATTGTCTACTGCAGGTAAAGATACTTTCTAAATAAAAGTATATCAAAACACTTATATTACATGAAAGTGCTTAAACGTACCGAAACCAAACCAATGCCATGTTTTGTGGACATGTTTTTGGAGTAGCCTTCCATATAAATAACATGATAAAGGTCTACTGTATATAATAAAAATACCAATGATTTATCATATTGTACCATCACTGTACCATGATACTGCCATACATACAGCAGATCTTTGAGAAAGGTAACTGATAAATTTAATCTTGTTCTGTGTAATGTGAATAGGTAACAATATGTTTTTAGTCCATATATTAATGCTATACAATATATATAGGCCACTAAACAAAATGTTAAATTTATGCTCCTAAAATCACCAGAAATGAATGCTTTGGTGCTGTTTTTGCTAAATGAATAACTAAAATAAAATAATTTTAAAACCCCCTACAACATCATAGTACAATAGATTGTGTACTTGATGGGCCCCAGACACCCAAGTAATGATGAAAGCCTATAACCTGGCAGCTCTCACCTGGTTTCCAAACAAATCTAAGCAGGGTTGAGCCAAGACAGTACCTGGATTGGAGGCCTCCTGGGGAAAACTAAGGTTGCTGCTGGAAGCGGTATTAGGGAGTCCAGCAGGGGGTGCTCACCCTGTGTTCTGTGTGGTTCCTAATGCCCCAGTATAGTGAAGTGGACAGTTCCACCAATGCCCCCTCTGGTAATGGGGTCACTAAGGGGCCCTGCTGCTGACCGCCAGAAGGCAAAGGGGCATGCTGCTGACTCTCTGTGGTCATTACAAATCCCAGGGCACTTCTCGTAAAGAGTAGGTGTATAACAGCAGTGTCCTGGCCAAAATTCCCCTCATTGGCCCTTCTCAATTATGGCCTCCTAATAATCCCCATCCCTGAATTGGTTACATCACTCTACTCTCCTCTCCACCAATATCCAGGTGGATGTTGCACACCGGTGGTGGTTTAGGATATTCCCCCTATACGATGTAAAGGGGGGATATGCCTAGAAAAGGACCTAGAAAAGTGCTATATAAGGTAAGGAATTATAATTAATTATTATTATAAATTTGCCTGCTGTGAAATGTACTGTACAATGTACATAGATATTTAGATATTAGATTACATAGCTATTGATTTTTACATCTTAGATTACTTGACTTGGTTTACATGCAACTTTACATTGAAGTTATTCCTATATACTGTACAGTGATACCCATTTATGATGCCTACTTAAGAAGCCATTTCATGCACTTGCATATTTCTTCCCAACATTGTATAATTAATGTTTTGCTAGTGTGGGTTTATACACATTAGGATGTATTATGTGTTAATTTGTACTTTTTTTGTGTAACAAGTAATATGTAGCTCTCTAAAAATTACTGGAGGGTCTCACCTTGGGTGCCAATGGGGTAGGACCGGCACTGTAACAGAGCAACGTTTGAGATGTTATTTGATGATATTGATGATACTCTCAGAGCAAATTATGTATTTATATGGTTTGTTGAGGCAAGGTCAAATTACATTTTTGATGCACAACTATATTCTTATATACTGTAAATTCTATAGGAATATACTGTATTCAGTAAATGTGTTTCCATCACAGGTTATGAACATTTTATTGAATAACAAACTTATTGAAAAAAAAATTATCCACAACAAGTAAAGGTATGTTTTAATAAAACATACTGTGACAGGGTGGAGAGCGGGGCCGGGTGGTGATTCTACACACCCGGTCCCTTATCAGGCTAATCAAGCCTCAGAGAGGGCCACAGAGGTCATTACTCAGTCACTGCCAGTCTCCTGTCCTGTTCACTTCCCTCTGGCCATCGACAAGTCCATCCTGTTCCCTGAGCCTATCCAGTTCTCTGCATCTGTCCAGTTCCCTGTGGCCATCCCCGCCCTGCCTGACCTCATCCCTGTCCTCTTAGGCCACCGGACCCTGCCCTTTTCCTGGACCCTCCTCTCAGGCCGCCTGACCCCACCCCCTTCAAGCTTCCTCACTGGCCCCTACCTTGAGCTACCTCTCAGGCTGCCATACCACGCCCCCTTCCTGGACCCTCCTCTCAGGTCGCCTGACCCCGCCCCCTTCTCCAAGTCTCCACTCAGGCTGCCGGACCCCACCCCCATCTGCAAGGCTCCTCCCAGGCTGACAAATCCCTCCCCCTACCTCAAGCCCCCACCCTCCTCCCCTTGGTTTGTTCCGCCGGCTCCATCCTGGCCTGTTCTGACTGCACCACCCTGAACTTTTCTGTTTGCCCCCCCGTTTATCATGTTTTTTGTTTTTGTACTGATTATGTCACAGACAACCAAGTGAAATATACAGTTCTACTTGTTGATATCTTCTTTACTTGCTACTAATTGCATCAAACAAAAACATTGTTGAAAGATTTGGTGTCACTGTTCTTTGCATGTGTGAGTGTTGATCTTCTGGAAATATCATAGGTAAAAAAATCTTCCCAATTAAGTGACTTGAAATTGAAAAAGTTAAAACCGTAAACTGAGAGAGTTTGAGATGTATGAAGAATCTGCTGTTCTCATTTTTGCTCCAGTTTCACCAGAGCAGCTGAAGACAAATGGGTTAGAACTCCTTCCTATGTGTACCGTCCCCTGAGCTCATTAACTGACTGAATGTGCTACATGAACTCACAAGATCATCCATAATGTACAGGACTGATGATGTGATAAAAAATAAAACACAGATCCCTCTGAATGTGCAATTTCTGCATCTCAAAGTTTTGGTTTTTCAGTCACTAACGAGGGTGAGTAAAATTTGGTTGAATGATATTATTCTGTCATTTATATATCAATATCAACTACAAAACTGTGTATAACAAAAATCCAGCACACACACATACATTATGGGGGTGTGTTCAAAGGAAAATGAATAAAATAAAATTGCCCAATAAATTGCTATCTAGAATATGAATGTCCATCCCCTAAATTATAAATGGGTCTTTCCGTGTCAACCTAACCAACTACATTTTTTTTTATTGTTTTTTTTACTGATGAAAGATATTACTGATATTAATATTATTAATATTTTTTATATTCAGTGAGTAATTCATTTTCCAGCATTGCTGGTCACCAGCTTATGTTGTGTTTTGGGTGCTGGTGTCTCCATCAGGCTTTTAAACTAGCTTACCAGCTTCATCAGAAAGACCAATGCTGGTCAACCATCTTCACCAGTAGCAGTGTTAAATGCTCGGAAAGCTGCGCGAAACACTCAAGGGGTGACGGGTGATGTGTTGTTTTGTATTCACGTGTGGATACGCTGTCTCGGAGTGGTTCACGTGCATAGAGAAGTGCTGCAGTTACGCCCATTCATGCAATTCCAAATATTTGATGTAACTTTTAGTTATTAAACAAAACTAAAAACGTGACACATTATCACAGAATTGGAGGCAGTGACAGTGTTTCACCAGATTTTGTAATGAGGAACTTGAACAATATACACTGACAGTGCAGTGCACTATCAACCATCAAAATAAAAGCGCCAGGTGAAGGTGAAATATGACAGAAATATATTACTGTTGTTTTATTTTTATTACTGTTGCTGTATTGTATTACAATAATAATCGTCAAACGGTGGCGCAGCGGTTAGCACTGTCGCCTCACAGCAAGAAGGTCGTGGGTTCAAACCCCAGTTGCCCCGGCCTTTCTGTGTGGAGTTTGCATGTTCTCCCCGTGGCTGCGTGGGTTCTCTCCGGGTGCTCCGGCTTCCTCCCACCATGCAAAGACATGCAGGCTAGGTTAATTGGTGTCTCCAAAAATTGCCGTGGATGTGAGTGCGAGTGTGTGTGTGTGGCCCTGTGATGAACTGGTGACCTGTCCAGGGTGTACCCTGCCTTTCGCCCAATGTTAGCTGGGATAGGCTCCAGCCCCCCGTGACCCTGTACACAGGATAAGCGATGGATGGATGGATGGATGGATGGATGGTTACTTTTGTAACATCTGTTCCCCGAGGGAAGGAACGAGACGTTGTGTCGAATGAAGTGACACAAGGGGTTTTCTGGGACACCAAACGTACCTCTGAACCTGAGAAAAGGCCAATTTGCATGCCCCGCCTCGGATATACGGCTATAAAGGGAAGCGGGGCAGCGAGTGTCAGTCAGGATTTTGCACTGAGGAGTCAAAATAAGCTACGGCCATTTACAGTGGTAGGTCTAGTGCTGTAGCAGAAGGGACATAACATCTCATTCCTTCCCTCGGGGAACAGAGGTTACAACAGTAACCATAATGTTCCCCTTCTGTCACTCACTCGACGTTGTGTCGAATGAAGTGACACAAGGGGTCCCATCTAAAAACCCCACACACTGACCGTGTTACGTGAACTGTCGAGACAGGTGCAAACAGGCTACTGTGTGCTAGAGGCAACTGTGTCGGCTGCACATAGCCCTCCCTCCCAGACCTTAGGTTCCCCGCACCCCTGAGGGGGGGAACAGGTGCTACATGACTAGCATGGGAGCAAGCCTGGCAGCCACAGCCTTTTCTCTCACTATGTCTCTCACATAGGACGTGAAGCGGCTGGGGCTATCTTAACGCTATGAAATGTGTCAGGGAAGGTGGTCTTTCCCGGGCATATTCTTTCAGGGGGAAAAGACCCTGTGGAGGCCACATCCTGCCCAGTCTAGGGGGAGGTAACATGTGGCAAATACACCACGATGGTTGTGAAGCCATACGTGGGAAATGGCGCAGTGGTAGGTCCAGCCTAATGAGGGGGGACTCTACAGCACGGCGACCAGGGGCAGCTGGGCTGCCCAAGGGAAACGCGGGTCTGCCGACAGGGAGACCGTACTGCGGGAAATACATCACAGGGAGTTTTCCTGAGAAGGGAACTAAGCCCATGGAGCCCGACCCCAGTACAGAGCACCTGTGACTCGTAGTGGGTCTGGCCGCGAATTGCTCTGCTGAATTTGCCGGCCAGAAGGCTAGGGAGGAGAATATCCAGGGAGCAACGCTTAGTGGCTAACCTGAGATAGAAGGCGCACTGGATCAACTGGCTTGGACCTGACAAAACACAGGACGAGACCAACTCAACCCTGAGATTGTAAAATCTGGCAAAGGTATTGGGTGTTGCCCAGCCCACTGCTCTGCAGATGTCTGTTAAGGAGGTGCCATGGGCCACACTTCTCATAGAGTGTGCTATCATGAGGCGGGCATGGCCTGGGTGTGATAAGCTAAGGAAATAGCATCAACGACCTAGTGAGCTAACCTCTGTTTGGAGACGGCGTTCCCTTTCCGCCGTCCAATGAAGCAGACAAAGAGCTGCTCAGAACATCTAAAGCTCTGCGTGCGGTCCAAATAGATATGCAAAGCACGTACCGGACACAGCAACGAAAGGGCTGGGTCTGCCTCCTCCCTGGGCAGCACTTGTAGGTTCACGCCCTGGTCCCTGAAGGGGATCGTAGGAACCTTGGGCATGTAGCCCGGTCGCGGCCTCAGGATAACATGAGAATGTGCCAGACCGAACTCCAGGCAGGTGTCGCTGACAGAGAACGCTTGCAGGTCCCCAACATTCTTGATGGAGGCTAACGTGATCAGGAGGGCTGTCTTCAGGGAGAGGGCCTTGAACTCAACTGAATCAAGTAGCTCGAAGGGGAGTGGGAGAAAGAAGGTCCTTCCTCAGGGGAATTTTCCAGGGAGGTGCTGTCACGAGGAGCATGTGATCCAAGAACCAGGCCTGGGTGGGCCAATAAGGGGCCACCAGGATGACCTGTTCCTCGTCCTCTCTGATCTTGCACGGCAACGGTGCAAGAAGGCTCACTGGGGGAAATGCATACTTGCGCAGCCCCTGGGGCAAGCTTTGTGCCAGCGCGTCTGTCCTGAGAGGAGCTCCTGTCAGAGTGTACCTGAGCGGGCAGTGGGAGTTGTCTTGGGAGGCAAAGAGATCTATTCGTGCCTTTCCAAATTGTTCTGGACCAAATCAGATGGACCACCTGGGGGTTGAGCCTCCACTCTCGGCCACAGCTGAGGATGCCATATGCCCCTGGAGCCTCTAGAATTGTTTTAGAGGAACCGCTGTGCCAGGCTGAAAGAGAGCGAGGCACCTGAGCACTGACTGAGCGCGCTCATTGGTGAGGCATGCTGTCATTGACACTGTGTCTAACTCCATGCCGAGAAAAGAGATGCTCTGAACCGGGATTAGCTTGCTCTTTTCCCAGTTGACCTGAAGCCCTAGACGGCTGAGGTGCCTGAGCACCTGGTCCCTGTGAGTGCATAGTAACATTCTAGAGTGAGCCAGGATGACCCAGTCGTCGAGGTAGTTGAGTATGCGGATGCCCACTTCCCTTAGCGGGGCAAAAGCTGCCTCTGTGATCTTCGTGAAGACGCAAGGGGACAGGGACAGGCCGAAGGGGAGGACCTTGTACTGATATGCCTGGCCGTCGAACACGAACCATAAGAAGGGCCGGTGTCAAGGCAGAATGGACATGTGTCCTTCAGGTCCACCGCCGCAAACCAATCTAACTGTCGAAAATCGAAGAATTTGTTTCTGCGTGAGCATTTTGAACGGGAGTCTGTGTAAAGCCCTGTTGAGAACTCACAGGTCCAAGATTGGTCGCAACCCGCCGCCTTTTTTGGGTACGATGAAGTAAGGGCTGTAGAAACCCTTCTCCATCTCGGCTGGAGGGACGGACTCTGAAACGAGGTGGGAGCTGGGCAAACTGAATCGCGTAGCTGAGCCGGATGGTCCTGGCCTGCCAGTGCAACGGATTGGGAAGTGAAAGCCACTCATTCAAACTCCGCGCGAGGGGCACTAACGGGATTATTGCTTTTGACGTCCCAGGTGGGGCTTCGCGGCGGGGGAGTCGGGACTGTAGAGTTTTGGGGCCTGGGTGCCGTGAGAACGGCGTGCACAGTCTGGATGACCCAGGGAGAGAGGAAATCGCTCTCTTTTATTGAGAATGTGGGTACCGCAGCCCGAAGGTGGTGCGGCAAATAAAAATATTCTCCTCCCGACCCTCCACCGGGGCATGGAGTGGTCTTGTACCAGCTCCGGAGAGAAGCGCGTCCCAAGAGCGCTTCAGAGCTTTCCTGGTCCTGTGAGGTGCTCGAAGCTGGGGCTGAGAGCTGGGCCCAGGTTGAGGCGGAGCTGCCTGTTGATTGGTCGCAGGGGGACACCCTCAGAAAGCAGGCAAGGTACGGGGTGCGATGGTTGGGCAGCGCCGCGGCATGATGTGAGAAGTTGCCTCCATCTGCTTCTTCACTGCCGAGAACTGCTGGGCGAAGTCGACGTGTCACCGAAGAGGCTGAGCTGGGAGATGGGGGTGTTGAGAAATCGTGACTTGTCAACGTTGCGCATCTCGACCATGTTCAGCCAGAGATGGAACTCCTGGACCACAAGGGTGGCCATCGCCCACCTGAGTGCCTGCGCTGTGACCTTCGTGGCTCTGAGAGCGAGGTCGGTGGCAGAGTGCAGTTCCTGGGAACTACCCAGGTGCAGATCTTTAAGTGCCTTGGCTTGATGGACCTGCAGGAGAGCCATGGCATTCAGGGTGGAGGCGGCCTGTCCGGTGGCGCTGTAGGCTTTGGGGGTCAATGATGACGTCATCCTACAGGCTCTGGAGGGGAGTACTGGGCGGTCCCACCAGGTGGTGGTGTTCTCAGGACACAGGTGGATCGCAACCGCTCTATCCACCTGGGGGACATCCGTGTTCCCATGGACCGCCCCGCCATCCAGGGTAGTGTGCGGACGAGCGGAGGGGTCGGTTACGGGCAATTTCTATCATGGCCAGCATTACGTTTTTCTTCAGTAGCTCTCCTGTGGGATCGGACCAGATGGGCTAGCCTTTGCTCCCCATGCGCATCAGTGAGACTTGGGCACCCGTGACCATGTCACCAGTTTACCGATTGTTCTTCCTTGGACCACTTTTGGTAGGTACTAGCTACTGCATAGCAGTAAAACCGCACAAGACCTGCTATTTTGGAGATGCCCTGACCCAGCCGTCTAGTCATCACAATATGGCCCTTATCAAAGTCGCTCAGATCCATACGCTTGTCAATTTTTCCTGCTTCCAACACATGAAATTCAAGATTTGACTATTCACTTGCTGCCTAATATATCAAACCCCTTGAAAGGTGCCAATGTAATGAGAGAATTGATGCTATTTGCTTCACCTGTCAGTGGTTTTAATGTTGTGGCTGATCAGTGTATATATCACTGACTGAAAAACAGTATATATATATATATATATATATATAAAACAATAAAATAATAAATAAATATATAGCTTCACCAGCACCTGATTAGGTAGGTCTATTACTAAAATCAGTTGAATTTAGCACCACTTTTTGCATTATATTCCAATGGCGTGGGGCCAAAAAAAAAAAAAAAAAAAAAAAAAGGCTTTCTGTTGTTTTTCTGAGTGCCTTTAACTCTAGAAATCTTAATATTCTTTTAGATTCTGGTTCAGAACAAACTTTCCTTTTTGTTACGTAATTGTAAGGGCCCTCTATATGGTAAATCCTAGAGATATGGGGCTTTTAATGTGGCTCCATCTGTAAATGGTTAAATGATAACATTTAAATGGCAGTAAACCAAATGTGTGTCATATGGTATAAAGCTAGTTTTCTGGTCTAACAACAACTAAAAAAGGTTGGAAGTACAAATAATGTTGATTCTAGAAATGTACCTTCAATTAGAGAGTCTGAAAACTCACTTTTTTTAAGAATAAGCGACACCGCATGTGACTCTTCAGTTAGTACAATAATTATATCTAGTTTTTGGCTTTCAGAAATGAACATCCGCAAAGCTCTGGAATGCATCATCAGAGGTCCAAACAGCAAAGGTGCTGAAACTTGATTGTATTTGTACTGATTTCATTATTATACCTTTTCTGCTCTCAAAATGTCTAGGTTAAAAGACCGTAAATCACAGATTTTCCAACCAGATCCCCCTACTACTCAAGTGCGCAAACATACATCTATCCAACAATATGTGGCGCTAAAATTAGCACAATAAACTCTATAAGTTTCGCTAAGTCAGAAAAGGATTCAGAGGAAAAAAGTATTTTGATTCTAGTCCATACAGTGCCTACTAAAGGCTATTTTTAAAAATGGGACGAGTCCCGTCCCCACTTCCTGTTTTGGTAGGAAATACATAAAAAAAACACCAAATCAAATCATGCTCGACAAAGCATTTCACTGGGAATTAGAGATTTCCTTAGTAAAACTTGCTCTTTGCAGTTTTGTGAATAAGTTTTAAACAGGGATTCTTAGCTAGCAACTCTTTGGAGAACTCCTAGTGGTGAGTTAAAAATCTTTGTGAATACAGGCCCTGAGATCCTCAAGTCATGTGAGGATCTCAATGTTTTTTGAAGCAGTGATACATGTGTAACTTACAGGTGATGTAGTAATTGATGTTCTTCTTGAACTCCAGGCCCATGTAGTTTGGACTGAACTCCTGGAATTTGATGGTGAATTTTATATCCTTCTCTGGTTTGTTGCAGTTGACCAGAACATTTGGATCCAGAACAGTACTGCAGTCCTCCGCCTGATCCTTCTTTACCAGATAAAGCTTATAATACTCGTACGGCTGGCTCATGTCTGCTTTAGGACAGATAATATCCAACTTGTCCCCGATATCAGGAAAAATCACCAGACCTTTGCCCTTCTGGAACCTGAATCACAAAGAAAGAGTGTGAATGATTTACTTGAAAAGTACAGGAATCATCAGAAATAAAGGTTATGTTTGTGTTTTTTGTCAGATGTTGAATTGTGTGTTTCAAAGGAATATTTTACCCCAAAATGTATGTTCATAAAGCTATCATATAAGACTTTTTCTACTACAGTATAATTGTCTTTAAAGCTGCTTTGAAACAATGTGTGTTGTGAAAAGTCATATAAAAATGACTTGACTTTAATAGAATTGTATTTCTTGATTTAGGAGCTTGACAACCGTGACGCAATAAGCTGTTTATGAAGAAATGTGATTTTAAAACCAAAACATTTTTGTGTCTGAGTTTTTCTGTTGCTTTTATTTTCAGCTTTCAAACATTACATGTTGTTTTCAAGCTTCTTAACGTGGTGACCAATCACGTTAGTCAATTCAAACGGATGCACTGCACTCTCTTTCAGTGATCTTAGAGTCCATAGAAATATAAAAAACCATATCATTAGAAAGTGGAGACTGATCTCCACCACCATTTCTCTTTTCCCTCTTACTTTCCAACATGATATGATTAACAAGCTTCCCAAGGAGAACTTTTTCCTTGCAGTAATTTCCTCAACAAGCACATCCAGCTCTTTTCTACTGAAGTTTTTGTTTCTTGTCTTTCTTCCATGTCAAATTAAAGGTTTTGAAATGGTTACCAGCAAGTAAGTCCTCCTGTAATGGTTAATGTTGTTAAACTAACACATCTCACAAACTTTACATTCAAAAAATTATCACTTAAAAAAAGGTTAATAGATTTATACATTTATCATTAAGATTTACCAGTGTTGAAGTTTTGAATTTGTTGTATTTGACAAGGCAACCTCCCGAGCAGGCTAGTATCAGACAATGTTATAGTCTGTAATTTTATTCAATTTTTTTACCTCCCCCTTTTCTCCCCAATTTGGAATGCCCAATTCCCAATGCACTCTAAATCCTTGTGGTGGCGTAGTGACTCAATCCAGGTGGTGCCACTGAGACGTCATTTGGCTTGTTGCGTAGCCATACCATAGAGACAGAGTGTATGTGGAGGCTTCCACCACGATTACGTAACACAGGGCTGGACTGGTAATCTAGCATACCGGGTGGATGACCCGGTGGGCCGACACACTTTGTGGCCAATCAGGGGCGGACTGGCCATTGGGATAAATGAGCGGGCCAGTGGGTCATCCGCGAAATGGGCCGAATGGGCTGTGATAAGTTGAAATGACCCGCCGCGTTATGCAGAACGGACCACAAAATGGTGCCGCGATATGCAGAAAAGGACAGCGAACACCCCACAACTTTCGGATCACACCCACCACCCCACTCGACAAGTTTTGGGCCAGTTGCCATGTAAAATCCCAGGCCGATTTCTCTTCCCAATCCAGCCCTGACATAACGTGCATATTGCTGCTGACCGGAAGCATTGCTTTATTGTTAAAAACTTTTTCGTACCAAAAGTGATAGTTTAGCTTTAGAAAACATTAATTTAACCAGTGGGGTCGAATGGATGATGTTTAAGATGATTGTCTGTTTTTTTTTTTTGAGCTTCAAAGGTTGAATCACCATCCACTTGCATTTTAAGTATCTACTGAGCTGAGATATTCTTTTCAGTTTTAGGAACACATTTATTAATTTTACATACCTGTTTTTAAGGATGCAATTATACGGTGGATAACACTTATGTTAATTGTATGTATTTGACTGATTATGTTTTATTGTGTATTTTTACTGTTGTAACAGGTGCGGTCAAAGACACTACGGTTGACAGTACAGTTGTATTGTATTGTCATTTAGCACACTCTCATTTGGAGCATAATATGGGTGAGTAAATGGTGATGGTGAACTATCCTTTTAAAGGTTGTTTATAAGCAAGTAATCCCCTCTCAATGCGAATATGTTTTTATTTTGACTGTTCAAATATAGGAAGAATTGAAGCAATAAATGCATTTAAGCGTCTTTCATGCATTATTTGATAAATTCATCACAGCACACATGAGCTTTTGGTTGAAATGATGTGAGTTTTCCAGGCCAGGACACTCCTCTCGGCTTTCATTCAGATCACTCCTACCTAAACATCATCATCATCCAGTGGTTTATTTGGGTCATGAAGGAGTTTAGAAGTTGCCGTGTTGGACGGACAGTCAGATGTGATATGAATGTTTTGATGAACTGCTGGTGGGATTAAACAGTCACAAGGGGTCAGCATTACTGTCCTAGTTACTCCAGTGATTAACCCAGACAGAAGCATGGGTTGTTTTGCCTCATGTTTATTTGGGTGTCCAAATTCACCAGTTATAAAAGCTAGAGAAAATTCTGTTGATCAAGTATAAACCTTATGTATATGTTAACGTATAGTTATGTGTAAAAGTTAGTTGTCACACTCCATTTAATATTTCTCAGGGTTTATTTTTGAAAGTCAGCTTCTGTATAGAAGCCCTAACCCTACATAAAACAGTTAATGAAACAGCAAAAATGGAAAAAGCGACCCAAATATATATTTATATACACTCAAAAATATGGACCCTTCCATAAATGTATGAAAGTCTGATTTTATAAAGTACACTTGTTACCCAACGGCTATTTTAAAACAATGATGATATTGGAATTTTAGTTCAGGGAATAGAATTTAAGTGTTTAAAACATCATAAAAAACAACAACACACAGTCTTACAGTTACTGAGATGTACTGTGACTATAATGTTTTAGCTGGAAATGGCAATGACGATGTGAATTGAAGAACCCAAGTGCAGTTTATTTACAATTGTAGAAACCCTAACTCAACACATGAACTAAACTAAACATGACTAGACTTAAACATGGCTTGACTTAAACATGGCTACATATACATACATCAATACTAGACAAGAGACAATGGCAAACATGAGGGCTTAAATACACAGACATTGGGAAACATAAAACCAATGATCAAACAGAACACTAAACAAAGATAACAAGACTAATAACCTAAAACCAATTACAAACTAGAATAACAAAGGTAATCAAACAATGAACCAATGACAACAAGACACATGAACATGGAGGGAAAACAGGACATCACATGACTAGGGAAACACATGACATGAACTTTTCAAAATAAGAGACATGAAAGAGGCAGACCCGGACCGTGGAGCAGAGGCGGGCCTAAGACATGGCCTGGAGCTGACTCTGGCTTGGCTGTGATATGGCCCTTTGAGCCGACTCTGGTTTGGCTGTGACATGGCCCTGGCTTGGCTGTGACATGGCCCTGGAGCCGACTCTGTCTTGGCTGTGACATGGTCCTGGAGCCGAATCTGGCTTGGCTGTGACATGGCCTTGAAGCCAACACTGGATTGGCTGTGACATGGCCCTGAAGCCGACTCTGACTTCGCTGTGACATGGCCCTGGAGCCAACTCTGGCTTGGCTGTGGCATGGCCATGGAGCCGACTCTGGCTTGGCTGTGGCATGGCCCTGGAGCCGACTCTGGCTTGGCTGTGGCATGGCCCTGGAGCCGACTCTGGCTTGGCTGTGGCATGGCCCTGGAGCCGACTCTGGCTTGGCTGTGACATGGCCCTGGAGCCGACTCTGGCTTGGCTGTGACATGGCCCTGGAGCCGAATCTGGCTTGGCTGTGACATGGCATGGAGCCGACTTTGGCTTGGCTGTGACATGGCCTGGAGCAACCCTTGTGGTCGTGGACATGAACTGAGTCTCGGGAGCGAGCTCTGTGTTCGTAAGCATCGAACATGGGCTGAGACTCAGAGACGAAATCCCTTCTCCTCCTCCTCCTCAGTGAGGATGAAGTTGGCAGTGCAGGCTCTGGGACAGATGAGGCTGGCAATGTTGGCTCATTGGCCATGGCAGGCATGGGCTCATTGGTAATGACGTGGGATGCTGGCTTGGCGGCCATGACGTGAAACCCTGGCTTGGCGCCGGACAGGACGTGAAACCCTGGCTCGGCGCCGGCCATGTTGAGGATCTCTGGCTCAGCGGGTGCCATGTCGAGGAACTCTGGCTTGGTGTCCGCCTCCCCCACAGTGAACGTGGAACCACTAATCTGCATGGCAATGTCGATATATTGGGCCAGATTGAGGGGACTGCGACCGCTAGGCATTAACCCTCTGGCGCCAGCGTGTCCTGCTGGATATTTTCGGCATTGCAGCAGAAACAACTTAAAATACTCCGTCATTTTTGGGTATACAGATAAGTGTAAGACATCATTAGAGACTATAAAGGGTCTACTTTTATTTCTGTACACTCACAATAACAACAAAACATTGTGCTTTTATAAAATAAAGAAAAATAAAAAGGGTGAGCTTTCAGCAGTCTCTGTGCATAGAGTCTTCACGAGCATATTTTTGAAACACGTCACAAAAATGAACTGAAACTCCACGAATACTTATCACACAAACATGAAACATATGTCTAAAGAAAGCCTACTTTTAAATAAAACAATTCAAATTTCAAACAAATATTCTCCTGCAATGTAATCTGTTTGAAACAAAGGGATGTACAGTTTTTACTGGTCCATCTAATTATCTGTAATGTGATCCCACCCACCAGCAGAGGGCGCCATTCATACGCTAATGTGCTGAGATGATCAACGCATCATGCCCCCCGACTGTGAGGTATAATGTAAACACATTTTATTCATTTTTCTGTGCATTTGTAAAGACACACAGGCGAGGAAACTTCAGGATAGTATGGAAGAGTTAACATTTCCCTCAGAAGAAGAGCGGGACTCCAATGAACGTTTGTATTTTGAAGAGAGACTTTATCCAGCTGAGGATACAATTTCGGACAAGTAAGTCATTTAGTTTTCATTAGTTGACATGCTATTTTATATAAACATGTACATATTTTACTAGTGAGACTGTTTCCAGACTTGCCAGCCAGGATTTAGAGTATTGAAATTGGAAATATGCCCTAATAAGCAAGTTTTAGTTACATTTAAATGCTGTTTTGGCTAAAGCAGGTATTTAAATTGTATGCTGTATAATATAAATATGATATGTAATATGATATAAAAATAATATGAATGTTTAGATTATATTTTAACTAGTGTTTATAATGCCTCATTATCATCATCAATGCTTGTGCTTGTGTTAGGGTTAAATGAGTAAAATGCACTTTAAATATGCCCATATTAGAAAATCAGCATCTTATAATAATTTCTGAAGGATCATGTGACACTGAAGACTGCAGTAATGATGCTGAAAATTCAGCTTTGATCACAAATGCAATTTACAATATATTTAAATACAATATTCTTTTAAATAAGTTCTTTTAAATTGTAAAAAGAGTTTATCACTGAATATCACTGTTTTTACTGTATTTTGGATCAAATAAATCCAGTCTTGGTGAGCAGAAGAGACTTATTTTAAATGGTAGTGTAGGTCTAAAATTAAGTGAAGTCTTTATGTAAAGAAAAAAAATAGTCAGATTACTTCTTTTAACTTAAAACTTGATTTTGATCATTAAGTCTTTCTGCCACATTCCTCATTGATGGGCCCAGGGGAGGGGTCTTTGTATCCTCAGGTGTGAATTTCAATCCATATTCATGATCATTCATGCCTCCTTGCATATTACCTTTCAACACTAAAAGTGTCTTACAAAAGTTTAATTACTATATTGTTTTGTATGAAGGAGTGATCAGGATGGTTTGCACATCATTTTGTAGCAAAAAACTCAAGGCTACAAGATCCAGTTCTCAAAAGTCTTGTGGACAAATGTTTAGTATTTGTTATATGACCTTATTTCAGTGACTTAAAATGTATTATTTTCAAAAACCACGCATAAACTTTATTTTCTCAAAAATACAAACATGTACACACATGTTGCTCACATACTATTGTAGCCATGTTAGTGCTGAATCAGACTTTAGCCATTAATATGTTTTTAAGCAACTGAAAAAAACACAAATGTCAAGGCATGTCAAAACTTCTCCAGGGCCCAAAATACCCTCAGACCCCAGAGGGTTAAGGAAGAGGTTAGCTCAGTTAGTCCAAAACAAAAAATGTCTCTGAGGGCAACTTCATTGAAGTTCACCTGGCATGCCAGAGCACAAAAATCCTTCACATAATCCTCCAGGGGTTGAACATGGAGGAAAAACAGGACATCACATGACTAGGGAAACACATGACATGAACTTTTCAAAATAAGAGACATGAAAAACAGGAACCAACAGAATAAACATGACAGTGACAACTATATGATTCATCTAATGTGATTGTGATTGTGACTGTGTATCTTTGTTTCTTTTCTTTGTTTTTAATCAGGTCATCATGCCTGAAACTTGTATCTCTCTCATGTTGCTTGTGTATTCAGGTTTTTCCAATGTGACCCAGATAAATATGGGATAACACAAATAACTCAATGAGCATGTGTGCAGGCTGTTCATGTTCATGCCAACTGTGTGAAATCAACGTATTTTGGCGTTCCTGGATTAGGCCTATACGCCATCATCTCTGTAATAAAGTCCACATTGAGCATTTTAATTCAAAAAGTCCAAAGTGACATGGAAAACGATACACTTAACATTAAATAAAACATCATCAGGCAGATATAACTGTGGGCAAGTGGAGTATTGTGTCAGTCTTTTGTCTGGGCTCATAAATTCAGAGAGATTCAGAGCGAAGCATCTTTTGTGTAAATCTCTCCAGCGATCTGACTAGCACTGCTGCTCAACCACACAAGGCTTCTATTATTCACTAATTGGATTTACAAGACTGGTGAGACATAAACAAGTTGCCATGGCAACACTAGGTTTAGTTACTGACCACTCAATCAACCATCTGATCTGTTTCGCTAATGTCTTTCATTAAAACTGAAGTGTGTCATTTCTGCACCATTAGCGTCACCAAACAGAATTGCAAAGATAAATTCTGTTTTCAAACAGGTTGTCTCAAGACTCAACTGGTCTTCCATTTGTTCCATAAACCTTTAAATTTGTCATCTTTGACATTTGAGACAGGCATTTCATATCTAATAACTGAGATTAATATTCGAAACAAAAGCCACTTATGTTGTCATTTGAAAATGAGAGCTTTCAAACAAAACAGCAACATTAGTTAATATTCATGTTGCTGTTGAAAAAAACATGAATGCAATGCTGCTTTCTAATAGAAAAAAATAAATAAATATATAATCAGTGATGAGCGTGATTCTGAAGTTGCATTTTTCCCTCAAACATTACATTTTTACTACACTGATGGTTAGGTTCAGTTTTGGGGTTTAGGTTGGGTTCAGTTTTTAAAATATGCATTCCTCTTCACTATATTACAGCCTGTACAGCTGGAAACAACTCTTTACAACTTGCTTTTGGTGCCCCTTTGTGGACATTACACATGGAAACTGGAGCTCATATGCACCCATACGCCCAACATCACTTACCACTTTAGCCACTGGGGAGTGTTTACATGATCATTTCGGTTACATTGCATTTCGGTGAGCACAGACTGATTTTAGCTAAAGAAAAGTCAACCTACTGTTTACAATTTCACTGTGAGATCAGTCTGAATAATCAGGCATTCCCAAAAGCCCCTGCGTGTCACATCACATTTCATTATATATTATGGAAATAGTTATGTTTCTTCTTATATTTGATATCAGTTATGCACATTGGGGTGTTCAGTGTTCTATTTAATGTAGTTAACGATTACTTGAGTGTCATGTGTTACCTTGATGGTGTTTGTATGGTGTGGCAGCGGGGGCGTGGTCAAGTGTCCGTCCGGGGGAGAAAGCGGTAAGGGCGCGCTTTGCACCTGAGCCAAATTATGTCTAACACCTGTCTCTGATTTCAGTGAGCATGGGGAGAGCGGCATAAAAGATGGCACAGAACCGCAAGAGAGGGAGAGAGAGACTGACACGCCAATCCAGTGTTGGCTGACGAAAAGACACACTTTTTGTTCAGTTCATGTTACAAGTTTGTGTTGTAAACGGTACTGTGGCCATTAAAGATCCTTACCTGTAGAGCTCAGTGTCTCCGTTCCCTCATTGGAAACAGACTTTGTTACATATGGGTAACTCTTGATGAAGTATTTATAGTTCCAGAAGGTCAGTATATCACATTTATATCATTAAATGGTAGTGAACCGGCATCAGTGATACAGGCATCAAAATGACATCCCATAAAGCCTGAAACATGATCACAGTTTTTTTCCAGTGAATATCTGGCAACCACAGCTGCCTGTTTATTGTGTACAATATTCTCTGTTTTCAAGCTACATGTAAAATTGTAAATGTTGCATTACAGGTGGAAGTATTTATTGTACAATTCTGATAAATGTCAATGGGCATTTTTACCCAAGCTCCACACATGGCAGAAAAGTGCAAAAATAAAAAAAATTGGAGAAATCTTTCACTCGGATCTTTACATCTCGCCAAAACAAAAACAGACACGATTTGGTGTGTTAGGCAATCAAATTAGGGGCACACAGGATCAGAGGTGTCCTGAGGAAGACTGAAGACTCACACCAGAGGTGAAGAAAACCACCTCTACCAGATCATCTGGTAACGCTCACAGGGAATGAGATATGACGAGGACCAGCTTTAATTTGATTAACAATGTAAAATTAACACTCTTGGCCATGACTTTAGAAACTCTCTTAAAACACACTTTTCACTCTCTGTCACTTGTAATTTTTCAGAAAGTCATGAACATGCAGTGTCATTTCCATTAATGAAATTAATGAAATTATATATTATAAATATCTGATTATTAATGAAATTCTGTAAAGAAAAATTACTTTTGAAACAAGTTTATCAGTAGAACAATTGCTGGTTGTGGTGGAAATGACACATCAACAATGTGACTGGATATACAGCATTGACATGGTTGATTTTTATTTTACTTTTTAAAGAGCTTAAAGAAGCTTTGTGCACTAAAATGTAATTTTAAGACTGAAACAGTGTCATGTCTGGGACAAGGGTAAAACAATTACATCTATACACATTTGAAAAGAAGCAAATAACTGTTTATATATATATATATATATATGTGTATATATATATATATATATACATATATATATACATACACACAGGTGCTGGTCATATAATTAGAATATCATCAAAAAGTTGATTTATTTCAGTAATTCCATTCAAAAATTGAAACTTGTATAATGTATACATTCATTCCACACAGACTGATATATTTCAAATGTATATTTCATTTAATTGTGATGATTAAAACTGACAACTAATGAAAACCCCAAAATCAGTATCTCCGA
The DNA here is from genome assembly GCA_032164185.1 of Moxostoma hubbsi. NCBI lineage: Eukaryota > Metazoa > Chordata > Actinopteri > Cypriniformes > Catostomidae > Moxostoma > Moxostoma hubbsi. The sequence continues at coordinate 39,725,731 of JAVLUX010000025.1, read as the reverse complement.
AAATTAGAATATTACTTAAGACCAATACAAAAAAAGGATTTTTAGAAATGTTGGCCAGCTGAAAAGTATGAACATGAAAAGTATGAGCATGTACAGCACTCAATACTTAGTTGTGGCTCCTTTTGCCTGAATTACTGCAGCAATGCGGCGTGACATGGAGTCAATCAGTCTGTGGCACTGCTCAGGTGTTAAGAGAGCCCAGGTTGCTCTGATAGTGGCCTTCAGCTCTTCTCCATTGTTGGGTCTGGCGTATCGCATCTTCCTCTTCACAATACCCCATAGATTTTCTATAGGGTTAAGGTCAGGCGAGTCTGCTGGCCAATTAAGAACAGGGATACCATGGTCCTTAAACCAGGTACTGGTAGCTTTGGCACTTTGTGCAGGTGCCAAGTCCTGTTGGAAAATGAAATCTGCATCTCCATAAAATTTGTCAGCAGCAGGAAGCATGAAGTGCTCTAAAACTTCCTGGTAGACGGCTGCGTTGACCTTGGACCTCAGAAAACACAGTGGACCAACACCAGCAGATGACATGGCACCCCAAACCATCACTGACTGTGGAAACTTTACACTGGACTTCAAGCAACTTGGATTCTGTGCCTCTCCTCTCTTCCTCCAGACTCTGGGACCTTGATTTCCACAGGAAATGCAAAATTTACTTTCATCAGAGAACATAACTTTGGACCACTCAGCAGCAGTCCAGTCCTTTTTGTCTTTAGCCCAGGCGAGACGCTTCTGACGCTGTGTCTTGTTCAAGAGTGGCTTGACACAAGGAATGCGACAGCTGAAACCCATGTCTTGCATACGTCTGTGCGTGGTGGTTCTTGAAGCACTGACTCCAGCTGCAGTCCACTCTTTGTGAATCTCACCCACATTTTTGAATGGGTTTTGTTTCACAATCCTCTCCAGGGTGCGGTTATCCCTATTGCTTGTACACTTTTTTCTACCACATCTTTTTCTTCCCTTCGCCTCTCTATTAATGTGCTTGGACACAGAGCTCTGTGAACAGCCAGCCTCTTTAGCAATGACCTTTTGTGTCTTGCCCTCCTTGTGCAAGATGTCAATGGTCGTCTTTTGGACAGCTGTCAAGTCAGCAGTCTTCCCCATTATTGTGTAGCCTACAGAACTAGACTGAGAGACCATTTAAAGGCCTTTGCAGGTGTTTTGAGTTAATTAGCTGATTAGAGTATGGCACCAGGTGTCTTCAATATTGAACCGTTTCACAATATTCTAATTTTCCGAGATACTGATTTTGGGGTTTTCATTAGTTGTCAGTTATAATCATCAAAATTAAAAGGAATGAACACTTGAAATATATCAGTCTTTGTAGAATGAATGTATACATTATACAAGTTTCACTTTTTGAATGGAATTACTGAAATAAATCAACTTTTTGATGATATTCTAATTATATGACCAGCACCTGTATACATAAATTATGAATACAAGCAATCCATGTTAGAGTTAAAATCATCCTCAAGTTCACTTTTGTGTCATGAACTAATATTTTTCCTTTTTGTGTCATGAACTATGAACATGAACTCTAATACAGAAAACCACGTACAAGTTTGTCAATTCTTCTCAGAGCTGCAATAACTAAATTTATGTGCATTTTTAAGACTTGTTGGCTTCTAGGGTTCAAAATGCCTTATTTTGCCATTTCATTTCTCTATTGATACTCAAGTGGTTTAGAGAAACATTACTGCTCAAGAACAAAGTGTAATGATTTACTTAATATGAAAATCTTTTCATTTATTTTTTTAAAGTACACATCAAGGCCACACAGCTGCTTTAACATCCCTCTACTCTTTTATTCTGTCAATGTGTGCAGAATTGTTTTCTTTTTCTCAAACACAACGCCTGATTAAATATATATAGATAAACAGAAAAACATCTACAACAGATGTTATAATGTTTAATATTTCAGTTTAGTTTTTCTGTATGTTTATCTTACATAAACTTGTTTAGGTCTCATTTCACCTCAAAACTTAATGGAAAAAAGAAAGAATTTGTATTTTGCATAAATAAATAAGTGTCCACGCATGGGCACCAAAAGCTAGTTGTTTCCAGCTGTACTGTTTCATTAACAGAATGTGAACATGCCTACTTCCTTGGCAGCGTTGCACTTCACTTTAAACATCCACTCACTAAATTCCCTAAGCTCTTCACTTCTGGGAATCCCCGACACCATTTTGGAATTCAGTTCCACTTCGTTAAGTGTCTGAGGGAAGTTTCTGCTGACAGACCCTCATCGCCTTGATTTTGACAGCAAGGCTACTCAGACGTACGCTTTAGGTAGCTCTATATCCCACAATGCAACTCAATTGTGACAGCACAGCAGATCACACTTCATCAACACCCACCCCACACAAAGTTAGTGAATAATATAATGGTAAGCTGTTTACAACTGTAAGTGAAGTAAGGTCAAATAAGCAGATTAAAAGAGTTATATTGAGATTCAACCACATCATACATTTAGCTACATAAAACTGCCAGTCATAGCCCATGATTTAATTGCTATATTACCATTTTCATGTGTAAAACTTGTTTAATACTTTATAACAATTAATTCTAAGAAAAAGTTAATTGATACAAAAAAATTATACATAAGCATCTGAAATGACTGCTAAACACTGCTTGTGCCAGCCAGATATCACTTCAGTCGACTACTACGATGGACTTCAATTCAAGTCATTTTTAATTGTATAGTGCTTTTCACAACATAAATAATTTCAAAGCAGCGTTAAAGAAAATCATGCTTTAACAGAAAATGAAACTAATATCTATAAAGTCTTAGAGTCATCATTGTGTAATTGTAAATAGTGTATAAAAATAAATAATTAAATTGTTAATAATTGTATTTAGAACCCCAGTGAGCAAGCCGAAGGCGACTGTGGCAAGGAACACAAAACTATGTAAGATGTTGGTTAATGGAGAAAAATAACCTTGGGAGAAACCAGACTCACTGTAGGGGCCAGTTCACCTCTGGATAAACAACATGAATATAAAGTTATTTCTAACTTATTAACATTATAACCAATGTTAGTTATTTGTGTGCAGTGCAAGTCATGGTTTAAAATGTGAAAAGTAAGTGTTAAGGGCCAGTGTTTAAACAAAGATTTAGTATGAACTGTAATATTAATGACAAATATCTTTGAAGTCCATCCTGGATTAACTGCAGGAGTTCACAAAGATGCAATGTCCTATGTTAGTTGGTTGATTACTGTACTCAACATTCTATGAGATAGTGTTCTATGCACATAGCAGTTATCGAGGTAGAAGACAGTTATAAAGTGACAGTAATTAAAGTGCAACTCAGGACATGTGTGTGTGTCAAACCAGTCTCTGAGTATTGAGGAGTCTGATGGCTTGGGGGAAGAAGCTGTTACACAGTCAGGCCGTGTGGGCCCGAATGCTTCGGTACCACTTGCCATACGGTAGGAGGGAGAAGAGTTTGTGTGAGGGGTGTGTGGGGTCGTCCACAATGCTGGTGGCTTTGTTTGTAAATTTTTAAACATTTGTAAATGTCTTTGATGGAGGGATGTGTTCAAGGCCAGACATTGCCAAAGTAGTTTACAAAACGTCTCGGTTACTGACGTAACCTCCGTTCCCTGATGGAGGGAACGAGACGTTGTGTCGATGAGTTGACACTAGGGGTCGCTCCTGCGGAGCCCAGACATCTCTGATCTTGAGAAAAGGCCAATGAGAATTGGCGTGTGGAATTTGCATGCCACTCTCCTGGACATACGGGTATAAAGGAGTGACACTGCAAATACACATCAGGTATCGCACTGAGGAGCCGAGCCAAAGACTCAGCGCTTTCAGTGGTTGGTTCAGTGTTGTGGCCGGAAGGACGTTCCCTGTCTGTCACTCACTCAACGTTGTGTCGATGAGTTGACACTAGGGGTCCCAATGGAAAACGGAATTTAAGTGGAATACACACACGGTCTTACCGGTTAGGAGAAGCACATCATGCAGAGTGGCATCGTGGTAGATCCTACCCAGGGCAGAGGGCCCTCTGTCCAAGGAAGACGCAGATTACCGGCAGGGAAACCATTTTGCGGGATATACATCACACAGGGTTGTGGAGCACTTACCTCAGTACGGGGGCCTAGTGGCGCCTGTACCGGTGTGGCAGCGAGCCTCTCCGAAGACTCGACGGCCGCTAGGCTAGGGAGGAAGAACATCCAGGAATCACACTTCCTGTGAATGCAACTGGGGAAAGAGAGCACGTCTTCGCCTCAAGGGAGGGGAAAGGTGCTATGCACAAGCGATACACCCGGCCAGATGACCCAATCTGTTTGTGTCACCTGATAACACACGGGAAGAAACTAGCTCAACCCTGAGGTTATAGAACCCCGCAAAGGTGTTAGGTGTTGCCCAATCCGCGGCTCTACATATGTCTGCTAGAGAGGCGCCGTGGGACAATGCCCAAGAAGCCGCAATGGCCCTGGTAGAATGGGCTCGACGACCCGGTGAGCGATCCTCTGTTTGGAGACAGCACTTCCCTTCTGCTGTCCGCCGAAGCAAACGAAGAGCTGCTCGGAGCTTCTAAAGCTCTGTGTGCGGTCCAAGTAGATGCGAAGAGCATGCACCAGACACAGCAACGCCAAGGCTGGGTCTGCCTCCTCCTGGGGCAGCACTTGCAGGTTCACCACATGATCCCTAAAAGGTCTCGTGGTAACCTTGGGCACGTAGCCCATGGTCTCAGGATGACGTGAGAGTAAGCCGGACCGAACTCTAGGCACAGTTCGCTAACAGAGAACGCTTGATGGAGGTGAGCGCCATCAGGAGGGTGGTCTTCAAAGAGAGCACCTTTAGCTCTGCTGACTCAAGGGGCTCGAAGGGAGCTCCCTGAAGGCCCCGAAGGACTACGGAGAGGTCCCGCAAGGGAACGAGGCACAGTCTGGGGGGTTTTAACCTCCTCGCGACACTCAGAAACCTCATGACCAATTCGTGCTTCCCTACATACTTACCTTCCACTGCATCGTGATGTGCCGATATAGTGGCTACATACACCTTCAAGGTGGAGGGGGACAGTCGGCCCTCCAACTTTTCCTCCAGAAAGGAAAGCACTGATCCAACTGCACATCTCTGAGGATCTTCACCACGGGAAGAATACCACTGAGCAAACAGACACCACTTCACTTCAAAGGCGCCTCGTTGAGGGGGCTCTCGCCTGAGTGAACGTGTCTACCACCGCGGGTGGTAGGACACTTAAGTCTACCACGTCCCGTCCAAGGGCCAGACATGGAGTTTCCAGAGGTCTGGTTGCGGGTGCCAGATGATGCCCCGTCCCTGAGAAAGAAAGTCCTTCCTCAGGGGAATTCACCGCGGGGGGGGGGGCTGTTGCGAGGATCGTGAGGTCCAAGAACAAAATCCGGGAAGGCCAATAAGGGGCCGCTAAGAGGACCTGCTCTCCATCCTCTCTGACTTTGCACAACATCATATTTGCGAAGCCCCGGTGGCCAGCTGTGTGCCAAGGCATCTGTGCCGAGGGGGGCCTCAGTCAGAGAGTACCATAGTGGGGTTTTCCCAGTTGACCCGAAGCCCCAAGTGGCTGAGGTGCCTGAGCACCAGGTCTCTGTGAGCACACAACATGTCTCACAAGTGAGCTAAGATTAGCCAGTCGTCAAGATAGTTGAGGATGCGGACGCCCACTTCCCTCAGTGGGGCAAGGGCTGCCTCTGCAACCTTCGTGAAGGTGCGAGGGGACAGGGACAGGCTGAAGGTTAGAACTTTGTACTGATATGCCTGACCCTCGAAGGCAAACCAGAGAAAGGGTCTGTGTCAAGGAAGGATCGAGACATGAAAGTATGTGTCCTTCAGGTCTACCGCCGCGAACCAATCCAGATGCCAGATGCTCCCTAGAATGCGTTTCTGTGTGAGCATCTTGAACGAGAGTCTGTGCAGAGCGCTGTTCAGAACTCGCAGGTCGAGGATTGGCCGCAACCCGCCGCCTTTTTTGGGTACGATGAAGTAGGGGCTGTAAAACCCCTTCATCTCGGCTGGAGGGACAGGCTCTATCGTGCCCTTCCATAGAAGGGAGGCGATTTCCGCACGCAAGGCGCACGCCAGGCGGACACCGTTGAACCTGGGTGGGCGCCTGGTGAACTGAATCGCATAACCGAGTCGGACGGTCCTGATCAGCCAACGCGACAGGTTGGGGAGCGCGAGCCATGCCCCCAAGCTCCATGCGAGAGGGACCAAGGGGACTATTGCGTCGGATGTACCGGCAGGCTGGTACCGGTTCCAGTCCACTGTACCTGCCAAAGAGAACTTGTGGCCGGTGGGGAGGTCGTGATAATGATGGATGTGCTATATAGCCTCCGTCTGATTCCTCACCGTTGAGAACTACTGGGCGAAGTCTCCAACGGTGTCGCCAAACAGCCCAACCTGGGAGATGGGGGCGTCAAGGAAATGTACCTTGTCAGCCTCTCGCGACTCGACCAGGTTGAGCCAGAGGCGGTGCTCCTGGACCTCCAAGGTGGACATCGCCTGCCCGAGAGCCCGTGCCGTGACCTTCGTTGCACGCGTGGAGGCGTTTTGCGGGCATAAGTGCACCGCAACCTCTTGGTCCACCAGGGGAATCGCCGTGTAGCCCCTTGCCACCCTGCTGTCGAAGGGTAGTGAGAGCGGTGAGCTCACAGCTCACAGTGTCCAGGCAGTAAAAGATGCCTGCCTTGAGCACGTGAGCTCTTCATGCACCTCTGGGAAGAAAGGAACGGGGGCGGAGCGTGGCCATGAGCGGCACTCTGGCCCCAGGAACCAATCGTCGAGCCGCAAAAGTTCGGGGGGAGGCGGAGGATTCCACTCTAGCCCAACACTCGCGGCTGCCCGGGCAAGCATGGCTGTCAGCTCCGCATCAGCCTGCGACTGAGCCGCCACACCCGAGAGTGGGAGACGAGCCGAGTCCTCAGCGTCAGACATGACAAACCCGCTCTCCGATGCCGCGATCGAAATCTCATCATCGCCAGGCACTCCGAATGAGATCACGGGTCCGCCATGAAGCGAACCGGCAACCCCGCTCTCGCAGAGAGGCTCCCACTGAGGTCCCCATATCGCCCCCAGTGCTAGCCGACACTGCCTTGCGGTGAGGGCATGAACCATCCACAAACGGTGACTCCACGTGGGTAGCACCCAGACACGAGAGGCAGCAATAGTGGCCATCAGACGGGGAGAGACAATGACCGCAACCATGAAATACACACAAACGGAAAGACATCTTGAAAAGACGCTTCACCGTTTGCGCCACTCTTTTAGAGAAATATACTCTTTTATTGGTGTTTATATATATATATATATATATATATATATATGGGAAATATAAATATATATATGAACTAAGTTATTCACTCAGTTAGCTCTTTTTCTGCTGCTGAAGCGCCTAGGGGTGTGTGCTCAGCACAACGTAGTGTGTGAGGGGGAGAACTGCTGGAAAACGCCGTAGAACCAACAGCTTTTATAGATGAATGAGATGGCAGAGGAATTCAGCTCTGTGACTGCGCTCTATAAGAAGATATCTGATGTGTATTTGCAGGGGGAGTGGCATGCAAATTCCACACGCCAATTCTCATTGGCCTTTTCTCAAGATCAGAGATGTCTGGGCTCCGCAGGAGCGGTCCCTAGTGTAAACTCATCGACACAACGTCGAGTGAGTGACAGACGGGGAACTGGAAGCTACCACCAATATGTCTTTGCTAAAGATAGATGGGATATTGCTAATCTTCTTCCACAAACATCTCAGAGTTCAGTCAAAAACATATACGTGAACAAAAACACTTCTTCCAGCGTAAGCTCTATTTCAAGCATCTTTGCATTCTGAAATTTACTGCAAGTAAACACTGCATTAGTGTTGTCAAATGTACCAGTACTTCAGTTCAAGTTGATACTAAAAATAAAAAAGATGTCACAATACCTGTGTTTGTGCAGTACAGGTAGAAATTCCAACTTAATTCGCCCCCGGCACACTGTCAGACAGACTGCGTTATAATTTTCTCCATGTATTTTCTGCTTCTTTATTTATTAAATATTTTTATATAAAATTTAAAAATAAAAAACAGTCAAAGAGCTTGAGTAGAGAGATAACTGGGAACAAATGTTGCTATGGTGTAGACGTGGAGCAGGTTTCTTTCCAAGTGAACTCATCTGGCCGTCCTAATAGTAGTCACACTATACGGCTGCAATGCTACATTTCTGACACTGCCAGAACTTCATCAGAGGCTAAAGATCATCCCAAAGGCTATTAATCGGCCATCACACTGAAAGTTGTAAGATTGCCAATTTTGCCCTACGACAACAGAAATCATTTAGGATTCCTGAAATTTGTCTCAGATGGCAGAATCGTGGATAAAATTGTAGTGTGCAGTGTGCACCAGGCTTTAGTCTACATTCGAGTTGCAAGAGCTTTAAATTAATGTGTGAAACAGACCACTCATACACTGGGAACTCCGCTGACATTGAGAATCATTCAAGTTGCATAAGATAAAAAAACTAGAGCATAGCAAAGCATTTGTGCTTTAACGATCACTTTGGGCCATATGGAAGAATTTTCAAGACTATTTTCAAAACAAATTGTGAGTCCATTTGCAATTGTATTTCATATATCTTACAAATTATAACACTGTCATATTGAAAAAGCAATATTAATTACTCCATTTGCTATTTCACTTCCTCTGCGTCCTGTATGGAGACTCCCAAAATTCGAATGGAATTGCAATTCCCTTTGCACTTGCATTTCTGATGCCTTACAGAGACACCTGTCAATCAGTTTTGGGGGTGGGAGTTCCATGGCGATGTGGGCGGAACTTCTGGTTAAGCGTAAACAATCGTTATGATATTCACTAACACAGCTTTAAAAATTCTATCCATCCATCCATCCATCTTCAACCGCTTATCCGAAGTTGGGTCGCGGGGGCAGCAGCTCCAGCAGGGGGTCCCAAACTTCCCTATCCCGAGCCACATTAACCAGCTCTGACTGGGGGACCCCGAGGCGTTCCCAGGCCAGTGTGGAGATGTAATCTCTCCACCTAGTCCTGGGTCTTCCCCGAGGCCTCCTACCAGCTGGACGTGCCTGAAACACCTCCCTAGGGAGGCGCCCAGGGGGCATCCTTACCAGATGCCCAAACCACCTCAACTGACTCCTTTCCACGCAAAGGAGCAGCGGCTCTACTCCGAGCTCCTCGCGGATGACTGAGCTCCTCACCCTATCTCTAAGGGAGAAGCCCGCCAACCTTCTGAGGAAGCCCATTTCGGCCGCTTGTACTCGCGACCTAGTTCTTTCGGTCATGACCCAACCTTCATGACCATAGGTGAGGGTAGGAACAAAAATTGACCGGTAGATCGAGAGCTTTGCCTTCCGGCTCAGCTCTCTTTTCATGACAACGGTGCGATAGAGCGAATGCAATACCGCCCCCGCTGCCCCGATTCTCCGGCCAACCTCCCGCTCCATTGTCCCCTCACTCGTGAACAAGACCCCGAGGTACTTGAACTCCTTCACTTGGGGCAATACCTCCTTCCCCACCCGGAGTACGCACTCCATCGGTTTCCTTCTGAGAACCATGGCCTCAGATTTAGAGGTGCTAATCCTCATCCCAGCCGCTTCACACTCGACTGCCAAGCGGTCCAGTGAGAGCTGAAGGTCACGGACCGATGATGACATGAAGACCACATCATCTGCAAAAAGTAGAGATGAGATCCCCAGCTCACCGAACCGCATACCTTCCCCACCCTGACTACGTCTCGATATCCTGTCCATGAATACCACAAACAGGATTGGTGACAAAGCGCAGCCTTGGCGGAGACCAACCCCCACATAGAACGAGCTCAACTTCGTGCCGAGGACCCGGACACAGCTCTTGCTTCGGATGTACAGGGATTGGATCGCCCCAAGAAGGGACCCCCCCACCCCATACTCCCGAAGCACCTCCCACAGTCTCTCCCAGGGGACCCGGTCATACGCCTTCTCCAGATCCACAAAACACATGTAGACCGGATGGGCATACTCCCAGGCCCCCTCCAGAATCCTTGCGAGAGTAAAGATCTGGTCTGTCGTTCCACGGCCAGGACGGAACCCGCATTGTTCCTCTTCAATCTGAGGTTCGACAATCGGCCGCACCCTCCTCTCCAGCACCTTGGAGTAAACTTTACCAGGGAGGCTGAGAAGTGTGATACCCCTGTAGTTGGCACACACTCTCTGGTCCCCCTTTTTGAAGAGAGGAACCACCACCCCGTTCCGCCACTCCTTAGGCACTGTCCCAGATTTCCATGCGATGTTGAAGAGGCGTGTCATCCATGACACCCCCTCCACATCCAAAGCTTTCAGCATTTCTGGTTGGATCTCATCAATCCCCGGGGCTTTGCCACTGCGGAGTTGTTTGACTACCTCAGTGACCTCCCCCAGGGAAATAGAATCTGATCCCCCATCAGCCTCCGGCTCTGCCTCTAGCATAGGGATAGAGTAGGGATTTAGGAGTTCTTCAAAGTGTTCCTTCCACCGCCCAATAACCTCCTCGGTTGAGGTCAACAGCGTCCCATCTTTGCTGTATACAGCTTGGATGGTTCCCCGTTTTCCCCTCCTAAGGTGGCGGACGGTTTTCCAGAAGCGCTTTGGTGCGGACCGAAAGTCCTTCTCCATGGCTTCTCCGAACTTTTCCCACACCCACTGCTTTGCCTCCCTCACGGCTGAGGCCGCAGCCCTTCGGGCCTGTCGGTACCTTGCAACTGCCTCCGGAGACCTCCGGGACAACAAATCCCGGAAGGCCTCTTTCTTTAGTCGGACAGCTTCCCTGACCACCAGTGTCCACCACGGTGTTCGAGGGTTACCACCCCTTGAGGCACCTAAAACCTTGAGGCCGCAGCTCTCCACCGCGGCTTCGGCAACGGAAGCTTTGAACATTGCCCACTCCGGTTCAATGTCCCCAACCTCCGCAGGGATGCCTGAAAAACTCCGGACAGGGACCTCCTCCAAACGTTCCCAGTTCACCCACACTACTCGCTTGGGCTTCCCAGGTCTGTCCAGAGTCTTTCCCCACCCCCTGATCCAACTCACCACCAGATGGTGATCAGTTGACAGCTCTGCCCCTCTCTTCACCCGAGTGTCCAAAACATATGGCCTCAGATCTGATGACACGATTACAAAATCGATCATCGATCTTCGGCCTAGGGTGCTCTGGTACCACGTACACTTATGAGCATCCTTATGTTCGAACATGGTGTTTGTTATAGATAATCCATGACTAGCACAGAAGTCCAATAACAAACATCCACTCGTGTTCAGATCGGGGAGGCCGTTCCTCCCAATCACGCCTTTCCAGGTGTCCCTGTCATCTCCCACGTGCGCGTTGAAGTCACCCAGCATCACTATGGAGTCCCCTACTGGGGCCCTATTCAGGACTCCATTCAGGGTCTCCAAGAAGGCTGAATACTCTGTACTGCTGTTCGGTGCATATGCACAGACAACAGTCAGAGTTTTCCCCCCCACAACCCGTAGGCAAAGGGAGGCGACCCTCTCGCCCACCGGGGTAAACTCCAACATAGCGGCATTCAGCCGGGGACTTGTGAGTATCCCCACACCCGCCCGTCGCCTCACACCATGGGAAACTCCAGAGAAGAATAGAGTCCATCCCCTATCCAGGAGTACGGATCCAGAGCCACAACTGTGTGTCGAAGTAAGCCCCACCAGATCCAACCGGTAACGCTCCACCTCTCTCACCAGTTCCGGCTCCTTCCCCCCCAGTGAGGTGATGTTCCACGTCCCTAGAACTAGCCTTTGCTGCCCGGGTCTGGTCCGTCGAGACCCACGACCTTCACTGCCACCCATATGGCAGCGCACCTGACTCCTGCGGTTTCTCCAATGGGTGGTGGGCCCAAGGGATGTAGAGGGGGGTGTCACGTTGCTTCTTCGGGCTGTGCCCGACCAGGCTCCGTGACAAGCCCGGCCACCAGGCGCTCGCCAACGAGCCCTCCATTTGGGCCTGGCTCCAGACGGGGGCCCCGGGCTTCCTCCGGGCAGGGTAACTCCTCCTCTTGCTGTTTTTTTCATGGAATCTTTGTGAACCATTCTTAGTCTGGCCCCTCACATGAGACCACTTTGCCTTGGGAGACCCTACCAGGAGCACCTGGCTCCAGACAACATAGCCCTCAGGATCATAAGGGCACACAAACCTCTCCACCACGATAAGGTGCTGGTTCCCGGAGAGGTAAAAATTCTAGAAAGGTGATATTGTTCTTCCCCACCTATCTGATAATGATAATGGATTTCAGGATGATGGCAAAATATTGCAAATATAGAAGCATTTTAGTTATTTTGATGAGTCCATCAATGGAAGAACCTGAGCAGACAAACCTGAAAATCTATGTAGCCTATTAGCGCCTTCACAGCTGTAAAGTTGGACATGTTTTGAGAACGGTAGATAATTATGTTTATTTTAAAGCATATATTGTATATAATATATCTCGTGTATTATAGGACTCAGGCAATGAGACTGTTATGCTGCTGTTTTTCTGATAAAATACAATTATTTTCGATACACACCCTGAAGCTGTCTCATGTAACATCACTAGCATGTATTTCTGTAACGCTGAATACATTCACGCTGCTTCATTTCCCATCCTTAGAGGAAATTTTAAATAATAACAGCAAGAATTTTTAAATATTCCTCCTAGGGGATTCATGTTACAGGTACCAAATGTGGGCGACATCATGCCAAGACACTCACTATGCTAAAATTTGATATATGGAACGGAAGTGTCTCATATCTTCTATGTGCATCATGTAATTTATGTCAAAATTGAGCCGTATGTTTGGCCTTGTGGGCTGATCACATTGATGTGGTTATTGTGGGTCATGGTCATAGTGCCACCAACTGGCAGAAGGAAGTGTGTCTTTTAACAGACTTTGAAATATCCATCTTATATTTACCTGAATTAGTGAATTTTTTGTAGAATAATGTCAAACAGTGCTGATTTAAATAGTGTTGCAATGGCAATGCATTAAATGTCATTCCTTTTTATGTATATTTACATTTTTTGAGGTACTTCACATTTTCAGGATATTTTGCACACACATCAGTTGTCGGCCTTTGGCCCTGGGCAAAAGTTAAAACATGGGTGTAGCTGGGGAGCTCTGTAGCACCACCTTTTGACAAAAGGTGTCAGTTTTTTCTATGGTCACCAAACTTTCTACATATATTGTTCTCATCAAGCCAGACAACTTTCACAATTACAGTCATTTGCTCTGCCCAACAGGAAGTCTGCCATTTTGGATTGAATGTGCATTTTTTTTTTTAATTGCAGGCCCTGAATTTGTTTATACTCCTCCTAGGAGATTCATGTGATTGTCACAAAATGTAGGCAACAAGATTTTCAGAGATTTTCAATATATTGAACTGTGTTGCCATGGCAAGGCAATAAATTAAGACCAAAAATATGTGTTCATTGTTTGATTTAGATCAAAATGTATCTGTATGTTCAGTCTTTGGCGCTGATTGCATGGATGTGGCTATTGTGGGTCTCAGTCATTATGCCACCAACTGGCAGCAGGAAGTGTGGCACTTACAAATGACTTTGAAATAATCATTTTACATTCACCCAAATCACTTCAGAATTGTTTAAAGTAATGTCAGAACACTGCTGATTAAAGTCTTTGAAGGGATTCCAGATGTTAAATAGTGTTGCCATGGCAACACATTAAATATTATTCTTGTCTTTGTTTATTTTGGCACTTGTCTTGCTTAACCCTTGTATACTCTTTGTTTATGGTTTACTTTAAAGGTATTGGGCATACCTGTAAACACTCCCGTTTTTCCCGGTAGTCTCCCGTATTTCACACACGTCTCCCTCCCCACTCCTGTTTTGTTATTTCTCCCGGGAAACTCCTGTAATTTGTATGGCCCAAACCTCGTTATATGAATAATCACATCAATATATTATTCCAAGGTTGTCCAGTTGCCAGATCTTGTATGAAATGCATCCTACTCACACAGTCAACACATCATACAAATTTCAACCCATTTGTGACCTCAACCTGGCAACCTACAACCCATTTGCGCTGTTGATATCTGCGCAGGTAATAGACACGGGAAGTTGATTTAAGCATCACTGGTAGAAGGGAGAAGACTAAGGTGGTGCTCCGGCAAAAAAAATATTGACAATGCCCACACCTTTTGCAATGTTTGTCGCACTGATTTTAATATCGGACAATGTGGGGAAAATGTGGGAAAAACACAATTTGTATGTATTTAGCCTGCCTCTGCACCCAACCCCCACCTCCCCACCCGCTCAGAGGTCTCCCGGATTTTGGTACCCAAATGTTGACAGGTATGGTAATGGGGGTCAATTTGTCCCCACACACTAACAGTGTGATTGTACTGAAATTAAGATTTTTTTAACAAATATTATATCACTTTCTTTAATTAATTAAAAACTCTAAATTTGTGCTGTTGGTTTTCCCTGATTTACCTCAAAATTAATAAACTATACAATTACTTTTCATATAAAATGAAACATTTATGTTAAAAATAATGTTAAATTCACTTCAGTGAACATCTATATTACTCAATTATATATATGGAGATTATGCCATGTGTTAGGGGCAGATTGCTGCCATCTCATTTCTTTTCAAGTAAAATTTTGTGAAATTACAATATAAAAAACAGGTGGCAAGAGAGGACCATTTATATATATGGTTGTGGCAAACAGATTTTTTTATCTTAACTTACCTCCTACATAAGTAATGCATTTGGATGTAATGCATATTTAGTATATTTATATTTGTTATTTTTTATATATATTTTATTTATATATTTTCACATTTTATATATATATTTTGGATTTTCTGAAAATTGCAAGCACTGAACTTTTAAATAATCCTCCTAGTGGATGGATAAGACTGGCACCAAATTTGTACAACATCATGCCAAGACAGTGTAGATGCTAGAATGCAAACTGACTTTTGATATTTTGAATGGTGTCACCATGGTGAAGCAATAAATGTATGGCAAAAATAGTAATCAGGAAGTGCCTTATCTCTTCTGTGTGCGTTGTATGATTTTGATGAAAATTCAGCTGTATGTTTGGTAGTAGAGGCTGATCACATTGATGCGGCTATTGGGGTCAAGGCCATAGCACCACCAACTGGCAGCAGGAAGTATGGCACTTTTAACAGACCTTGAAATAGCCCTCTTTGTTGACATTATTCTGAAGAATTTTGAAGCAATTAATGTAAAGACACAGCTGATGTAAAACTGTAAAGGAATATTTTAAATCATAAATATGGCCATATGCCACCAACTGGCAGCAGGAAGTCACGTTTTTTGACACTTTTAGCAGACTTTGAAATAACCCTCTTATGTTTACATAAATTTCTTCAGAATTCTTTAGAATAATGTCAAGACACTGCTGATGTAAATTTGTAAAAACTGTTGCAATGGCAATGCATTCATTGGTATTATTCCTTTCTTCCTATATTTGGGTGTTTTTGAGGCACTTGCCATGCTTAAAATTTCATGAAATTTTGCACACATAAGAGTTGTTGGCATTAGTTCTGGGCTAGTTCTGTAGTGCCCCCTTTAAAATGGGTGTGTAAGACGGCCTCTGTAGCACCCCCATTCTCACATGTCACCAAAAATTTTAAATAAATAGTTCTCATCAAGTGAACATCTTTCATAACTATAGTCATTAGGTCTCTGAACTTTTAAATGCTCTTTTTTCATGAAACTGTCACCACATTTAGACAACATTATGCCAAGACATTGTTCGATATATAAAAATATGTTCGCAATTTAGCATCTTCCATGTTGCCATGGCCAGTGTTGGGCAAGTTACTTCCAAAATGTAATATATTATAGATTACTAGTCACTGTCATTTGAGAGTAATTAGTTATATTACAATATTACTGTATCTGAATTGTAATGCTTTACTCTGCTTTTGCGTTACTTTTGAGTTACTTTCACCAAAATAACCACGAATGTATGACTTGGAATTCTAAAATGCCAAAATTGAGTTTATTGAAGCTCATTATAAATCAAGTGGAGAGCAATGTGGTATAGCATAATGACTGTGTAGGCCCCTAAGGCTACTAACGACTTAATATGATGTGAAGTGAAGTCTCATGGTGCAATTCAATAAGTAACAATCACTGTCGGAATCACAAAAGCAGACAAAGGATCAAAGTCTGGTAAATTATTATGTAAATATTTAGAGTCTAGGCCTATTCATATGAAACACAACAGAGCTAGAGCCCACTATTATGTAACCTATCACCTAATGATATGACAAGATGCACAATCTTTTTTTTTCATTTCTATTCTTTTATTCTTTTAATTCAAGTTCAAAGCACAAAGTTGGCATGCATTGGATGGACATAGCTTATCCTTTATCAAGAATCAAAAAGTACTCTTGGAGAATTAGGCCTCCAGGAATATGACTCATTTCAGTCCAACTTCACATTTAACATGTAGGCTAAACATAGCCTACAACTGCTAAGAAACAAAACACAGGCCAAACAGAGGAACCCTGCTATTTGCCAAAAAATGACTAAAACATAGGCTCCCAAATAAAGGCTGGTCAAATTTAAATCACTTCTAGCTAATGGCTCTGTGAGGCTAGCCACATTTTGCAAGAATACAAAAAAATTAAGTAAAAGTGCTTGGGCCTATTACACCTCATAAGAAGTACAGCTCAGTTATTTCAGTCCAACTTCACAAAAAAAATGTAAGCTTGGCTAAACACACACACATGAAATTTTAAAATAAAAAAATAAAGTCTAAACAGAAAACCTGTTACTGCCAAATATATAACAGAGGTAGCATGCAGCCAAACATGGCTGGTAAAATATATAGAACAATGAAGGCACTTATGGCCTAGACCTATATAGCCTACATATGGTTCTATGTTGGTGGGGCTAGCCTATTCCACTACCAACTTGACAGAAATATCTGTTGAAGTGCGCATCAGGAGAAGGCACTGAAAGCGTCCATCACGAAGACGGTTGCGTTTTGGGGTGAGCACAAGACTCCCAAGTCTTTCTACTGGTGCACTGGATAGAGTTGGGGTGTTATAGCGGAGTGCGATTTTTTTTTTTTTTTTAATTCTTGGAAACTGGTGCAGGCTTTCCATCACAGGGGCAGAACTGAAATAAGACATTAAATCTGTTTCCACTGACATGGGCGCATCAGCTGTGGCATTGGGCAGTGTGTCAAAGAAAAAAGTAATCCTCGCTGGAGGCGACAGCAGCAGGTTGAGGGTCATCGGGCATCAGGGCAGCAGGCTCTTCTGTTTGTTAGGGAGCTGCACTCCGTCGTGAGGAGGAACTCGATGTGGTCTCTTCTGGCTTCTTCCTTTACCCAGCACAGCTTGAACTTGTGCAGTGAGACGGTGGCCAATAACGCATCCTTGGAGTCAATTGTTACGGCAAATTGAGCTTTAATTGCTCCCACAATAACCTCAGGCAGCCCAGTGGTCATTTGCGATAGACCATTTTTCGTTGCTAAGGTTTTGGCCATAATAACTTCTAGCGTTGCTTGAAGTGTTCCATAAAAACAAGTGTCCTCACCCTGTAGGATATCCAGTGCAGGCTTCATAATGGAACAGTATTCCTTGAGAAACTGGTATTCCCTGTTGTTCATAAATTTAATCTGAAGCTGTGTGCAGAGGTTATTGATGTCAGTGAGGGGCATTTCTGTGATCTGAGCATAAGCGTCATAAAATGAGTTCCACCGTCTTACTGTGGGGACAATCAACTTTCTATCACTGACCTCTTCCAGGCACTCTGATGCGACTGTGGAGCTGGCCTTTGTCCATAGTGCTGAACATTTGCTGTGAAACTACAATAAACAGCCCTCGATTCTGGATTAGATGCTAGCCATTTATCAACCTCATTGTTCGCAATTAGATTCAGCATATGGGCTGCGCATCTATGGTGGGGAGGCAGTACACATAGCCCGTGCTGGGCATCATTATCATCGGCGATAAGCACACTGTGAAGGTGAAGTCCACTTCGCCATTGCCCTCCACCTCCTCTTCCTCATTGGAATCAAATTTTACTCCCGTTGTCTGTCACACATGCAGTGACATTATCGTTGGTCAGTCCATATTGAGAAAAAATGTCCTCCAGCTCTGTTGCAATTGCATCATATGTATGTCGACATCTACATGGAGGGCGCTGCTCTCCACTCATCATGCCACCCACTCATCCGCTCTCGCTACCCTCGACGGCGGAACGGCCCACAGGTACACGGCGATTTCCCAGGTGGATAGGGCTGTTGTGCTCCACCTGTGCCCCGGAAACCCTACCACCTGGCGGGGTCGCCCTGTGCTCCCCTCCAATGCCTGTAGGACGATGTCTACACTGACTGCTAAAGCCTACAGCGCCGTCGGACACGCTGCTTCCACCCTGCACGCCATGGACCTCCTGCAAGTCCACCAGGACAAGGCGCTTAAAGATCTACACGTGGGTAGCCCTGATCCCGATGTGCTGTAGGATCTGCGCTCAGCGACCGACCTCGACCTCAGGGCCATGAAGGTCACAGTGCAGTCACTCGGGCAGGCGATGGCCACGCTCGTGGTCCAGGAACGTCATCAAAGGCTGAACTTGGTCGAGATGCGTGAAACCGACAAGACTGGCTTTCTCAACGCCCCTGTCTCCCAGTTCGGTCTTTTCGGCGACATCGTCGAGGACTTTACCCAGCAGTTCTCCGCGGTGAAGAAACAGACGGAGGCGATCTCTCACATCCTGCCCCGCCGCAAGCCTGCCGCCATGGGCCATGCCCTGTCTGCTCGCCGAGGGCATCCCCTTGCGAATGAAAACCAGGCTGCTCCGCCTCAACCTGGGCCCAGCTCTCAGCCCACGCGTCGAGCGCCCCGCAGGAAGCAGACGCCCCCCGTCGCAAGGACCCCCTCGAGGACCCGGAAGGCTCCCAGGCGTTCCTGAGATGGACGACCCAGGGACCAAGACGTTAGCTCCGGAGCTGGTAAGCAGACCACTACGTTCCCCGGTGGAGAGCTGGGAGGAGAATCCTTTGTTGAATTTATTTCATTTGCCGCCATTTACCCCCTAGTCTGGGCTGCGGTACTCACATTCTCAATAACAGAGATATTTCCTTTGTCTCTGGGTCACCTGGCTCGCAAATGCCGTTCTCGCGGCACTCTGCCGCCACACCTCAACAGTCCCGGCATGCTGGACGCGGACCCTCCGCCCTCAGCCCCACGACTGTTCCCCGACTGGCTGGTTCAGACGAGTCCAGAGGACGCCTCTACCAGCCCTCCTCCTCAGTCACGATCCCGCCCCCTGCCGGGTGCGCGGAGCAAGGTAAATGCTTTGAGTCTTTTCTCAGCACCAGAGCCTCAGGACGCGTCATTGACTCCTGACGCCGTAACACCTGCTCCGCCCGCTGCGAAGCCCCACCAGGTACATCAAAAATAACTGTCCCTTTGGTGCCCCTAGCATGGAGCTTGGATGCGTGGCTTTCACTTCCCAATCTGTCACGCTGGCTGGCCCAGACCATCCGACACGGTTACGCAATTCAGTTTGCCATGCCTCCGCTCCCCTTCACGGGCATCCGCTTTACCGCAGTACATGGCGAGCATGCACGCGGAGAACGCTACCCTTTTACTCAAAGACGCAATAGAGCCTGTCCCTCCAACCGAAATGAAGATGGGTCTCTAGAGCCTAGTTGCACAGATGCTGTGCAAGGTCAGGGAGGACAAGGAACAAGTCACCCTAGTGGCTCCTTACTGGCCCACCCGGGCCTGGTTCTCGGACCTCGTACTCCTCGTGACAGCCCCTCCCTGGCGAATTCCCCTGAGGAAGGACCTTCTTTCTCAGGTACGGGGCACGCTCTGGCATCCACGGCAAGATTTCTGGAACCTCCATGTCTGGCCCCTGGATGGGATGCGGAAGATCTAGCTGGTCTACCACCTACCATCGTAGACACGTTCAACCAAGCCAGGGCCCCTTCTACCAGGCAACTTTACGCCCTCAAGTGGCGCCTGTTCGCAAATTGGTGTTCTTCCCGGACTGAAGACCCACAGAGGTGCGCAGTTAGGTCAGTGCTCTTATTCCTACATTAGAAGATGGAAGAGAGGCTGTCCCCTTCCACCATAAAGGTGTATGTTGCCGCTATCGCAGCTCACCACGACCCAGTAGATGGCAAGTCTCTGGGTAAGCACGACTTAGTCATCAGGTTCCTAAGAGGCGCCAGGAGGTTAAATCCCTCCCGGCCAAGCCTGTTCCCCTCCTGAGATCTCTCGGTGATCCTCGCCGGTCTTCAGAGATCCCTCTTCGAGCTGCTACAATCAGCCAGACTCAGGGCCCTCTCCCTAAAGACGGCCCTGCTGATCGCACTTGCCTCCATCAAGAGGGTCGGGGAACTCCAAGCGTTCGCTGTCAGCGACATTTGCCTGGAGTTCGGTCCGGCAGACACACATGTGATCCTAAGACCGGGCTATATGCCCATGGTTCCTACCGCAGCCTTTAGAGACCAGGTAGTGAACCTGCAAGCGCTGCCCCGGGAGGAGGCAGGCCCAGCCCCTTCGTTGCTGTGCCTTACGCACCTACGTGGACCGCACGCACAACTTCAGGCGTTCTGAGCATCTCTTTGTCTGCTTTGGAGGACAGCGGTAAGGGAATGCTGTCTCCAAACAGAGGCTCTCCCACTGGCCTACCACACCCAGGTCCGAGCCGGTAGAACTCGGTACACGCTGACGGTCTGACCAGGTGAATCGCTTGCGTCCAGCGCCCTTTCCCTTGGCCGAGGTAAAACAGTGCGCTTTTCCCTCCCAGGAGATCCCACTCACTCGGCTCCCTGGATGACTCCTCCCTAGCCCCGTGGGTCCGCAATTCAGTGGAGGAATTCGCCGACCCAATCCACGACGGGTCTAACATGAATCTAACATGCACTGGGAAAGGTGCTCCACAGATCAGGCCTCCTACGCAGACTCCTCCTATGTGTATTTTCCGTGGTACGATCACCTTACGAGCTGACCTGCGTCTCCCTTAGGCAGTTCCCACTGCCCTCTGGTCGCCGTGTTGTAGCAACTCCCCCCTTCTTCGAGGCTGGATCTACCACCGCGCCATTTTTTTCCCACGTGACCGAAGAGGCCATGTGATGTATTTAGCCACGGTACCTCTCCCTTCCTGGGCAGGTGTGGTCTCCCCCTGAATGAACAGCTCCTGGTCTCAGAGTCTGAGTTGCTTTTCTACCGAGTTCAGGGAAATACCACTACTGTCTGGGAATATTGCTACCATACATACAACTGTAATGAATGAAAAACACTGTGGTATCACCATTATTATGAGGCTTGAGTCTGGGGTAGTACTGTGGCACCTGTGCAACATAGAAATGGCTACAGAAGCTTTTCCCCCTCATTTTACATTTTACATAACATATGAACTTATGAATATGAACTATTTTTGAATAATTTGTTTTATTTTTGTATTTTTATGTACTTTAGTTTAAATGGAATTCACTTTTTTTAACAACCAGGAATGTTCTTTGCAATATTAATAATATAATAATAATTATATAACATCATAGTTTTGATGTATTCATTAAGCCCTTTTGTCTACTAAGAAAACAATGTCAATTTAAAAAGCTGGTGACCTTAAAATTAGAAATTAAATTTGAATTTTGGTAATATTTCAAATGACACACTGAAGAAGACTTTTGGATGAAACGTTTGTTTTAATTCCCCTGATGTAAAAGATTAAATAACTCTTATGAAGACATTTTCAGAGTACAGACCTTCCTTTATTTTAGTTATTTAAAAAGTTGGGACTTGGCACCTGAACTTTCTAGGCAAGAGTGGTGACATTTAGTTTAATATTTAAGAAAAAAAAGTTTGTTCCCTTTACAAAAAGCTTCACTATGATGCTGCGCTGGATATCTCCAGGTTCCAGGAGGCAAAAAGCCATGAGGAAGCATTCGGGCAATTCTTCGCCCGCACTCAGGGGGCGGGGCCGTTGGCCACCCAGTCCCGCCCCGGTCCTGTTAGAAGGGAGGCTCAAAAACAGAGCGTGGCGAGTCATGCTCCCCCTCGTAACGACTGGGGACAGGCTCATCGCCCCCGACAGCCTCCAAAGCAAGACCTCAGGATAGTTATTTCAAAAAGGAAAAAACCCTGACGGTCTTGCGCTCAGCCCATTGGGGGTAGCGCCCCTTGGGACGGAGCGTGCATACCATCCACCCCTCCCTGTACCCTCACGAATCCTCTCCTTTCCCGCCGCCTCTGGTGTTTTGGGAGGCAGCGGCTTCCAACAAAATGTTGGGTGTACCGCTGTTTCCTGCCTTATTACAGGACGTGGAACACCTGACATCCCCTCAACAGGAAGTGTCGAAATTAGTACCCATTTCAGAAAACCTGGCAGCGTGGAAACTTCTTCCCGGTATTTCTATGTGGGCTCTAAGAACAGTAGAAAGAGGCTACAGAATTCAATTCTCTCGCCATCCCCCACGTTTCAACAGCGTGGTCGCCACTTCCGTGAAACCGGAGCAGGCATGTCTACTATGGAAAGAACTCAAAGTCTCTTGGTCAAAGGGGCCATAGAATGTGTTCCCCTTCCAGAGAAAGAGGCAGGCTATTACAGCAAATACTTCCTGGTCCCCAAGAAGGGTGGGGGGGGGGGGGGTCTGATCTTAGATCCTCGAACTGCTCAGTCAGGGTGTTCAAGTCCAAGATGCTAACTATCAAGACGGTCGTGTCACAAGTCCAACATCATGATTTGGCTGGTCACGATCGATCTCATGGACGCATATTTTCTTATAGAAATTCTGCCATAGCACTGGAAGTTCCTGAGGTTTGCTTTCGGGGGCGAAGCCTTCCATTATCGGGTTCTTCCATTCGGCCTAGCCCTATTACCCCGCACATTCACAAAATGCACGGATACAGCACTGGCTCCTTTGTGACCCCGTGGTATCCGCATTCTGAATTAGATCCTAGCGCAGTTCCAAGAACTGGCAGTTAGGCACAGGGATATCGTCTTAGCTCATCGCACACTAGGTGTGTTGTGTTGTCGCAGGCCGCTAACGACAGACGCCTCCATGACGGGCTGGGTAGTGGTCGTCCAGCTTAAAGGGAATGGGAGGGTCGTCAGCTCGATTGTCACATTGACGTCTCGAGTTGATGGCTGTATTTCTGGCCCTGAAATACTTCCTCCAGAGGCTGCCGTGTCTTGGTGCGGGTGGACAACACAACAGCAGTCTCCTACATAAATCATCAAGGAGGTCTACGTTCACGCCAGCTGAATTCCCTGGCACGTCGGATTCTCCTTTGGGCCCAGGGTAAATTCCTGTCACTCAGGGCAGTTTATATCCCTGGATGCCCATATGCTGGAGCAGATTTACTGTCCAGACAGAAAATACAGGCGGGGGAGAGGAAACTCCACCCCGAGGTAGTGGAACAAATCTGGGTGAGATTTTACAGGGCAGAAGAGGACCTCTTCGCCACTATGAACAGCGCAATGTCTCCACTACTTCTCCCTGAGATACCCAGCCCCCCCTGGGTCTGGACGCGATGGCGCATACATGGCCCGGAATGTGTCTGTATGCTTTCTTTTTTTCCCTGGTTTCTCTGCTCCTGGGAGTCTTGGCCAGAGTTCGCCAGCAAGGGTCTTGCCTCTTACTGATAGCGCCGTGCTGGCCAAACAGGGTATTGTTCTCAGAGTTAATATCTCTCCTCGACGGCTCGCCTTGGGCGATTCCGAACAGGAAGGACCTTCTTTCTCAGGCACAGGGGACAGTATTTCATCCCCGACCCGAATTGTGGAACCTTTCATGCTTGGCCCCTGATGGGTACCAACTGAGGTACACAGGGCTTTCTCCTGAGGTTATCGAGACCATTTTAAGTGCTAGAGCTCTCTCCACTTGGAACAAATCTGGGTGAGATTTTACAGGGCAGAAGAGGACCTCTTCGCCATAATGAACAGCGCAATGTCTCCTCTACTTCTCCCTGAGTCACCAACCCCCCTGGAGCTGGACGCGGTGGCGCATACATGGCCCAGAATGCGCCTGTATGCGTTTCCCTCTACTAAAAGTTCATAATGCAGATCCATTTATCTGCCAGATTGCTTCAGTTCTGAACTTTCTGCAGGAAGAACTGTCAGCAGGCACATGTCGGTCGAATGCCAAATTAAATTTGCACCCTCATCCTGACTACTTGCCTAAGGTACCTTTCTCGACCTTACATCCGGTCACACACAAAGCCTTCTGCTCCCTGCCATTTGTAACGCCGGAGCAGGAAAGACTTCACAGACTTTGTCCAGTCTGTGCCCTTCAGACTTATGTCCACCGCACTAGCCTGTGGCGTAAGTCAGGGCAACTATTCGTTTGCACCAAGCAGACTATGTCGCATTGGGTGAAGGATGCTGCTGCCCTTGCCTACGAGGCGCGTGGTCAAGCTTTGCCTGTAGGCATCATGGCTCACTCTACCGGAGGGCTCGCCTCCTCTAAGCCTTGGCCAGAGGGGTCCCTCTGCAGCATCTCTGTGATGCGGCAGGCTGGTCCTCTACGCACACATTCATTAGATTCTACAGCTTGGATGTTCATACCACTCTGGGCTCTTATATCCTTGAGTTGACATCTCAAGCTCAAGTCTGAGCCATCTTACACTCTTGTGAGCACACTGAACAACCGTAGGGGGTCCGGAAAGCCAAAAGGGCTCGGAGCTGACAAAACATTGAGACTGACTCAACCCTGAGATTGTAGAATCTTGCAAATGTATTGGGTTTTGCCCAGCACGCTGCTTTGCATATGTCTGCTAAGGAAGGTGCTGTTGGCCAGTGCCCACAAGGATGCCACACTTCTCATCGAGTGTGCTCGAACCCACAAGGGGGGGGGGGGGGGGGGGGGCACGGCCTGAGTCTGGAAGGCCAAGGAAATGGCGTCAAAGACCCTCAGTTTGGAGACAGCGTTCTCTTTCTGCTGTCCACCAAAGCAGACAAGAGCTGCTCAGAACATCTAGAGCTCTGTATGTGGTCCAAATAGGTACGCAAAGAACGTACCTGACACAGCAACGAAAGCTGGGTCTACCTCCTCCCAGGGCAGCTTGCTTGCAGGTTCACGACCTGATCCCTGAAGGGGGTCATAGGAACCTTGGGCACGTAACCCGGTCGCAGTCTTAGGATGACATGAGTATCTGCCAGACCGAGTGTTGCTGACAGAGAACGCTTGCAGGTCCCCAACCCTCTTGATGGAAGCAAGCACTATCAGGAGGGCCATCTTCAAGGAGAAAGCCTTGAGCTCAACTAAGTCAAGCGGCTCGAAGGGGGGTCTCTGAAGTCCCAAAAGAACCACTGAGAGATCCCAGGAGGGGAACAGGCTTGGCCAGGGAGGATTCAGCCTCCGAGCGCCTCTAAGGAAACTGATAATCAAGTCATGCTTGCCCAAGGACTTGCCATCCACTGTGTCGTGGTGGGCCGTGATAGTGGCTACATACACCTTCAAGGTGGAGGTGGACAGCCTCCCCTCTAACCTCTCTTGCAGGAATGAAAGCCCTGACTGAACTGCGCATCTCTGTGGGTCTTCAGACCAGAAAGAATACCAATTTGCGAACAAGCTATTAGCTTTTACACAAGCTGGGAGACTGGGGCATTGAGAAAGAGAGCCTTGTCAACGTCGTGCAACTCAATCATGTTCAGCCATAGGTGACATTCCTGGACCACGAGGGTGGCCATCGCCTGCACGAGTGCCCGCGCCGTGACCTGCATGGCTCTGAGAGTGAGGTCATTGGCAGAGCACAGTTCCTGCAGCACATTGGGGTCAGGACTACACAAGTGCAGCTTTTTATGTGCCTTGGCTTGGTGGACTTGCAGGAGAGCCATGGCATGCAGGGCGGAGGCAGCCTGTCCAGTGGTGCTGTAGGCTTTCGAAGTTAGTGACAACATCATCCTACAGGACTTGGACGGGAGTACCGGACGATCCCTCCAGGTGGCAACGTTCTCAGGGCACAGGTGGAACGCAACTGCCATATCCATCTGGGGGACCTCCGTGTACCCGTGGGCCGCCCCACCGTCAAGGGTAGTGAGAGCAGATGAGCGAGGAGGTCGGATCTGGGTAGTATATTGTGCCCTCCACGACCTCGTCAGCTCGTCATGCACTTCCAGGAAGAAAGGAAGGGGGGCGTGGCTATGAGTGGTGCCCTGATCTGAGGAACCAATCGACTAGCCGTGAGGGGTGAGGGTGGAAGTTTCCAGTCCAGCCTCGCACTCACAGCGGCCCGGGAAATTGTAGTGGACATCTGAGCGTCAGCCTCAGACTGGGGAAGCAGACCTGAAGGTGGCAGCACAGACGACTCAACAGCACCAGAAGAAGAAAACGGACTGGCCGTGAGGCGAGCTGGTCTTGCATTGGACCCGTATGGAAGCAAACGAGCGTGCTGGGGGGCATGGGTGGTTCCTGGGGATTTACCTGCCGAAACCGAGCCCGTTGCTCTCCCAAAATCGCCTTCATCACTGGCCACGATAGCCTTAATCCTGTAGGAAGAAGGTGTGGCGTGGGGGGCGGCTGAATTGGCTTTCCCTCGGAAGGGAGAAACGTTGCTATGGCTTTGTTATATGAGAACATCTATGTTAGAGCCCTATGCAATGAGAACATAAACCATTCATAAATGCTTCCTCCATGTGATTGCAGCCCAGACACGCAAGGCAGCGCTTATGACCGTCAGGAGTGGAGTGAAAACAGCCGCATCCAGGAACTAAACAGAGGCGGAAAGACATATATAAAAAGAAGCGTCCTGAAAAGGATGTTCAACGCCTGCTGTGTATTGCTCTTTTTTGAATGAAAATACTTTCTTTTAGAGGGGAAAAATACTTCTCTTTTAGAGGTATACAGTCTTTCACAGAAGCGCAGTCGAAGCACCCAGGGGCGTGGACTGCACAGTGTGCAGAGGGAGAAAGCCGTTGGTAACGCGCCGTAGATCCATCAGCAATGCTCTGATAGAGGTGAGCGGAACAGTAGTGAGACTCAGCTTGCTTCTGCACAACCGCTCGGCTCTGAAGAAAAAATCTGATTGACAGACACACGCCCACTTCCCTTTATACCTGTATATCCGGGGGTGGGACTCATTGGCCTTTTCTCAAGTTCAGAGGTATGCGAGGCTTTCAAGAAAGACCCCTTGTGTCACTACATTCGACACAACGTCGAGTGAGTAACAGAAGGGGAAATTGATTTTAGCACTAAACCTTGCAACGAGCGCTCATAAACATGGAACAGATTTCAAAATTTACACTGAAAAAATGACAGTTGCAAGAAACCACTTCAGAAACCCCTTATTTGTAATCGTACGGCTATTGTAACCACAGCTTGATTCTTACAAAAGCCTATCGTACAACTTCAGCAGACTTTTAGTTCATGCATATCCTGCTTCATATTCCATTTATAATAATTTTGGGTGCTTTTTTAAATTATAAAGTTAGGCAGCATCAACTGCTATTGTATCGATAAAACGGCCTGCGATATTCATTAAAACATCTCCTTTTGTGTTCTGCATGATGAAGAAAATCATCTCGGGTTACTTGTGTAACCCTTGAACCCTGAAAAAAGCGGAACGAGATGCTGCGCTGCTAAGCGCTATGGGGAAACAATCTTATTGTGAGCTGCTCTGAACATGTGTGTAACATGTCAATGAAATTGACTGGAATTTATAGCCTCGGTTGGTGAGATCATTGGACGCACCTGTGGCCAGGCTATAAATAGGAGGCGTCTCCAGAGTGTCGTCAGATTATTTTTCTGAAGAGCGGTCCTGGGACGTCCCAGTGCGGCAAAAGAAGCGCAGCATCTCGTTCCGCTTTTTCAGGGAACAAGGGTTACACAAGTAACCCAAGACGTTCCCTTTACAAAAAGCTTCACTTTGATGCTGCGCTGCTAAGCGCTATGGGGAACGAAATGCCCACGCCGCCGCACTGGGGCTGTCCGGACCCCTGATCGTTGTGAAGTGTTTTCACAGAACGCGAGAGGTTCCAGACATGAGCTTAAGATGTCGACTCAAGGGCATAAGCCCGGAGTAGCAGAACGTCTAACACCATAAAATCCGAAGAGTGTGTGCGGAAAGGACTAGCCTGCCGTATCACAAACCTGGTTAGACATGAGCTTGAGATGTCGACTCAAAGACATAAGAGTCCGGAGTAGCGGAGCATCTAGCCCACAAAGTCAAAAGATGAGTTTGAGAAGCCGATCCAAGGGCTCTAACTCAAAAGTTCGTACCATGAACTTGGATTTGGCATGAGCCTGGGATGTCGACCCAAGGACATAGTCCGGGGTAGCAAAACATCCTAGCCCATGTAGAAAATTGTAGAATGTGCGTGGAGAGGACCAGCCCGCCACGTCACAAACTTGTTCCTGCATGAGTTTGAGATGTCGACTCGAGGACGTAAGAGCCCGGAGTAGCATGAACATCCAAACTATAGAATTTAATGAATGTGTGCGGAGAGGACCAACCTGCCGCATCACAAACTTGCTGCAGAGGGACCCCTCTAGCCAAGGCTTTAGAGGAAGCGACCCCTCTGGTGGAGTGAGCCCTGACACCTACTGGCGAAGCTTGACCGCGCGCCTCATAGGCCAGGGCAATAGCATCCCTCACCCAATGTGACATAGTCTGCTTAGTAGTGGCCGCCCCCCTGTTGCGGCCCCCATAGCAAACAAACAATTGCCTTGATTTACGCCACTGGCTTGTGCGGTGGACATAAATCTGAAGGGCACGGACTGGGCAGAGTCCGTGAAGTCTTTCCTGCTCCGGCGTTAAAAACGGCGGGGAGCAGAAGGCTTCTAAAGTGACAGGATGTATTGTCGAAAAAGGAATTTTAGGAAGGTAATCAGGGTGAGGATGCAAAATTGCTTTGGCCATACCGGGGGCAAATTCTAAACAGGTCGGCAGAATAGACAGAGCCTGTAGATCCCCAATCCTCTTAAGAGAGGTAATAGCCATAAGGAAGACCATCTTGAGAGTCAGAAGTCTGTCAGACGCTGACTCCAGAGGTTCAAAAGGGGTCTTGACCAGAGCCTCCAGGACTATTGTTAAGTCCCACGAAGGAGTTCTGGCCCTAACGGGAGGCCTCAGTCGCCTGGCTCCACGAATGAAGCGGGCGAGTAGAGGATGTCTCCCTAAAGGCACCCCGTCAATCAAGGCGTGGCAAGCCAAAATGGCGGCCACATAAACCCTGAGAGTAGCGGGGCAGATGCCTGCTGACAGTTTTTCCTGCAGAAACTCCAGAACTGAAACAATTTGGCAGTTAACTGGATCTGTATCATGTGAACTGCACCACCTTTCGAAGACACCCCATTTATTGGTGTAAATTCTTCTGGTGGAGGGAGCCCTAGCACTAAGAATGGTTTCAATAACCCCAGGCGACAGCCCTGTGTCCCTCAGTTGGTACCCTTCAGGGGCCAAACGTGAAGTTTCCACAATTCGGGCCGGGGATGAAATATTGTCCCCTGTGCTTGAGACAGAAGGTCCCTCCTGTCCGGAATTGCCCAGGGCGAGCCGTCTAGGAGAGACATCATCTCTGAGAACCAAACCCTGTTCGGCCAGCGAGGCGCTATCAATAAGAGGCAAGACCCTTGCTGGCGAACTCTGGCCAGGACTCCCGGGAGCAGAGAAACCGGAGGGAACGCATACAGGCGCATTCTGGGCCATGTATGCGCCATCGCGTCCAGACCCAGGGGGGCTGGGTGACTCAGAGAGAAGTAGAGGGGACATTGCGCAGTCTCTTGAGAGGCGAAGAGGTCCACTTCGGCTCTGTAAAATCTCTCCCAAATCTGTTGTACTACCTCGGGATGGAGTTTCCACTCGCCCGATGGTAAGTTTTGTCTGGACAGAAAATCTGCTCCCACATTCAGGCGTCCAGGGATATAGACTGCCCTGAGTGACAGTAACTTGCCCTGGGCCCAAAGGAGAATCCGACGTGCCAGCAAATTGAGGTGGCGAGAACGTAGGCCTCCTTGATGATTTATGTAGGAGACTGCTGCTGTGTTGTCCACCCGCACAAGGACATGGCAGCCTCTCAAATGTTGGAGAAAGTATTTCAGGGCCAGAAATACTGCCATCAGCTCGAGGCGGTTTATGTGCCAATCAAGTTGATGACTCTCCCATTCCCCTTGGGCTGGACGACCACTTAAGACCGCACCCCAACCCGTCAGGGAGGCGTCTGTCGTAAGCATCCTGCGACGACACAACGCACCAAGAGTGGGACCCAAGGTGAGAAACCGGGGTCTGAACCACATAGAAAGGGAACGAAGCACTGGGCGCGTAACCCTTATTTGCCTGAGGGGACTGGCCCTTGGATGAAACCCCCTGGCTTTTAGCCACAGCTGAAACGGTCTCATATGGAGAAGGCCCAAAGGAATCACCGTGGACGCAGACGCCATGAGACCTAATATTCGTTGGAACTGAAGAACAGTGCAACATTGACCTAGCCTGAGAATGCTCAGGGAGTTCTGAATGGAGATGACACGAGCGGGAGACAACTGTGCCTGCATCGTGATCGAATTCCATATAACCCCTAGATAGGAAATTTTCTGGGTCGGGGAAAGAACGCTCTTTTTGGCGTTGAGTCTCAGACCCAGAGAACCTAGATGAGCCAAGACGATATCCCTGTGCTGAACTGCCAGTTCTTGAGACTGGGCTAGGATCAGCCAGTCATCTAGATAATTCAGAATGCGGATGACCTGGAGTCGCAACGGAGCCAGTGCTGCATCCATGCATTTCGTGAATGTGCGGGGTGATAGGGCTAGGTCGAATGGAAGGACCCGATACTGGAAGGCTTCGTCCCCGAAAGCGAACCTCAGGAACTTCCTGTGCTGTGGCAGAATTCCAATATGAAAGTATGCGTCCATGAGGTCGATCGTGACCAGCCAATCGAAACGTTGGAACTGAGACACGACGGACCTGACTGTTAGCATCTTGAACTTGAGCGTCTTGACCGAGCGGTTCAAGGCACGAAGATCTAAGATGGGACGCAACCCCCCCCCCCTTTCTTGGGGACCAGGAAGTATCTGCTGTAATAGCCAGACTTTTTCTCTGGAAGGGGAACATGTTCTATGGCCCCTTTTTCCAAGAGATTTTGCAGTTCTACCTGAAGCAGAAATGCCTGTTCCGGGCTTACGGTAGTGGAAACCACGCCGTTGAAGCTCGGAGGGCGGCAAGCGAACTGAATTCTGTAGCCTTTTTCTACTGTTTTTAGAACCCACATAGAAATACCTGGCAGAAGTTTCCACGCTGCCAGGTTCTCTGAGATGGGAACTAATTTCAAGACTTCCTGTCGAGGGGGTGTCGAATGTTCCGTGTCCTGGATTATGGCAGGGAGCAACGGTACATTCAACATTTTGTTGGAAACCCCTGTCACCCGAAACACCAAGGGTGGCGGGAGTGAAGAGGTTTCGTGAGGGTATCGGGAGGGCCAAAGTGAATGATACACGCGCCCCGTCCCGAAGGGAACTACCCTCACAGGGTTGGATACAAGACCGTCAGGGCTTCTTTCTCTTGGAGATACAAGCCCTGAGGTCTTGTTTGGGAGGTTGCTGAGGGCGACGAGCCTGTCCCCAATCTCTGCGAGGGGGAGCACGACTTGCCACGCTCTGTTTCTGAACCTCCCTCCTAACAGAATCAGGGCGAGACTGGGTGACCGACGGCCTCGCCCCCTGAGTGCGACGAGGAAGGAATTGCCCAAAGGCTTCCTCATGGCTTTTTGCCTCCTGGAATCTGGAGATAACCGTGTTCATGGCGTCTCCAAAGAGACCAGAAGGCGAAACTGGGGCATCAAGGAGGAAAGCTCTGTCCTTATCCTTGATGCCGGATAGATTAAGCCATAAGTGCCTCTCAGTGCTAACCAAAGCGGACATAGACCGGCCAATAGCACGGGCTGACTGCTTGGTGGCACGGAGAGACAAATCCGTAGCTCGACGAAGTTCAGAAAAAGCTTCGTCGTCGAGGCCTCTTCCAGCACTCAAATCTTTTAGTAGGTCAGCCTGGTACGCCTGCAAGACAGCCATGGTGTGCAGCGCAGCACCAGCCTGACCCGTCGCTTGATATGCTCTCCCGACCAGCATGGAGGTTACCCTGCATGGCTTAGAAGGGAGAGCAGATTTATTAAGCGACGATGCCGAACCCGGCGAGAGATAACCCGCAAGTGTCTCTTCGACCGGTGGCATCTTTAAATACCCTCGCGCCTCAGCGCCCACGATAGTCGAATATATTGACGTCGAGGGCACGTGAATGCGCGAGGTATAAGGTTTATTCCAAGAACGAGAAAGCTCGTCATGGAGATCATCAAAGAAGGGAAGGGACTGATGAGGTGTTCCCTTCCCTTGGTCACCAGACAGAAATCTGTCCTCTAACTTAGAGCGCTTGGGGGGAACTTGGTCACGTGGCCAGTCTATTTGAAGCCTGGCCACCGCGCGAGTAACCACATCGAGCAGCTCCTCCGAAGATTTAGAATCGCGATTGGAGCGCTCAGATGTGGTTAACTCGGAATCTGACCCAAGGGAATGGAGGTCCCCCTCGTGAACTGAAGAGGCGAGGGACCAGCAGGATCTGGGGAGAGAGCGAGCGAAAGGGGCGAACCCGTCTCTCACTCCTCAGCCAGATCCATGCGAGAGCCCCACGAATGAAGTGTGGGTGCCGGCTCTCGGAAGTAAGCAAGGCGAGCGCGAAGCATCCCGACCGAAAGTAGGTCGCAATGCGCGCACCCGCCCTGTTCCAACGCGAGAGTAGCGTGCTCTTCCCCCAAGCAAACAAAGCAAAATTGATGCGTGTCCCGACATAGAACGCTGACAAGGAAACACGCATTGTCTGCCCTGTTTTTCCGCCATTTTCCCCTTTTTCTTTTTTTTTTTTCTTTTATATATATATATATATATATATATATATATATATATATATATATATAAAAAGAGAGAAGGAAGGAAAAGACTTAGATTTTTAAACAATTTTCTAACAAGAGTTTTGTGAAAACACACAGAGAGAAAGCTCTGAAGAAAAATGTCTGACGACACTCTGGTGACGCCTCCTATTTATAGCCTGGCCACAGGTGCGTCCAATGATCTCACCAACCGAGGCTATAAATTCCAGTCAATTTCATTGACGTGTTACACACATGTTCAGAGCAGCTCACAATAAGATTGTTTCCCCATAGCGCCTAGCAGCGCAGCATCAAAGTGAAGCTTTTTGTAAAGGGAACCACATACACACTTTTGTATTTATGAGAACTAAATTTTGAGTTTCAGAGTATGTGGTAATAGAGAGTGTTGATGAGAGGCGTAAACAGCTAAATCATGTGTTTTCAGATGAAGGGCCCTATTTTAAGCATGCAAGCGCTAAGCGCAGCACAATGCCTTAACTCATAATCACAAAGTCAATGGGCCTGGCCATTAAGTTTTGGCATTTTCATGTAAGTGTGAGTTTAGTGTAGGTGCAAGTGGGTGCAAGACGAAACCATGCATGCAAGGTGGTAATCTGGTCAATGGAGGTTCATCTCCAGTCATATTATACAGTCCATTCCCTGTCAAGCACCAGCGATATAAACAAAGACAGTACATGTATACGAATTTGGTAGTGTAAATGGACAGTATCCAATGAATTGGAAGAATAAAAACATGGATTTACATTATTTTGTGCGTCCTGTTAAATGGGACACGTTCCTGTTATACGCATGGAAAATGTGGTTCAGGATATTGATGTAGGCTCTGTTAAAATATATGTTTTATTAATCATTTTCATCTACAGACTCACAAATCATGGCTAGTATTAAAAGTGATTGTATCGGAACGCACTTCACTTCTACCAGTCGTCATACATTTCAGGTATTGAAATACGAAAAAATTTAACATTTCTAAATTTAAATTACACTTCAAACAAAAATATAATCAAAATAACAAAGTGGTCAAAAAATCATACCAAATCCAAAAATTTTACTCTCTTCTTCTTCCACCGGCCCCTTTTGCAGAGACTTAACAATAAAAATTATAATAATTGAAAAAACCATGACCACCATATTTTTTTGCTTGCAAATTACTTGATGTTCTATACTTTCAGAATTTGGACATGAACTTTATTACCACCTGCTGGTGGAATTTCCAAACTGCAAATGCAGGAACTGAATTTGGACTTTGCGCTGAGTTAAGAGGTGGTATTGAAACATCTTAACACAACGACCAAATTCTTTGGAAAATAGCTAATTGCACTTCAATTACATACAATACAACCCCAGTAGCGCAAACACTCCCACCCACGCCCACTTGCGCTTTACACTGACAGATGTCAACAGAGAATGACCATACTAGTTTTAACTGACAAAGTCTATGGTAACTCAGATAACTGGTCTGTACAATTGTGGTGAGAAGAATATCATCTTAGGCAGGTGATTTTAATGTTGTGGCTCATCAGTGTATATGACTTCCTTGTAGGGATAAAATTACATGAATACAATTTTAAATATTTAAATATATTAAATAATATTTTAAATAATTTAAAATAGGGCTGTGACTTTGATGTGCTACTTCAGAACAATTTCTTATAAAAGTAATAGTAATATTAAAAACTAATAACTAAGACTAAAAAATATCAAAATATCTTCATTTGTGTTCTGTAGAAGAAAGAAAGTCATATAAGTTTGAGATGACATAAGGGTAAAGACATTTTATGGTGAGCTATTTTTCTTAGCATGGGTTATGATGAAACATATTTAATATCGCTGAGCCTCATATTTCTGGAGTGAAACATCGTTATAACGGCTGAATATCTGGGGAATTTGTCATGTGCATCGCAGGGTCTCGCTGTATTGTCTTTAATGGCGATCACACAATAAAAGCAAAACTGGCACATTTGCAATTCTAATGAGCCACTCAACAAGTCCGGAAAGCCGAGGAACAGCCAGTGCTCTCCTCCGGGATATCATCTGCCTTACTGGAAAATAATGACACAACAATCATCGCCATGGATACCACGCAATATCCCACAAGAAAGCAATGGAAGGGATATGAATACATGAGCTCAGAGGACAAAATGAATTATTATGGAGATTAGGCTGATATGAGTCTAATGAGTCTTCCAGCTTTTCCGAAAGAGCTCGTATTCCTTCCAAAGAGTACGCTCGGAGCTCAACACCTGTCCAGAGTGGGTTTCAGCAGCTTCCACTTTTCTAGCTCACTACAGACAGCCAAATGCTCACAGAACAACACAATGTCAAATAAAACATTACACAGTGTTAACAGTAAAAACAATGACAAGCTCACTTATAAATGATGAAATCATTTACATGAAGCCCATCTGTCACACTGTCCTACTGAAGCATATATATTTGATAATACATGCTCCAGATATTAAGTACAATTCATTATACTGCAGAAAGATTTTTACAATCTAAATGATTATGTTTTGAGTGTTTTGCTTGAAGAAGTGTTTCACATAAAAGTGTTGACACCAAAAACACACACGAAACAGCTCGTTAAAAGTTAAAAGTATGGTGTATTCCACAAATGCATGATTTTCTTTTTTCCTTGGTAAACAAAAGGAGATGATTTTTGCTGTTCTTGGGGACCACGTGATGAGCTGGATAAGATGGTGGCATAGACCGATTCTCCTCACCCAGTACTGTTTATTTGGTCGGTAATATCCGCTGAAACAACCCCTTTTTATTCATTTAGTTAAATTTAACTCCTTTTGGGACAGGATGGCTGAATCGAACAAAATAACCTTGTCTAATGCTTTGTAGAGCAAAGGAAATCGGCCCGATATGGAAGCCATTGCAAAGTCAGTGTTGGAGAGGCAGCGTGACTACCTTGAATCATGCTTTGGCCAACTTCAACAGATTGCAAAAGATACGTAAGGGAAATCATGTGCTATCCAGACCCATTTAGTGGCCTTGTCTGAGAGCATTGGCACCACAAATGCAGAGATGGGGGAGATGTAAAGGACAATTCACAGTTGCTAGCTATCCAAGATGCAATGTTATAACAGATGCAGCTTAAGCAAGCAGACATGGAAGACAGGAGCTGAAGGTGCAACATTCACATCACAGGCTTGACAGAAAGGTCTAGTGCCATCCAATTCCTCACACTGTGTTTCCCTTACCTTGGCAACCTCCAGGCCAAAATAATGCACGCTCATTGAGTGTACAATGATTTTCAACATCCTCTGCTTCACTGCCTGCCAAGCATTTCTTCGTGCTGCTACGAAAAATATTCTCATGGTTGATGGTTGGAGGGTGAGATTTTTGCCAGACTATAGCAGCTACACACTTAAATGCCACCTAGCCTCTCAGGCAATGGATAGCGCACGAGCCAAGGGGGTGGAATTTTTCCTCATTTATCCTAATAATCTCCATCCCTGAATTGGCTACATCACCTCTCTACATCATACTCTCCTCTACACCAATATAGCTAGTGTGTGGTGGGTGTTCTGGCACACTATGGCTGCCTTTGCATCATCCAGATGGATGCTGCACACTGGTGGTGGTTGAGGAGTTTCCCCCTATACTATGTAAGGTGCTTTGAGTGCCTAGAAAAGCGCTAAATAAATTTAAGGAATTATTATTATTGTTATTATTATTAGTTGTGTTACCAGGGAAACTCATTAGTCTTTGTAATGTTTTTTGTCACACTTTGGGAAATGCTCACAGTGCTTAGCAATGTCTGCCGAGGAGAGGGTCGTTTCTATAGCTTAGAGACCATATATGCAACTTCAATGAATGTGGCTGTTAGCAATTTATTGTTGTATTTAGATTGTCGGGGGTTGCTGTGAGAACAGTGCATGATGATCATGGGTGAACTATCTATTCTAGTTTGGAATTATGATGGGTTGAATGTAAGAAAGAAAACTGATCTTATGCTTTTGCAAAAAACTCAATTGATGAGTATAGAGTCTGGATGTATCACTAGTAAATTTGACCATATTATTGCTTCCTCCATGGCTGGAACAAAAACCAAAGGTGTGGCCATTGTTTGCAGATTCAACCTTAAAATTACATTGTTGGATATATGGGTGGATGGGGCAGGCAGAATTGTTATTGCTAAAATGAAATTATACAGCAGAAAAGTTGCTCTTATATCTATGTATGTGCCAAATACATTTGATAAATATTTCTATGATACATTAACACAAAATATGCAAGAATTGAATAATTATTTGTTTGTAGTAGGAGCAGATATGAACGCAGTAGCAGATATGAATGCAGTATGGGATGTAAATTATGATTGTTCAAATTCAACTGCTTCCAGGGAGCATGCTGGATATCACCTTCTGGGCCAAATCCTGACTTTTGGCGATCCATTCTTGCCTTATTAGTGCTCGGAGTTGATCCCAATTTATGGCCTTCTGCTTGTACACTCGTCTTTTGAGGATTGACCACAAGCTCTCTATGGGATTAAGACCCGGGGAGTTGCCTGGCCACGGATCCAAAATTTCAATGTAATGATCTCTGAGTAACT
This sequence comes from Moxostoma hubbsi, assembly GCA_032164185.1. Classification (NCBI taxonomy): domain Eukaryota; kingdom Metazoa; phylum Chordata; class Actinopteri; order Cypriniformes; family Catostomidae; genus Moxostoma; species Moxostoma hubbsi. Next base: position 39,688,321 of record JAVLUX010000025.1, on the reverse strand, counting down.
TCATTATCACTCTTGCCATGTGACACGGTGCTCAATCATGCTGGAAAATGCAGGAAACATCACCAAATTGCGCCTGGATCTTTGGGAGAAGTTGCTCTTGCAGGACGTTTTGATACCATTCTTTATTCATGGCAGTGTTTTTGGGCAGAATTGTGAGAGCCCAATCCCTTGGATGAAAAGAAACCCCACACATGGATTTTCTCAGGATGCATCACTGTTTGCATGACACAGGACTCATGGTAGCGTTCATCTTTTCTTCTATCGATTTTCCAGATGTCCCAAACAGTCGGAAGGGGGCTTCATCAGAGAAAATATTTTTTGCTGTCTTCTGCTGTCCAATCCTTACACTTCCTGCAGAATTTCAGTCTGTCCTTGATGTTTTTCTTGGAGAGAAGTGGCTTCCTGCTGCCCTTCTTGACACCAGGCCATTGACCAAAAGTCTTTGTCTCACTGTTACGATATTATGTGACCCCAAGATGTGCGACTTTGGTGTTCTTTGTAGTTTCTTTTGTATTGTTTCTGCCGCTGTCCGTTTTTACTTTCTTTTTCGCAGGTGACGTGCTGACTGGTTCGTCTCTGCTGTCAATCATCTGAGAAGAGGGTTTTGACGTGCTGACATCTGAAAGCGAGATCCAGTAATATGGCTACCGGGAACTATAAAAGGACACGAACGCACCCGAGAGGGGGGGGGGGGGGGGGGGGGTCTCTTGTTTGTGAACTTCAACTTGTGCGTTTGGTATTTTCTGTTATGCTTGATAAATTATTAAGCTCTGTTAATGCTTAATTTGTCATGTGAGAACACGTTATTTTGCCGTCCTATTTTTCCTTATTTGAATATTTGAGAGCGGCAACACTGTGTTTTGAGATGGTTAAAGGAAAGAGGGACAGGTAAGATGTCACGTGACGTACATTGCACACACCTAGGTTTACCTTTTGTTTAAACACACCAGGTTTAGGGGGGCATGTGCCATTCGTTGTAATTTTTGTTTTTGATAGGTAAGGTAGAGAAGTATACGACGTCTCGGGCGTCAAAGACTTTTTCTTTCTACATTTTTCTTTTTGTATTAGTTAGATTAGTTGAAAATGGGTTAGAAAGATTCTTTTTATTTTATTTGAGTTGGCACTGTCCAATTATTCCCTTTTTCCTTCCCAGGTCTGGGATAATAATATAGTTTGCTGGTTTGTTTATGATTTCTTTTATTTATTATAAATAACAACCAATTGTTTCAGTTGTTTTTTTTCTTCTATATATATATATATATATATATATATATATATATATAGATAGATAGATAGATAGATAGATAGATAGATAGATAGATAGAGATAGATAGATAGATAGATAGATAGATAGATAGATAGATAAATCTGTTGGCCAGTTGTTGCACACAATAAATGTGTTCAAACGTTCTGCTGCTTTTGGGTTTCACATACTTTCCCAGTGTTCTACTAGCAAATATTGTCGACGGGTGATATAATGTTCCCCTTCTAACTTCCTAGACTTTTAAAAACAGTGAAGGGACGTAACACTCACTCTCCGTGCAGATGCACTCACACCAACCTGCTGCCAATATTGAGCAAGCTCTTCATTTGTGGTGACATGATTCCATAGCTGACTCCTCAGGAGGAGACGGTCCTGGCACTTGCTGGACACTCTGGGATGTCCTGAAGCCTTCACAGCAGTTGAACCTCTCTCCTTGAAGTTCTTGTTGATCCGGTAAATGGTTCTTTCAGGTGCAATATTATTTGCAGCAATTTCCTTGCATGTGAGGCCATTTTGATGCAAAGCGATGATGGCTGCACATCTTTCTTTAGAGGTAACCATTGCTAACAAAAACACAATGATCTGTCTGCTCTTATAAACTCATCAGAATGATAGAGTGATTTTACCTGACTAGTACGCATTCACACTTTCCCAGGTGCTGCTGATATGATCAGTGAAATTATGTTAGCTGGTCATTTTGTGCCAGGGCCAAAAAAACTGTGACATTTGGGTTTTTGTGATTAAAGTAAAAAAAAAAATTGGCAAATTAAGCTTTTTGCAATTATTTAAAATGCATCTGATCACTCTGCACAATAATCTAGAAACATTGTGAATCAACACCACAACAACTGAAAACAGCAGAAAACTTTGTGAAACACAAAATGTATGTCACTGCCAATACTTTTGGCCACGGCTGTACTATGACTGGATTATTTACATCATTTCTTTCTAGATTTGTCTTTCTTTCTTTGTTTTTATGGGGACAAAGATATTGTTAATGCATTGTTAACTGAATATTAACAACACATAACTGCAACATATAACTTGTAAAAGTGTGACGGGGGCTTTGTATCAGCCAATCACAGTGTTAAAATATAGTTAAAGGCCTCAAATTTCCTCATGAGGATGAGTAAATGATGACTGAATTTTTATTTTTGTTTGAACTATTCCATTAAATCACTCAGTTCCTCAATGTTCAATCCTGCTAGCAGCTCTGTTGACAGCACTATGTGTGTTTATGTTTCTACCATTGTTGCACATCTTGTCAGTAAAATTTGTCCCCTTTTTTCTTGGCAAAATGGCTCAAACACTAGTTACGAACCATTTCAAATAGCAATGTTTGCAGCTGGATTGATGTGTGGGATTTCACCCAACTATTCCAAGGCGTTTTCTCTGCATTCTGTATGATTTAGAGCATTGTCCTGCTGTCCCAATCCTCTTGCTTGTTTCAAGACATAATTGGCAGAGATTTTTCTGTACTTAACAAAATTTTTCCACTAACTTTATGAGTTTTGCAGATGATGCTGCCATTCACATTTACTCTAGGTACTGTGTGTTCATTTCATATGCTGTGTTGGTCTGAGCCAAACATACTGCTAACTAGAGACCCAAAAGTTCAATATTGGTTTCATCTCACAATAGAATCTCAGTGTAAATTATTGTCTCAAATGGCTGAAATGTGCTGCAGATGTTCTTCAACAATAGCGTTCTTATGAACTTCTGAAATGTTCCATCATGCAGGACTGTAAGTGAGTTAGTGTTGCCCATTGGCACTGACTGTGATTTCACCAAGTACAAGTTGTTTCTAGATCAACAACATACCTAACAACCAATCAGATTTGAGGGTTAGGTCTAGGGTGTGGATGGAACTTGCAAGTCATTCAATCAAACTAAGTCCAAACACATTAAATTAATGAATTAATTACCGCTGTGCTGCAGTAATATGTTCAGCTGTTTTGTGTGAAGTGTTTAGTGCTTTATTAAATGCTATGTCTCCACGGTAATGTGCTCAACAAGCCACACAATAAAATGTGCTGATTGACGGTCTCAGACGCAGAGGTAACTGAGATTTATCTTCCGCCACCTGGACTGAGAGTCACTACGCCACCAGGAGGATTTAGAGCGCATTGGGAATTGGGCATTCCAAATTGGGGAGAAAAATAAAAACACAGGCCCTTAACATTTCCTTAGTTTACAAATTTTTAACCATAACTTGAACTGCACAAAAATAAGTAATTCTGGCATTATATTCAAGATGTTAGTCAGAGGGGAACTGGCCCCCACAGAGAGTCTGGTTTCTCCCAAGGTTATTTTTCTCCATTAATCAACATCTTAGAGTCTGGTTTCTCCCAAGGTTATTTTTCTCCATTAATCAATATCTTATGGTTTTGTGTTCCTTCCCACAGTTGCTTTCAGCTTGCTCACTGGGGTTATTAATACAATTATTATTTAAAGACTTATTTTTAAACACAATTATTTTATCAAACTACACAATGATGATTCACTGACATAATAGACATTACAGTTTTATCGTCTGTTAATGCCTGATCTTCTGTAAAGCTGCTTTGAAATTATGTGAGTTGTGAAAGGAGTTATACAAATAAAAATGACTTGGCGTCAAACATCAAATGTTTTTGTAGGTAAATTTATGGAGATAATTATTTGTATTTATTTAAAGTATATTGGTGCATATCAATGAAAATGAATCATTGTGTTAATAGTTTTGTTAAAATCATGCCTTGATTATTCATCTAGACGATTATTACTGTATTTTGTTGAATCTACTTGGCTACAATGGCTTAAAAAAATTTTTTTTTTACCTCTGATTGAAAAGAAAATGACCCTTTTTAAACATTCCAGGGCAAATTCCTTAACAATTATCTAAATATCAAATATAATCAAAATGCAAAATGCTATATATATATATATATATATATATATATATATATATATATATATATATATATATATATATATATATATATATATATATATAGCATTTTGCATTTTGATAACAACTACACATCGTTTTAAGGCAAGTTCTGGACAGATCCACAGTTGTTCTATATTTTCCCAGCTTCTTAATATGGACTTCACAGCTTTGCATGTTTTCTCATATTCTTGCCCTGACTGGTATGTTTGAAGAATGTTGAGTCAAATGTGTGGGTAATGTGCATGCTGACAGTCACAGATGGATTTATACTGAGATCACATAAACAACTTCAGCTCCACACAGGACCCACAGAAGTCATTCAAATGCATCATCAAAGCAAGAGCTAGAATACTTGCACATCGGGATGCAAAAGGTACAGGTACTAGTTCATAATAAAATCAAAAAGATGCAACCTTACCAGTTTTTCAGTAGAATAAAGTAATGACTCAATTCGGCCTGTGTTCATGAATGATCGAAACCTTTCTTTGTCAAAATGTGCATCTTGGTGAGGTATTATTATACACATAGTTTTGTCTCAAGTGAACGTAAACAGGTGGGGATTTGTGCATTTAGCATGCAGTGTAAATGCAGAATGACAGACCAAAGACTATGAATATTTATATTCATATTTATCTTTTTAAAAGAGTTTAATGGAAACAGTCAACCTGATCTCATGAAACTCAAAAAAATTTGACCCCTCAAAATAAAACTTATGTACTTTAATTACATGTAAATTGTCCATACAAATAAATCACATAAATCCAATGAAAGCTTTACATTACTATTATGTTTTCAATTTACATTCATTTTACAAGAATGAATTAAATAAATGTTATAATGGATGGGAACTAGGATTTATGTGTGTCATACAAAAACTCTATTAATTTCAAATTACTAAATGCTTTATTCTGTATTCATTATTTTTTATTAGAATCTATCAATAACTGGATGTTCACAACATTTGCACAGGTTCACAAACATTTATTTTGTTCAAATTGCTCCAGATGAGACATATCAAACATGAAAGCTGATAAAAAAGGTCATGTAACAAAATTGCTGTTTTGCACAAATGAAATACTTTAGAAATAAAGGCAGCCCAACTGTTAAGTATATATTATTCTCAACTTTGTGCTTCCTCAAACTGTAACATCCAATCCAATAGGGATTTTTTAATCACCTAAGGTAGTTTTAAAGAAAGAAAATACAAAAAATGCTTAAAATGTTATTATGTAGATTTTCATCACAGTAAACAAGGAATCAAACAAAAAGATTATTTTTCAAATCATGGACTAATTAGCCATCACTCACGGTAACATTCAACAAACACTACTTATTCTAAATGTTGTGCCTCCACCAAAAACTGGAATATCCAGTGCAGTTGAAACATGGTTGATTCTCCCTTTCCCCCAAAACTAGTTTGAGGAGAAAAGAAAAAAAGGGTGCAATAAAATCTTAAGAACTCAATGTTATACAGTGAGTTCCCACAAAATTGTAAATTCTGTTGTCATTTACTCACCCTTATGTTGTTCCAAACCAAATAGATAATGTTGGGCAGATTGTTAGGGACTGACAGACTCTGAATATCTTATTCACTTTCATTGTACAAAAAAAAAAAAAAGATCCAATGAAAGGGATTGTTGACAAAAGGGACAGTTGCTATCAATCCGTTCAACATCTCTAGCACTGCACTCAACAATCGCTGCACATTTTCAATTTTGTACCAACTCAAAAACCAACACTTCAAGTACAGTACGACAGTACAAAAAAATTGTTTATTGCAACATTCTTTGAAATACATCCCTTTATGTTCTGCAGAACAATAAAAGTGGGTTTAGAACAACATGAGGTTGAGATAATTCATTACATTCATTTTTGGGTGAACTGGAAAAAGAGAGAGTAGTTTAACAACCAAAAGGTTACACACTTAAGCTCTAAATATCAACAACACTTACTTTACTTACTGTGAACAGCGCTGAAATGATTAGTCGACGTTATCGACTACGTCGACAATGAAAAATTGTCAACAAAAATTTTCATTGCTGAACAGTCGTTTGATCTAATTTAATGTAACATGAGATTGTGGCACGGTGGAGGGCGGGACCGGGGCGTGATTACGCACGCCCGGTCCCGTATTAGGCTAATTAAGACGTCAAGAGGGATAAAGGCCACTCACAGACGGCGATCGAGAGAGAGAGCTCAATTAAGGACATGTCCGTCCTCTTATGTGTTTGTCTTTTGAGTTCCTCATTAAACCTATTATTTATATGTTAAGCCGGTTTCTTGCCTCTTCCTTGCCCGTGACCTTGAACTTCTTTACAGAGATTATGTTAAACTGTAATGATGAGAGCAGCACCGCAGCTCGTGCAAGACTGAGGAGAGGACGAATTACACAGATCACCGTCCAGATGCACTCTAAACTTTCCAAACTGCTTCAGGTGATTTAGATCGCAAAGTACAAGGGAATTATACAAAAAACAAAACAAATAAGTAAATACAGAAGCGCACTCATTGTGGCATAAGTGGTGTTGGATCTGCCGTTCCACTGAAGCAAAACTTGTGTGCTGAGTGTCTTTAATAATAAAAATTGATCAATTGTCACACATTATACATACATTTCTGCATATATACAGTGAAATTATTTATTTTTTACATATCCCATCTAAGCTGGGGTCAGAGTGCAGGGTCTGCCATGATTCGGCACCCCTGGAGCAGGTAGGATCAAGGGCCTTGCTCAAGGGTCACACAGTGGTGTCTTGGCGGTGCTGGGGCTTGAACCCCCAACCTTCTGGTCAGTAACCCAGAGCCTTAACCGCTGAGCCACCAGCGGTCAGTCCAGATCGGGAACAGCATCTCAACCACCACCACACTGAGCACTGGGGCCCCCCAGGGCTGTGTGCTCAGTCCACTGCTGTTCACTCTATAATGCAGTTATATTTAATGCGTTATAGCTTTTTCAAGTCAAGTGGTTTTTATTGTCGTTTCAACCATATACAGTTAGTACAGTACACAGTGAAACGAGACAACGTTCCTCCAGGACCATAGTGCTACATAAAACAACATAGGACAAACACAGAACCACATGAGACTACACAGACTAAATAAAATACCTATATAAAATACCTATATAAAGTGCATGTGCAAAAACGTGTGCGAAAGTACGAGACAGTACAATAAATTTCTAACAATGAACAGGACAATAGGCACAGTGATAGACAGTGCAGCGCCGACCAGTACACAGTAGTGCAAAAAGATGACAGTTAATAAATGCCAAATGTAAACATAACATACAATGATATAGTGTTCTATGCACATAGCAGTTAGTGAGGTAGCAGACAGTTATAAAGTGGCAGTTATTAAAGTGCAACTCAGGACACATGTGTGTGTGTGTGTGTGTGTGTGTCTAACCAGTCTCTGAGTATTGAGGAGTCTGATGGCTTGGGGGAAGAAGCTGTTACACAGTCTGGTCGTGAGGGCCCGAATGCTTCGGTACCTCTTGCCAGACGGCAGGAGGGTAAAGAGTTTGTGTGAGGGGTGTGCAGGGTCCTCCACAATGCTGGTTGCTTTGCGGATACAATGTTTTATGTAAATGTCTCATCTCTTTTGTTTTATTGACATTCATGGACATGTTGTTGGCTCTACACCAGTCCGTTAGCCTCTGCACCTACTCTCTGTATGCTGACTCATCGTTCTTGCTGATAAGACCCACCACGGTCGTGTCATCGGCGAACTTGATGATGTGATTCAAGCTGTGCATTGCTGCACAGTTGTGAGTCAGCAGAGTGAACAGCAGTGGACTGAGCACACAGCCCTGGGGGGCCCCAGTGCTCAGTGTGGTGGTGGTTGAGATGCTGTTCCCGATCCGGACTGACTGTGGTCTCCCAGTCAGGAAGTCCAGGATCCAGTTGCAGAGGGAGGTGTCCAGGCCCAGCAGGTTCAGCTTTCCAATCAGGTGCTGAGGAATTATTGTGTTGAATGCTGAGCTGAAGTCTATGAACAGCATTCAAACATATGAGTCCTTTTTGTCTAAGTGGGTGAGGGCCAGATGGAGGGTTGTGGCGATGGCGTCGTCCGTTGAACGGTTAGGACGATATGCAAACTGCAGTGGGTCCAGTGAGGGGGGCAGCTGGGTCTTAATGCGCCTCATGATGAGCCTCTCAAAGCACTTCATGATGATTGGTGTGAGTGCAACGGGACGGTAGTCATTGAGGCAGGACACTGAAGACTTCTTTGGCATGGGAATGATGGTGGTGGCCTTGAAGCACGATGGAACAACGGCGCTGCTCAGAGAGATGTTGAAGATGTCGGTAAGAACATCTGTCAGCTGGTCTGCACATCCTCTGAGCACTCTGCCAGGAATGTTGTCTGGTCCAGCGGCCTTCTGTGGGTTGACTCTACATAGAGTTTTCCACACATCCGCCGTGGTGAGACAGAGCACCTGGTCGTTGGGGGGAGGGGTGGTCTTCCTCGCCACCATGTCGTTCTGCACTTCAAACCGGGCGTGGAAGTCGTTCAGTGCATCTGGAAGGGAGGCATCTTTGTCACAGGCAACGGATGTTGTCCTGTAGTTGGTGATGGCCTGGATGCCCTGCCACATGCGCCGCATGTCACCACTGTCCTGGAAGTGACTGTGGATTATCTGGGCGTGTGCGCGCTTTGCCTCTCTGATGGCCCAGGACAGTTTGGCCCAAGCTGTTCTTAAGGCTGCCTTATCGCCTGCTCTGAAGGCGGAGTCTCGGGTCTTCAGCAGCATGCGCACCTCTGCAGTTATACACAGCTTCTGGTTGGAACATGTTGTGATGGTCTTGGAGAAAGTGACATCATCAATGCACTTGCTGATGTAGCTGGTCACTGATGCTGTGTATTCCTCCAAGTTGGTAGAATCGCCATATGTTGCAGCCAGTCAGTACACTCAAAACAGTCTTGAAGAGCAGGGATGGCTCCTGCTGGCCAGGTTTTCACCTGCTTCTGAAGCGGTTTTGTGTGTCTGACGAGCGGTCTGTATGCTGGAATTAGCATAACAGAGATGTGGTCTGAGTAGCCGAGGTGGGGGCGGGGCTCCGACCGGTACGCGCCTGGGATGTTCGTGTAAACAAGATCAAACGCGTTCGCCCCTCTCGTTGCAAAGTCCACATATTGATGGAATTTAGGGAGCACTGTCTTGAGATTCGCATGGTTGAAATCTCCGGTGACAATAAACAGTCCGTCGGGGTGAGCGTTCTGCAGTTCGCTCATAGCCCCATACAGTTCAAAGAGCGCTTCCTTAACGTTAGTGCTGGGGGGAATGTAAACTCCGGTTATGCAAACAGTGGTGAATTCCCATGGTAAATAAAAAGGTCTGCATCTAACAGTCACAAGCTCCAACAGCGATGAACAGTAGCTAGAGACTAGCACAGAGTTCTTGCACCATTCCGTGTTGATGTAAACACACAAGCCACCACCACGAGTCTTACGCAGAGAGCTGTATTTCTGTCGGCACGAAACAAGGTGAGCCCGTCTAGCTGAATGGCGCTGTCCGGAACTCTGCCGCTGCGCCACGTCTCCGTGAAAACAAAGACGCAGCAGTCTCTAAACTCACGCTGCGTAGCCTGCTGGAGTCGGATATAGTCCAGTTTATTGTCCAGGGAGCAAACATTTGAGAGCATGATAGACGGGAGAGCCGGCCGGCTAGGGTTTGTTTTTAGCCTAGCATGGACCCCCGCCCTCTTTCCGCGCTTCCGCTTCCTCGCACACCGCTTACGATGTCCTCTCTCCCGGCCACCGGCATCAGGCGACGCCGAGGCCTCGAGGCCTGGTCTCCGTAGCAATCCGAGTACGCGTAACGTGTCCCGCAGTTCATCATGCAGCTTGGTTTTTGCATGAGTCTTATAACTTAGTAGTGTTTGGCGTTTGTAGACACGAACACCGGTTGCTCCGATGTCCATGTGCCGCAAAAGTCAGGCTTATTAAACAAAAATAGCACCATTTTGGATCCGGAGTGGCCGCTGCGTGCTACCGCGCCGCCATCTTGGATTCAACTTGTGTTTATTAAAATTCATATAATACAGAAACAGATAATGTAAATAACTACAAACTCTGAAACTGGCATTTATCTGTGTGGTCAGTGCCTCTTCAATGAGTTGCCCAAATGTCCCGATCTAAGGGGGAGATTGAAACTGTACCCGGCTGATGGACACACTGTTGCGGGGACAGTCATCCCTCAAGCGTGGACTCTTAATGCAGCTAGAACGTGATGGGTCGCGACTTATTGAATCATAATATATGTCACTGTGCATTTCTTATCGTGAAGAAAACTGGTAATGTGCAGCTTTATTAATAAGAGGGAGTTTGTTTTTTAGTGAGTCAAAGATGGATTGAAGTAACAGAAAGGTGAGAGAGGGTAGTCTTCGCCCCATTATACACAGCAACCAAATACGTTTTTGATTTGATTTTGTTTTGGCTTGTTTTGCAATATAAATATCTAAAACTCCTTTTAAAATAAAGTGCATTGTCTTTAGCAGCTATACTGCAGAATAAAAAAAAAATTCTGAGAATGTTGAATATAATATAAAAAATGCAAATATTTAAAAAATGTCTAAAAAGCCTTTAAAAAAAAAGATGCATTCACCTGAGAAGCAGCATATTTATATTATATTCAATAAATCTTGAATATAAATATATTTTGTCTTTACTGCACTCGCAGAATTATAATCAAGTGAAAAAATACACTTAAGATACATTCTCTTAAAGAAAGTCTAAATATCTTACATGTTGGTTCTCAAGTAAATGTATCTTTTTTTAAGGATTTTTGGACTATTTTAAATGTAAAACAAGACAAAAACAATTGATAACAAGAGGATTTTTACAGTTAATTTCTTTATAGGATTAAACTTAATAAAAATCTGATCACTCTGCACAATAATCTAGAAACAATGTGAATCAACACCACAACAACTGAAAACAGCAGAAAACTTTGCGAAACTCAAAATGTATGTCACTGCCAATACTTTTGGCCACGGCTGTACTATGACTGGATTATTTACATCATTTCTTTCTAGATTTGTCTTTCTTTCTTTGTTTTTATGGGGACAAAGACATTGTTAATGCATTGTTAACTGAATATTAAGAGAGGGCTAGGGAGGAATCAACCAGGGACCTAAGCCCTCTGGGAAAGAAGCGCACTGTTTTGCCTCGGAGAGGGAAACGGCGCTGGAAACAAGCGATTCACCTGGTCAGATCGTCGGCGTGTACCGAGTTCTACGGGCTCGGACCTGAGAGAACACGGGACGAGACTGATTCAATTTGAGATTGTAAAACCTCGTAAAGGTGTTAGGTGTTGCCCAGCCCACAGCTCTACAGATGTCTGCTAGCGAGGTGCCTCTAGCCAGTGCCCATGAGGATGCCACACTCCTGGTAGAGTGGGCTCGAACCCGCAAAGGGGGTGGCACTGCCTGGGTGTGATAGGCCAACTGAATGGCCTCCACCACCCAGTGAGACAGCCTCTGTTTGGAGACAGCGTTCCCTTTCTGCTGTCCTCCAAAGCAGACAAAGAGCTGCTCAGAGTGCCTAAAGCTCTGGGTGTAGTGCCTAAAGCTCGCAAGGCACGTACCGGACACAGCAGTGAGAGGGCTGGGTCTGCCTCATCCCGGGGCAGCGCTTATAGGTTCACTACCTGATCTCTGAAGGGCGTGGTAGGAACCTTGGGCACATAGCCCGGTCGAGGTCTTAGGATCACATGAGTGTCTGCCGGACCGAACTCCAGGCAAGTGTCGTTGGTAGAGAACGCTTGCAGGTCCCCGACCCTCTTGATGGAGGCGAGTGTGATCAGCAGGGCCGTCTTTAAAGAGAGAGCCCTGAGTCCAGCTGATCCTAGCGGCTCAAAAGGGGATCTCTGAAGACCGGCGAGGACCACCGAGAGATCCCAGGAGGGGAACAGGTTTGGCCGGGAGGGATTTAACCTCCGGGCACCTCTTAGGAACTTGACGATTAAGTCGTGCTTACTCAGGGACTTCCCGTCTACTGGGTCGTGGTGAGCTGCGATAGCGGCAACATACACCTTCAAGGTGGACGGGGACAGCCTCCCCTCCAACCTCTCCTGTTGGAACAGGAGCACAGACCTAACTGCGCACCTCTGTGGGTCTTCTGCCCGGGAAGAACACCAATTCACGAACAGTCGCCATTTCAGGGCGTAGAGTTGCCTGGTAGAAGGGGCTCTGGCTTGGTTGATCGTGGCTACGACCGTGGGTGGTAGCCCAGCTAGATCTTCCGCGTCCCGTCCAGGGGCCAGACATGGAGGTTCCAGAGGTGTGGGTGCGGATGCCAGAGCGTGCCCCGTCCCTGAGAAAGAAGGTCCTTCCTCAGGGGAATTCGCCAGGGAGGGGCTGTCGCGAGGAGTATGAGGTCCGAGAACCAGGCCCGTGTGGGCCAGTAAGGAGCCACGAGAGTGACTTGCTCCTCGTCCTCCCTGACCTTGCACAGCACCTGTGCAAGAAGGCTCACTGGGGGGAATGCATACTTGCGCAGCCCCACCGGCCAGCTGTGTGCCAGTGCATCTGCCCCTAGGGGAGCCTCTGAGCGGGCGTACCAGAGCGGGCAGTGGGAGGTCTCTCGGGAGGCAAACAGGTCTACCTGGGCCTTGCCGAACCGTTCCCAAATCAGCTGAACCGAGTGGGGGTGAAGCCTCCACTCTCCTCCAGGCAAGCGTTGTCGTGACAGCGCGTCCGCCATCACATTGAGGTTGTTGGGGATGTGAGTGGCATGCAGCAATTTGAGTCGGTGCTGGCTCCAAAGGAGGAGACGACGGGCGAGTTGCGACATGTGGCGGGAGTGTACGCCGCCTTGGCGATTTATGTACGCGACCGCAGTGGTGCTGTCCGACCTGACCAGGACATGTTCGTCCCGAATTAACGGGAGAAACTGCCGCAGGGCTAGAAGGACGGTCAGCAACTCGAGGCAGTTGATGTGCCAACGCAGCTGGGCCCTTTTCCAACGGCTTGAGGCTGCGTGCCCGTTGCAGACGGCGCCCCAACCCGATCTGGAGGCGTCGGTTGTGACCAGGACGCATCTGGACACCTGCTGTAGGGGTACTCCAGCCCGTAAGAAACAGAGGTCTGTCCAGGGGTTGAATGCTTTGCGGCAGGCGGGGGTGATCGTTACCCGGTGCGTGCTGTGGCGCCATGCTCGTCTCGGGACTCAGGTCTGAAGCGAGTGTTGGAGCGGTCTCATATGCATCAACCCCAGTGGCGCGACCGCCGCGGAGGATGCCATATGCCCCAGGAGCCTCTGGAAAAGTTTTAAAGAGACCGCTGTGCCCGGCCTGAAGGCGGCGAGGCAGTTCAACACTGACTGGGCGCGCTCATTGGTGAGACGCGCCGTCATTGAGACCGAGTCTAACTCCATCCCGAGAAAAGAGATGCTCTGAACTGGAGTGAGCTTACTCTTTTCCCAGTTGACCTGAAGCCCCAAGCGGCTGAGGTGCCTGAGCACCTGGTCTCTGTGAGCGCATAGTGATTCTCTCGAGTGGGCCAGAATGAGCCAGTCGTCGAGGTAGTTGAGTATGCGGATGCCGGCTACTTGGAGCGGGGCAAGAGCTGCCTCTGCGACTTTCGTGAAGACGCGAGGGGACAGAGACAGGCCGAAGGGGAGGACTTTGTACTGATATGCCTGACCATCGAACGCAAACCGCAGGAAGGGTGTCGAGGCAGGATGGAGACGTGAAAGTACGCGTCCTTCAGGTCTACCGCTGCGAACCAATCTGGATGCCGGATGCAGGTTAGAATGTACTTCTGCGTCTACGGGAGTTTGTGCAACGCTCGGTTGAGAACTCGCAGATCCAAGATTGGTCGTAAGCCGCCGCCTTTCTTGGGCACGATGAAGTACGGGCTGTAGAAACCCTCCTTCATCTCGGTTGGAGGGACAGGCTCTATCGCGTCTTTGGCCAGAAGAGTCGCGATTTCCGCGCGCAGGGACTGGGCGTGTTCGCCGTGTACTGCGGAGAAGCGGACTCCCATGAAGGGGGGCGGGGGCCTGGCAAACTGAATTGCGTAACCGAGTCGGAAGGTCCGGGCCAGCCAGCGAGACGGGTTGGGAAGTGAAAGCCACGCATCCAACCTCTGCGCTAGGGGCACCAAGGGGACGATTAATTTTGACGTGCCCGGCGGGGCTTTGCAGCGGGGCAGAGCAGGTAGGGCATCGTTGGGCGGCGACAGGGCGACCCGTGGCTGAGGTGCTGAGAAAAGACTCAAAGCACTTACCTTGCTCCGCACGCCCGGCAGGGGGCGGGTTAGCGACTGAGGAGGAGGTCCTGGATAGGCGTCCTCTGGACTCGTCGGGGCCAGGACTGTTGAGATCTGTGGGCAGAGCGCCGTGAGAATGGCGTTTGCGGGCCAGGTGACCCAGAGACACAGGAAATAGCTCTGTTATTGAGAATGTGGGTACCGCAACCCCATCTAAGGGGGGGCGGCAAATAAAATTGTTTAACAACAAAAGATTCTCCTCCCGGCCCTCCACCGGGGGACGGAGCGGTCTTACCACCTCCGGAGCTAACGTCTGTGTCGCTGGGTCGTCCATCTCAGGTCACATTGCTGTCACACTGCGCATGCGTCAACCTTCACAAAAGCTTACTGGGATAACTCCGTCGAATTGATCCCCAATCCTTGATTTTCTTCTTTCACATTTGTTCATAAACCTAAATTTTAAACTTTACAAACGTGTGAATATATCTCCGATACTAGTCTTTATAAAAAATAATCAGATTTCTTTGATATCGCTATTTATATCCAACTTTCCGAAACTTTCGCTACTATTCTTAGCCCGCTAGCACTGCACGCGTGGTCTCTCGCCAATCGATCGTCTTACTTACACCTCTACACCTGTATAACTGAAAGCTATAATTCGCCATTATAGCACATCTGCTATAATGGCGAATATAGCGGATGTGTGTCTAACTCTACCTCTGTGTGCAGGTGAAGACACCTTTGAACTGCATTCGGTGCAGTTGGAGCTGGAATCCGTCGAGAGGCAGATCCAGGACCTGCTAGAGAGACAGGCCGAGCTGCGAGATCGGCGGTCCGCGCTTGAAGCATCACGCGCCGATGCTCACAGGTCAGTGGTTCATCATTTTTTGACTCCGTCCTCGTCTACTCCGTGTGTTTCTCTGCACAGGATGCGATCCTCCCTGGCTTCATTCACTCCGGCACCGACACATCACCATGGACCCTGGGTGATTCCACGGCGGAAGACGCGAGCCAGGACCAGACCAAGGACCTCCCCGCCCCTCCCGGCCTTCGAGATCTCCACCCGGAACCGCTTCTCACCTCTTCGCGAGTCGGAGCGCGACGACGCCGTGATCATCGGCGATTCGACCGTCCGTCATGTCCGCGCTATCTCTGGCAAAGGTAAGGTGCGCACTCACTGCTTTCCTGGTGCTCGTGTTCTTGATGTCTCTATGCAGGTTCCCGAGATCCTGATTGGTGACGAGCGCGTCGGAGCTGTCGTGCTGCACGTGGGAACGAACGACACCAGGCTGCGGAAGACGGAGGTACTGAAGGAGGACTACAGGAGCCTGATCGAGACGGTACGCAGCACTTCGCCAGAAACAACGATCGTCGTGTCTGGACCGCTTCCCACGTACCGACTAGGACAAGAAAGGTTCAGTAGATTATTTGCTCTAAATGAATGGTTAATGTCATGGTGTAATGAACAGAGACTGCTCTTTGTTAATAATTGGAATCTGTTTTGGGAGCGACCTAGGCTCTTCCGTCCTGATGGCCTTCACCCCAGCAGAGTCGGAGCGGCTGTTCTGTCGGACAACATCTCCAAGACGCTACACACCATATGACTAGTAAGTCAAAGTCCAAATCACAGTATTTGCTGTCCCAACTTAATTGATATAAGTACCAATGTAGAACATTATATAGAAACTGTGTCTATTCCTCGTTTAGTAAAGCCAAACAATACATCTACTGTAGGATCTAGGAAAAGTCTAATTGTAATTAAACCAGAAAATCTCAATATCAGTGAACAAAAACAATTTCTAAAGCTAGGTCTTCTAAACATTAGATCGCTCACACCTAAGGCGGTTATTGTAAAAGAAATGGTCTCAGATAATAGTTTTGATGTATTTTGCCTTACTGAAACCTGGCTTAAACCAAATGATTATTTCGGTCTAAATGAGTCTACTCCGCCAGGATACTGTTATAAACATGAGCCCCGTCTGATTGGTCGTGGCGGCGGTGTTGCAACAATCTATAGAGATATTCTTAATGTTACTCAGAAAATAGGTCACAGGTTTAATTCGTTTGAAGTACTTGTGCTAAATGTTAAACTCTCAGATGTAAGAAAAAAATCCCTATTATCTCTAGCCTTGGCTACCGTATATAGACCTCCAGGGCCTTACACTGTTTTCCTAAAAGAGTTTGCAGACTTTCTATCAGATCTATTGGTCAATGTTGATAAAGCAATAATTGTTGGAGATTTTAACATACACGTAGATAACACAAATGATGCGTTAGGGGCTGCGTTTACAGATTTGTTAAACTCCTTCGGGGTCACGCAAAACGTCAGTGGTCCCACTCATCGCCTAAATCATACGCTAGATTTAATTATATCTTATGGAACCAATCCAACCGATATAGATATTATACCGCAAAATGATGATGTCACTGATCATTACATGGTAACTTGCATACTACGTACCACTGAAATCTGTCATATTGCGCCACGTTATCGACCAAGCAGAACAATCCTTCCAACCACAATAGATAGATTCACAAATAGCTTACCTGATCTATCTCAGCTGCTCAGTGAACCCAAACAAACAGATGAACTAGAGGAAATGACTAGCAGTTTGAGCACCATTTTCTCTGGTACATTAGATATTGTTGCACCAATTAGATTAAAAAAGTTTAGAGAAAAAACTAGAGCACCATGGTACAACAGTGCTACGCATGCTATCAAGAGAGAAACTCGTAACTTGGAGCGTAAATGGAAACAAACTAATTTAGAGGTCTTTAGAATCGCATGGAAAGACAGTATGTCACGTTACAAAAAGGCTCTAAAAACAGCCAGGGCTGAGCACCTCCGCAAACTAATAGAAAATAACCAAAATAATCCAAGGTTCTTATTTAACACCGTGGCTAGACTAACAAATAAACAGAGATCACCTGAGCAAAATATTCCTTTACAGTTTAGTAGTAATGATTTTATGAATTTCTTCACTGAGAAAATAGAAAACATCAGAAACACAATTGTAAACACAATTTTTAATGTACAATCTTTAATGGTGTCTTATGATTCAGCCTCAATTATCACCCCTCAAGAACAACTACACCGCTTTACAACTATAGGACAGGAAGAGCTAAATAAACTTATCATTGCATCTAAACCAACAACATGTTTACTAGATCCAATACCCACTAAACTACTGAAAGAAGTGTTACCTGTAGTGGAAGAGCCTCTTCTCAATATTATTAACTCGTCTTTATTTTTAGGTCATGTTCCAAGAATATTTAAGCTGGCAGTTATAAAACCTCTCATTAAGAAACCACAACCAGGATCCAAATAACCTAGCAAATTACAGACCCATCTCAAATCTTCCATTTATGTCTAAAATATTAGAAAAAGTTGTGTCCGCTCAATTGTGCTCTTTCTTGCAAGAAAATGATATCTATGAAAAATTTCAGTCAGGATTCAGACCGCATCATAGCACAGAAACTGCGCTAGTTAAAATTACAAATGATTTACTTTTAGCTTCTGACCAAGGCTGCATCTCAATATTAGTTCTACTCGATCTTAGCGCTGCGTTCGACACTATAGATCATAAAATACTCTTGGATCGACTACAAAACTACACTGGTGTTCAGGGACAGGCATTAAGCTGGTTTAGATCGTACTTATCAGACCATTACCATTTTGTCTGTTTAAATGGGGAAAAATCAAAAATAACGTCAGTAGACTATGGAGTGCCACAAGGATCTGTGTTAGGCCCTCTATTATTCTCAATATATATGCTACCACTTGGTAAAATTATAAGAAAACATGGAATTAATTTCCACTGTTATGCTGATGACACTCAATTATATATCTCATCACGACCAGATGAAAACATTAACTTATCTAACTTGACAGAGTGTCTTAAAGATATAAAATGTTGGATGATGCGTAATTTCCTATTATTAAATTCCGATAAAACGGAGGTATTACTTATTGGTCCAAAAAACTACCCACAAAATCCCTTACAATACAACTTTAATTTAGAAGGATGTCCTGTTACATTATCCACTACAGTAAAAGACCTGGGTGTTATACTAGACCGCAACTTGACTTTCGAAAATCATATTTCATCTGTTACGAGAACAGCCTTTTTCCACCTTAGAAACATTGCTAAGCTACGTAACATGCTATCTGTTTCTGTTGCAGAAAAGTTAGTTCATGCATTCATGACCTCGAGACTAGATTACTGTAATGCTTTATTAGCTGGTTGCCCTGCATCCTCAACAAACAAGCTACAGTTAGTCCAAAATGCAGCCGCTAGAGTTCTTACTAGGTCAAGAAAATATGATCACATAACACCGATTTTATCATCTCTACACTGGCTACCAATTAAGTTCCGTATCAATTACAAAGTATTACTACTGACCTATAAAGCCCTAAATGGTTTATCTCCTGTGTATTTAACGGATCTTCTATCGCCATACAATCCATCGCGCTCTTTAAGATCACTAAATTCGAGGCTTCTGGTCATACCTAGGATATCTAAGTCCACTAATGGAGGGAGGGCGTTCTCACATTTAGCTCCTAAACTCTGGAATAGCCTTCCCGATATTGTTCGAGGCTCAGACTCGCTGTCCCAGTTTAAAACTAGATTAAAGACACATCTCTTTAACCAAGCATTCACATAATGCTAACTTTTTATACTACTGCTGAATCAGTTATAATGCATTAATATTATGAACATCAGCTATGCTAATTATTTCCTATCTGCTTTTCTGCTGTTATCTCGGGACGCCAGTCCCGAGGTAAATAGCGTTCGTCAGCTCCAGTTTGTATCCAGCCTCTCACGGAGACTTCAGATGCCCCATCACCATGGACAAGGATCTTAAAATGGGATACATAGACTAATTATTGCCAACAAAAGCCTTCATCAGCCAAACAAGGACAATTGCATCTAAGTGAACTTCTGGAATTTAATCAAGGATGGACTTCAAAGACACTGGTCACTAATCTTGCAGTTCAAACACCTTCACTGTCTAAATACTGACCCTTAGCACTTAATAAGTTTAATAATTTTTTAAATCATGTTTTTTGACTATAAATAATTCTTATTTACATTATTCATGATGTTAGCCAGAGGGGAACTGGCCCCCACAGTGAGTCTGGTTTCTCCCAAGGTTATTTTTCTCCATTAACAATCATCTTTTGGAGTTTTGTGTTCCTTGCCACAGTCGCCTTCGGCTTGCTCACTGGGGTTATTAATACAATTATTATTTGATTATTTTTAAACACGATAAAGAATCATATCTTATCTAATTCCACAACAGGGCTCCAAACAAAAAAAAAAATCAATTAAGGAGCCAATGGCTCCTACAGGGGGAAAAACAGGCGCCAAATATTTTAAATTTTTTTAACTCCATCCATTCCTTTTCGTCCCGCAGCTCGCTAACAGTGTAGTCTGTGGAGCATTCTTCGCAATTATGTGATCACGTGCATTTTTATGCTTGTTACTGTCACCGTGTTTTCTAACAGTCTCTTTTTTGAAATTGTTAGTTCCTGCAATGAACTCCGTTTTCCCCGCTATTTCTTTGATATAAACTTTTGTTATGTATCTCGGGAAATGTAATGCAAATTTTAAAATCAAAAGGGAGTAAACTTTTACTGTCGCCAATGGCGACCTTGACAGAAATTACACTCACAAATAAATTTATTTGGTCACAAATGCGACCATTTTTAGTCGCAGTTTGGAGCCCTGCACAAGGATGATGATTTATCGACTTTATAGACATTACATTTTTATCGTCTGTTAATGCTGAACTTCTGTAAAGCTGCTTTGAAACGATGTGTGTTGTGAAAGGCGCTATACAAATAAAATTGACTTGACTTGACTTGACCGCCTGGGAGGGAGTCCGAGAGACGGGGGGCATTGGTTTCCTGCGGTGTGCTCGACGCAGGGGCTGAGAGCTGGGCCCGGGTTGAGGCGGAGCAGGTTTCTTAGCCGCAGGGGGACGCCCTCGGCAAGCAGACGGGGCAGTGGCCTTGGCGGCAGGTTTGCGGCGAGGCAGGATGTGTGATATGGCCTCCGTCTGCTTCCTCACCGTGGAGAACTGCTGGGCGAAGTCCTCGACGGTGTCGCTGAAGAGGCCAAGCTGGGAGACAGGGGCGTCGAGGAAGCGAACTTTGTCGGCCTCGCGCATCTCGACCAGGTTGAGCCAAAGGTGACGTTCCTGGACCACAAGGGCGGCCATCGCCTGCCCGCGTGCCTGCGCGGTGACCTTCGTGGCTCTGAGGGTGAGGTCGGTCGATGAGCGCAGTTCCTGCAGCACATCGGGGTCAGGGCTACCCTCGTGCAGATCTCTGAGCGCCTTGGCCTGGTGGACTTGCAGGAGGGCCATGGCGTGCAAGGCGCAGGCGGCCTGTCCCGCGGCGCTGTAGGCTTTGTGGTTGAACGAGGACGCAGTCCTACAGGCCTTGGAAGGGGGTACAGGGTGCCCACGCCAGGTGGTAGGGTCACTGGGACAGAGATGGATCGCAACCGCCCTATCCACCTGGGGAATCGCCGTGTACCCATGGGCCTCTCCGCCGTCGAGGGTAGCGAGAGCGGACGAGCAGGGCTTTTGACGGACGGAGAGCGGGGCACTCCATGACGATGTCAGCTCGTCATGCACCTCCAGGAAAAACGGGACCGGGGGGGCGTGGCTGTGAGTGGCGCCCAGACCCCAGGAACCAGTCGTCCAACCGTGACAGGTGTGGGGAGGGTGGAGGTTTCCAGTCCAACCCCACCCCGACGGCGGCCCGGGCAAGCATGTCGGACATCTGCGCATCCGCCTCAACCTGGGCGTGCTGGCCCGAAGGCGGCAGCCCAGGGGAGGAGTCAGACACCGCGCTCTCCGATGGGGTGGCGAGCTCATCGGCTTCGAGCTCTAGAGGGTAGGCAAACCGGCCCGGAGGAGAGTCGCCGTTACCTCGAGACTGAACGGAGGTCAGCGAGCGTGTCGGGGGGCGGGTGGTCCGAGGGGGCGTACCCGGCGGAGCTGCACCCGCTGCCTTCCCCAAATCGCCTCCAGCGCCAACCGCATCGTCCTCAATCCCGTGGGAAGAAGGAGCGATACGGGGGGCGGCAGGAGTGGCGTGCTTTCTGTTGAAAGCGAGCCGCGACCGCAACGCTGCCACTGTCATATTCTCACAATGAGAACATGAACCGTCCACAAACGCTGCCTCGGTGTGATCGGCGCCCAGACACACGAGACAGCGCCTGTGGCCGTCAGAAGCGGAGAGCACTCTACCGCATCCAGGAACTACACAGGGTTTGAATGGCATCTTTATAAAGACGCGCCCTCAAAAGGGCGTTCAACACCACTGTGTATTGCTCTTTTAGAGAAATAAACTCTTTACGAGAAAATTGCTCTTTATAAACTCTTTTAGACACTGCGCTGTCGAAGCGCTCAGGGGCAAACTGCACGCCGGCAGAGAAGAGAAAATCCGCTGAAGGTGCGCCGTAAATCCAACAGCAGCAGCGCGTCAGAGGATCAGAAGAAGGGTAAGTTGTGTGTAGCACAGCAGACAGCATTCACACGACCATCGGCTCCGAAGAAAATTTCTGAATGAACGAGCGTATTTCTCTCGCCTTTATATCCGAATCCGGAGGCGGAGTATGCAAATACTGTTCGCCAACTCTCATTGGCCTTTTTTCATAGATCAGAGGTATCTTTCGGCGCTCAAGAGAGACCCCTAGTGTCGCTTCTTCGACACGACGTCGAAGTGAGCGACAGACGGGGAACTGCAACATATAACTTGTAAAAGTGTGATGGGGCTTTGTATCAGCCAATCACAGTGTTAAAATATAGTTAAAGGCATGAGTAAATGATGACTGAATTTTTATTTTTGTTTGAACTATTCCATTAAATCACTCAGTTCCTCAATGTTCAATCCTGCTAGCAGCTCTGTTGACAGCACTATGTGTGTTTATTTACGTTTCTACCATTGATGCACATCTTGTCAGTAAAATTTGTCCCCTTTTTTCTTGGCAAAATGGCTCAAACACTAGTTACGAACCATTTCAAATAGCAATGTTTGCAGCTGGATTGATGTGTGGGATTTCACCCAACTAGTCCAATGTGTTTTCTCTGCATTCTGTATGATTTAGAGCATTGTCCTGCTGTCCCACTCCTCTTGCTTGTTTCAGCACATAATTGGCAGAGATTTTTCTGTACTTAACAAAATTTTTATGAGTTTTGCAGATGATGCTGCCATTCACATTTACTCTAGGTACTGTGTGTTCATATCACATGCTGTGTTGGTCTGAGCCAAACATACTGCTAACCAGAGACCCAAAAGTTCAATATTGGTTTCATCTCACAATAGAATCTCAGTGTAAATTATTGTCTCAAATGGCTGAAATGTGCTGCAGATGTTCTAGATGATAACAAGAGGATTTTTACAGTGAATTTCTTTATACGATTAATCTTTATCATTACGTCATTTAGAGGTATTTTTAAAAGATGATTTTGTCCTCTTGTTATTAAGCATGTATAATACAACTTTTTAAGTTGGGACTAAAGCATGATAATCGGTTGCAATAATCGGCAAATAAACAAATAATCGTTAGATTAATCGATTATCAAAATAATCGTTAGTTGCAGCCCTTACTGTGAACAGGGCAAGCCACCTGTTTTGAAATTCTGAAGCCATTGGTGAGTACTGAAACAATTTGCAAAACTTACAGTACTGTGCAAAAGTCTTAGACACATCAGATGTTTCACAAAAACATTTATCTTAAGAAAGTTATGTATATCTTCAGTTTTAGTGTGTCAATAGGAAATATAAATGTAACACTCCCAAACATTACTTTTACAAACAGAATAGAAGAACAGTGAGCCTAACAACAGATCCCCTACTGAACATCGAGTCATTCAGGGATTAAATGAAGAGACAGAAGCAATTGAGATGGCCTAAATAGACAGAAGAACTGTGGCGAATTCTCCAAGAAACTTGGAACATCTTATCTGCCAACCAAGAAAAACGGTGTCCAGGTGTACCTAGGAGAATTGGTGCTGTTTTGCAATGGTGGTCACATCAAATATTGATTTAGCTTTTTTTATGTTTTCTGGACTTTGCATGACATTAATTGATAAATGAAAACTATTTATGGCTTTATTTTTGAAGACACCCTTACTATGAAGAAAGATGGCGCCAGCGTGTCTGTCGGCTAGCCGTCGCCTGGTGTCTATGTTGCATGCTTCTCCTGTTGTTGTTTTCCTGCTTTGTTGTTGTCTGTTTCTACCAAGAGCTACTCCACATCGGATTTATGATCGTGAATGTCTCTTGAACATTCGAAACTCTGCTCCAGACGTATACTGTTGAATCCCAAAGGAAACAAGCCGTTGCACTCTCCATTTTTTGCACAACTACCAGCTGCATTTTTTGCTGCATACCAGACTGTATTCTCCACAAAAAGAAATGCTACAGGAAATGGGGGAAGAGAGGTGGTGTTCTGGTGAGGCTGAGATCAACTAGAGTTTTCTAACCTCTTGGCTTTGACGAGCGTTGCTCCTTTACCAGGACAAACTTATTCACCGCGCATCCATGAACTAAGGTATTCTTTTCTTCGATATGTTATTCCAGAACACTTGGAATTAACTGGGTTAACGTATAGATGTGAAGGAATAAACCCCTCCAACCTTCAAACATTGAATTTTGTCTCACTGAGAAGCCCACAAATCAATACTGTTTCTTCAGTAACTGACATAAACTTATAGATTGCATTAATAAATGTCAGGTCCATTTTAAATAAGACGTTTTTATTGAATGATTTTATTTTATCTCGGGAACTTGACTTCATGTTTATGACAGAGACCTGGCTAAATGTTGGAGATCTTGGCCCTCTATCAGAAGCTGCCCCATGTGATTTCAAATTTTTAAGCTCACCACGGAGTGTGGGTTGGTGTTGGGGGGGCAACAATTTTTAAGAACCAATTTAAATGCCTTTTATTAACAACGGAAAACTGTTCTAGATTTGAATTGCAGCTGTTCAACATAGACTTTGCTTTCCCTGTCACCTGTGCACTTATATATCGTCCCCCGAATTACGACAAACTTTTTATTCAATAATTTTCAGAGTTTCTAGCTGTTGTTGTACCTAAATCTGATTCTTTGTTAATTTTGGGCAATTTTAACATTCATGTGTGCTGCCCAAACAAGCCTATGTTAAAATAGAGACATTTAATTGACTTTTTTAACTTAACCCAGTCTGTTTTAAATTCCACTCATAAGCAAGGTCATACGCTGGATTTGGTTTTGTCTCTGGATGTCCCTGTTTCTAACGTGATTCTGATAAGCCAGTTGTCTTTTCCTTTTCATTTTTGAATTGTCTAACTAATTCATAGCCTCTAGCCAAATATGTTTGTTCCATAAATCCCTCAATATGCAGCAAATTCTCTGAGGCATATAAATATTCCCCTCTGATTAATGCAATAGAGTCACGTCTTTTGATTTAGGCATAAATGAGATGGTATTAATGTTTAATTCTATATATAAAGCTATTATGGACAACTGCGCTCCTATTAAAAATGTAATACCTAAAACGAGACCCCAGCCATGACTAAATGATGGTACTCGCGGGCTCCGGCAAAGGTGGAGGAAAGCAGAGAGGAAATGGAAGAAGGACAGACTCCAAGTGTCTTATGACATATTAAAAGACAGCATGATTAAATATCAACAGTCTGTTAAAGTAGCCAAAGCAAAATATTTCTCGAACATCATTCAAAAGAATTCTAATAAGCCTCAAGTGTTATTTAGCACAATAAATATTTTGCAAAATCTTGTTATTAATACTTTTCCGGCTATTACTTCGGAAGCTTGTGAACGCTTCTCAGTTTTTTATTGATAAAATTGCTGCTCTTAGAGCTAGCATCTCATCTCACGACTTTAACCAAGACCCCTTGGCTCTCCCTCCCTCGGCTGTCAGTTTTAGTAAGTTTGAACCAGTCTCAATATCCTATTTAGTCGATTTAGTTTAAGATATGAAGCCTGCGCTGTGTTCTTTAGATATTGATCCTCCTCGCCTTCTCAGCCAGGTTCTAGATGTAGTTGGCTTGAGTTTATTGTCAATAGTGAATTGCAGTCTGGCAGAGGGCACTGTCCTATCTTGCTTTAAGCATGCAGTGGTGCATCCTCTACTAAAGAAGACCAACTTTGACCCAACAGCATTAATAAACTATCGACCTATCTCAAAACTGCCTTTTCTATCAAACATATCAGAGAAGGTTGTTCACCATCAACTCTCTCCTTTTTTAAATGATAATATTTTTATTTTTTTTATCAATCAGGGTGTAGAGCACAACACAGCACTGCACTCTTAAAAGTATTAAATGACCTGCTGCTGACTGTTGATTCAGGTAGTCATGCAGTTTTAGTTCTCCTTGACCTCAGCGCCGCATTTGACACCATAGATCACAACATCCTTTTAAGATTAAGATTCAACCTTATTGTCATTGTGTAGAGTACAGGTACAGAGCCAATGAAATGCAGTTGTTTTCACATATCTCAACTAAGCTGGGATCAGAGCGCAGGGTCAGCCATGAAATAGCACCCCTGCAGGATAGGGTCAAGGGCCTTGCTCAAGGGCCCAACAGTGGTATCTTTACAGTGCTGGGGCTTGAACCCCTTTTGACAGATTAGGTCAGTAACAACTACGTCACACACAACGTGGGGCTCGAACCCATAACCCTGAGATTAAGATCTCATGCTCTACCGACTGAGCTAGCCGGGCCTTAAGTCAGTGGGCAGGGATTCGGGGGGACTGCTCTGAAATGGTTCTGCTCTTATCTCAGTTGAACTAGAGGACATCTCATCCTCCCTGGCTCCCATTACCCGTGGGGTTCCCCAAGACTCTATTTTGGGCCCAGTCTTATTTTCTCTATACATGCTGCCTTTGACCCAAATCTGTCAAAAGTATAATATCTCCTATCACTGTTATGCTGACGATACCTGGCTTTATCTTCCTTTAAAGCCTGGGTTCAATTAAATTTAGATTCTCTTATCTGCTGTATAAATGATATAAAAAAGTGGATGGCAAATAATTTTCTTCACCTAAATGAATCAAAAACTGAAGTGATGGTGTTTGGTTCACCTGGCTCTATCAAACACATGACTAATGATCTTGGGAGTAATTTTTGACCCTGATCTAAAGCTTGATAGACACATCAATTCTATGGTCAGAGGTGGTTTCTTTCACTTCAGGAACATTGCGAAATTGAAACCCTGTTTATCTTTTAAAGACATGGAAGTTGTTATACATGCTTTTATTTTTTCAAGATTAGATTACTGCAATTCATTGCTCTGTGGCATTTCACATATTTCACTGTCACATCTACAGTTAGTCCAGAATGCTGCTGCCATATTGTTAACCGGGACAACAAAACACAACAACATAACTCCAGTGTTGGTACCTCTTCATTGGCTTCCAGTCAAATTTAGGATTCAATTTAAGATATTATTATTTACTTTTAAGGGATTACATGGCATGTCTCCTCCCTATATTACGGATCTCCTTCAGCATCACACGTCTTCTAGACTACTAAGGTCTTCGCAGAGTTTATTTTTAATGATCCCCAAGTCCCGTCTTAAGTCAAAGAGAGATCGGGCCTTTTCAGTGGTGGCACCACGGCTTTGGAATAGCCTTCCACTACATATCAGGTCTTGAACATCAGTTGATGTTTCTAAATCTTATTGAAAGTCTCACCTTTTTTCACTTGCTTTTAACTGTGCTTAATGTGGGTTGCTTATTTTATGGGTTTTTATATTTTCTATATTATTTATTTATATGATCTGTTTATGCTATAATGTGAAGCACTTTGGTCAACATGTGTTGTTTTAAATGTGCTATAGAAATAAAATTGATTGATTGATTGATTGATTGACTATGCAACATTTTCACAAGAGCCTAAAACTTGGCATAGTACTGTATATAACAAGGTAATATGCTTTTCGCACTTTTTCACTCCCTCTTTGTTTCTTCTTCATTTTGGTCAAGACAGCAATTCTTTTCTTCGCCAGGCTTTCTGTTGTCTCTGTTCAAGGCAAGGGAGGACATTTACTTTTGCTTTACTGGGTTCAAAGTATTATCAACATATAATGTTAAGAAATAAAAAGAAAGCACACTTCTTATTAAATAGTATTAATTATTAGTACTATAAAGCACATACTTACTGTAACTATGTTACAGTACAACTGACGTCAAAAATTGGGAGAATATCACACTATTGTCTCTGAAATATTAATGGTGACATATGAATTGAATTATCTGATTAAATGGATTAAAAAAAAAATTGTTAGTTTATGACTAAAAACCAACATAAAACATATGGATGTTCTACTCATTTCCAGTTGATCGATTTTTGTTTTTCATTTGAACATTTTAACTAAAAACAGCCAGTATTCAGACACGTGGCAAATCTATACTCAATTAACTAATTAGACTATCAAAAACATTACCCATATCCATAACAAGTAATCTCCATTATTAATTGTAAACTACAAACATTGTGCAGTTTTTACATTTGTATAAATATTAGTAAGAAGAGTAAGCTAAGCTAATTCACTTTAGCATGTCAAAAATAAGAATGCCAAAATGTTAACATGAAGTCCCAACAAATAGAACATAATGACTAAACTTAGTTACTGTACATCATAAATCTGTTTCTGTAGAATTTACAATAATTGCTAATTTATAACACTTCTTACCTGGAAAACTTTAATGCTGAAACATCCAAAATGGCTCACCTCCATCACTTTCTACATGCGTGCGCTGTGCTTTGGCACATCCGCACTGAACACTTTTCAAGTTTAGTGCAGCATTCTAACCAAAGAACCTATGTATTTTAATTATTAATTTATCCTTAGATTGCTTTCATTCACATTGTGGTAGAGTAATTTTTAACTTTTTACATATGCTTTATTTAAATTAAAAACGTAACTCTAATTAGGGGCAAAACTATTTTTTGTGTGTGGCTACATTATTTGCAAAATGGCATTAAGTGGTTCATTAAACATATCGCGGCAGATTCGAGGTGAAATGTCCACTGTTTGGCTCTAAACGCGAGTTAAATGTTCTCTCAATAAGGTGAGGTTTTTAAGGTTATTGCTCTATCAATTTTTAAATAAAACCATCCTCCCTACCCTAAACCTTATACTTAAACCTAACCGATGTCATAAGGAGCAAATGTGAGATGAAAACACAACCACGTAATTTTTTGGTGCTTGTATGACACTTTCGGCTTATGTGTGGACTCGCGTGCTCTTCAGGATTCGTACCCCAGTCCTTTGCAGCGTTAATGCAACACTCTATCAGTTGAGCTACCACGCAATTTGATCACTCAAACAAGACACTCAAACAAGCTTGTAAATGTAGTTGATTATGTAATGCAAATGATAAAATGAGTCATGCGCTATAGTAAAAATGTTTAGATGTCATAAGATAGCATTGTGTGAGGAACAGGGAGAAAAGTAAGTGTTTATAAACTGATAATCTGCCGTTTTACTCGTGATTTGTGTGAAATTCAATAAAAGTCATTGTAGTAGTGTGTTTATTTCATTAGGAAACTGCCACGATATGTACAACCATATTGCAAAAATGTAGTTAAAGTAACATGATTCTGTGAGACCAGGTCGAAATTAGTATTGAAAACGTCTAGGTTACGGATGTAACCTCTGTTCCCTGATGGGAGCCCTTACACGCATCGAGAGAAGGGGGTCTTACCTAGTTTCCTATTCTTTCAGGGGGAAAAGACCCTGCGAAGGCCACGCCTGCCCGAAAGGGGAGGTAAAGGTGGCGAATACATCACATGGGTTTTTAGGTGGCATGTGGAGATGACGCAGTGGTAGAGCCAACCTCACTAGTAGGGGGGAGTTGCTACAACACGGCGACCGGAGGGCAGATGGAACTGCCTAAGGGAGACGCAGGTCCACATGTAAGGGGACCGTACCGTGGAAAATACACACAGGGGGAGTCTGCGTAGGAGTCCTGCCCTGTGGAGCACCTATTCCTGTACAGGGTAGATTAAGTACCCACAGTGGATTGGGTCAGCGAGCTCCTCTGCTGAACTGCGGACCCAAAGGGTTAGGGAGGACTCGTCCAGTACATAGCCCGGTCACGGTCTTAGGATCACAAACGTGTCTGCCGGACCGAAATCTAGACAAGTGTCGCTAACAAAGAACGTTTGCAGGTCCCCGACCCTCTTGATGGAGGCAAGCGCGATCAGCAGGGCCGTCTTTAGAGAGAGGGCCCTGAGTCCAGCTGATTCTAGCGGCTCGAAGGGAGGTCTCTGAAGGCCCAAGAGGACCACTGAGATTTCCCATGAGGGGAACAGGCTTGGCCGGGAGGGATTTAACCTCCGGGCGCCTCTTAGGAACCTGATAATTAAGTCGTGCCTACCCAAAGACTTGCCGTCTACTGCGTCATGGTTGGCCATGATGGCAGCGACATACACCTTTATGGTGGAAGGGGACAGCCTCCCCTCCAGCCTCTCCTGCAGAAATAAGAGCACTGACCTAACTGCGCACTTCTGTGGGTCTTCAGCCAGGGAAGAACACCACTTGCGCAGCCCCGCAGGCCAGCTGTGTGCCAATGTGTCTGCCAAGAGGGGAGCCTCTGTTTGGGCGTACCAGAGCGGGCAGTGGGAGGTCTCTCGGGAGGCAAACAGGTCTACCTGGGCCTTGCCGAACTGTTCCCAAATAAGCTGGCTCGATTGGGGGTGAAGCCTCCACTCTCCACTGGGCAAGCGTTGTTGTGACAGCGCGTCTGCTACCACATTGAGGTTGATGGGGATGTGAGTGGCATGCAGCAACTTTGAGTCTTGCTGGCTCCAAAGGAGGAGACGACGGGCGAGTCGTGACATGTGGCGGGATCATACGCCGCCTTAGCTATTAATGCACGCTACCACGGTGGTGCTGTCCGACCTGACTAGGACATGTTTGTCCGGAACTATCCTGTCCAGGGTTTGAATGTTTGGTGGCAGGCGGGGTGATTGTCACACGGTGCGTGCCGTGGCGCCATGCTCGCCTCGGGACTCGGGTCTGAAGCTAGTGCTGAAGCGGTCTCATATGCATCAACCCCAGCAGCCCGACCGCCGCGGAGGATGCCATATGCCCCAGGCCATATGCCCTTGCCTCTGGACAAGTTTTAAGGGGACTGATGTAACTGGCCTGAGAGTGGTGAGACATCTCAGCACTGACTGCGCACGCTCGTTGGTGAGACGTGCTGACATTGAGACCGAGTCTAACTCCATGCTGAGAAAAGAGATGCTATGAACCGGGAAGAGCTTGCTATTTTCCCAGTTGACCTGAAGCCCCAAGCGGCTGAGGTGCCTGAGCACCTGGTCTCTGTGAGTGCATAGTAACTCTCACGAGTGGATCAGGATAAGCCAGTCGTCGAGGTAATTGAGTATGAGGATGCCGGCTTCTTGGAGCAGGGACAGAGACATGCGGAAGGGGAGGACTTTGTACTGATACACCTGGCCGTCAAACGCGAACTGTAGAATGGGTCAGTGTCGAGGCAGAATTGAGACGTGGAAGTACGCGTCCTTCAGGTTTACCGTTGTGAACCAATCTAGATGCCGGACGCAAGTTAGAATATGTTTTTGCATTCGCATTTTGAATGGGAGTTTTAGCAGAGCCCGGTTGAAAACTAGCAGGTCCAAGATCGGTCGTAAGCCGCCGCCTTTCTTGGGTACAACGAAGTAAGGGCTGTAAAAACCCATCTTCGTTTCGGTTGGAAGGACAGGCTCTATCGCGTCTTTGAGTAAAAGAGTAGATTAAAGTAGATTTCCACACGTGCAGGGACTTGGCATGTTCGCCGTATACTGCGGTAAAGCAGACACCCGCAAAGGGGGGCAGGGGCCTGGCAAGCTGAATTGCGTAACCGAGTCGAATGGTCCGGGCTAGACAGCGTGACGTGTTGGGAATTGAAAGCCACTCATCCAAGCTCCATGCTAGGGGCACCTAGGGGATGGTTATTTTTGACGTACCCAGAGGGGCGGAGCACAGCAGGTAGTACGGCGTTGTGAGGTGAGGGCGCGTCCCGAGGCCCTGGTGCTAAGAAAAGACTCAAAGCACATACCTTGCACACCCGGCAGGTGGCGGGTTAGCGACTGAGGAGTAGGTCCAGTGTAGGCGTCCTCTAGACTCGTTAGAACTGCCCAGCCGGGGAACAGTCGTGGGGCTGAAGGCGGGGGGTCCGCATCCAGCATACCGGGACTGTAAAGATCTGGCGGCAGGGTGCCGTGAGAACGGCATTTGCTGGCCAGGTGACCCAGAGACAAAGGAAATAGCTCTGTTATTGAGGATGTGGGTACCACAGCCCTGTGTAGGGGGGGCGGCAAATGAAATAAATTCAACAAAAGATTCTCCTCCCGGCCCTCCACCGGGGGACGGCGTGGTCTTACCAGCTCCAGAGCTAACATCTCGGGCTCTGGGTCGAACGTCTCAGGAGCGCCTGGGAGCCTTCCGGGTCCTCAAGGGGGTCCGTGAGAAGGGGGGCGTCTGCTTCCTGCAGGGTGCTCGATGCTGGGGCTGAAAGCTTGGCCTGGGTTGAGGTGGAGCAGGGTGTTTCTTTGCTGCAGGAGGATGCCCTCGGCGAGCAGACGGGGCATGGCCCATGGTGGCAGGCATGAGGCGGGGCAGGATGTGAGATATGGCCTCCGTCTGCTTCTTCACCGCGGAGAACTGCTGGCCGAAGTCCTCAACGGTGTCGCCGAAGAGGCCGAACGGGGAGACAGGGGCGCGAGAAAGCGAACCTTGTCGGTCTCACGCATCTCGACCAAGTTCAGCCACAGGTGTTCCTGGACCATGAGCGTGGCCATTGCCTGCCCGAGTGACTGCGGCACATCGGGATCAGGGCTACCCCCGTGCAGATCTTTGAGCGCCTTGGCCTGGTGGACTTACAGGAGGGCCATGGTGTGCAGGGTGGAAGCGGCATGTCCGACGGCACTGTAGGCCTTCGCGGTCAGCGAGGATGTTGTCCTACAAGCCTTGGAGGGGAGCACAGGGCAACCCCGCCGGGTGGTAGGGTTTCCGGGGCATAAGTGGAGCGCAACAGCCCTATCCACCTGGGGAATCGCCGTGTACCTGTGGGCTGCTCTGCCATCGAGGGTAGCAAGAGCGGTGCTCTCCACGATGACGTCAGCTCATCATGCACCTCCGTGAAAAATGGTGCCGCGGGGGCGAGGCCCAGGAACCAGTCATCCAACCGTGATAGCTGTGGGGAGGACGGAGGGTTCCAGTCCAAGCCCACGCTGGCGGCGGCCCGGGAAAGCATGTCGGTCACCTGAGCGTCAGCCTCAGCCTGGGCGTGCTGGCCCGAAGGCGGCAGCCCAGGGAAGACATCCGCGTCAGACACCGCGCTCTCCGATGCAGCGGCGAGCTCATCCACTTTGTGCTCTAGTGGATAAGCAGGCTGGCTGTGAGGCGAGCCGCTATTGCCTCGAGCACGGAAGGAAGTCAACGAGCGTGCTGGGGGGCGGGTGGTCCGAGGGGGCGTACCCGGTGGAGCTGCACCCGATGCCATCCCCAGATCGCCTCCATAGCCAGCCGCATCATCCTCAATCCCGTGGGAAGAAGGAGCAATGCGGGGGGCGGCTGGAGTGGCGTGCTTTCTATTGTTGCCATGGTCATGCCCTTACAGTGAGAGCATGAACCATCCACAAATGCTCCCTCAGTGTGATCGCTGCCCAGACACACGAGACAACGCCTGTGGTCGTCTGAAGCGGAGAGCACTCTACCGCATCCAGGAACTACACAGGGGCAGAATGGCATCTTTATAAAGACGCGTCCTGAAAAGGACATTCACGCCGCTGTGTATTCCTCTAATAGAGGAAAAACAGTCTTTTAAAAGAAATATCACTCTTTTAATATGCTCTGCGCTGTCGAAGCGCCCAGGGGCAAACTGCACTGCTGTGCAAGGAAGGAGAAAGCCGCTGTAGTGCGCCGTAGATCCAACGGCAGAGAGCGTCAGAGGAACAGGAACAGGTGTGTGACTCGGAGCTCGCAGCAGTACAACCATCGGCTCCGAAGAAAATTTCTGAATGAACTCGACGTATTTCCCCGCTTTTATACCTGTATGTCTGGGAGCGGGGTATGCAAATACTGTCTGCCAACTTCTCATTGGCCTTTTTTCATAGATCAGAGGCATATTCGGCGCTCAAGAGAGACCCCTAGTGTCGCTTCTTCGACACAACGTCGAAGTGAGCGACAGACGGGGAATCAAAATATTTACTGAACTATACATATTTTGGAATTATGACAATGCTTCTTACACACATTTTTTCTTATTTTCTGTCTGGACATATAGTGTCTGGTCCGTTACATACTGTATAGTATAAAAGAATTAAAGGTATTCAATGGGGAAGTAAATGTATTGTTTATTTGCCAGGATCTCTGTATGACACTGGTCATAAGATTATGGAGGATCATCTGTGGAATGAGTTACTCTGGAGAAAGTTATTTCCATCTTCTGAAGTCTTCTATAGCAATGAGGTCACGGTCATGGTCACGAGGCGAGGGGAAATAGATTTTAAAGAAATTCAATGTTTGTAGAAAGGATTTGCATGCTTCATGAAACATCTTTACATTTTATCAGAACCATTTTGCTGCCCTTGTTGTTCTCTCAAAAATCTTTTTAGGTAAAAAGTGGATCCTGTTTCCGCTCCAGATTTACACTTTGAATTCTGTTCTAGGCAGAATGATACCAGCCTTCCAGGTGAATTTACCTTGAACACAGACTAAACTTTAATTTAGTAATAATTAGCTAGATAAAATGGGTAAATAATAAAATATTAAAAATAAAGGAGGGACTCGATTTCCTTACTAAAGACACATATATCTGTATGTCTGCAGCTGCAGAGCTGGGAGGGTTCATCCAATTGGAAAATAATTTTTCTATCTTTGTCTTTTTCAACCACAACAATACGGAGAGCATCACGCCTTTAGTACTATTATTCTGCATATTGTGTGGATGTTTCAAAGCAGCTTTACAGAAGATCAGGCATTAACAGACGATAAAACTGTAATGTCTATAATGTCGATGAATCATCATTGTGTAATTAGATAAAATACGATTTTGAATTGTGTTTAAAAATAAATAATTAAATAACAATTGTATTAATAACCCCAGTGAGCAAGCTGAAGGCAACTGTAGCAAGGAACACAAAACTCCATAAGATGTTGATTAATGGTGAAAAATAACCTTGGGAGAAACCAGACTCACTGTGAGGATGCCAGTAATTTACTGTAAAATTATTTACAATGTGATTATTGTATTTACATTTACAGTAATATTACTGTATTTTCATTTACAGTATATTTACCGTATTTTCATTTACAATTAATTTAATTAAAATTTATTTTGTTAAGATTTCATTTGTATTTTTTTTACCTGTTGTTCTACCTGTAAGAAAATCAAATTGTAGCAACCCCCACACACCCCCCCCCCCCCCCCAAAAAAAAAATAGCACAATCACTCATGCTCATGATTGTATATTTATTGTCTTTGTTGAACATTTACTTAGTAAAACAAGTTCCTAGGTATCTGTAATGTAACATAGCCAAAACATACACATTTTCAAAGTGAAACAAGCCGTAATAAAATGCCATAAAAAATCAGTTTGTGGTTACTTTTTAGTAATTTTGCCAATAAAAGTCAACAATCTCTCTGATGAGAGATGCCAAGGGGAGATTCATACTGATGCTTTTTCTTTGCATCCTCTTTCCAGATTTTTGGCTGATGTGTGACTTTGCTTGGCATTTGGTGCCATCAGGGTTGATTCTCAGAATTAACCTGCAAGCACAAGAAAAAATGCATTATTTCTCAAACCAGTGTTTCTCCAACTGTCATAACTCCATAATGCATGCATGCCAATAAAAGCAATATGTACTGAATACCTACAGGTAAAGTGCATAATTAGTTGATGATCCATGACATTCAAATCACTGAAGCTCCATCCATTACAACAAAATATATTTTGGGTTACCTTATACTGCAACCCTCATTTGGAAAACATTTTCCATTTTAAAAATGATAAAAAAAAGATTTATAGACTCACTAATGAACCTAACATACATGTGGGACAAAAGTATAGCAATGGGAGGAAACTCAAAGAAAGGCACTAGCTGGCCAGCAGATGCATACCCAGGTTGTTCTTACTTCGAGGCAACAATGCTTACCACTGAGCTGCCCTTTTTCAGCCTAGACAGGTTGGCATTACAACAAAATCACTGTCCCACTAACACACTTCACATCCCTCATCTACTACACTGACGGTTAATATCAAAATGAGAATCAGAATCACATTTAATGGCCAAGTATTTGTACACATACAAGGAATTTGACCACAGTATTTTTTCATTGATCTCAATGTGCTAACACAGGATTTATGTTATATTTGATTAATAATATGTATATGAAAGTGGATTGACCCTAACCCTAACCCAAATTAGGAATATAAATTCAGCACAATTTGTTGTCATACTGTCACATAACAATTGGTGTTATACTGCTTTTGAATTATTTAATGATGTACGAACCTCTGAATAAACTCCAGTGTACTGGCCGCCTCTTCCTGGTACTGCACATTGAATACATAGTAGCAGCCAAACAGGACAACTAATGCTGATGAAAAATCTGTTAGCTTCTGCGGCTGGATGATGACTCTGCCCTCCATAGTTAGCATCCATGTTTTTGCTTGGAGAACAGAATCTTCTGTAACAAACACCATCACAGCAACTTTTTAGTATTGTTACAGGCTATGTTCAGTCTATGCGTAAGAGCTTAAAGCTGGTGTTGTACAGACCCACCATCTGATGATAATCTCAGCCATAGTATCAATTAATTAAACCATTTTCATAGCCTTACCAAGTCCAATCAACTTGGGATGCTGGGAACAGAGAAGCTTCTCTCTACATCTGCTGGAGTTGCAGTGACCTAAGTGCAGCAATTACAAAAAAAGTGGGAAGAAATTCTTTAAATATATAGAGAACATACTTGTGTCTTTCTTTACAATACTTTCTTTTTAATACTTTACAATAAAATAGGCTCCTCTATAAAGGTTATGCTTATATGTCACTATGTGTTATAACTTGTGATACAACCCCTTGACCAGCTCAATTATGTCTGCCTATCTTGCAATTTACAGTTAAATTCTATATCAGGCTTATTACCTGTAAAGTTAGATTTTTTAATGATGCAAATAAAATGGACCCTCAAATGCATGACACATGTATACAAAACAGGAATTATTTAAAATATCAAACTATGATCCTAATTACAATCAATATTCTCCAGAAACAGCTGTTCAAATTAAAATACTTACATCAGCCAGAAGAAAGAGTGAATCCTCCCTCTCTCTGAAGTACGTCATTGTGGTAATCATAGACGAAGGTCAAGTTGGCAAATCTAGAATTAGCCAGGATCCTATTTTGATATGGTGGTAAAACCTGGAAAGCGTTCACATAGATAAATTACATTGTTTGCACACAAATAGCGCAGTAATTTTAACAGTAACCACTAACTAGTTGCTCGATAAATATCAACCACGAAACAATGTTATGTGAGGCTGGTGATTTAATATTAAATTCAAATAACATTGGTTTAAGCACCAGTTTCTTTATCTTTTGTTTGTCTGCTTAACTTGATGTTATGATGGTAAACACCAGAAAAGACAAAAGACACCAATCTGGGACTCGAACACGATCCAGACCACGACATTGAAAAAAAGAAAAAAAGATGCACTTGAAAATACTGTCTCATAAAATAATAATAATAATAAACTCTGCTTGAACATCGGTGTTGCCTAACACGCTTTAGTATTTCACATTAGCTATTTGCGTTAAGTTAAACACTCCTCCTCCTGGTTAGCTAACGTTAAAGCGGCAGATGAACACACAGACGTTGTGTTTCTCTGTTTAACTAAGGGTTTCTTCAGCTAATTTATTTGATATTAACTTATTCACCAGTTGATAATATCATCGTTATGACGGCAATCACCGACAACTCCTAGCCAACAGCCAAAAAAACAGGCGCCAAAAGACAAAAAGATACTGTTAATAAAACACTCTTTAATCAGGTGATGCACGTTAGTATGCTTTTAACATTACAAATCAATACATTTGAAAATGTCACCGTTTTATATAATAAAATATAATAATACAAACAATATACTAACCTTTTTGATGAATCACCATTGTAAAATTTCCTTCTCAGTTGTCCTTTATCTCAGTTTCACCAAACAGTACAGAAAACAATATTTGAAAAGAAATCTCCATTGCCATTGGTCAGTTTTTTGTGGGCAGGTTAAATGGATTTACAGTACAGAAGAATTACTGTAGAATTACAATAATGACCATATATTTTCCCATAATCCTTTGCTATTTACAGTAATGTACTGTATATACATTTTACAATATCTTGCTGTACGTATTACAATAAAATACCATTCAAATTACAAAAATCATTTACAGTGTACACCAGTACTGTGTGAATTATTCAACATTCTCATCATTAACATTTTTCTCTGATTAGAACTTTTTTCCACACCGATATATTAAACCAATAAGTCACACAATCCCTTAATTTTTGGGTGAACTTTCCATAATTTATTTATGTATTTATTTATTTTTTAATCAGCTTAAACTAAAAACTTAATCTTATGTGCAGATGCTCGCTTCTGCGTTTCAAAAATATTCCCGTCGTGAGTCAATGTCTTGTATTAGATTTCATGGAGATGTATAGGTATTAATACCTAAACACGTCATAAATGAAACACTGGATGTAAATGACAAACATGTGAGGACAGAGCAAACGGCTTCCTAACCATGAGCAGAAAAAAGCAGCTCACTTCATTTTGCTATGAGATCCTGCTGGAGCTGTGGAGAGAGACTAGAGCATGCCAAAACATCTACATCTCGCGCTGTGATCCTAGCCAAAGAATGACACTGACATCTTCATCTCATCTGACTCAATCTCGCACATTCACATTGATGGTTGAAGGGTTTCTGTCAGATGCAATTAAACTTGAAAGTGCTTTTACTTTCTGTCAGATTTTGGTTGTGGATTTACTTGAATTTCAATTTCCCAAGCACACAGATGATGTTCTTTCAAATCTCAGGAGATTCTCACTTTTTTATCAACTGTGTCTTAGAAATAATGTGGATAGTATATCTCTGATACTTTAACCTTGGGAGAATTTGATCAACAATGTTTCTTCCTATTGAGATCTCTGACGTTTGATAGCATACTTATATATCTGAGCACAATTGAAGACAGCTCTTGAAGAGACATGAGTGAGATAACCTGAAAGTAAAAAAGCAGCATTTTGTGAGAAGGCAGCTGACCTCGAAGCAAATGTTCCTATCTTTTCAATGTTATTTTCATGATTTCTACAAGCTACAAAATTGAAAATAAAAGCAATATTTTTGAAAGAAAACAAGGAATGTATTATGTGTGCCCTACTGTAATGTGTTGAAAATAGCAAATAATTAATTTTCAGAGGCACCATTATATGCTTCACCTTTTTAGGGTTAAGACATTTAAAACATTAGACATTACAGCATAATTTTCTGTAAAGCTTGTTTGAAACGATGTGTATTGTAAAACGCTATTCAAATATAAATGACTTATCTTGATCAGTTGACTAATTCTGCATGTGACTGGATATATAATATGGATTGTGAAATCTGGAAAAATTGGACTCCATCAATCGAGACAAAAATCGAAATAATTATATTATGGTGTTGCATCCCACATTCTGAAGACAAATTCCATTTCAAACAATCCTTGTACTATTACAAAAGTCACATAGTATACAATCTGCGGTTTCTGCGGTCACTAAAATGCTGGAAATTGTATTTCATAGTCCTGGAAAGTCATGTTAATTGATGAAACCTTAAAAGTCAAGGAAATATTTATAGTAAAAAAAAGAAAATTCGACTTTTTTCTGCA
Source organism: Moxostoma hubbsi (assembly GCA_032164185.1). Taxonomy (NCBI): domain Eukaryota; kingdom Metazoa; phylum Chordata; class Actinopteri; order Cypriniformes; family Catostomidae; genus Moxostoma; species Moxostoma hubbsi. The sequence continues at coordinate 39,648,949 of JAVLUX010000025.1, read as the reverse complement.
CTAAATGTATTCCATTAACTAAATATATTTATATTGTAGAGTTAAACTTGCTTGCAAGCCATAGTGATGTATGATTTCATGTGTGAACAAACTCAGTCAATGTACAGGTCAAAATGCTACACAAATTGGTCTAAAAGGTTCTTTATATATATATATATATATATATATATATATATATATATATATTTATAACAGTTTTTATACAAACATACAAAGATCAAAGTCTCACAAAATATATATAAAAAAATATGCAATACATAAAATAAACACACGCAGGAAAAGAAAAAACAAAACAAAAAAACTAAAAAAACTAAAAATATATAACCTCCCCCCTCCCCAACCGAACACACACACCAGTAAAAAATATAAACTTTAAATAAAGAATTACTTAATCAAACTTAAAACGTTACAAATGGAGTGAAGGAAGAAAAAAGAGTGAAGTTATCAATAATACATAAATACCCAATGAAATTTCAACACTTAGGGAGGGGCCCCAGATTTTATCAAATTTTTTGGAAGCATCGACCCAAGAAAAACGAATCCTTTCGAGCTTGAGGGCAGCAAACATTTCAGCCTGCCATTTATGAAAACTGGGTGGTAAAGTGGACTTCCACTCCATCAAGATCATCCTTTTAGCCACCACCATACCAAACATAAGAGACAATTGCTGAGAATGTGTCAGTGCTAATATATGGAAAGAACATCCAAACAAAGCTAATTCAAGATCTGGACTAATATCTTCACCAAAAACATTCGAGTACCATTGAAAAATATCCTTCCAAATCTCAGAAATCACAGGACAAAACCAAATGTAATGAGCATGCTTCCCATCTGAGCTCTTGCATCTATCACATAATGGGGAAACTGAAGGGTACATCTTATTGAGTTGGTTTTGGTATAGTGTAACCTATGCAACACTTTAAACTGTATAAATTGTAATCTTGTATTAATAGAGCAGGTATGAATTTGCTTCAGTCCTTCTTCCCAAATCATGTTTGAGATATTAATTCCAGTATAATTTTCCCAAGCTACTCTGAGGTGATCTGAAGACACTGCAGAATGAGAAACAAACAAAGAAACAAACTGTGTCACCAAATGTTTACCCATAGGAGGATGACCCAAAAGATCATACACATAATGATCCTGAGGCAGATCCTGAAACTCTGTAAAAGAATGTTTTATGTAGTGGCGCACCTGTAGATATCGGAAAAATTGTGATTGTGAAAGATTCAAGGTTTTATACAAGTTTTCGAAAGTGGCAAATCTTCCATCTATATAAAAGTCCTTAACCGTGGTCAGTTCTTTATCCCTCCACAGTGAAAATACCTTATCCAACTGACCAGGCAAAAAATTATGATTATCACAAATGGGCAGGAGCACTGAAGGACACGTAATATTCAACGTGGTCTTCAATTGATTCAAAGTTCAAATAGAATTAAGTACCACAACATTTTTACATTGTACCGTCCTTAAAGATACAGGGTTGGAAAAAAGAATAGCAGCTAGGGAGACATCCACAACTGATCGAGCCTCCAAGTGCAGCCACTTGGGATGAGTGTCTGTCAAGTTATCAGCAGCTTGATCGTTAACCTGCCATAACATCATAGCTGTTCTGATAACGCATTAGCAGCCCAGTAATAATGACGGAAAACGGGTAACGCTAGGGTGCCCTACACCGCCCAACTCTTTAAGCTTCTGCAAATTAACCTTAGAAATTCTATGTGCTTTATAGTCCCAAATAAATGGCAAAATGACAGAATCTAAAAGTTAAAAAAAAGAATGTGGCAAATATATAGGCAGGTTCTGAAAAAGATAAACAAAGCGAGGCAGAGGTGCACATATGCCTTTTGAAGAAAAAAGACAGAGTTACAGAGCTAATATGCATTTCTTGAAGAAAAATAATGTCAGCCGACAATGACTTTAAATGTGCAAACACTTTTCCACAGAGCTGCCATAGGAACCAAAGCAGCAAATATTCCCCATCATCACAAGGACAACAAGATTGCAAATTGCGGTTAACTTAGTTAAATTTAGACCCCAAAAAGAGCAGAAATAACGAAAAACACACAAGAAGTGACAAAAAAAAAAACAATTGTCCCTCTCCGCAGCGCAAATAACCAATCATCTAAATCACGTACCTCAATGAAAATTAACAGAATGTTCAAAAAAATTGTCCACTTCTGTTAGATGATATCCAAACTCAGGCCAAGCTGAGTAACGTCATAAATAGAAGCTACACTGAGTCATTCGATAAATTATCCACAAACTTCCTAGCCTCTTCCGGCGATTCAAAAGAGAGCTCCCGACCATTATAATGCAGCGTCAGTTTCGCTGGAAAATGCAAGGACCATTTCAACCCAGCCTCCCGTAGAGCTTTCGTAATTGAGCTGAAGGCGTGTCGCCGCGCGGCCACCTCTGATGTATAGTCAGGGAAGATCCGCTTTCCTTTGTATTCCAGAGGAAACTTTTCCCGGCTCAGACGGAGAATTCAATCCTTACCCCGATCATTATGGATCCGTGCGATCTATGGACATCAGATGGTTTGGGTAATAGTGTCCGATGAGCTTGGTCAATTTTCACAGATTTGGGGAAGTTGTCTCGGCCGAAGAGCTCAGTAATTAAGTCCGAAATGAACACTGAAGGGTGCCCCAGCTCCTCTTCTTCGCTTATTCCCACAAATTTGAGATTCAGCCTACGAGAGCATCCTTCCAAGTTATTCAGTTTAGCCCAGAGAGATTTATTTTCCACACACAAATCTTCACACACCTTTTCAACCTTCCCGAGGCGTAAATCCGTTCATGGCACCTTCTATCTCTACCATTTTTTGTTTAACGCCGGCCTGTTCTGACTGCAAATTAACCAGCGTGGTGTCAAGCGCATCCAAGCGAGCACTTAAGGCTGTCATCTTGTCCTCTATCAGCTTTTTCAAATCCTCTCCTTGAGCACCGATTGCGTTCACATTTCCCTGTGAGATAGAGTCACCTAGGTTGGCGTCTTCCTTAAGAGCTGCAACGGTTTTTTAAGATTTCTTAGACGCCATTTTGCGGACAAAGAACGAGTCAGCGATGTGACAAAAAATCATGCTCAACATACTTAATTTCACGAAATAATCAAAACAACTGACAAAGGGTAACTCTCAAAAAGTCATTATCGACTGTAAAGTGAATTACCGGTACTTTAATTACAAGGACATTCAAAATCTAGCGTCAGCGGAGAGGAGCACAGAGCCCCCCCCCCCCCCCCCCCCAAACGGTTCTTATGCAAATTGGTCAGAATCAGAATTATTAAAGAAAAAAAAAAATGTGTATCCATTAATAACAACTGGCTGGAAAAGTAATGGAACAGCCATGGAAATTCATTGGGAAAAATGGGAACCCTGAATTAAACGGATAGTTCAGCTGAAAATTAAGATCCAGTCATTGTTTATTCACCCCTGTATTGTTATAAAATATATAAAATATATGGCTTTCTTTCGTTTTCTTAACACAAAGGGAGAAATTGTGAAAAAAATTGTGCTCAGTGAAAGTTTCTGGTGACCACCTCTTCAAGCTTCAAAAGAAAGCAAATGTATAATTCAGAAGTCTAATTAATTATTCCATGATTGTTATGAAAGCATACAATAAGGTTTGCTGAGAAACAAACTGAAAACTAATGTTTTCTATTTTAAATGGTCTGTACTTATATAGCAACTTTTTTAACCTTACCAAAGTGCTTTACACTGTGTCTCATTCACCCATTCACACTCGCATTCACACACCAATGGCGGCAGAGTTGCCATGCAAGGCGCTAGCCTACCATTGGGAGCAACTTGGGGTTCAGTGTCATTCCCAAGGACACTTCGGCATGTGGAGTCACGAGGGCCGGAAATCGAACCGCCAACCCTGTGATTAGTGGCTGACCCGCTCTACCACCTGAGCCACAGCCGCCCATTTAATCAGAGTTTCTGTCCTGACCAGCAGTGATGAGCGACTGTACATTCTATCGATCACTCGTTTTCTATGTTCACCATTGTGCGGATAACTCCGTTCACTGTGAACTGGCCAAAAACTTTCAAAAAATAAGGCTGGGCATAGAAATCCTTTATGGATTGCGGTCAGTAGAGACGAGACTAGGGCTGTACGATTATAGCAAAAATCATAATTGTCGATTAATGCCCTTGTATAACATTATTATTATCGAAGTTATTCATAACTAAAAAAAACTTTTTATACAGAGCCAGTTTGGGTACACTTGACTGAATGTATGTTTCTCATGCTTATGTTTAAATGCTTGAAATTGGTTGGAGTTGGAGAGTATAAGGAAAACCAGAAAAGTGTCCAGCATACATGCAAACTCGAAACTGTTTAAAAAAAATGACTTTTCCAGTTGTTTGATATTACTAGATATGGATTTGAGATTATCCACACAAAAAGCATTTAAAGCCAATAAAATTTTTTGAGGTGAGCGTAACTACTTTTCCATGAGAGCGAATACTCATTTGCAATTTTGGGATTTCTATAGGATAAAATATGCGTGGATCAGTTGTCAGGCTTCTATCATTAGGGAATAAAGTGTCACAGCAATTCGGAGAGCCGATCGGACCATTAACAGTGCCACTCTCCCACAGATTCTTTTATTAACATGCAGCAATGGAGTGAGAACACGTCACGCTGTGAGTCTGCATAGAAATGAGTGAATGGGGCCTTCAGGGGGGCCCTGTTGTGATGCCTGAGAAACACGAACACAGGGTGGGGGAGGGATCAGTGATCAGATCGGAATTCACTAGCACTCCCATTTGACATAGATCTAACTCCAGATAAATCCTATAAAATACTGTAGATTAATGGAAAAACTTGTGTTTTTGATCTCTGTCCTCTGAAAATATAATCCAGAGATTATGTGCTGCCATTTCTACATGTGGATAATGCTTTCTCTTTCTTGCATCTTTAACTACTTGGATCTACATGGATTAAGACTGTTTTATAATTAATACAGGGGATTGTAATCGAAGAGTCCATCTGGTGCGGTGACACACTTACTGGAGTGCGGTCAGAAGGGACGAGACTAGGCCTGCATAATTATAGCAAAAATCATAATTGTCCATTAATGCCCTTGATATTGTAGTCACAATTCTTAATGTCATTTAAAATATTAAATGACCATGATGTCACAAAGTAAGCAACCGTGTAGTTCTTCAGAGTAGCGGATTTTAATGGTGGATATAGGCTACATTCCAGTTTCTTTTAAGCATATTTTCAATATTATTGTAATGTTTGTTAATGTTAGGCCCAATAAAAAAATATTTTAAATGGATATCTATGGTTGTCACAGTAACTCTCAGAGGCAGAGGGATGGACTCAATTGCAGGGTTTTACAAATAGGTGAGGTAATCCAAACCTGGGTTTGACATGAACAGCAGGCGAGCAAACTACAAACAGGGTAATTAACAAAGTGCAGATGATCAGAAAACTCACAACAGACTTTTTGATCTTTGTAGGAATTGTGACAAACAATGGGAGAGTCAAATCGCTGGAGGAATACACGGAGGATGAAACATACACCAAACTCGGATTGGCATCACTGGCCCACGGCAAGCATGAGGGGAAGGCGGCCCAGCATCTAGCCCGTCGGCGGCAACGTGAGCTGTTCATCTCCGCTGACTCATCAACTCGTCTGGCAGCAGAACATCTCATCTGACTCCGAACCCTCCCAGCTCTGGTCCTGGGTGTGTGAAAATGCCAGTGTGTGCACACATTGAGATTTGAAGCAGGCTCCCTGAGAAGAGGTGCGCTCTGCGTTTTAAAGACAGTGGTGATGAAGCATTATTCTGAAGCAAATTATATGTTTGAAGGGTGGCCCTAAGAGGCGGGGCGACGATGTCGAGTCGGAGGGGTGGATCATTCCGACACACTCTCCCATTACAATGGCTGCTGTCACTCAATGCAGGTTTACACTGTTCGAGACCTGCATTTTGGCGTGAGCTCAATGACACTCCGTACAAACATCTGCGCGGAAGCAGATATTTTGTCATGCTGCTCATTTGCAGTGTAGTTAACATCTATGTTCAAAGTGAGCGGGGCAATATGCAATGAATCCAAAATAATTCCAAAGTGCTTTTCGCAACTGTTCTACAGCTTCTTTTCGAGTGTCAGTTGATGTTTCTTCAGTATTAATTTTCATGTTCCACCATGAGCAGAGGCCTATCATCTGGGCATTCAGATGGTTTAAAACTTGCGCATTAGGATCAGTTGTCATAACTGATAGGACAGAGAACTAATTTAAGTGGCTCTGATTGGCCATTGCCGTTTCATTGCTCAACAGAGATGTTAGTGATTGGTTAGAATACTCAACTGCTGCAAAAACACGTTGTAAATAGAAACCATTGACGCAACAGGAGCTGACTTAAACTGAACGCTGTTATCATCAGTTTTCACAATTAAATAATCATGGCAGCTGTAATCGTGATTAGTTTTTTGATGAATTGTTCAGTCCTAGACAGGACGCTCCATTCCATTAGATCCCCTCTCGGAAGGCTTTTCTAATGGGTTTTGAAATGCCTGTCACATCCATCCAATCCATGGCCCTCCTCTCCGAGCCATGATCTCATGATGTTTATCCCTCTTCCTCTTTACAAAAACACGAACAAACGTTTCACTTTTCCAGTGGTGTCATCCTCTGAAGTGTCACACATGGAACTGATCTGCAATCTGCATTGACACCAGCTTCATTCTTTATAAAGCAACTCGTTTGCATTGAAAGTGTTTTGAAAATACAACAAAAGAGTTTTGAAAGCTGTTTCTGGCAAGTTCTTCCCCAGGGCAAACTCATTTAATGTAGCACTCTCTCAAAGATTTAAAGGGGAAAAGATTGCCAGAGGGGGAAATATATGTTTAGGGCAACTCAATGACACGGCTGTGAACATTTTATTTGAAAAAGTTACCACTGAACTTTCAAGAAATCATATTTTCCCACAGAGACCCCCGTGGATGTCTCACATGGTATTGAGTTTAAGGATCAACCATTGAAAAACTATATTTGTTGAGCACTAAACTATTTCATACAATCCTAAATATGTGGTTATTAGGGCTGGGTAAAATGTTGATTTTCGGAATAATTGCAGTCTTCATTTGAACATATAAACTAAATCCCAAGATCGATCTTTTACTCTATGCACAACCCTCTACAATGATGTGACCAAATTTGCACTTGTGACTATAAATGTCTGTGATTGGCCACTGGCTGGTAAATGTTCAGATTTCACTCTGCAATGATCGAGTAGTATAGTGTTGAAGAAGTTCAGCAGCGAGATCCTTTCACTGCGTGTTGAGATAAAAATTGGTTTGACTCATACTGTGTAATGTTTGTCCAAAGATGAGATCCACGCAATCCATTTGTCATTGAAAAATGTCTCTGTAAATATTCTTTCTGTTCTTTACAGTCAATTATTGATCAAAAACAAACAAAAAGAAAATTTTTATTCTAATCACACTTAAGACAGATGCGCTAAAGAAACCATTCGACTCCACTCTCATTAATATATGCTCAACCAAAACACTTCTGTGAGACGCTCACGAAACTGCCGCAAACTATGCATTTAAACAATAAACACAAATGCAATTTCAATACATCATGTTTATCTATGTAATATGTTGTTTTGTACATTTTGAAAAAGATCAAATGTGACCAAAATTAAATTTTTTAAATCAAAAATGTTTCATTATGTATTTAATTAGAAGGTACCCTATATAAGTAACAGCATTTGCTGAAGGAGAATTGCTTTCATATATATATATATATATATATATAATCAATAGGAATCAAATCAAAATCAGCATTGAATTGAGAGCTTTTGTATCAGAATCCAATCGGGAAATATGTATCGATACGCAGCCCTATTGGTTAAAGCCTTACAAAGTACAAAGTACATTAAACACTGTTACACTGAGTGTTTTGCGGTTGAATGCAATACATCATTACATCACACCACAATATTTATAGTCAGTATTTTTCTGCTTTTTTCCAAGAACAATATTTTCCTTTAAATAAAATGCATCTCAATGATTTTTCCCACTGTTAATTATACCACTGTTAGTCATGACACACACTGAGTTTCCTGAGAATGACCCAGAAATATTTTACACATATGTTGAGGAACATGTACCTGGAGGAGTTTAATGACGATGAGTGAGCATGTTCACAGAACAGCTGTCTCCAGCAGGGGTTTCCTTTAAAGACACATGGAGCTTTTGCTAGCTGTTAGATCACCACTGGCTGTTTTCGCTGTCCTAGGAACACTTTAAGAATCTGTTCTGAACAATGAGATCTGTATCTTTGAGAAATGTGATCGCAGGGCTAGAGAGAAGCACAAAACAACTTCCGTTTCTGTGACGCTCTGTACTGCAGCTGTTTTTTTTTTTTATTTTTGTAGTTCTGGGTTTGCAAAAACTCATCTATAAAGGGTATGAACTATAGGATATTAAATAGGAAATAATCTAAAATAAAATGCAACCACTATTGAGGCTGTTTGTTCGTGAAGTATTCTTAATTTGATTATTTTTCAATTTTAAGCAAAACAACAACAATTCTGATAATAAATCCTGCTGTCCTCATGACTCATGGAAGTTTTGGGATGTAATGTATTTAGGGAGGAAAAGGTTGGCAGTATTTATTCATGTATATGCATTGATCTTCACAAATCAGATTACAAGATACCAAGAGGCACAAACCACATCTACATTGCCCAAACTCAATGCTTTAATGACATATACACACAACTGATGTAAATGTAACCTTTAACTGGGGCTGATGTATTTCAGGAGGTTTTAGCAACCGCAGCTGACTATTATAAATGTATTTTTAATGAGCTGTACGTTGGAAAGGAACTCTTGCACTTACTGGGAAACTGACATAGGAATAAAGAAGTAAAATGGATGTTAATTGATTTTTGCTGTAGAGTATGTGTCCTGTCATATGTAACCATACACTTGTGTGATATTACACGGCTGTTTGTGCTTTGTTTGCTTTGGACCTCCTACCAGAAAGGCTTCATGAAGACACATGAAGTGACAGTGTGATGGATAAAAGAGTTTTAGAGTGTAGAAACATGTGAAAGGCATAAAAACCTCTCCATGCAAACACAATGATACTGAATCTATAGAGATCTGTGTCATTTTCAGTTTCAGAGAGGATCATGTTTTTCAGCACATTCAAAGTGATTGGATGCTGTTAGTTAATGCAAACAGGGATTCTGAAACAGGACAGCACCATCACAAGGTTAGTTAATTTTGTAAAGAGTTAATAAACACTCAAGCGCTGTGGTTAGAGAATGTTAGCAAACATTCTTCATCGTTTTGCTATAAAGCAGCTATAATAGCACAGAATTCAGTGTAATGATATCCTTCATTAGCCTGGTCTGTGTTTAGCACAACACAGATTGGCTTTATCTCATACACTACTTTCCTTTATTATCAGAGATGTTTAATTCCATCATTGTTTCTTTGATGAACAAATAGCCATCACATGGCACATGACAATGCTTTGTATTACTCTATAACCCACGGTGGTTCCCAACCCTGTTCCTAGAGGCCCCCCCAACACTGCACATTTTGGATATCTACCTAATCAAACACACCTGATTCAACTCATCAGCTTGTTAGTGAAGACTCCAAGATCTGAACTGGGTGTGTCAGATAAAGGAGATATACAAAATGTGCAGTGTTGGGGGGCCGCCAGGAACAGGGTTGGGAACTACTGCAACCCACGAATAAACCAATCCTTATCCTAGTAATCATTCATTATTACCCATTTAAACCAGTTCATTTTCTATTGAAGTGACATAAAATAATTAAAATAATTTTATAATACTATTATGTTTTGCCTTCCAAACGCAACAGATGGTCAGTGTTGAAGCTTTAACCCTCCATTTTATCAATAAATAGAAGTGAACTATCCTGAAAATACATTTTATGACAAACTTGATATAAACTTTTTGTCAGCTTGACAATAGCGCAAATACAGAAAAACAAATTCAAACTGACAGTGAACCTCAACATCAGAGAATGTCTTTTCATTGAAGAGTTTTCATGGAGTAATTTTTAAATAAAGATGATAAAGGTAAAGCAAAATTAGAGAAAGTAATCAAACTATTTTAAACCGATACATGCATGTGAATTGTGTTTGAAGGGTTAAACAGTTTTTAGTAGGCTACTTACTTGAGGTTTTGAGAGCTCCAGATGATGGTGTCCAGTGATTTGGCTGATGATAATATAAATCTGTAGGTGAAGATATAAATCCACATATAATATTTCCACCATCCGTGTCCAGCCATGATGAATAACACTGCTGAAATATGATTATTAAAGTAATGAAATGAGCAATATTGAAAACATATCCCTCAGTTTTTGTCCTTCACTTCAACACTGTTCTCCTGAGTTTGTCCGTACTGAAATGACGTGTAAATCAGTATATATTCCAGAAAATATTTGGCTTCACTGTCTGTTACATGTAATATAATGTTTGTAAAGACGCATCGCAGGTGTGTAAGACTCAGTAATCAGAGAAACGCGATCTGTATATCCGGCATGTGTCTGTCCATCCATGAAACTCCAGTGAACTCATGTGTTGACCTTCATTCATAAACTCCAGTAGATCCAATGGATTCTCTCACTGGAGATGTGGATCGATGCAGACTTGTCCTGGAGAGCTCAGCGCTGTTTGAGAGAAGAACTGCTGCTGTAATTTGATACTCGGTGAGGCTGGAAAAACCCATCGTATCCCTCCACCAATCACAAAACATTGACACTGCAAAACACAGAGGTAAGTCAGTCGGCAGTCGGATTTATTTAAGCGAGTTGGTTCGTTCGGATGCTTCGCATTTAACATGTTATTTTTGTAGTTAAACTAATACATTGGTCAAATCCTTCTGATCCACTGTTCTTCTGATGCACATTATATAAATGACGATATTTTTGCAATGTGTCACAGTTTTATTTATAAGTGAGACCCTGTTTTTGTATCTGGTTTTTTACTGTTTTTGTCATTCACACACACATACACACACACACACACACACACACATATATATTTATATAATTATTTTTTCATGACATCAGATTATAAAAGTGGGATTTTAATGTGAAAGCACAAGGAGACTATTTATTAAAGTTGCTAAAGGTGTTAACCACATTGATAAAACATTAAAAAGGTAAGCTGTGTGTGTGTGTGTGTGTGTGTGTGTGCGTGCGCATGTTTATGTGGTTTACGAGGACAATTTTTTAGGTTACAAGCTGGTAATTACATGGGTATTATGCTATAAATGTGGTTTATGATGACATTTCTAGTGTCTCCATAATTTAAATAGCTTTAAAAAACGTATTAAACAATGTTTTTATTGAAAATGTTAAAATGCAGAAAGTTTTTTGGGAGGGTTGGGTTTAGGGGTTGTGTTGGGTTTAGGGGATGTGTTGGGTTTAGGGGTTGTATTGGGTTTAGGGGTTGTGTTGGGTTTAGGGGACGTGTTGTGTTAAGGGGTTGTGTTGGGTTTAGGGGTTGTGTTGGGTTTAGGGGATGTGTTGGGTTTAAGGGTTGTGTTGGGTTTAGGGGATGTGTTGGGTTTAGGGGATACAATCTATAGTTTGTACAGTATAAAAATCATTATGTCTATGGAAAGTCCTCATAATGATAGGTAGACCAACATGTGTGGTCTACCTAAACATGTTTAAATCCATACATTGAGTGAAAGTTATATTTATATCAAGTTTATATGTGGCTTATTTGTGAACTTTTTTTTTTTTTTTTTTTTTTTTTTTTTTTTTTTTTTTTTTACTTGTATTTCAAATTTTTTTTTTATAAATAAAGGTAAGTAAAGTACGGAAGCGTATTGCATTCACTTGAGAAAAAAAAAATCTACTCTGTTTTTCTGAATTAACGACTTAATTATCTCAGAATTACGAGATAATTTTTCATGAAAAAAATTTTTTTGCTCTGTTTTTCTGAATTAACGACTTAATTATCTCAGAATTACGAGATAATTTTTCATGAAAAAAAAATTTTTGCTCTGTTTTTCTGAATTAACGACTTAATTATCTCAGAATTACGAGATAATTTTTCATGAAAAAAAAATTTTTGCTCTGTTTTTCTGAATTAACGACTTAATTATCTCAGAATTACGAGATAATTTTTCATTAAAAAAAATATTTTGTTCTGTTTTTCCAGGTTCAGTTGAACCGATATGGTATGCTTCACGATATAAGATGATGCATCTGAAATGCATTCAGGCTGGCTACGTGGTGACACAAGAGACAATCAGGCAATTGTTGAAAATACTGGATCCCCATGGAGTGCAACTGAGGCGCCGGAATCGTCTTCGGCGACGTTTGTATCATAATCCAGGCCCGAACTTTTTATGGCATGTTGATTCATATGATAAACTCAAACTATATGGGATCTGCATCAATGGTGCAATCGACGGGTTTTCACGAATGGTGATATGGCTACATGCATACTCTACAAGTAGTGATCCCAAGGTCATCGCTGGATACTTTATTGATGCGGTGTTATCAAGGAATGGGACAGCCACCCGAATTCGCTCAGACTTAGGGACAGAGGATACAGTATTTTCAACAATTGCCTGATTGTCTCTTGTGTCACCACGTAGCCAGCCTGAATGCATTTCAGATGCATAATCTTATATCCGTGAAGCATAACATATCGGTTCAACTGAACCTGGAGAAACACAGCAATGTCAAGCAGATCAGAATGTTCTTTTCGTCTGAACAGGCGCAAAATTTTGAGGTGTCTGCGCAAAGTTGACGCACTAATAAAAATACCATTTATATTACTTAAAGACAGCAGTATCTCCCAATGTCTCAGACCCAAAGTAAAATAAAACCGGATAAAACTTGAAATTCTGAGATAATTAAGTCGTTAATTCAGAAAAACAGAGCAAAAACTTTTTTTTCCATGAAAAATTATCTCGTAATTCTGAGATAATTAAGTCGTTAATTCAGAAAAACAGAGCAAAAAAAAATTTTTCCATGAAAAATTATCTCGTAATTCTGAGATAATTAAGTCGTTAATTCAGAAAAACAGAGCAAAAAAATTTTTTTCCATGAAAAATTATCTCGTAATTCTGAGATAATTAAGTCGTTAATTCAGAAAAACAGAGCAAAAAAAATTTTTTCCATGAAAAATTATCTCGTAATTCTGAGATAATTAAGTCGTTAATTCAGAAAAACAGAGCAGATTTTTTTTTTCTCAAGTGAATGCAATACGCTTCCGTAGTAAAGAATGCCATTTCAGGTTCATTTCTCTTCATTCTGATTTTTGACATTTCACATTTTTAAAATAGTGTTGAAAGACAAGAAGTTTCAAATATTAGTCGTAACATCACATATTTCAAAATAGAGTTTAAATGATAAAAAACACTGAAAATGTGAATCTTTATTTAGAAGTGTAAGTATGGGTCAGTTATAAGAGGTCACACAATTAACAAATAAGTGTGTTTTCAAAGCAGTGTTAAGTGATGCAAACAATAGAGCAGGAACTGCAGGTGTATTAGTCACAAATAATGTTTTTTTTTTTATTTAAATTAAATGTATCAAATAATCAGTGAAAGAATAATTAAAATATTTACAAACAACCACCAAACTGCATTAACAGAAATGAGCATTGGTTATACTTAAATTTTAAAATGATCCGGAATAGATGAATTCTTTACAGGATTGTCACATTATTTACATTTCAGAAACTGTCATCTTTTTGCACTACTGTGTACTGGTCGGCGCTGCACTGTCTCTCACTGTGCCTATTGTCCTGTTAATTTTTAGTAATTTATTGTACTGTCCTGTACTGTTTGCACATGCACTTTATACAGGTATGTGTGGCAGCGGGGGCGTGGTCATGCGCCCATCCGGGAGAGAAAGCAGACTAGTGGCGCTTTCACCTGAGCTAAATTATGTCTAACACCTGTCTCTAATTTCAGTGAGCATGGGGGGAGTGGCATAAAAACGGCCACAGAACCTCCAGCCAGCAGAGAGAGAGAGTGACATACGTCAGTCTAGTGTTGGCGTGTTATGAGAAAGCAGCGAAAGAATTATAAGACAGTTGAGAAGTTTACGTTTTCTGCAAATTGTAAAGCTGTGAGTACTGCTGTGGCTATTAAAACACTGACTTGAGAAGAGCAATTCGTCTTCACCTCCTCCTTGACCATCATACCTCGTTACAGTATGTTATTTAGTCTGTGTAGTATCATGTGGTTCTGTGTTTGCCCTGTGTTGTTTTATGTAGCACCATGGTCCTTGAGAAATGTTGTCTCGTTTCACTGTGTACTGTACTAACTGTATATGGTTGAACCACAATAAAAACCACTTGACTTGACTTGACTATTTATAAGTTCACCCATAACACAGTGACTCACACACACACAGCTTTCTTTACAATTACAGCAGGGCAGATGTTTGAAAAATAAGACAAAATAAGACAATTACTACAGTGCACAACAACAGTTACAACAAAATCCACCACGGTCACAGAAACACACCACAGTGTGTGTATGTACAGGTATTTAACAATTTTAAAACTTACAGTCAATAGAATTAGAGGTGTCAGGATTTCTCTGAATTTTAACTCTGCAGGACATGTTCTTTCCATTCATTTGTTCTCTCCATGACATTTCTTTGTCAGGTCTTTCTCAAAAGCTAGTTTTATCTCTTGGGTCTTCCTTGAGAGGATCATGCTTCTTCGCTGGTCAGAAAAAATCCGCTTCAAGGTTGAGAATGAATTCTCGTGCATTGTTGTTGATCAAGCTGAGTATCCAAATCTATGCTAAGGAATCGCTCAGCAACAGTGTATTTGCTATCAACAAGCTCCACAACAGTCAAGTTCAGCAGTGTATATAGTTTGGTTCTGTCCAGAAAACACTCATCCAGGGTCCTGGGCTGAGAGAGCCTTAATGAGTTTGTTGTTGACTCTGAATCATGCAGCCATTTCCCCGCTCACAGTATCAACCATGCTGAAATACATCCGACAAAGTTCAAGTTGGGACCAGATCACAGCTAATTCTCCAAAGCTCAATGAACTCTTCCTCTGATCAATATTTTTTGGCACAATCAGCTGTGCAGTTCACAAACTTATTGGCTGAGAGGAAATCTGTTTTCTTCTTGAAGCATTTTGTTTGCTGGGTAAAGAATGTTCAGTATATTATGTACCATTTCTGCAATAAAGTTGAAGTTAGGCTCTGTCACTGATCGCATCAGTTTGATAGCCTCAAAACGTGTACCTGTTCCAAGAGCATAATCATTATTTATCTCCATCAACAACAAACGTATAACTCTGAAGGACTTACGAATAACAGAAAATGTGGCAAGATGGCCTGTCCACTGTTGATCCAAGAGACAATTTAGCTTCTCGCTCTTGTAATGGACCACTATAGTGGGCTTTCTGAAGAACTTGTAAAGTAAATCACAAATACTAAAAAAGCCTTGGATTGCGCTTTCAGATGACAAGGCATAACTGTTGCCCCATAATATACCTGGCTGAGAATTCTGTCAGTGTTAAGGCCAGCCTTTGTAAGCTCTGCAATTATCTTTTCGGTCAAGGTCGCAACATCTCCTTGTGCTGCGGTGGAGACAAAACGTATCACAATGCTGACATTCTCAGTCCTCATTGGGTCTCGGGTTCCATCAATTTTGACTGTATAAAATCCATCTCCTACTTCTCTGACATTAACTCATTGCTCATTATTTAAATGACCTGATTCTGGATTTTTTGGCTACTATAAGTTGCTTTACAGGGTATTGTTTTCTCAGCCTTTCCTGAGGATATACTCAAAGAGGGATCAAAACAGCCCACAGCCACCATCCGACATGCTACTAAAAGAATCCTGGTCTCCTGTAAGTGGCAACTGATTTGCACAGAGAAATTAGATCATATCAATTATGCTTGAGAGGTAATAGTGATTTTGTTGAAGCTGATCTGTGTTTAAAAGCGTAGAGACTGTATCTCCAAACATTTGTCTGTTCTGTACTCCATCCACAATGCCATGCATGAAGTGTGCTCTTTTTCCAGTCCTTTGTCTATTCCCAAAGCGTGTTTCCAGTCCTGAAATCCCCTGTTTGTGGAATTGGATCGGAGTCTGGACCTGTGCAAAATTTTCTACAGGCGAAGCAAAACTTCACTGAGTACTCCAGACAATTTCTCCCCTCAAATCAGTTACTAGAAAATAACCTCTTCTTTCCCAAAAATAATGTTACTGAATACTTTGCTAAAATGACCTCACATGGTGTATCTGAGCCGAGGTCGCTTGTTGATGGTGATGATTCCGAGGTCGAGCAGGTCAAGCTGCTAACGGTAGCATCATGCACCTCACTGCTGTACATATCACTGTCCCTCACCCTGTTCACTAGGGGACTTTCTTGAAGGCCTTGGTTACCTCTGAACATGAGAAAAGGCCAATGAGAATTTGGCTAACAGAATTTGCATGTCCCTCCCCCAGACATACAGGTATAAAAGGACGGAATCATGCATTTGTGCATTCAGATTTCTTCTTCGGAGCCGAGCGGTTGTGCAGTCAGCGAGCTGAGATCACTACTGTTCCACTCACCTCTGTAGATCGTCTGCTGTTGGATCTACAGCGCATTTCAGAGGCTTTCTCCTTCATAGATGGTGTTGAACGTCCTTTTCAGGACGCGTCTTTGTAAAGATGCCCTCCCACCTCTGTGTAGTTCCTGGATGCGGTTGATTTCTCTCCACTCCTGACGGTCATAGACACTGCCTCGAGTGTCTTGGCCATGATCACACTGTTGATGTGTTGTAGGACATTTGGTATGCAAGATTTAGAAAGGAACTTTAAAGTTCCCTCATTCTCACACCATTATATGTAAGGATATTTGGTACTGATGAATTTAGAAGGGAATTTAGGGTCTCGAAATATGTGAGCTATGAACTAAGTTAAACTGTCCTTATTGTACATTATTAGGTAATGAAATGTTTTATTTCATTACCTAATAATTCATTATAATTGTATAATAATGAAATGTCATGTTAGACAACCATTATAAATTAGATAAATGACAAATGACTAGATTATTTGTCTGAATAAATTCTCCACTATTCAAATCGTAATAAATAATTTTGTTGTATCCACTCACAATTTCTACAGTAAGGAATTAGCTTTAATACGTGAATTATGATTAATTCACTTATTGGAGTGATATTATTCTCATGGCTTATTGAAAATAATATCACACGTATTTAGGTACAGTTCTTTTTTTTAGGTGAACAGTTCTTGTCCAGACTCTAGGTCTGAAGATTATTTATCAAAATATACCACAATCAATCATCTTTGAATACAAACAAACTTTATTGCTATTCTAAACATAAATCTAATCTAACACATACAGACATGAGACAGGTTGGTGAAACAAGTGACAGAATGTGAGAAATGATCAATACAGTGAAAATGAACTTTATGGAGTCTGTTAACATTGCCTTAAGAACCATTTACCCTTCTTTGAGTCTACATTTTATTTGCTATCAGATTACCTGAAGTATTTAGCAAATACACCAGCACTTTGAGCACAATATTGGAGATGTACTTGCTTGTAGTGGCGTTTCCTTGAATTCTTTGTGTTGCTTTGTTCTTGGCTCTTGTCGAAAGTTTGTTCCGTCGATGTTTTGGACCTCTGTAAGATCAAAGAATTATTGTCTGTATGAATGATGAGGTTGGCTTTGAAGCGAGGCCTTCTCGTGAGTGTGTGAACTGTAGAAAGTGATGATCTTTCTCGGGACGTCAAGTCCCGAGCTTCCTTGGACCTCACATGGTATGGATTGGGTTCCAACGAAATCCAGATACGACCACAAGGGAAGAGTCAGAACGAAGTCTGAGCAGTCAGGGGAGCAGGAGAGACGGTGAGACAGACGACAGAAGAGACTGAAGAGGAAGAGAAAAAAGTGAAGAGCATGTTCTTCTTGTTTGGAAACATTTGAACTGAAATTGGCCGCATCCCCAAAGGTGTCCTGCACCAATCAGAAGTGACTTTTCATAGTCACGTGGTCAACTGGGCTGTCTTTTCTGACAGTAACTTAACTTTATATCTTGCAAATAGTACAAGAGGCATGACATTCGTTGTCATCAGCTTTGTCTGCATATGCCAGAGCACGCTTACATACTAAACATGAAAAAATGTTATGGATATTATACATGTCGGTAACAAAACATGAAAATCCCTGGTTACAAATCATACTGGTTAATTCATTGTTTATACAACATAGATAAAACATTACACACATTTTAAAGAGGTATATCAGGCTATAATCATTAATTTGTCAGTTATACAAGTTACCACAGTTCAAAGCAATTGTCAGAAATTCCTAGCAAGCCTAGGTATTGTATGAATTGTAGATTTAAATGCATTCTGTACATTTTACAAGGTTGATTCAACAAAGTACTGAGATGTTTCTGGATTAAGGAATGTCCCTTTTAAGATGCTGTTTGCTGAACCATATTCTCGATGTCACGTGATCTCATGTGTCTAAGTGTAGCAAATTGGTTTATATCGGAGGACAGAATCTCATGTGTTTCTCGGGAACTCCAAGAGTGTGTGTTCTGTCTTTTATTGCTTTGACCTTTGAACTTAGGGCCTCTTTGCAGAGAAGTTTTCAAGTCATATGGGATCTGGACAAGTCGCTTTGTTATTTTTATTGGCCAGACTCACTGGAACCAACGTCTTTCCATTTATGATGTTGTGGAATTCCAGGCTTAAGGTTGTGTAAAAATAATTTCAAATCATTTTGTTTCAATTATTCTGCATGTATAATACTACATATTCAACTTTCGATTGAAGACGTTTGAAGTGGAAGCAAACATCTGCAATCACTGGAAAACAAGCAGAAGACGACAAACACAAACAACAAAAAGACAACACCTCCATCAAAGCTAAAGCACTGGTGCAGAATATCTAGTAGCAAGTGTTCTAGCATTGAGGATTCTTGAGCTGTTTTGGTAATCTTGGACTCTACTATGATTGTCCGTGTTTTAGAGTCATCCTTTATTATCTTAAGTGGTTCAGAAACCTGTAATGGGTCATTTGTTTTTTATTGGGGTGAATCATTGTGAAAACAAGCGATCGTTTGTAAAATTAAACCGATTAGAGTCAGTTCCTTTAGCTGAATTCCTTCCACCTTGTTTCTGTTGTGATTCAGAACCAAAGGTGAAGGAGTACCCATTTAAAACCAGGAGGATTGAGTTTCGTTTGACACTCTTCACTCGGGAAGTACCGAAGGCTAAGTCATAACATGAAGGTTTGCGTTCTTTTGGAAATTGATCCACATGGTTCAAATGTGTAGTGTAACATGTTAAGCTCCTTCAATTTAGTTGGGATAGTTTCTTTGTCCACAATATTGTGGCATATCATGGATAAATGTCTTATTCGCACAAGGCTTTCTGAATGCTCTATGAATTTATGGTGGCTCGTGAACGAAAAGCATAAGTCAATCCTGATATAATGCCCTTGACTTTCTTGCTAACTAAATGGAATTAGCTTTAGCATTTGCCTATTTGAGTGTGTTTCTTATCATAATGTGTGGGTAACATAACCAGAGTTTAGGAGTTAGTGCATCCTCATATGAACTAAGAGTAGGTAGGGTTTCTGAGTACCTGAAAGTAATTTTGGGTGCCTGTCTAGAAGGAAACTAGTTGGTTATTCCCCTATAGTGTTTGGATGCGTTAAGGGACTGTTGTAAACTGTGTCAGACTATGTTAACCTTTTGTCAGATGGTAAATGGTCGTTGTGCAAGTACGCATTTCCCCCTGTGAGCCTACTTGCATGGGTGCTGTGCAAGGTCAGGGAGGATGAGGAACAAGTCACTCTAGTGGCCCCCTATTAGCCCACATGGACTTGGTTCTCGGATCTCATGGTCCTCGCTATAGCCCCTCCCTGGCGAATTCCCCTGAGGAAGGACCTTCTTTCTCAGGGATGGGGGACCCTCTGGCATCTGCGTCCAGATCTCTGGAACCTCCACATCTGGCCCATAGACGGGATGTGAATGATCTAAGTGGCCTACCACCTGCTGTCCTAGACATGATCAACCAAGCCAGAGCTCCCTCTACCAGGCAAAATTATGCCCTGAAGTGGCGCTTGTTCACGAAGGGAGGCTGTCCCCCTCCACCTTGAAGGTTTATGTAGCCGCCATATCGGCTCACCACGACTCAGTGGACGGTAAGTCCCTAGGGAAGCTCGATCTGATTATCAGGTTCCTTAGAGGCGCCCGGTGGCTGAACCCTCCGAGACCATGCCTGTTCCCCTCATGGGATCTCTCCATGGTCCTTTCAGGCCTCAGAGACCCCCCTTCGAGCTGCTAGAATCAGTCGAGCTCAAAGCCCTCTTCTTAAAGATGGCCCTCCTGATCGCGCTCGCTTTCATCATGAGGGTTCAGGACTTGCAAGCGTTCTCTGTAGCGACACCTGCCTGGAAAACGGTCCAGCAGACACTCATGTAATCCTAAGACCACGACCGGGCTATGTCCACAAGGTTCCTCCGACCCCCCTCAGGGACCAGGTAGTGAACCTGCAAGTGCCAGCCTTTCGTTTCTGTGTCTGGTGCGTGCTTTGTTTACCTATGTGGAAGCAAGCAAGCAGAGCTTTAGAAGCTCCGAGCAGCTCTTTGTTTGCTTTGGCGGACAGCGGAATGGAAGCGCTGTCTCCAAACAGAGGATCGCCCACTGGGTCGTCGATGCCATCACAATGGCATACCACACCCAGCATGTGCCCCCCCCAGCTGGCCTACAAGCCCATTCTCCCAGGGGCATTGCGGCTTCTTGGGCGTTGTCCCATGGCGCCTCTCTAGCAGACATAAGTAGAGCCGCGGGTTGGGCAACACCTAACACCTTTGCAAGGTTCTATAACCTCAGGGTTTAGCCAGTTTCGTCCCGAGTGTTATCAGGTGACACAAACAGGTAAGTTCAGGTCAGCTGGCCGGGTGTATCACTTGTGCATAGCGCCTTTCCCCTCCCTTGAGGCGAAGATGTGCGCTCTTTCCCCAGTTGCGTTTGCAGGAAGTGTGAACCCTGGACGTTCTTCCTCCCTAGCCTAGTGGCCGTCACTAGGCCCCCGTAGGTAAGTGCTCCATATGTGCTGGTTGTCCCCTTCAGCAACCCCGTGTGATGTATATCCCTCAAAATGGTTTCCCTGCCAGTAAACCGTGTCTTCCTTGGACAGAGGGCCCTTTGTCCTTGGTCGCCATGTTTGTAGTAACTCCTCCCCCCTTGGGTAGGATCTACCACGACGCCGCTCCACACGATGTGCTTCTGCTCCTAACTGGTAAGACTGTGTGTGTATTCCACATATGATGTGGTCTCCGCAGTGTCCTCCTCTTTGGAGGGACACCCCCCAGCTTGGAACATATATTTAGCCCCCAGCCAAATTATTTTGTTCCTTTTACAGGGGAGAATAATAGACAGAAGGCCCCGGCTGTGACCAGACAGTCCTTATACTTCTGAGCATTTAGCCGTTCCACTTGGTGCAGGGGACAGCTTCATGCCTGCCAGTGTGTTGGGGGGTAGTTATGCGATGGCTTGCTGCGCTGGCTACGAGGCACACAGAGGTCAGCCCGTCTTGCACTGCCAGTCTGCGTAACTCGGTTCAGAATTATTGACTCTAAGCGCAGAATCACAGAGCATGGGCTATGTCTCCATCCTCCAACTGACATCGTCAGCCATTAGGTATGTCTTTAAAACCAAGCCTAAACAATCTAGAGGGAGTCCAGTAGAAACTATGCAAAATCTTAAACTGAATAAGGCATGGCCTTGAATCAATAGACATAGTTAAAAAAAAAACATTATTCATCCCCATCCTCCAATACCAAGTTCAAATCTATTTCCCAAAACCTCTCAAGAGCTGTTAAGGCCCCATCACCAAGAGTGAATCAGAAAGCAATTATATACTGGCACTTCATGTCCCTTTCCCTAGGCTGCGAGCACCATTCAGAGGGTGTCTACAGTATTGCCACCAATAATAGAACAAAGTAAATGGCAAAACTGTAAATACCTGAAAAATTGAGACTTAGTAATCCAAAATTGCTGTCTTATATTTTCAAATGATCTCAAAGCTCAGTTTTCATAAAGGTCACCAAGTGTAGCCCTCTCGATCCATTCTGTCCAGCAAAAGGGGAACTTGTACACAATTTGGGGTTCAGCTATATGCTTGAGAAAAAAATTAGGTAAATATTAAAATTTAACAAACAGGAAACCTTTGTCCCTACTGAATGTAAGTGTGAAATAATGGAATGCATTTTTACTTCTCCAGGCAGTTTGACAGAAAGACTTTGAAGAAGTGGTCCTTGCCCACATCTCGCCATTGCAATGTAGTATTAGGGAGGGGCTCTCTCATGTGGAAGAGACCAATGGGCCAAGTGTCTAAAATTAAAAGCATAGTAATAAAACAACATTTTGGGGAGGCTTAAACCTCAAGGACAAATATATTCTTCATATTGTTTAAAATAAGACAGAGGAACTTCTAAGGGGAGAGAATGTAGTAAATAATTGAATTTTGGGATAAAATTAATTTTTATAACATTGACCTTATCAGCCATAGACAAAAGTAGTGAAGCCCACCTATCCACATCACATGAGAACCTTTTCATTAAAAATCTAAATGAACTCTAACCAAATCTTTAAAATTTGCTGGAAATACAATGCCTAAATACTTAATGCCTTGCTTGGGCCATTGAAAGGGGCCAGGTTGGAAAGATATGCCAGGGCAATATGCTGTCAGAGCAAGAGCTTCTGATTCACCCTGTATCCTGACAATTTGGAGAATAATTTTATGGAGCCTAGGCATCAATCTATTAGGGTCAGAGACAAATAATAATATATCATCTGCATAGAGTAGAAGTTTATGCAGTTTATGTTGTTTATAAAGTAAATTAATTCACCCATTAAAAGTGTTCCCAAACCTGGACATTTCCAAAATCTTCAAAAGATAGTCCCATTCTACCCTAACAAATGCCTTCTCGGCATCAAGTGAGATGGCAGCAATCAGGGTCTGATCATTCGCTACTGAAAACATAAACTTTAAAAACATTGAATATTATCAGAAGAACTACGATCATGTATAAACCCACTTGAACTATATGTATAATAGATGTAATTACTCTACTTAATAGATTAGCCAGATTTTTAGATAATATTTTTACACCTAACTGGATCAGGGAAATTAGATGATAACTTTTACATTCATTTGGTTCCATATCTTTTTATAAGAATGAAACTGATCAGGGCTTGTGTCATGGTTGGCGGTTGTTCACCTTTCTTTAATGACTGTGTAAAATTCCAACATAAGTGGAGCAAGTTCTGTGACATAAATTTTTTTTGCAGCAAAACCATCTGTTGGCAAGGCCTTAAATATCTCAACAAGCTCCTCCAAAGTAATATCTGAGTTAAGATTTTTTGATCACTCATCAATTTAGCAAGTTCTAATCACTCAAACAAAGTTGCTAATATCCTTTTCAGTAGACAAAGATGTGAAGCTATAAAGATCGAAATAGAATTCTTTAAAGGTTTTATTAATATATATATATATATATATATATATATATATATATATATATATATATATATATATATATTAATAAAACCTTTAAAAAATTCTAATTCTATTTCATGTAAATTCTTATTCATTCTAATTCTATTTCATGTAAACAGGAAAAGACTACGAGTTTACCATATAAGGAACGGGTATGCGGTCTTCGGGAGAGGGTACTCTCATTCACAGATTTTTCCCTTCATGATTGGATTATTGCTGACTGACTTGGAAGCGCGGGGTCGGCGTTCCTCAGAGGAGTATTTCTGTGGGCTCGCAGCCTGGATTACTTTTATCGGAGGACTAAAGACAGTTATCTTCTTCATTTGATCTTGCTCACAGACTACACAAAGTTACCGGTGAGGCTGATCTGAACTCTGCCATTAACTCTGTGCACGCTGGAATATACTTTTACACACACACACATACATACACATCACTTACATGCTATGGTCTGGTATTATTGTAAATTTTCTTTTGTCTTGTAAATACACTTGGGTTGATTGTTTATTTAACAGTGTTGAGTCATACTTTTTCCTACTCCTTAATTAAATAGAAGCGGGACTTTTGTTCCCATTATTTTGTTGATACTCTACATTTTAATATTGTGGAGTGTTACACCCTGTCTCAAAATATATCCATCTTGCCCTGAATAACCAAAACTCAACTTCCCCATCTGTCGCTCACTTCGACGTCGTGTCGAAGAAGCGACACTACGGGTCTCTCTTGAGCGCCGAAAGATGCCTCTGATCTATGAAAAAAGGCCAATGAGAGTTGGCGAACAGTATTTGCATACCCCGCCTCCGGATACGGATATAAAGGCGAGGGAAATACACTCGTTCATTCAGTAATTTTCTTCGGAGCCGATGGTCGTGTGTATGCAGTCAGCTGGGAATGACACAACTGATCCTGCTTCTGATTCTCTGACGCTCTGCTTGCTGTTGGATTTACGGCGCACTTCAGTGGCTTTTCTCTTCACTGCCGGCATGCAGTTTGCCCCTGGGCGCTTCGACAGCGTAGAGTTAAAAGAGTTGAAAGAGTGATTTTCTCTGTAAAA
Organism: Moxostoma hubbsi; assembly: GCA_032164185.1. Lineage (NCBI taxonomy): Eukaryota > Metazoa > Chordata > Actinopteri > Cypriniformes > Catostomidae > Moxostoma > Moxostoma hubbsi. The sequence continues at coordinate 39,624,338 of JAVLUX010000025.1, read as the reverse complement.
GAGTTTATTTCTCTGAAAGAGCATTACACAGCGGCGTTGAACATCCTTTTCAGGACGCGTCTTTATAAAGATGTCATTTCCGCCCCTGTGTAGTTTGATTTCTCCCCACCTCTCTCGGTCATAAAAAGCTATCTTGAAGCACCGGCACTCGAACAGGCGATGGCCACCCTTTGTGGTCCAGAAACGCATCTGTGGACTGGACCTGGTCGAAATGCGGGAGGTAGACAAGGCACACCTTCTCCCACACCCCCGTCTTCCAGCTCCGTCCGTTCGGCGCCACCATTGACGACTCAGTCCTCAGCGGTGAAGCAGACGGAGGCCACTGCACATCCTGCCCCGCCGCAAGCCTGCCGCCATGGGCCATGCCCCATCTGCTCGCCGAGGGTGTCCTCCTGCGGCTATGAAACACCAAAGCGGGCCCAGCTCTCAGCCCAGCGTCGAGCACTCCGCAGGAAGTAGACGCCCCCATCTCACGGACCCCCTCGAGGACCCGGAAGGCTCCCAGGCTGTCCGTAGACGCTCAACCCAGGGACCAAGATGTTAGCTTTGGAGGTGGTAAGACCGCTCCGTCCCCGGTGGAGGGCCGGGAGGAGAATTTTTTTGTTGAATTAGTTTTCACATTCTCATATTCTCTGTAACGAGCTATTTCCTTTTGTCTCTGGGTCACCTGGCCCGCAAATGCCGTTCTCACAGCACTCTGCCACCAGATCTCAGCAGTCCCGGCTTCCTGGACACGGACCACCTCTCTCCAGCCCCACGACTGCCCCCCGGCCGGCCGGTTCCAACGAGTCTAGAGGACGCCTACCCGGGACCTCCTCCTCAGTCGCTAACCCGTCCCCTGCCGGGTGTGCGGAGCAAGGTAAGTGCTTTGAGTGTTTTCTCAGCACCCCAGCTGCGGGTCGCCCTGTCGCCGCCCAACGCTGCCCTACCTGCTCTGCCCCGCTGCGAAGCCCTGCCAGGTACATCAAAATTAATCGTCCCCTTGGTGCCCCTAGCGCAGAGGTTGGACGTGTGGCTTTCACTTCCCAACCCGTCGCGCTGGCTGGCCTGGACCATCTGACTTGGTTACGCAATTCAGTTTGCCAGGCCCCCGCCCTCCTTCATGGGCGTCCGCTTTTCCGCAGTACACGGCGAACACGCCCAGTCCCTGCGTGCGGAAATCGTGACTCTTCTGGCCAAAGACGCGATAGAGCCTGTCCCTCCAACCGAGATGAAGAAGGGTTTCTACAGCCCCTACTCATCGTACCCAAGAAAGGCGGCGGCTTACGACCAATCTTGGACCTGCGAGTTCTCAACCGAGCGTTGCACAAACTCCCGTTCAAAATGCTCACGCAGAAGCACATCTTAAACTGCGTCTGGCATCTAGATTGGTTCGCAGCGATAAACCTGAAGGACGCGTACTTCCACGTCTCCATCCTGCCCCGACACCGCCCCTAACTGTGGTTTGCATTCGAGGGGCAGGCGTATCAGTACAAAGTCCTCCCCTTCGGCCTGTCTCTGTCCCCTCGCGTCTTCACAAAAGTTGCAGAGGCAGCTCTTGCCCCGCTCCGAGAAGCCGGCATCCGCATACTCAACTACCTCGACGACTGGCTCATTCTGACCCCCTCGCGAGAGTTACTATGCGCCCACAGAGACCAGGTGCTCAGGCACCTCAGCCGTCTGGGGCTTCAGGTCAACTGGGAAAAGAGCAAGCTTACTCCAGTTCAGAGCCTCTCTTTTCTCAGGATGGAGTTAGACTCGGTCTCAATGAAGACACATCTCACCAACGAGCGTGCCCAGTCAGTGTTGAACTGCCTCACCGCCTTCAGGTCAGGCACAGCGGTCCCCTTAAAACTTTTCCAGAGGCTCCTGGGGCATATGGCGTCCTCCGCGGCGGTCGCGCCGCTGGTGTTGATGCATATGAGACCGCTCTAACACTGGCTTCAGACCTGAGTCCCGAGACGAGCATGGCGCCACGGCACGCACTGGGTAACAATCACCCCCGCCTGCCGTCAAACATTCAACCCCTGGACAGACCTCTGTTTCTTACGGGCTGGAGTACCCCTACAGCAGGTGTCCAGACGCGTCCTGGTCACGACCGACGCCTCCAGATTGGGTTGGGGCGCCGTTTGCAACGGGCACGCAGCCTCAGGCCGTTGGAAAGGGGCCCAGCTGCGTTGGCACATCAACTGCCTCGAGTTGTTGACCGTCCTTTTGGCCCTGCGGAAGTTTCTCCCGTTAATTCGACGTATCCTAGTCAGGTCGGACAGCACCACTGCGGTCGCGTACATAAATTGCCAAGGCGGCGTACGCTCCCGCCACATGTCACAACTTGCCCGTCGTCTCCTCCTTTGGAGCCAGCACCGACTCAAGTCGCTGCGTGCCACTCGCATCCCCGGCAACCTCAATGTGATAGCGGACGCGCTGTCACGACAACGCTTGCCTGGTGGAGAGTGGAGGCTTCACCCCCACTCGGTTCAGCTGATTTGGGAATGGTTCGGCAAGACCCAGGCAGACCCCTCTGCCTCCCGAGAGACCTCCCACTGCCCGCACTGGTACGCCCGCTCAGAGGCTCCCCTCGGGGCAGATGCACTGGCACACAGCTGGCCGGTGGGGCTGCGCAAGTACGCATTCCCCCAGTGAGCCTTCTTGCACAGGTGCTGTGCAAGGTCAGGGAGGAAGAGGAGCAAGTCACTCTCATGGCTCCTTACTGGCCCACCCGGGCCTGGTTCTCGGACCTTGTACTCCTCGCGACAGCCCCTCCCTGGCGAATTCCCCTGAGGAAGGACCTTCTTTCCCAGGGACGGGGCACGCTCTGGCATCCGCACCCAGACCTTTGGAACCTCCACGTCTGGCCCCTGAATGGGACGCGGAAGATCTAGCTGGTCTACCACCCACGGTCGTAGCCACAATCAAACAAGCCAGAGCCCCTTCTACCAGGCAACTCTACGCCCTGAAATGGCGTCTGTTCGTGAATTGGTGTTCTTCCTGGGCAGAAGACCCACAGAGGTGCGCAGTTAGGTCAGTGCTCCTGTTCCTACAGGAGGGGTTGGAGGGGAGGCTGTCCCCGTCCACCTTGAAGGTGTATGTCGCCGCTGGAGCAGCTCACCACGACCCAGTAGACGGCAAGTCCCTGGGTAAGCACGACTTAATCATCAGGTTCCTAAGAGGTGCCCGGAGGCTAAATCCCTCCCGGCCAAACCTGTTCCCCTCCTGGGATCTCTCGGTGGCCCTCACCGGTATTCAGAGATCCCCCTCCGAGCCGTTAGAATCAGTTGGCTCAGGGCCCTCTCTTCAAAAGACGGCCCTGCTGATTGCGCTCTCTTCCATCAAGAGGGTCGGGGACCTGCAAGCGTTCTCTACTAATGACACTTGCCAGACACACAAGACCTCGACCGGGCTATGTGCCCAAGGTTCCTACCACGCCCTTCAGAAGATCAGGTAGTGAACCTGCAAGCACTGCCCCGGGAGGAGGCAGACCCAGCCCCCTCACTGCTGTGTCCGGTACGTGCTTTGCGTGCCTACCTGGAACGTACCCAGAGCTTCAGACGCTCTGAGCAGCTCTTTTGCCTGCTTTGGGCGACAGCAGAAAGGGAATGCTGTCTCCAAACAGAGGCTGTCCCACTGGGTAGTGGACGCCATTCAGTTGGCCTATCACACCCAGGCCGTGCCCCCCCCAAAAGCGGGTCCGACCACCGCGCCATTCTTCCCACATATGACCCAAGAGGCCATGTGATGTATTTTGCCACCTCTACCTCCCCTTTCGGGTGGGTGTGGCCTCCGCAGGGTCTTTTCCCCCTAAAAGAATAGGAATTCGGGATAAGACCCCCTTCCCTCGATGCGGTAAGGACCCCGGCTGCTCTTGCTCTATGCCGAGAAAACAGAGAGAAAAGAGGCCCAGCCAGGCTTTGCCTGTTCCCTAGTTGGGAGCGTCACCTTGTTCCCCCCTAGGGTAACCAAAAGGATTCTGATGCTTTTTCGGGGCATTGGGGAAGAGTACGTGCAGCCTGAACACAGTTGGTCGCTTGTGCACGTAGAAATACCTGCCCGCTTCTGTGTCAGCAGTACACGTACACGGCTCAGCGTATGGCGAGTTTTGAAGTGGACCCCTAGTGTCGCTTCTTCGACACGACGTCTCGTTCCCTCCATCAGGGAACGGAGGTTACATACGTAACCGAGACGTTTCTGTGACAGAATAGTATTATATCTATATTTTTGCTGGGTCAACTCTCTAAGACCATTGGGTGACATTCAACATTTCAGCTCTGTTTCAGCACTTGTAATACTCTTTTACATTTCTATTAATTATTGTGATTTTATCTTTTTAATGAATGAGGCATATTGTATGATCCGCCCCTTAAGAATTGCCTTAAGAGTCTCCCATGCCATGCCCACAGAAACACTGAGGACCAGTTGGTTTCTACATAAACATTGACCATCAAGGCACCATCTGGCACCCACACCCAGACCTCTTGAACTTCCACGTCTGGTCAATGGATGGGACACGGAAGACTTAAGTGGTCTACCGCCCGCAGTGGCAAACACGATCACTCAGGCCAGGGCTCCTTCAACAATGCAGCAGTATTCCCTGAAGTGGCGTGTGTTTGCTAAGTGGTGTTCTTCCTATAGCAAAGACCCCCCAGAGATGCACAGTCGGGTCAGTGCTTTCCTGTAGATGGAGGGGCGGCTGTCCCCCTCCACCCTGAATGTGTACGTAGCTTCTATATCAGTTGAAGGTAAGTCCCTTGGTAAGCAAGTCCTGATCATCAGGTTCATGAGAGGTGCCAGAAGGCTGAACCTTCCTTAGCCATGCCTCTTTCCCTCATGGGACCTCTCCATGGTTAATCACCCTCCGTGGCCCTGTTCGATCTCCTAGAGTCAGTTGAGATAAAGGCCGTCTCATTAAAGTGTGTGTTCTTTGCACATCTACTTGGATCCCAGGCAGAGCTTGAGATGTCTGAGCAGCTCTTTATCTCCCTGTCGGCAGACCCATGTCTCCCTTGGGCAGAGCTCTCTCTGCTCCGGTCGCTGTTTTTGTAGAGCTCCTCCCCTTCTAGGCAGGACCTACCACCGTGCCTCTTCCATGTGCGGCTGGTGAGCCCATGTGTTGTATTGCCACATGTTGACCTCCCCTTTTGGGCAGGATGTGGTCTTCATGAGGTCTTTTCCCCCTGAAAGAATAGGAAAGGAAAAGAACACCTTCCCAGATTCATGTAATAGCATTTGAATGCTTCAGCCGAATCTATCACTCTGTAGAGAGAAAACAGAGAGAGAAAAGGCTGAGGCTGGCAAGGCCTGCTCCCATGCTAGTTATGTCGCTTTCCCTCCTCAGGGATGTGGGGAACTACATGATGTCTTCTAGGGCAGTGATTCCCAACCCCCGGTCCCCGGACCGGAGCCGGTCCGTGGACCTGTTAGTACCGGGCCTTGAAATATTCCCAGAATAATATTTTTTTTTTGTTTGTTTGTTTTTTTAATAATAATAATAATTGTCTTTTTTAAATGCTTTTTTAAGTGATATGAGTCTTAACATGTATGTTATTTAATCCAAAACATAAACAATAAATAGATTAAAATGTGTTTCTTTGAGCGCCTTGCGATTGCTTAGCAACGCGTCGTATCTGAACGGACTGCAAAAAAAGCGCGGTGCACCTGAAGTGACAGAGAAGTATGTGGAGAGATGAGCGGGCCTCAGCAAACTTCAATGGCTAATTTCATTGTGGACAGTTCTGGTAAAAGGAAAGGCGATGACCAACTCGAAAATAGCGAGAGAGAGAGAAGAAAAAAAAAAAAAGTCAAGCTTCAATCGTAAATACGATACCTTATACATTAGGTATGGATTTACGACAACAGGCGATTCCGTTGCGCCAAATCCGTTGTGTGTTATTTGTGGTGAAAAACTCTGCAATGAAGCCGTCAAAACTTCAGCGGCACTTAAACACCAAACACCCAACTCTCAAAGACAAAACGGAGGAGTTTTTCGAAAGAAAGAAACATGAGTTGGACGCTCAGTGGCAAGTTTTGATATCCTCAACATCAGTAAACGTAGCTGCAACTAAGGCATCATATCTGGTTGCTCACCGAATAGCTAAAGCTAAAAAAAACTTTACAATCGGAGAAGAGCTAATTTTGCCGGCTCTTTTTTTATTTTTTTTATTAAGGTTAAAGCTTAATCTCTAATTTTATACTTTTAAAAATTATTAGCTGAAATCACTGTGTGTTTGCTATTGTATTCTGAAACTGGCTCTAATTTTCATACAATTAGCCTTTGTTGTCACCTGTTGGTGAGTGAAAACACTAAGTTGCTCTTGAAGTGATTGTCTTTAGTGGTTCTGGAGAGATTTGACAGGTGAAATGGACTGGTATTTTCATACAATTTGCCATTACTGCCAACTGCTAGTGAGTGAGTGCTGTGTGAGTTGCTTTTGAAGTAGACCTAATTGTATGGGAGAAAAGGGAAACATTTTGTGAACCGGTCTGAAAGTTTAAGAAGATTGGTATATTCATACAAGTAGCCTTTGTTGCCACCTAGTTCATTATATGCAAATACATGATTGGCTGTTACTGTTTTACACAGTGATATGTTCCAAATCCAAACGATGCATCTTAAAATTGAGGCATTAAAATTGACAACTGGTGCCTGGAATTTTTATATGAATATGCAATCCCTGGCAGAAAAAAGGTTGGGAACCCCTGTTCTAGGGCATTGGGGGAGGTTGCGTGCAGTTTGATGCACCTGCTATTATGCACAGAGAAGCATGCTTGCACCTGTATCGGCAGTTCACGTAACACGGATCAACTGTTATGGCTTTTTTTCTATAGGGACCCCTAGTGTCACTACATCAACACAACATCGAGTGAGTGACAGAAGTGGAACGTCTAGGTTACTGATGTAACCTCCATTCCCCGATGGAGGAAACAAGACATTGTGTCCCTCTTGCCACAACGCTGTACTAGCCGCTGAAATAGCCAGGTCTTGGCTCCTCAGCACAAAACCTGAATGAGAGTGGGCAATCCTTCTCCTTGTATACCCGTATGACCAGGGGAGTGGCATGCAAATTCCACTTTACAATTTTCATTGGCCTTTCCTCAAAGATCTGAGCTGCTTTGGGGCTCCCAAGAGCGGCCCCTAGTGTCACAACATCGACACTAGGGAACATCAGGGAACGGAGTCTATGACAGTAACCGTGACATTTTTCAACATCATCCATTCTTGTTATCAGGGTGGAAAGTTTCGCCTCCATAGATCACCCAAAGAATTTCAGCGAGGCCCTCCAAATCAGTCGAGATTATCATTAGTGCTTCATAAATGTTCGAGATCTCCTGACCTACTTCATGAAGCTCACTGCCACCATCGACTGAATCTCCACCATCCTGATTCTACAAGGCATCCAATGCGTGAGAATGTTAGTGCTTTTTAATGTCCCCACAGGCTGAATTTTTTTTACATCCTGCCTTCCCAGCTCAGTTAAGAAACAAAACTATTATTGTTCTCACTGGTTAATATTGCTTAAAAGGATAATTGTTGCAAAGTTTAAGCGGAGCAAGCCTTTAAGAGACCAACCTTCGCATAGCATCACGTCAAGTCATTTTTAATTGTATAGCACTTTTCACAAAACACATTGTTTAAAAGCAGCTTTACAGAAAATCATGACAATGAAACTGTAATATCTATAAAGTCTTAGAGTCATCATTGTAAATTGTGTAATAAAAGAAATCATTAAATAATAATTGTATTTAGAACCTCACATGATTCCTCACGTTGTTACTTTTAATAATAATTGATTGGACATACAATTTTCTCAAGGCTGAGTAAAAATGGCCAAAACATTCCTTGTAATACTTATACTTATATTCCTTGTCAATACAAGTGCCAAATTACAACGGTCACACACATATCTTGAGATCAGAACATGATATAGAATTGAGAGTGGCCTCTTTAGACTTGCCTAGCAACACCCTAGGCCTCATTTTCACCTGATATTAACAGGGGTGCAAACTCATGAGGTGAAAAAGTCATAACAGGTGTTCCAGATAAATGTTAATAGTTTATTTGTTTGTTGTATTTAAAGCTTTTGAAGTGTTTAAGCTTTGAGAGAGATTTTAATAAAGAACATTTAGAAAATTTTACCAAACAATTTGGGCAAATTAACATAACTTTTGTTTGCATCCCTGTATTAAGATGTGTCATGGGTGATCCAGTCGCAAGTGGTAAAGTCAGACTGTTTACACCTGGTATTAACATGCATGTCAATGCATCTCTTTTTGACCACTTGTGTTGTGATTTCGAGGGGAGGGTCTTGGATTTCATGATGACATACATCAATCTTATTGCAGTGAAGTCCAAAAAGTAAAAAAGGCTGCAGATTTTACGTGTTAATACTGTATGATTAATTAGATAATCAAATAATTAATAATCATCACAATTAATTCAAGCTTGTAGCGCCACCTCCAAGTTTTTCCGAGTCTCATTCAGCAGGGCACAGTAAGCACCACTCCTGATCTGAAAGCAACGCACAGCTGTTACAGACAACAAACTGACTGTTGATCAAAGACAGAGTGTAGGGCTCTCAAGACATGTTTATTAAAGTTTCAAACTCCATTTAACTTGACAATGATGTGGCACTTATGTCTAGAGATGCCAGTAAATCATGAATCAGCCACAGTGAGACACTCCAAAAGAGTTAGTCTGATGCATGTGTACAGACAGATCTCTTAAGTCTACCTCAAACCAATTTATAAACACAATTGTACAAAGGACCACTGTGGACTGTTCAATTATATGGAAATAAACCAACAAATAAATTGATATATTATACTCGAATTTAACTTGAACATGAGTAGAACTGTCAATTATTTTAGAGGCCTACCAGTACCATCTGGTTATTTCCATTTAAAGCTGCATGTAACTCTCATAGTTTAAAACTCTTCTTTTATCGCAATGTTTGATTGACAGGTGATGGGTGGTGCTTCACTGCTTTCTGAGACACATCAGGACAGTGTTTACATCTCAAATGTGATGTGGTCACATGTGTTCTTAACTTCGAATGTATGTGAATTTTGTGATCCAATCACAAAATCTTTTGAACTCCGTTTACACCTGTCTTTGGCACTGTCCACTCTCTGCTCGTAGAACAAAGTCTCTAAGCATACCCACAGACAGACCCTGATTTATCTTGACAAGATTCTTGTGGTCAGCTGACAATTTTGAGCCGGTGGTCCACTGTGTTAGTCAAGTTTGGAATAAGCCTGTTCAAAAATTTCTCCAACTAAATAAACATTAGTACACATGCTCTAATTTTTCATATCCTCTAGTTTTTCCCTCATGCATTCCACATCAGCCTTGGTAGCAGGCGGGTTAGCCTGTAGCTCTCCAGAAACTCATCCTGTTTTTCAACATCATCCATTCTTGTGATCAGGGTGGAAATTTTCTCCTCCATAGATGTGATCGCTCAACACCAAGAACATGTTGGCAACCACATAGCAAACCCCTAGAAACCACCACAACACTCTAGCAACCATCAGAACAACTTAGAGACTGGATAGCAATGTCCTGGCAACCACCAACAACACCCTAGCAACTATCAGAACACCTTAGAGACCACAATGCAATGCCCTGGCAAACACTCTCAACACTCTCTTACAAAGGAATACATATAATTAATAATAAATTAATAACATCCTTTATCAGCCAAATAACAATAGACAATGCATCTGTTTGCACTTCCACAGTTAATTAAGAATGCAAATTCTAAGACTTTAGTCATTAATCTGTATTACAATATACATACAATATATTTTTTTTAAACACTGGCCCCTAACACCTACTTAGTTTCATAATTTTATACCATGACTTGCACTATACATAAGTAATATTGGCATTATATTCATGATGTTAGTCAGAGGGGAACTGGCCCCCACAGTGAGTCTGATATCCCACAAGGTAATTTTTCTCCATTAACCAACATCTTCTGGAGTTTTGTGTTCCTTGTGTTCACAGTCGGCTTCAGCTCGCTCACTGGGGGTGTAAATATAAATATATATTTTTTCCTATTATTTATTTTAAGGCACAATTTACAAACATGTATTTTTTTTAACTGCCCTCTTATGACTCGAAGACATTACTATATTACAGGTTTCTCTGTTCAAGCATAATTTTTCGTAAAGGTTTTTTTAAAAATGATTTGTGTTGTGAAAAGTGCTATTCATATAAAAATGACTTGACTAGCAGGATTGGAGCAGTGACTCTGAGTGAATATGAGCTTGAATTATGTTTTCTTGGCGGCTGTGTTGAGTTGTAATGAATGCACAGCTGGCTATATAATGAGGCTCACTCTCCATTACAAGCGCACCTCAGCAGTTCCATTCATCTATCAAACATTAAGTCAAACACTACACTGAAAGCACTAGCAGAGATGGCTGATTGTGTGGGCTGAGGGCTTGGAGTCGAAAAGAAAGAGGATTAGACATGACAAAAGGTGTTGGCTTAATCCAGTTTAATTAAGGCTTGTTGGTTTTATGTGTGATTGACAGAGAGCGCAGAAGTGTCTCCATTCTCATGGGCTCTGCTGCGGATGCTAATGAAACATACACTTCAAGTGCTGTAGCCCTGCTCACCATAATGATGGGAAGGAATGTGAGAACTCCTTTTTTGGAGAGTTCATATGTAATCGGTTGTCGGAATAGACAAAAGATGTGAATGGAGACTTCAAAGCCACCTGTGAAAGTAACGTGGAAACGCTCTCATGCGTTTATCCCACACCGTGCTCCCGCTGTGTTTTTTTGTGCGCTTTAAATTAGAGATGCGTTTGTAATATAAATGGCTCTGTTTCACGCAGCTGGTAGAGAAATGTGTTTATCATTAAGCTTTTAATTAGACTGAGGTTACGCTACAGTCATGTTATCTTCAGTTGATCATATAAAGTGACCAGCCAGGATTGATAATACTTGTGTGCAGAGCAGGAAGTGGAAAACATGATTTAAAGTGCAAGGTTCATTCCTGTGCACGGGAAATTACATTTTCATGTCCACATTATAATATTTTCTCAAATTTAAAAAGATACAAATATATATAATTTGTTTTCCTGATATTCAAATCATATTCCCGAGTTTTCACAATTATGTGAACATATGTGTTACTTTGAAATTATTTTCGGCCATTTCAGCATGTAGTCCAACATTGTGGCAGGAGGGACACAACGTCTTGTTCCTTCCATCAGGGAACGGAGGTTACGAAAGTAACCAGGATGTTCCCTATCTGTCACTCACTTGATGTTGTGTCGATGTAGTGACACTAGGGGTCCCCTACAAAAATGCCACAACTAACTGAACTGGGTTATGTGGATCTTTGGTGTGAGATGGGTAGACTGCTGTGTGCCGCATAGCCAGCGCACTGGGCCGGCCCGTAACCTCACCTGATGCTAGTGTGAGTGTCGAACAGCCCTTTTGGGGATGAATCGACTACCCTAGTCATGCCTCTTCTCCTTCTTTTTTCTTTTTCTCCCCAGAAAAAGAGAGAATTCGCTAAACGACCGGGACGCCAGTGTCCACGTCAGGGGCTGTCACTCCCAAGGGTAAAACATAGCGGAGACCACACCTGTCTCTCGAACGTGCCTGAAACTCCAACTCTAAATGAGCCGTTAACCAGGATTAATATGATCCTAGAACTGGTGATATCTGCTTTTCATAACTCTTCTTTGCAATGAACAGCTCCAATTAGTTAAAAAATCAGACAGAATGCTCCGGTTGCAAAAGCTCTAGAGTCAACAGTACTTTGAGTTGATCACATGGACCTAACCCTAACCCATTCATCGACAGAAACCAAAGATGTGTACTAAAAGATTAAATATTAATATAATTATCATTAATATTGATTACACTATGTAACACAATTTTTGATCCTAGGTAGTGAGTGTTATTTCCTAATTGCTTTAGCCTCAAAACTATAGAAAATGTCTATTATTCCACACAAACTTTGCTTTTGTGACCTGGACATTGATATATAGAAATGTACTTATTTCCAATGAGAAAACTGGCAAATTTGTGACTTTTCGTTCACATAAAGTCAGACAAAAACAACATATGAATAATTTATACTAAAGTAATACAAAAACTACTACAAATGCTTTTGAAGTGAGTTGTTTTTTGAGATTTACAATTATACTGTAAATCACTTTCACGAATCAGCCCCCAAATGTACTCATCATACTTCAAGGCATCCAGCAAAGTCTTGATGCTGTTGTAATCCTCTTTGAGGTGCACTGAGTGAGCCAGGTGAAGAGACATGTTACCATTATGGAGCACCACAGCTTTGAGGCTCCAGGATGAGCTGTCAATAAAGAGGTACCACTCATTCTGGTTACAGGCGATTCTGATTGCATTGCTTCTGCCACAATGTGACCAGTCTGTTCAGAGCCCATCTTGACGGGTGAGGAAGCATGACACTTCCTCTGATGTGTGACTTGCACACTTTCATCCAACAAGTTCCACTGTTTGAGCCTAGACGTCAAAAGTTCGGCATTGGACTTAGTGAGACCAAGATATCTAATCAAGTCGTTGAGGTCTTTTTGTTTGGGGTAGTATGGGTATCTCTCCTCAGCTCCACCTCTGAAATTGTAATCTGGATCTACATCTTCCTCACTTTCTGACTATCTGCTCTCTTCTAAAGACGGCTGCTCTCTCTCCAGTGGAGTGGGTTAGGGAGCTCATGGCAGTGTGGCATTGGGGCAATGGATGAAGGAAGTTCCGGATACATTTCATACATGATATACTTTTTCAGTAACATTAAAAACTTACAATTGAAAACATTTTGTAACATAAAATTCTGAGCAACAATTGTCCATCTTACCTTCCAGGTTTTTTTTTGCAGTGCTCGCAGGTGAAATGAGGTGCCAAGTGTTTGTCTTGATCCCTGAAATATGCCTTGTAGGCCTCACACATCTTAGCAGATGCTTCCACGGAGTACTTTTTCTCTCTTATCTTGATAAATTGGCCGCAGACATAGCAAAATGCATCTGCCGGATGCTTGCAGCCTCTTGATGCCATCTCAGAAAAATGCAGATATGTATCTACATATCCATGTAGATATGTATGCAGCTGGAACTAAACTGAACTGGTGTGCTTAAGGCCCCTGTATTTATACTACTATTTATATTACTGGAAAGTTCTAGAAAGTTCTAGAAGTTACTCCAAGTTTACTCAGCACTGAATCTATCTGGAATGTTCTGGAAAATAGTTAAATTTCGAAATATCACTGTCCTGGTCACAAAAGCACATTTTGTGTGGAATAATAGCAATTTTCTATACTTTTGAGGCATAAGAAATTAGGAAATAACACTTACTACCCAGGAACCAAAAATTAAAAAAATAAAATAAACATTTGTTACACGGTGTTATTATTGACAGTGTATCAGTACTGGTTTGATCTATTGACAAGCCTATTAGGGCTGGATATTGGTACAGATTACCTACATTTATGCATTTGGCAGACACTTTTATCCAAAGCAACTTTCAGTGCCCTTGTTACAGGGATAATCCCCCAGAGCAACCTGGAGTTAAGTGCCTTGCTCAAGGACACAATGGTGGTGGCTGTGTGGATCAAACCAGCGACCTTCTGATTAACAGTTATGTGCTTTAGCCCACTACTTGCCCACGACTGGTGACAGACTCCCCCCTATTATCATAGTTCCTCCCCTAAGTGATCTACACACAGTCCGCCATTTTTTTTTCCACACTGGAGCAGATACAGTGAGAAGAATAATGTCTCAGCTTCATGGCTTCAACTGGTAATCTAGTATACTGGGCATTTTCCCGGTGGTCCGACACACTTTGATGCCAATCAGGGTCGGACTAGCCATCGGGAGAACCGAGTGGGCCGGTGGGTCAGCCACGAAATGGGCCGAATGGGCTGCGATAATTTAAAATGAGCAGCCGAGTTATGCAGAACAGACCACAAAACGGTGCCGTGATATGCAGAAAAGGACAGCAAACACCCCCCCGCTCAACTTTTGGGCCAGTTGCTATGTAAAGTCCTGGGCCGATTTCTCTTCCCAGTCCAGCCCTGCCTGAACTCCAGTATTTATGCTGTCAGTCATATAGGTTCTGATTTGTTGTTGCTGTAGTAAACGAAGCATGAGCTGAAAAGGCACAGCCCTCTTCCGGAAAGGGGGAGGGGAGCAGCAGCTCATTTACATTTAAAGAGACACACGAAAACAGCGTGTTTTTGATTCCACCCAAAAAGAGGCATTTATAACATGGTATAATAAATGATCCGTGGGGGGTTTGATCTGAAACTTCACAGACACATTCTGGGGACACCTGAGACTTATATTACATCTTGTAAAAAGGGACACAATAGGTCTCCTTTAATGTCCACATCAACCATCACAATGGGAAAAAATTTGATCTCAGTGATTTAGACCTTGGCATGATTGTTGGTGCCAGATGGGCTGGTTTAACTATTTCTGTTCACACACAACATTATCTAGAGTTTACTCAGAATGTTGCCAAAAACAAAAAACATCCAGTCAATGGAGAATGTCCAGACTGGTTCGAGCTGACAGAAGGGCTACAGTAACCCCTCTGTACAATTTTAGTGAGCAGAATAGCATCTCAGAATGCACAACATGTCGAACCTTGAGGTGGATTGGCTACAACAGCAGAAGACCACATCGGGTTCCACTTCTTTCAGCCAAGAACAATCAACAAAAGTTCATTAATGAGAGTACATAAAAATTAATGTTCAAAACCATGTCCTTGTCTTACCCTGTTTCACTACGGTAAGTATACAATAATGATTTTGTTTATTCAGTTTTGAGATTCTCAAATTATGTGTTTCTAAGTCTGTGTGTTTTGCTGTTTTCTTAGGCTTTTTTGTACCCCAGCCACAGAAATGCAAAAGTTGAAAGATTTTTAGAAATTTTGCAAACAAATGTAATCCAATAAAGTATTTATGGAGAAATAAATCAGTGTTTAAGTTCATAATTAAAATATTATTTATATTGTCAAGCCAGTTCTCGCCTCCTCCTTGCCCGTCTAAATCCCTTTATACCTTGCTTTCCTTATTCTTCATTGCCACACCCCCTTCGGACTGCAGTACCCACAATGTTAATCAAAGAGCGATTTCCTCACTTCCTGGGTCATCTAGCTGGTGCGTGTCGTTCTCACGGCACCCCGGCAAACTCTCTCTGGTTCAGAGCATCTCTTTTCACGGCTTGGACTCAGACTTAATATCAGCGCGCCTCACAACTGAGCACACACAGTCAGTGCTCAGGTGCCTCGCTCGCTTCAAGACAGGCAGAGCAGTTCCTCTTAAACAGTTCCAGAGGCTCCTGGGGCATATGGCATTCTCGGCCGCAGTCGCGCCGCTCGGGTCGATGCATATGAGACTGCTTCAGCACTGGCTTCCGACTCGAGTCCCAAGATGGGCATGGCGCTGCGGCACATAACGTGTGTTAATCACCCCTTCCTACCGTCAGAATTTCAACCCTTGGAAAGACCTCTGGTTTTTTGCGGACAGGAGTCCCCCTACAGCAGGTGTCCAGATGTGTCATGGTCACCACAGATGCCTCTCAACTGGGTTGGAGCGCCATGTGCTACGGAAGGGAAGGGTTCAACCTCTGGGTGCCTCTTAAGAAACCTGATAATCAAGTCATGCTTATCAAGGGACTTGACGTCCAATGCATTGTGGTGGGCTGCGATAGCAGCAACATACACATTTACATTTACATTTATGCATTTGGCAGATGCTTTTATCCAAAGCGACTTACAGAGCTCTTATTACAGGGACAATCCCCCCGGAGCAACCTGGAGTAAAGTGCCTTGCTCAAGGACACAATGGTGGTGACTGTGGGGCTCGAACCAGTGACCTTCTGATTACCAGATTACCAGTTATGTGCTTTAGACCACTACACCACCACCACTCCTTAGGTAGCTCATTAGGTTGTTGTTGCTATCCCCTAGCCTATCACACCCAGGCCATTTGTGGGATCGAGCATACGCTACGAGAAGTGTTGCATCCTTGTGGGCATTGGCCCATGGCAGCTCCCTAACAGACATCTGCAGAGCAGCGGGCTGGGCAACACACATACACCTTCAAGGTGGAGGGGGACAGCCTCCCCTCCAACCTCTCCTGCAGGAATGAAAGCACTGACCGAACTGCACATCTCTGCAGGTTTTCAGATTTGGAAGAGCACTAATTTACAGACACCACTTGAGGGGGTAAAGCTGCCTGGGGGAGCTCTGGCTTGGTTGATCGTGTCTACGACTGCAGGTGGTAGACTGCCTGTTCCCCTCCCGGGATCTCTCAGTGGTCCTCTCAGGCCTTCAGAGACCCCCCTTCAATCCACTTGATTCAGTTGAGCTCAAAGCCCTCTCATTGAAGATGGCCCTCCTGATTGTGCTCTCTTCCATCAAGAGGGTTGGGGACCTGCAAGCGTTCTCTGTCAGCGAAACTTGCCTGGAGTTCGGTCCGGCAGATGATCACCTCATCCTAAGACCGCGATCGGGCTACGTGCCCTAGGTTCCGATGACCCTCTTCAGGGCTTAGGAATTGAACCTGCAAGTGAAGCTGCCCCAGGAGGAGTCAGACCCAGCCTCTTCGTGGCTGTGTCTGTTACGTGCTTTGCGTATCCATGTGGACCGCACATTGGGCTCTAGATGCCCTGAGCAGCTCTTTGTATGCTTTAGCGGACAGCGGAAACGGAACGCCGTCACCAAACAGAGGTAGCTCATTAGGTTGTTGTTGCTATCCCCTAGCCTATCACACCCAGGCCATTTGTGGGATCGAGCATACACTACGAGAAGTGTTGCATCCTCGTGGGCATTGGCCCATGGCACCTCCCTAACAGACATCTGCAGAGCAGCGGGCTGGGCAACACACAGCACCTTTGCTAGATTCTACAATCTCAGGGTTGAGTCGGCATCATCCCGTGTATTGTCCTAGCCACTAAGCTCTCGCTTCCTGGATGCTCTTTTGAGAGCATTTTGAACAATCAACACAAAGTCGAGTGAGTGTTGATTGGTTCATAAACTGGTTCATAAAAGTATCAAATTGAAGGCCCTCATGCTGGCATATAAAACATTCACTGGGTCTGCTCCAGCATACCTAAAAACATTTATGCAGAGCTACGTTCCCACCAGAAGCCTGCAGTCGGCTAAGGAACGTCGCCTTGTCGTACCAAAACAAAGAGGCACCAAAACACTTTCCCGCACTTTCCCAGACTTTCAGTTTCAACATACCACATTGGTGGAATGACCTTCCCAACTCAATCCGTGAAGCTAACTCACTCTCTATCTTCAAAAAATGGCTAAAAACACATCATTTCCAAGAGCACTTAACAAGTCACTAAAAAACAAAAAAAAAACAAATTAACAATTGTTGTTGCACTTAAATCTGTTTTGTATACTATTCTGATGATAGTGAAACTTTATATGACACTTTGTATGAAACAATGATAGCACTCATTATGTTTTTTTTTTATTGTTTATTGTTAAATTTTATTGAGTCATTTCGTTTTTCTAAAGTTTCATTTAGAAAGTTGAAACAATGTCACAAAAATTTGGTAAATGTGTTATGATTGGTAGGACAGCACACTAGTAGTGGTATGTCACTAGATTCAGAGCATACCTCCACATTATATTCATGAAAAGGAACACTTCCATCCAATCACAGCACTGCCTCATTCCTGAGCTCACATTACATCCACAGTGGAGAATTTAAACTCATGACAAAGAGGTAACCACTGTTCCACAGGCGTGAGACTTAAACAGCACTCAGGGAACATACATGAGAGCAGGAATCGTACAGAGTCTTGAAAGTTTGAAAAATGCTTGATTTTCAAGGTTTGAAATATGCTTAAATTTGAAATATAGAGTGCATCCACATTTTGTTATGTTACAGCCTTATTCCAAATTGATTAAATTCATTAGTTTCCTCAAAATTCTACAAACAACACTCCATAATGACAATGTGAAAGAAGTTTGTTTGAAATCTTTGCAAATGTATTAAAAATAAAAAACAAAAAAAATCACATAAGTATACACAGCCTTTGCCATGACACTCAAAATTGAGCTCAGGTGCATCCTGTTTCCACTGATGCTCCTTGAGATGTTTCTACAACTTGATTGGAGTCCACCTGTGGTAAATTCAGTTGATTTGACATGATTTGGAAAGGCACACACCTGTCTATATAAGGTCACTTCATGGCACAAACCATGCCATGAAGTCCAAGGAATTGTCTGTAGACCTCCGAGACAGGATTGTATCGAGGCACAGATCTGGGGAAAGGTACAGAAAAATGTCTGCAGCATTGAAGGTCCCAATGAGCACAGTGGCCTCCATTATCCGTAAATGGAAGAAGTTTGGAACCACCTTCCTAGAGCTGGCCGCCCAGCCAAACTGAGCAATTGGGGAAAAGGGCCTTAGTCAGGGAGATGACCAAGAACCCGATGGTCACTCTGACAGAGCTCCAGCATTTATCTGTGGAGAAAGGAGAACCTTCCAGAAGAACAACCATCTCTGCAGCACTCCACCAATCAGGCCTGTATGGTAGAGTGGCCAGACGGAAGCCACTCCTCAGTAAAAGGCACATGACAGCCCACCTGGAGTTTGCCAAAGGGCACCTGAAGGACTCTTGGACCGTGAGAAACAAAATTCTCTGGTCTGATGAAACAAAGATTGAACTTTGTGGCCTGAATGGCAAGCATCCTGTCTGGAGGAAACCAGGCACCACTCATCACCTGGCCAATACCATCCATACAGTGAAGCATGGTGGTGGCAGCATCATGCTGTGGGGATGTTTTTCAGTGGCAGACTAGTCAGAATCGATTGAAAGATGAATGCAGCAATGTACAGAGACATCCTTGATGAAAACCTGCTCCAGAGCGCTCTGGACCTCAGACTGGGGTGAAGGTTCACCTTCCAACAGGACAATGACCCTAAGCACAAGATTGAACATCTCTGGAGAGATCTGAAAATGGCTGTGCACCAACGCTCCCCATCCAACCTGATGGAGCTTGAGAGGTCATGCAAAGAAGAATGAAAGAAACTGCCCAAAAACAGGTGTGCCAAGCTTGTAGCATCATACACAAAAATACCGAGGCTGTAATTGGTGACAAAGGTGCTTTAAAAAGTATTGAGCAAAGGCTGTGAATCCTTATGTACATGTAATTTAAAAAAAAAAGATATATATATTTTAATATATTTGCAAAGATTTCAAACAAACTGCTTTCACGTTGACATTATGGTGTATTGTTTGTAGAATTTTGAGGAAAATAATGAATTCAATCCATTTTGGAATAAGGTTGTAACATAACAAAATATGGAAAAAGCACTGTGAATACTTTCTGGATGCACTGTATGTACTATTATAGGTTACTACGCCTCATACCCTCAAGCAGTAGTCATCACCAACATAACTTCTGAGACTTTAACCAAGGAAATTATGAAAATATTTGCCCAATTTGGGTATCCCTTGGAGTTAGTCAAAGATAATTGAAAGCAGTTTGTAGGAAAGTCTTTGAAGCATTTCTGACGACTAGTGGAGTTAAGCACATTAAGGCTTCACTACCCCAAAAGTAATGGAAAATATGGAGGTTTCATGGTTATCTGAAGAAAGCTTTCAAAAGCAGCCAAAAGTGACAGAAGGAATTGGAGATAAGATCTCTCAAAGATTCTTCTTACATATCGATCCACTCCACACAAGCCATCAGGTGAGAAACCAGCCTTTCTGATGTTTGGAAGAGATGTGTGCACAAAGTTACCAGGTCTAGTCACAGACAAAAGAGAAACCAAAGACTTTGAAAATCATCACAAATGCTTAAAAATAAAAATAAAAAATATGCATACCTGAAAAAGGAGCTAAAGAACACACTTCCAACTTGAGATATAGTATATGGGGCAAGTACAGAAGATGGTAAGATGGATTCTAAGTATTCAGACACCCGTTACGTACTGATGCAGCACAAATCAGACAATTCTTTTGAAATGGACAATACAGAGGATGGCTCTAGTATCACAAGAAATGTGAAGCACATTCATCATGTTCCCCACCAAGGACACACTGGGATCTTCAGAAGAGCATCAACATTTTTTTGTAGCAATGCCAGACTCTTGTGACAAGCCCTTAACTACCAGGAGTGGTAGTGTGATTAACCAGCTTGTTTCAAGGACATAATTATGTAAATGTTCTGAATATTAATGCTTGCAAAGTTATTGACTATTACTCAGTACAGGTTATACAAAAAAATTTTCAGGGTGACAGTAACAAAGATTAAAGCTGAAGATATTTTTTTATTTAGTAGTATATATACTCTTTAATACTAATGAAATGAAATATGTAGTGTAATATCAGTGATACTGTTGATCCAAAATGGCAGCGAGGTAGCACGCAGCGGCCACTCCGGATCCAAAATGGTGTTATTTTTGTCACTTAGACTGACTTTTACGGCACATGGACATCGGAGAAACCGGTGTTCGTGTCTACCATCGCCAGACACTGCTAAAATCTAAGATTCATGCAACAACCAAGATGTCCATGCTAGGATAAAAACAAACCCTAGACAGACGGCTCTCCAGTCTATCCTGCTCTCAAATGTTTGCTCCCTGGACAATAAACTGAACTACATCTGACTCCAGCAGACTACGCAGCGTGAGCTTAGTCTTAGCAACAGAGTTCCGGACACTGCCATTTAGCTAGACGGGCTCGCCTCGTTTCGTGCTGACAGAAATGCTGCTCTATGCGGTAAGACTCGCGGTGGTGGCTTGTGTGTTTACATCAACATGGAATGGTGCAATAACTCTATGCTAGTCTCTAGTTACTGCTCATTGCTGTTGGAGCTTGTGACTGTTACATGCAGACCTTTTTATTTACCACGGGAATTCACCACTGTTAATATAACCGGAGTTTACATTCCTCCCAGCGCTAACGTTAAGGAAGAGCTTGGTGAACTGTATGGGGCTATTAGTGAACTGCAGAATGGTCACCCTGACAGACTGTTTATTGTCGCCGGAGATTTCAACAATGCGAATCTCAAGACAGTGCTCCCTAAATTCCATCAGTATGTGGACTTTGCAACGAGAGGGGCGAACACGCTTGATCTGGTTTACACAAACATCCCAGGCGTGTACCGGGTGGAGCCCTGCCCCCACCTCGGCTACTCAGACCACATCTCTGTTATGCTAATTCCAGCATACAGACTGCTCATCAGATGCACAAACCACTCCAGAAACAGGTGAAAACCTGGCCAGCAGGAGCCATCTCTGCTCTTCAAGACTGTTTTGAGTGTACTGACAGGCACATGTTCAGGGAGGCTGCAACATATGGCGACTCTACCAACTTGGAGGAATACACAGCATCAGTGACCAGCTACATCAGCAAGTGCATTGATGATGTCACCTTCTCCAAGACCATCACCACACCAGAAGCCATGGATGACTGCAGAGGTGCGTGCACTACTGAGGAACCGAGACTCTGCCTTCAGAGCAGGCGACAAGGCTGCCCTAAGAACAGCGAGGGCCAAACTGTCCCGGGTCATCAGAGAGGCAAAGCGCGCACACGCCCAGAGAATCCACAGTCACTTCCAGGACAGCGGCAACACTTGGCGCATGTGGCAGGGCATCTAGGCCATCACCAACTACAGGACAACATCAGATGCCTGTGACAAAGATGCGCTGAATGACTTCTACGCTAGGTTTGAAGCACAGAATGACATGGTGGTGAGGAAGACCACCCCTCCTCCCAAGGACCAGGTGCTCTGTCTTACCACAGCTGATGTGAGGAAAACTCTCAACCCACAGAAGGCTGCTGGACCAGACAACATTCCTGGTAGAGTACTCAGAGGATATGCAAACCAGCTGGCAGATGTTCTTACCGACATCTTCAACATCTCTCTGAGCAGCGCCGTCGTACCAACGTGTTTCAAGTCCACCACCATCGTCCCCATGCCAAAGAAGTCTTCAGTGTCCTGCCTCAGCAACTACCGTCCCGTCGCACTCACACCCATCATTATGAAGTGCTTTGAGAGTCTCGTCATGAGGCACATTAAGACCCAGCTGCCCCCCTCACTAGTCCCACTGCAGTTTGCGTATTGTCCCAACCGTTCAACAGACGACGTCATCGCCACCACCCTCCATCCCACATAGATAAAAAGGACTCATACATTCGAATGCTGTTCATAGACTTCAGCTCAGCATTCAACACAATAATTCCTCAGCACCTGATTGGAAAGCTGAACCTACTGGGCCTGGACACCTCCCTCTGCAACTGGAGCCTGGACTTCCTGACTGGGAGACCCCAGTCAGTCCGGATCAGCATCTCCACCATAACCACACTGAGCACTGGGGCCCCCCAGGGCTGTGTGCTCAATCCACTACTGTTCACTCTGCTGACTGACGACTGTGCAGCAATGCGCAGCTCAAACCACATCATCAAGTTCGCCGATGCCACAACCGTGGTGGGTCTCCTCAGCAAGAACGACGAGTCAGCATACAGAGAGGCGGTGCAGCAGCTAACAGACTGGTGTAGAACCAACAACCTGTCTCTGAATGTGGACAAAACAAAAAGAGATGGTTGTTGACTTTAGGAGAGCACAGAGTGACCGCTCTCTGCTGAACATCGACGGCTCCTCTGTGGAGATCGTCAAGAGCACCAAATCCCTTGGTGTTCACCTGGTGGAGAACCTCACCTGGTCCCTCAACACCAGCTCTATTAGCAAGAAAGCAGTGTCTCTACTTTCTTTGAAGGCTGAGGAAAGCACATCTCCCACCCCCCATCCTCACTACATTCTCTAGAGGGACTATTGATAGCATCCTGAGCAACTGCATCACTGCCTGGTTTGGGACTTGCACCGTTTTGGACCGCAAAGCCCTGCAGAGGATAGTGAGGACAGCTGAGAAGATCATTGGCGTCTCTCTTCCCTCCATCAAAGACGTTTACACAAACCACTGCATCCCCAAAGCAACCAGCATTGTGGATGACCCCACACACCCTCACACAAACTCTTCACCCTCCTGCCGTCTGGCAAGAGGAAACGAAGCATTCGGGCCCTCATGGCCAGACTGTGTAACAGCTTCTTCCCCCAAGCCGTCAGACTCCTCAATAATCAGAGAATGGACTGACACACACACACACACACACACACACACACACACACGTGTCCTCAGTTGCACTTTAATTATTGTCACTTTATATCTGGCTGCTATAACTGCTATGTCCATAGAACACTATCTCAAATTATGTTATGTTTACATTTTGCATTACTGTGTACTGGTTGGTGCTGCACTGTCTCTCACTATCTCTCACTGTGCCTATTGTCCTGTTCATTTTTTGTAATTTATTGTACTGACCCATACTTTTGGCACACATTTGCACATGCACTTTATATAAGTATGTTTTTAGTCTGTGTAGTCTCATGTGGTTCTGTGTTTGCCCTGTGTTGTTTTATGTAGCACCATGGTCCTGGAGGAACATTGTCTCATTTCACTGTGTACTGTACTAACTGTATATGGTTGAACGACAACAAAAAACACTTGACTTGACTTGACCTGAAACATGATTAGCCATTACACTTACTGTAAGATCATTCCAGTTGTGTCTATATTGTGGTTTGTCTGTACAAGATCTTTTGTGCATACTGCTTATTAAATATTAAAGATATCACGTAAAGTGGGAGAGTGAGAGGATAAACCCCCGAAGGTAATGTGAACTGTAGTTGAGAGCCAAGACTGATTGAGGCGAAACCCAAAACAGTATGGAATACTTTTATGATACTTTGAAATAATTTTTCAAGCTTTAAAATGAATCAGTTAAAAGGAAATTAGTGAACAGGACATCCGTCAAAATTCTTCCATTTGTGTTCTGCAGAAGAAAGTCTTATGGAGTGTCCCTATATTGTGATAACTCCATGGTTAGTGCAGATCTCTCACAGCACTCAGTCATAAACCAGTACCAGACAAATCTGAGCATCACGTCATTGACCCAATTATACTGTGAAGTTATACATTTTTAAGAGCCAAATCAACAGAAATGTGAAGCAAATTTAAAAGTGATGTTGAATTTTAAATAAACACAAGTAAAGTGAGATAGAGCGGTCCAGACCATAAATGACAGATCTAATTATCCGGATTAGATTTATTGTGAAAAATGATGGCGAGGTTTCTTGCCCTCATGTAAACTTGCTTGCCATTAATTTCTTGGCAGTGAGTCACATAATTCCTTCTTTTTATGTCTTGACATTTTACCCCCTCTGTCTGAAATAAATGATCTACATCTCAGATGGCTTTTCAATAACAGAGGTTTCATCTAACGTTTGTCCGTGTTGGGAATTTGAATCTCATATTTTGCCCATTCTGTATAATCAGAGGACATGTGAATGTGGATGGTTGTAGGACAGCCAAAGGGGAAGAGAAAAGGTTGAGCATTACCTTTACCAACCGTCTGCAGTGTGAGTAAAACACTTGCCAATATGTGGCCAAATGTTGTGCCATGTGACTAATAACATTTAATAGACATTTACTGTATTAGAGTAGTAGTTATTCAGAGATCACTCACCAGTGATTTGTGAAGTGGTGAAGAACATGTGTGTTGTGTCACATGTGTGTTGTGTCACATGAGGCAGTTTTCCATACGAATCTACCAAAGAGGACCATAATACCTGGAAAAAGCTATCTGTTAATGTTTGCAATTAAATGTTGCTTGTGATAAATTTTGTTTCGTCAGGGCACACGGTTACTTTTCAAAACTTGATCCAACACTGAATACTCAAGCAGCTTAACATACACTTAGAAAACTCCTGATGTTGCTATAGCATTGCAATAACCAATTTACTTGGAGGTAAAAATCAGGTGGTTTAATCAATTAATCAACCACAAGGTCATGCAGAAGATTAGTCATCTCAGGTTTTTAAATCCATAAGGATCTCTTTCTCAGTGGCGACATGGCATTGATGACAGATGACTTGTCAGACAGCTTGTTCTCATGCTCTTCGTTTTGG
This sequence comes from Moxostoma hubbsi, assembly GCA_032164185.1. Lineage (NCBI taxonomy): Eukaryota > Metazoa > Chordata > Actinopteri > Cypriniformes > Catostomidae > Moxostoma > Moxostoma hubbsi. The sequence goes on along the minus strand of JAVLUX010000025.1, from coordinate 39,599,369 downwards.
AATTACATACATCACCTGAAGCGTGATTGCATCACTGAAGACCAGATAGAAAGCCTTGACTGGGGCATAGCCTAAAGACCTGGCTGATCATTGGCTGTTGAGGGATTCTGTAGAAATTCTGAAGGTTTAACGGGGTGGAGCTCACCCTTCTTGGGAACCAGGAAGTATTTGCTGTAATAACCTGACTCTTTCTCTGGAAGGGGAACATGTTCTATGGCCCCTTTGACCAAGAGATTTTGCAGATCTTTCCATAGTAGACATGCTTGCTCTGGTTTCACGGTAGTAGAAACCACGCCGTTGAAACGCGGAGGGCGGCAAACTAATTTAATTCTGTAGCCTTTTTCAACTATTCTTAGGACCCACATAGAAATACATGGTAGAAGTTTCCACGCTGCCAGGTTCTCTGAGAAGTTTAATTTTGACACTTCCTGTTGAGGGGATGTCAAATGTTCTGTGTCCTGGACTAAGGCAGGAAGCAACGGTACACCCAACATATCGCTGGAAGCCTCTAACTCCCAAAACATCAGAGGCGGCGGAAATCGAGAGGTTTCATGGGGGTATCGGGAGGGTCGAAGTGGATGACACACGTGCCCCATCCCGAGGGGGACTACCCCCTCAAGGCTGGGCGCAAGACTGTCAGGGTTTTTTCCTCTTAGAAATTACTGCCCTGAGGTCTTGCTTTGGGGGCTGCTGAGGGCGGCGAGCCAGTCCCCAGTCTCTATGAAGGGAAGCATGACTCGTCACGCTTTGTTTCTGAGCATCCCTTCTAGAAGGACCAGGGCGGGTCTGTGTGGCCGACGGACCCTCCCCCTGAGTGTGGCAAGGATGGAATTGCCTGAAGGCTTCCTTGTGATTTTTCGCCTCCTGGATCCTGGTGATAACTACGTTCATAGCGTCACCAAATAAGCCAGAAGGTGAAACCGGGGTATCAAGAAGGAAAACTTTGTCTTTGTCTTTGATGCCCGACAGATTGAGCCACAAGTGTCTCTCCGTGCTGACCAAAGCAGACATAGACCGGCCAATAACGTAGTCCGTTTGCTTGGTCGCAGGGAGAGACAGATCCATGGCTTGATGAAGCCTGGAGAAAGCCTCCTATGATGTCACCAGCAGAGGCTAAAAATCCTGTTTGTTCTTTTAAAACGGTTCTTTTCAGTGAATGAGTTGAACAAATTCACCATGTCGTACTGAATCTTTTGAAACAGTTTGCTTCTCGATTCAACACTGATCCACAAGTTACTCTATCTTAACCTGTCTCTCGGACATGCCTGACACTCCAACTCTAAATGAGCCGTTAACCAGGATTAATATGATCCTAGAACTGGTGATATCTGCTTTTCATAACTCTTCTTTGCAATGAATAGCTCCAATTATTTAAAAAATCAGACAGAATGCTCCGGTTGCAAAAGCTCTCAAGTCAACAGTACTTTGAGTTGGTCACATGGACTGAATTTGATTCTAAATAGCTTCATAAAAATGGTAGTGTACATGGAATATGATTGCTGAAAACGGTCAGGGAAAATTATCCTCATCTTTATGAAAAGGCTAACAACAATTTGTTGGGGATGCTATGGGGTTGGCATGGACTGTCTTGGGGAGGCTAAAGCACCTACATGCCCTCATTGCTGCTCATGCCTCCTGGTGCTCTGGTTTCCCCCACAGTCTGAGAACATGAAGTCAGGTGAATTGGAAACAAAATGGCTGTAGATGTGAATGTGTTTTTTGCCTGTGATTGACTGGCCACCTGTTCAGGGTGTTTCTCTGCCTTCAGGCTGAGTAAGTTGGGATAGGCTCCAGCACCCTATATAAGTGTATTACAGTTTTTCTCAATAAAAACTCATTCCTTAGCCTCTGGTCGGCTAAGGAATGTCGCCTTGTTGTACCACAAAGAGGCACCAAATCACTTTCCCGGACTCTCAGTTCCATCATACCACATTGGTGGAATAAACTTCCCAACTCCATCTGTGAAGCTGACTCACTCTCTGTCGGCTAAACGGCTAAAAACAGATCATTTTACAAGAGCACTTAACCAGTCACTAAAAAAAAAATAAAAAATTCTAGTTGTACTTAAATATGTTTTGAATGCTATTCTGATGCTAGTGAAACTTTGTAGTATGGCACTTTTCATACAAATGTCTCCTTAAGATGATTCGCTTATGCTTTCCTCTTTTGTATGTTGCTTTGGATATAAGCGTCTCCCAAATTTCTTGTTCGAAAGGACAATGTAGACAAGGCAGGTTTAGCATCATGCTTTGCTGATGCATGTCACTCTCATTCACTTACAGCAGAACATCCTATTCTTACACTCTAGCTTCTTGCATGCTTATGAAATACAACTGCAAGCCAACAGATAAACACTGAACTGGAGTTGTTTGAAGACACAACATCCCTCCCCTATTTCAGACAAAAAATTTAATTATGAGACAAATTTAGACTAGTTCACAAACTAGATTAGCATATAAATCTAGATTAGCATATAAAGGACTAAGCTATCCTTCATACATTTTTGTATTGTTCAGAGTCCATTTCAGTCAGTTATTCCTGTTAACTTTTTTACCTTTAAATTGAGACGTGGAGCTAATTACAGGTGCATTTGAGGAACTTACATCTCATCAATCAAGTGGCCATTTTTATTTGTATAGCGCTTTTCACAACACACATCGTTTCAAAGCAGCTTTACAGAAAATCATGCATTAACAAACAATTTCCTGGATGCCACATTCAGGCATCCAGGGATATAAACTGCCCTGATTGACAGGAGCTTGCCCTGGGCCCAAAGGAGAATCTGCCGTGTCAGTCTGTTCAGTTGGCATGAACGTAGACCTCCTTGATGGTTTATGTAAGAGACTACTGCTGTGTTGTCCACCCGCACCAGGACATGGCAGCCTCTCAGATACTGGAGGAAGTATTTCAGAGCCAGAAATACAGCCATCAACTCGAGGCAGTTGATGTGCCAATCGAGCTGATGACCCTCCCATTCCCCTTGAGCTGGACGACCACTTAAGACTGCTCTCCAGCCCGACAGGGAGGTGTCTGTTGTTAGCAACTTGCAACAGCAAGACACACCTAGAGTGGGACCCAAAGTGAGGAACCAGGGTCTGAATTACATAGAAAGGGTACGAAGCGCGCAACACGTAATCCATATCAGCCTTAGGGGACTGGCCCTTGGATGAAATCCCCTGGCTTTGAGCCAAAACTGAAACGGTCTCATGTGCAGAAGGCCCAAAGGGATCACCGAGGATGCAGATGCCATGAGACCTAATATTCGATGATACTGACGAACAGTGCAACTTTGGCATAGACTGACTTTGCTCAGGATGTTCTGAATGGACTTGATTCGAGCTGGAGACAATTGTGCCTGCATTGTGATCGAATTCCATACGATCCCCAGATAGGTAGATTTCTGAGAGGGAGAGAGGATGCTTTTCTTGGCATTGAGCCTCAATCCCAGAGAAACCAGATGAGCTAAGATGATATCCCTGTGCTGTAATGTCAGTTCTTCTGACTGTTCTACTATCAGCAAGTCATCTATATAATTGAGAATGCGGATGCCCCGGAGTCGCAAAGGATCCAGTGCCCTTACTGAGCGATTCAAGCCTTGAAGGTCTAAAATCGGACGCAACCCCCATCCTTCTTGCGAACCAGGAAGTTTCTGCTGTAGTAGCCTGACTCTCTCTCTCTCTCTTGAAGGAGAACATGTTCTATAGCCCCTTTGACCAAGAGATTTTGCAGTTCTTTCCATAGGAGACATTCTTGTTCCGGTTTCACGGTAGTGGGAACCACGCTGAAATGCGGAGGACGGCAAACAAATGTAATTCTGTAGCCTTTTTCTACTGATCTTAGGACCCACATAGAAACACCTGGCAGTAGCTTCCACGCTGCCAGGTTCTCTGAGATGGGTATCAATTTTGACACTTCCTGTTGATGGGATGTCGAGTGTTCCGCGTCCTGGACTGTGGCAGGAAGCAACGGAACACCCAACATTTTGCTATAAACTACTAACTCCCGAAACACCAGAGGTGGCGGGATTGGAGAGGTTTCGTGGGGGTATCGGGAGGGTACAGGTGGAAATTTCACGTGCCCCGTCCCGAGGGGGGCTACCCCCACAAGGCTGGCCGCAAAACCATCAGGGCTTTCTCTTCTTGGAGATGACGATCCTGAGGTCTTGCTTTGGGGGCTGCTGAGGGCAACAAGCCACTCCCCAGTCTCTACGATGGGGAACGCAATTCGCCACGCTCTGTTTTTGAGCCTCCCTTCTAGAAGGACCGGGGCGGGGCTGGGTGGCTGGCGGCCCCTCCCCCTGAGTGCGGCGAGGAAGGAATTGCCCGAAGGCTTCCTCATGACTTTTCGCGTCTTGAAACCTGGTGATAACTGTGTTCATAGAGTCACCAAATAGGAAGATGATAGAAGGTGAAATTGGAGCATCGAGGAGGAACACTTTGTCCTTGTCTCTGATGCCCAAAAGCTTTAGCCATAAGTGTCTCTCTGTGCTGACGAAAGCAGCCATAGACCAGCCAATGGTGCGAGCCATCTGTTTGTTCACCCGGAGAGACAGATCAGTGGCACAACAAAGCTCTGTGAAAGCCTCTTCTTCAACCGTACTACCCACACTTAAGTCCTTTAACAGGTCAGCCTGGTACGCCTACAACACTGCCATAGTGTGCAGGGCAGCACCTGCCTGACCTGTTGCCTGATAAGCTTTCCCCACAAGCATGAAGATGGTCCTGCATGGCTTTGTTGGGAGAGTGGGTCTCTTTAAAGATGATGCCGAGCCAGGCGAGAGATAACCCGCAAGTGTCTCCTCTACTGGCGGCATCATAGAATACCCCTGTGCCTCAGCACCCAGATATTTGAATATGTCGACGTTGAGGGCACAAAGACACGGGAAGTATAAGGTGTCCTCCATGAACGAGAAAGCTTGTCATGGAGGTCATCAAAGAAAGGAAGGGACTGATATAGCGTTCCACTTTTCTTTTCTTTTTTCCATTTTGGAGCATTTGGGGGTCTCTTGTTCGCGTGGCCAGTCTAACTGTAGTCTGGCCACAGCCAGAGTAACCACCTCGAGTAATTCTTCAGCTTTATTATCATGCGCGGAATGCTCAGAGGTGGGTAGCTTGAAGTCCGCAGACTCAAGAGATTCAGCATCCCCCTCATGAACCGAAGAGGTACCGGAGTGTGCTTCAGGATCACGAGAACGACCGGCTGGATCTGGAGAGAGAGCGAGCAATAGGGACGGACCCGTCTCTCGCTCCTCAGCCAGATCCATACGAGAGCCCCACGATGGAAGAGTGGGCGCCGGCTCTCGGAAGTAAGCGAGATGAGTGTGAAGCATTTTGACTTAAAACAGATTGCAATGCACACACCCGCCCCGCCCCAATCCAAGAGCAGCATGCTCTTCCCCCAAACACACAAAACAAACTTGTGTGTGTCCTTTTCAGCCATAGAGTATAAACACGGGAACACACACCACTTGCTTTCTTTATCAGTCATTCTTGAAAGAGAAAAGGTTTTCTGCGCACTGCCTAACAAATTGCCTAACAGAGGAAAGTAGAAAGTGAACACACAGAGTGATCTGAAGACAAAAGACCTGACGATGCACTTGTGGTGCATCTATTTATAGCCCCTGTACCAGCGCATCCTGATGATGTCACCGGTGGAGGCTATAAATTCTAGTCAATTTCATTGAAATGTTGCACTCATATTCACAGCTGGTCACTCCTAAAGACATTCCCGAAGCCCTAAATCAGCGCAGCATCAAAGTGTACCTTTCTGATAGGGAACCAGGTATGCTTGAAGTCAGTATTAGGCAAATTAATTACTGTTCTTGGTCCATTTAGACGTCTTTGGTCCATGCTGTGTTAATATATCAGTCGATCCGTACCAGAGTTCACTTGGAAGCAGACCAAGGAATCAGTTCATCATCTGAAGTCCATCGTAAAAGACTGAAGTGATGTCTGGCTAGCACTGGCTGTAGTTTGCCATCATCACTCAGCGACATGTAGTAGTGGAGTCTGACACCAAGCAGGAAAGGAGCTGGATCAAGCCGGCTCTGGTAACTTCGGGATATAACATTTTTCTCCTTCTGGCAGACATATAAACAAAGCAACCTAATTGTGGGTTGAAGGATAAATTAGGTGTATGTCTGGCTAAATAGAGTCTTTAGTCTAGACTTGAACCGAGTGAATGTGTCTGTGTCCCGAACAGTGTTAGGGAGACTATTTCATAGTTTTGGAGCCAAATAGGAGAAGGATCTACCTCCTTGTGTGGATTTTGATATTCTAGGATCGATTAGCAGGCCAGAATTTTTTTATCATAATGAATGTGATGGAATATAGCGTGGTAGAAGGTCACTTAAGTACTGTGGAGCTAGACCATTACATTTTTGTATGCAGTTAACAGAATATAAAAATTAATAAACAATTTAACATGTATCGATGATAAAATGGGGCTAATATGATCATATTTCTTGGTTCTCGTCAGCATTCTGGCAGCTGCATTTTGAACCAATTTAAGTTTATTTATTGAACTTGCTTTTCATCCTCCAAGTAATGCATTATGATAATCTAGTCTTGAGGTCATGAACGCATGAATTTGTTTTTCAGCATCAGCAACAGAGAGCATATGCCATAACTTAGCATTATTTCTGAGGTGGAAGAATGCTGTTCTACAAGCACTGGAAATGTGATTTTCAAAGGACAGATCGGTATTAAATATAACACCTAAGTTCTTCGCTGTAGCAGACAACTTATCAGTACATCCATCGAGTCAAATTCTATTTTAGCAGCTTATTTTTAGAGGTTTTTGGTACAATGATTAGTACCTCTGTTTTGTCGGGATTGAGTAGAAGGAAATTTCTGTCCATCCAATCTTTGATTACACTGATACACTCTGCTAATTTGAAGAATTGTGAATTTTCGTTGGGTTTTGAAGAAATATAAAGTTTTCTATCTTCGGTGTAGGATTATACATGCAGAAGAATTGAAACGACAAGATTTGAATCTAGGATTTACCCTTTTAATCCTGGAATTCCTCAGCATCATAAAGTAACGGACCATGCCTCAACTTCCTACCGAAGGCCTGTCTCTGGACAATAAAATGGTCAAGACACTCTAAACAACCTAATTTAAAGCAAAAGGGTCATGGGTCAGAAAGGCCCTTAGCTTGACCTTCTGAACTTCCACACAGAGTTAAAGCAGACTTTTCCTTGAAAGGTCTCCAAAAGACCATCAGATTTGCACGACTCGAATACTACAACATTTCATATTAATACAGGAACATTTTACACAGTCACAGTACCTTACCGATTCAGCCTTCTAAAATGTACAGAATGCATTTAAATCCACGATTTATACAAGTCCTAGTCTTGCTAGGTAATTCTGAAAATTTCTTTAAACTGTGGTAAATTGTATAACTGACAAATTAATGATTATAGCCCGATGTACCTCTTTAAAATGTGTGTAATGTTTTATCCATGTGGTATACCAAGGAATTAACCAGTATGATTTGTAACCAGGGATTTTCATGTTTTGTTACCTACACGTACAAATATTAATGAATGAATATCAAATTTGGTAAGCAAACACTCGCTTAGTTACATGGAGGAAGCTGATGACAACGAATATCATGTCTCGTACCATTCTCAAGATATAAAATTTCATGATAAAATATGTACTATTTTTGAGCGGGAGATTTGTAAGAATCTGAAACGAAGGACCATAAATCAACTGTCGGAAAAGACATACCAGTTGACCATGTGACTCTGAAAAGTCACTTCTGATTGGCACAGGGCACCTTTGGGGATGCGGCCAATTTCAGTTCAAATGTTTTCACACAGGAAGAACACACTCTCTTCAGTTTCTTCCTCTCTTCTCTTCGGTCATCTCTCTCGCTCTGCTGACTGCTCAGACTTCGCTCTGACTCTTCCCTCATGGTCTTCTCGGGATCTCGTCGGAACCAGGTCCATGCCATGTGAGGTCCAAGGAAGCTCAGGACTCGATGTCCCAAGGAAGCTCTTCACTCACTATGGTTCACACACCCATGAGAAGGCATTGCTTCAAAGCCAACCACATCATTCATACAGACAACAAACATATGATCTTACAGAGGTCCAAAACATTGACAGAACAAACTTTCGACCAAGCGCCAAGAACCAAGCAACACAAAGAACGCAATGAAACGCCACTACACGCAAATACATCTCCAATATTGTGCTGGTGTATTAATTAAATCATTATAGTAATCCGATAGAAAATTGATGTAGACTCAAACAAGCATAAATGGTTCTTAAGGCATTGTCAAAAGAATCCATTAAGTTCATTTTCACTGTATTGATAATTTATTTCACATTCTGTCACTCTTTTCTGTCACACCAACCTATATATACCCATGTATATATGTGTTAGATTAGATTTACGTTTAGAATAGGAGTGGTGGTGGTGTAGTGGGCTAAATCACATAACTGTTAAGCAGAAGGTTGTCGGTTCGATCCCCGCAGCCACCACCATTGTGTCCTTGACCAAGGCACTTAACTCCAGGTTGCTCCAGGGGAATTGTCCCTGTAATAAGTGCACTGTAAGTCGCTTTGGATAATGGATAAATGCATAAATGTAAATGAATAGCAATAAAGTTTGTCTGTATTCAAAGATGACTGACTGGTATATTTTGTTAAATAATATCATCCCTGTTTCTAAAAGATTTAGCTTCAAAGCTGTACCTAAATACGTGTTATATTATTTTCAATAAGCTATGAGAATAATATCACTCCAATAAGTGAATTAATCATAATTCACTTATTAAATCTAATTCCTTACAGTAGAAATTGTGAGCAGATACATTGTATTACGATTTTAATGGTGGAGAATAATCTAGTTATTTGTCATTTACAGTATCTAATTTATAATTGTTGTTGAACGCGACTAATTCCATTATACATTTCATTACCTAATAATGTACAATAAGGACAGTTTAATTTAGTTCATAGCTCACATATTTCGAGACCCTAAATTCCCTTCTAAATGTCGCATACCAAGTATCTTACATCGGCATAAAAGTGGAAAATATCTCCCAGGGTAAGCATGTATAAGGAGAAATGCAGAGGCCCTATAACTAATCCCTGTGGCATTCCATACTTAACTTTTGTTTGATTTTACAATTCTTCGTTTAGCAGTCTGCTAAATAGGACCTAAACCATGCGTATGCAAATCCACTAATGACAACATAATTCTCCAGCCTATTCAAGAGAATGTCATGATCTATCATCTCGAATGTAGCATTAAGATCTAAATGCACTAGAAGAGAAATGCAGCCAAAATCAGATGATAAGAGCAAGTCATTTGTAACTCTGATAAGTGTAGTCTCTGTACTGTGATGAGGCCTAAATCCTGACTGAAATTCTTTGTATATGTAACGATCCACACTGTCTTTTGTTTGTGTACCTTTCATTTAAGTTTTTGGCACCTTTTACCTTCCATATTGTCTTTTTCTTTCTGCACTCTTATTTTGAAATCACTCATGTTCCTGTTTCCCAGTCTTGTCATGTCCTGTTTTCCCTCCATGTCTATGTGTCTGGTTTTCATTGGTTCATTGTTTGATTACTTTATTATCAGTTCTAGTTTTGTCATTGGTTTTAGTTAATTACCTTATTTTCTTGTTTTGAGTTCTGTTTTCCCATTGGCTTTTGTTTCCCCTTTGGTTTTGTATTTAAGCCCTCTTGTTCACCTTGTCCTTTGTTGGTTGTTGTTTGATGTTTGGTGAATGTTGCATGTGAATCCTGCCCTCATCCGTGTTTCTGCCTGAGCCCTCCTTGGAAGATTCCCAGTGTTTATCTTGTGTTTATACCTCTGTTTTCCCATTGTGGATGTTTTATTTGTTCCTGTGTTTATACTTCGCTTTACTTAGTGTTATTTTCAATAAAGCTGTACCTGGATCCTCACTCCCTCGTCTGCCCACTTCGTTACAGAACAACCAACCACTATGGATCCAACGGCTTTCTTCGTGGAGCTTTCACAAGGCGAACCTAACCATCCACGAGTTCACCTACTTCTTTTCCAACGTGGCCAGCTACTCCGGTTGGAATGACCATGTTCTGAAGAACGTCTATAGGCTCGGTGTACCCATCCGCCCATGGGGAAACTTGCCGGAGACCGGGGATTGCACCTGGCAGGAGTATGTGGACTTAATTCTGGAGACTTACGCTGCAGGGGAGCCGCCTCTCTCGATTCCGGGCAGGGCTCCTGGGTGTCCCACGCCTGCCACGGCCAACGAGCCAACGCCCACGCCTGCCACGGCCAACGAGCCAACGCCCACGCCTGCCACGGCCAATGAGCCAACGCCCACACCTGCCACAGCAAATGCGTTGCCAGCCTCGTCCGTCCCAGCGCCAGCGTTGCCAGCCTTGTCCGTCCCAGCGCTAGTGTTGCCAGCCTCGTCCGCCAGGAGGAGGAGGAGAAGAGGAAGGGCTTCTGCTCACCAGTCTCCGCCTTCCACGGCCCCGTCCTCAGAACCAGAGCCAGCACCTGTAGCCTCGACCGTCCAAGAGCCAGAGCCAGCGCCTTTAGCCTCGACCGTCCAAGAGCCAGAGCCAGCGCCTGTAGCCTCGACCGTCCAAGAGCCAGAGCCAGCGCCAGTAGCCTCGACCGTCCAAGAGCCAGCGCTTCCCGAGCATCCCACGGCTCCGCCTCCCGAGCCTCCCGGCGCTCCGCCTCTCGAGCCACCCAGCGCTCCGCCTCTGTCACCCGGGCCTTCCGTGCCTCTGTCACCCGGGCCTTCCGTGCCTCTGTCACCCGGGCCTTCCGTGCCTCTGTCACCCGGGCCTTCCGTGCCTCTGTCACCCGGGCCTTCCGTGCCTCTGTCACCCGGGCCTTCCGTGCCTCAGTCACCTGAGCCTCCCAGGTCTCCGCCTCTGAAGACTGCCTTGGTTCCGCCTTCCACGGCTCTGCCTGCTCCGCCTTCTACGGCTCTGCCAAAGAGGGCCTACATGGTTCCACCTTCCACGGCTCTGCCTGCTCCGCCTTCTGCGGCTCTGCCCCGGAGGGCCTACATGGTTCCACCTTCCACGGCTCTGCCTGCGCCTGCTCAGCCTTCAAAGCCTCCAGAGCCTTCCATGGCTCCACCCCTAGAGTCCTCCTCGGCTCCGCCTTACACAGCTCTGCCACCTGTACCTGCCCTGGACCCACCTACATAGCCATAGGTGGCTCCGCCCGCTTCCCCTGAGACTCCTCCCAGGCCTTCAGACCCTGCCTTGTGGCCTCCTCCCAGGCCTTCAGACCCTGCCTTGTGGCCTCCTCCCAGACCTTCTGACCCTGTCCCGTGGGCTCCTCCCAGGCCTTCTGACCCTGTCCAGTGGCCTCCTGACCCTGTCCCAGTCCTGTGGCCTTCTCCTTGGCCTCCTGACCCTGTCCCAGTCCCGTGGCCTTCTCCTTGGCCTCCTGACCCTGTCCCAGCCCCGTGGCCTTCTCCTTGGCCTCCTGACCCTGTCCCAGTCCCGAGGCCATCTCCTTGGCCTCCTGACCCTGACTCTGTCCTGTGGCCTTCCTCTAAGCCTCCTGAGCCTGTCCTAGCCCTGTGGCCATCCCCTAGACCTCCTGACCCTGTCCCAGTCCTGTGGCCTCCTCCTTGGCCTCCTGACCCGGTCCCTGCCCTACGGCCACCTCCCTGGTCTTCTGACCAGGTCCCTGCCCTATGGTTACCAACCAGGCCCCCAGACCCAGTCCTACGGCCATCTATCAGGCCCCCTGACCCAGTCCCGATCCTGCAGCTGCCCCCCTGGCCTCCTGACCCGGTCCCTGCCCTGCGGCTGCCTCCCTGGCCTCCTGACCCAGTCCCTGCCCTATGGCTGCCTCCCTGGCCCCCAGACCCAGTCCTACGGCCATCTATCAGGCCCCCTGACCCAGTCTCGACCCTGCAGCTGCCTCCCAGATTTCCCGACCCGGTCCCCGCCTTCAAATCGTCCCCTTGGTCCCCTGGGCATCTGCCTGGCCTGCTTGGTCTCCTGGCCGCCCTCCTGTTCTGTCATGGTCTCCCTTTCCTAGTCTTGTTCCTCTGTGCCCCTCGTGTCCCCTTGATCTGTCTGTTTGCCCCTGTTCTCCGTTGTCGTTTTGCCCTTCCTTTTGTTAGGAGCGTCTGGGATCCGCTCCTTAAAGGGGGGCTCTGTAACGATCCACACTGTCTTTTGTTTGTGTACCTTTCATTTAAGTTTTTGGCACCTTTTACCTTCCATATTGTCTTTCTTTCTGCACTCTTATTTTGAAATCACTCATGTTCCTGTTTCCCAGTCTTGTCATGTCCTGTTTTCCCTCCATGTCTATGTGTCTGGTTTTCATTGGTTCATTGTTTGATTACTTTATTATCAGTTCTAGTTTTGTCATTGGTTTTAGTTAATTGCCTTATCTTGTTTTGAGTTCTGTTTTCCCATTGGCTTTTGTTTCCCCTTTGGTTTTGTATTTAAGCCCTCTTGTACACCTTGTCCTTTGTTGGTTGTTTGATGTTTGGTGAATGTTGCATGTGAATCCTGCCCTCGTCCGTGTTTCTGCCTGAGCCCTCCTTGGAAGATTCCCAGTGTTTATCTTGTGTTTATACCTCTGTTTTCCCATTGTGGATGTTTTATTTGTTCCTGTGTTTATACTTCGCTTTACTTAGTGTTATTTTCAACAAAGCTGTACCTGGATCCTCACTCCCTCGTCTGCCCACTTCGTTACAGTATATACTATTTCTCTGTAGAAATTAACATATTTGGGAGGATACAAATTTTTCTAGTATTTTTGACATAAACGGGAGATTTGAAATCAGTCTATAATTAGCCAGTTCTCCAGGTTCAAGTTGTGGCTTCTTAATAAGCGGTTTGTTAACTGCCATTTTAAAGTTTCGTGGGACATGTCCAAAGCATAGCGAGGAGTAATAATATTAAGAGGTTCAGAAATTACAGGAGATACTCTTTTAAGAGCTTAGTTTGTAAAGGATCTAACAAACATGTTGTGGCTTTTGATGTTTCGATAAGTTTTGTTAACTCTTCATGAACTATGACAGTGAAGGATTGAAGTTGCACGTGAGGAAAATTATTAGACATTGTTTTCTGAGGTGCTATGACAGATGATTGCATAATTCCAATTTTATTTCTGATTATTTCAATATTATCTGTAAAGAAATTCATGAAGTCATTACTCTTGTGCTGCAACGTAATATCTGGTTATGTTTATTTAACTTTAGGCTTTATTCCTAACCAATTTAGCCACAGTACTGAATAAACACCTAGGATTTTTTGTGGTTATTTTCTATGAGTTTACTAAAATATGCTGACCTGGCAGCTTTTAGGGTTTGTCTGTAGCTACAGATACTATCTTTCCATGCACCATGAAATACTTGTAATTTTGTATTTTTCCACATGCGCTCCATTTTCCGAGCTGCTCTCTTGAGAGCATGAGTGTGATCATTGTACCATGGTGCAGGGATTATTTCTTTAAATTTTCTTTAATCGAAGTGGGGCGACACTATCAAGAGTGCTAGAGAAGACTGCATTTATATTTTTTGTTATTTCATCAAGTACTTCTGGGATTTGGGATTTTTTGTGTATTTTTAAGATTATTAGTGAAGCTATCTTTAGTGGTCAAAAGAATAGTTCTACCGGAACGATAGCGTAGTGTAGATTGACTAACATCAGCTGATTGTAGCATACAAGAGACGAGGTAATGATCCAAGATGTCATCGCTCTGCTGCAGAATTTCTACATTATCAACATCAACTTCATATGAATAAGAATTAAATCTAGCGTATGATTATGGTGATGAGTTGGTCCTGTCACCAACAATTAAAGCTCTATCTACAGTAGCTACAAGATCTGATAAAAAAATTGCAAATTCACCAAGGAAATCAGAATAAGGCCCGGGTTATCTAAACATTGTAGCAAGGACAAAAGACGACAGAGATTTTTTTATTTATATCTGACGGTGCCACATTAAGCATTATTAGTTCAAAAGACTTACATTTATATTCTGTCCTCTTAGTAACACTAAAAACGTCACTGTAAATTGTAGCAACACCTCCTCCTCGACCCTTCAGACGAGGCTCATGTTTATAACAATTACCTGGGGGAGTAGATTCATTTAAACTAATATATTCATCCGGTTTAAGCCAGGTTTCAGTCAAACAGAGCACATCCAATCTATGTTCTGTAATCATTTTATTAACAATTAGTGCTTTGGTAGAAAGAGATCTAATGTTTAGTAGCCCTATTTCTATATGATGTGTATTTTTAATTTGTTTGTTTTGTTCAAGTTTGACCTTAATCAATTTTTTTTCTAAATGATTTAGTGAGGGTTTTGTGTTTGGTAGTTCGGGGAACAGACACAGTCTCTATGAGATATCTAGGAGATACTGTCTCTATGTGTTGTAGTTTATGTGACCTGTGTGACATCTCAAAGCAGTTAGCAGACGTTCGGATTAACCAGTTTGTCTGCTTCCTGACCTGGGCCCCAGTTAGTCAAATACTATCATTATTAAGACTATGAGCCAAATTACTAGAGATGAGAGTGGCACCTTCCCTGGAGGGATGGAGTCCATCTCTCTTTAGCAGGTCAGGTCTACCCCAAAAACTCTTCCAATTATCTATAAATACTATTTTATTTTTCTTAATTATTAATTTATGCTTTAGTCCTAACCAATTTAGCCACAGTACTGAATAATCACTAGGATTGTGATTATTTTCTATGAGTTTGCTGTAATATGCTGACCTGACAGCTTTTATTGACCGCCTGTTAGTATAGACACAAGCCTTCCATGCACAGTGAAATACCCATCATTTCTTATTCTTCCACTTGAGCTGAGATCATAAGTGTGATCGCGCCTGTATGCATTTCCTCCAGAGTTCTCTGGCCAGAGTTTGCTTACTGATAGCGCTTACTATTTTGCCGAACAGGGTATGGTTCTTGGAGATAATGTTTCTCCTTGACGGCTCGCCATGGGCGATTCCATATGGGGGGACCTTCTGTCTCAGGCGCAGGGGACAATATTTCATCCCCGGCCCGAGCTGTGGAACCTTCATGTTTGGCCCCTGAAGGGTACGAACTGAGGGACACTGGGCTTTTCAAGTAATCGAGACCATTCCAAGTGCTAGGGCTCCCTCTACTAGAAGTTATGCCAATAAATGGGGTGTCTTTGAAAGATGGTGCAGTGCACATAATGCAGATCCAGTTAACTGCCAAATTGCTTCAGTTCTGGATTTTCTGCAGGAAAAATTATCAGCAGGCACATGCCCCACCACTCTCAGGGTTTATGTGGCCACTCTATCAGCTTGCCATGCCTTGATTGACGGGATACCTTTGGGGAAACATCCCCTGCTCGCTCGCTTCATCGTGGAGCCATGTGTTTGAGACCAACTGCTAGGACCAGGATCCCTTCGTGGGACTTAGCAATAGTCCTTGAGGGTCTGGTTGAGACCCCCTTTGAACCTCTAGAGTCAGCGTCTGGTAAACTTCTGACTCTCAAGATGGTTTTTCTTATGGCAATTATTTCTCTAAAAAGAATTGGAATCCGTCTTGCATCCTACTTAGATTTTGCCCCAGGAATGGCTAAAACAATATTGCACCCTCATCCTGACTACCTGCCTAAGGTTCCTTTCTCAACCGTACAGCTGGTCACTCATGAAGCCTTCTGCTCCCCGGTGTTTATAACGCCGGAGCAGGAAAGACCTCCATGCCCTTCAGACTTATGTCCACCACACTAGCCAGTGGGTAAGTCAGGGCAACTATTAGTTTGTCATGGGGGCCGTAACAAAGGGGCGACCGCCACCAAGCATACTATGTCACATTGGGTGAAGGATGCTATTGCCCTGGCCTACGAGGCACATGGTCAAGCTTCGCCAGTAGGTATCAGGGCTCACTCTAGCTGAGGGGTCACCTCCTCTAAAGCTTTGGCCAGAGGTGTCCCTCTGCAACATGTTTGTAATGCGGCGGGCTGGTCCTCTCCGCATACATTCATAAGATTTTATAGTTTGGATGTTCATGCCACTCCGGGCTCTTACGTCCTTGAGTCAACATCACAAGCTCATGTCTGAGACCTCTCTTCCTCTTGTGAGCACAACTACACAACCGTAAGGTTCCCAAAGTGCTAAATCAGCACAACATAAATGTGTAGCTTTTTGATAAGGAACATCAGGAATGACAACGTTACTTAAATGTAACCCCTGTTCCCTGATAAAAGTGGAACGAGATGCTGCGCTTCATTGCCACACTGAGGATGCCCCAGGACTGCTCTTCAGACAAAATACCTGACGATGCACCTGTGGCGCATCTATTTATAGTCCTGCTATAGGTGCATCCTGATGATGTCACCAGCAGAGGCTATAAATTCTAGTCAATTTCATTGACGTGATGCACACATATTCACAGCCAGTCACTCCTAAAGACGTTCCCAAAGTGCTAAATAAGCGCAGCATCTATCTCTGCTTTTATCAGGGAACAGGGGTTACAGTTAAGTAACCCGAGACATTCCGCGTAAACGAGTTCTTCCGGCTCGGACCTGAGAAAACACGGGACGAGACCGACTCAACACTGAGATTGTAAAATCTCGTAAAGGTATTGAGTTTTGCCCTGCCTGCTGCTCTTCATATGTCTACTACAGAGGTGCCATTGGCCAGTGCCCACGAGGATGCCTCAAACCTGCAAGGGGGTGGGCACGACCTGGGTGTGATAGACCAATGCTATGGCATCAACAACCCAGTGGGAAAGCCTCTGTTTTGAGACAGCGTTCCCTTTCCGCTGTCCACCAAAGCAGACAAAGAGCTGCTCAGAACGTCTAAAGCTCTGAGTGCGGTCCATATAAGTACGCAAAGCACGAACCGGACACAGCAACAAAAATGCTGGGTCTGACTCCTACCAGGACAGCGTTTGCAGGTTCACCACTTGTCCCTGAAGGGGGTAATAGGAACTTTGGGCAGATAGCCCAGTCGCGGTCTTAGGAGGACATGAGTGTCTGCCGGACCAAACTCCAGGCAGGTGTTGCTGACAGAGAACGCTTGCAGATCCCCAACCCTCTTGATGGAAGTGAGTGTGATCAGGAGGGCAGTGAAAGCCTTGCATCCAAGCTCCGTGCGAGGAGCACTAAGGGGACGATTGCTTTCGCGGCATCTGGCGTGGCTTCGCAGCGGGGCGGAGCAGGTAGTATGGCGTCGGTAGGCAGAAGCACGTCCCGAGGCTCTGAAGCTGAGAGAAAACTCGAAACACTTACCTCGCTCTGCATACCCGGCAGGGGCGGGTTAGTGACTAAGGAGGAGGTCCCGTGTAGGCATCCTCTGTAGGCGGGGGGTCCGGAGGCGGGAGGTGTCACATGAATGAAGTGTGACACCGGATTGCCATGAGAATCCTGTTTCAAAGGTAAATCTTGACTTCTCTCTTTGCAAAAGTCCAAATCAAATCTGTTATCAATTTTCAGGTTCAGTATGAAAGAGAAAACCATAAATAACTTTCATACTGCCTATAGACATAGACGTGGTTTATTTTTGCTGTAATATTTAAAGTGATTATGACTTCCTTGGCAATTTGAAATGTCTAAGAATACAGATGTGCAAGCCTGAAAAAAAAATTTAAATAAAAAAAAAAAATAAAAAAATAAATAAATATATATATATATATATATGGTTGTATTTTGTGATTGATTTTTCATGAATCTTCAGTGTCATACTGTTGTTAAATTCTCTTTATTATCCTACTGTTATTAAGCTTTAAATATTATGAGATTAAAAGAGAATACAATATGTATAGAAATAAATCAAACAAATTAAAAAAAAAAACCTGTTTGTAATTATTGCTAGTTCATCGAGAGGTACCCACCTTGTCATTGAGCACATCTTCAATGGTGGGACAGGAACAGTGAGAGAGGGTCCATACAGCTCATTCACACAAGCCCTTTAGAAGAGAATCCCACAGAGGGAATGATATGTGCACACTGTGTTCGAAATTACTTTAAATGATCACGTCCACACGTACGACTTCACAAATCATAATCACAGATAGATCAGTCCTCCGCTGACGTACAGTCTCCCTTAGGGTTCAGTTTGGTTCAGGCTGAGATGTAGTCCAAAACCACTTGCTAGTTACTTAAATTGACAGCGAAATTTACCAATGAGAAAGGCCCGAGCTGACCCAAGATCAGTCCTAAATATATCACTGAGGACATGACTTATGTGTGCAGACATTTGACAACCTACACTGACCTCAACCTTGACCAATACAGACAGCCTTAGAAAATTTAAAAAGCACAAATATAAAAATCTAAACAAAATAATTTATTTAAATAATACAAAAAATGCGTCCTTTGATTTCATGTCATTGGTGTTATCAGTGTTAAGAACTTCCAAGGTCAAAATTCAAATGAAGAAGGGGCTGCTCAAATGTACGAAAAAGTGAATTTAAATGTCATTGGTGTTGCATGTTCATGTGAAAGATTTTTGTTGAACAAAATTTATTTAATGATATATTTTATTTATAAATAATGTCAAGAATTTAAAAATGTTTACCCTCAGCTTTTATGTGTGAAAACTGAAATAAAGTGGACATTTGAATATTTTATAAGTCAGAACATCAATATTTTTGTGAATGACCCTACTAACTTAAAAGTATTCCATATTTCATTAAGGAATGTACCATTAATTTAATTTAATGTCAAGGTTGATATTCCAAGCAAAAAGCAGCATCATAGTCCTGCAATGAAAATGTTATTTCCAAATATGCTAGTGCAAGAAAGCCAGTGATTGTATGGCTCTTGATGTGTGTGTTAGATACAGCTGTGGCATACAATGTGAGATCAAGAAGTATTTAGCCAAATAAATGATGCAATCTCAAGAAAAGTCAGTTCTGTCTTTTCAAAAGACTTGTGCTTGCAAAAAAGAGACAGAGGAAAGATTAAAATACTTCTCTATTCAAGACACTTTCTGCAGAGCTGATGTGTGCAACTAAAACAAAAAGTTAGATTTTTTTGGAGACTTTACCATATGAAACACTATTAAAACACACAAGTTGCCATCAAGTTTAGATTTCTTTTGTTACAAATGTTTACAAATAATGTTCTGTAGAAGTTACTTTAAACATCAAAGAAAAATATCAAAGAAACCTAACACAATATGTAAAGAGGCACTTTGATTAAGTTTTAGGCCAGAAAAAAAGATTATTGCACTTTTGCATTTCAAACTTAAGCATGTAACATTGATAAAGTTGACCTAGAGATGAACAAAGTCCAAGTTTGAAACTTCTTTTGCACCATCCAGAGGTAAACAAAATATAGTGTGGCAACCCCAAAAGAATGCTTAAAAAGTGAATGTGAATTCAAAATGTTAAAACTGACTAACACTCCAAACTACGCAGATTTGAAGTTTGTATTTATGTTGAGCCAAGAGTGACATATAGATCCTATAATGTCAAACATCTTATTGGTCAAACATCTATATGAATTAGCAGGTCAGATTTCACTAAACTTGAACTTTGGTACACAGTGTAAGATGAACATACACACAGTGGCCCCTTAAAGAATTTAGCAACTAAAGCAACACTAAAAATGTATAAATGTCTTTGCGTTGCAAAATATCACACAAAATGGCATTTATTTTCAAGTAAAACAGCATTCAAGAAAATATTTTTGAAGAAAGAAATTCGTTAGGTTTAAAATGATAAAACAATAGAATAAAATAAAGATACAAGTTTTTGGACTCTGATGTCTATATTGAATGTGCTGAACTCCTTTGGTTACTCTGCTGTGTGAACTTGAGGGGAAATTACTTCATACATCCAATAAAAATCACCACAACACCAGTTCATTAAAAGTCATTGAGCAAAAATAATTTAGAAAAGTGGACGTTAGTTCTGAGAAAAGATCCAGCAGCATTTGAGGTTCACAGATGACACTTTTTTCTAATGCAATGAGCTTCATTAGTTTTTCAGTGTGACTGAAGTTTCCAAAAGTGTCCACATGTAAATTTGCATGTGTCCACACCATTAGGCCTTCATATCTTTTGGTGAGAAGACAGATGTTTGCACCATTTTGAATGTAAAAGTTCATGGTTGTCCAGCATATTTCTGCCCATGATCAATTCTCACCTCTAGAGTGGCCCCTAAATAAATGAATGAACCAAATAAATCAATGAGGACAGGTTAATATGATTACTGATATCCACATTTCATAGGTTATTGATAGTTGGTGAAACCTCCAGGTTGTCTAGAAGAGTCTAGAAAGCAGAGCAGCGCTCACCTTTATCAGCAACAGGTTTTCGGCCAACATTAAATCTGGGTTTAAACGAGTGCTCTGATATCAGCTGATTAATTTCATTCTGCTTGTAGGGTGCAAGTTTTTGAGTGAGCCATGGCCCTTTGGATTCACCTGCTGCTTGCTGAAAGTATCTGAAACACATGCGGCCTATTAAATACACTACCTCTGCAATGTTCAACAAGACACACACTCCAGACACTGTCAGCATGAAAATAGTGAAGATGGTCTTCTCGGTTGGACGAGACACAAAACAGTCCACCATATTGGGGCATGGGTAGGAGTCACACTTTACGAGACGCACCATCTTGACGTCTGGGTAGATCATGTAAAAGATGTACAAGAAAACAGCCTCAAAAATGATACGGAATAGGATGCTGATCATGTAAGTCCACCAAAGAGAACCGACAATCTTGAACTTCTGAGTCTTGATGGACTCAAAGTCCTTTGCATTTCCCCGTCCAGAGATTTTCAGGATCTTCCTCTCGACGTGCCGGCGATGAGCGACATGCATGATGACCAGTAGAGCGGGTGTGGACACCAGGATGAGCTGCAGAGACCAGAGGCGAATGTGAGAGATGGGAAAGAACTGGTCATAGCAGACACTGTTGCAGCCGGGCTGTTGGGTGTTGCAGGTGAAGCCAGACTTCTCATCGCCCCACACGCTCTCTGCTGCCACCACCAGCACCATGATCCGGAAGATGAAGATTACAGAGAGCCAGATGCGCCCGATGCCTGTCGAATGCCTGTTCACACCACTGATCACGGCATAAAAAGATGCCCAATTCATGACTGAGTCTAAAACTAAAGAGAAAAGAGAATCAAAAACATGAATGGACCAGTTCTGAACACTCACTAATAAGACACTTATAATACATATGAACATGCCTTAGAACTTATAGTTATTGTAATGACACTTTGTAAGATCTATCGAGTACACTCAAAACAATGTAGTAGCATCTTTAATTTTTGACAGGTATGACAACAAGGCTGTGAGAGACAGGCCACACAATAACCTCCACACACAAAGGCTACACAATTCAGGACTTACCATTGTAAAAGCACAAATCAATTCTGCAAATTTGTATCCTAACAATTAACTACTTCAAAGTTTACATTCCCTCTCACAAGAAAGAAACCAATGACCATTTCTGATGTGGCCCAAAAATCACTGCATTAACATATATTCAAATGTCGTCTTATAGTAGGGGAAACCTGGGCTAGACCTGGGCAAGTTGCACACTTTTTACTCCAGTGGATATTTCTCAGGGTTGGTTTATTTTTTTAGTCAATAACTATATAGACACAGACATTAAAATCTGCACATACAACCTATTGAACATAGTAAAAACAATAAAGTTCTCTGAACACACAGTGACCGCTGTTGGTGCATGTTGTCAGACTAAAGTCTCAATTGAATTTGCCATTAAACAGCCTATTATAGGCTTTTCTGTTAAATTTAAACAGCAATAAAATTATGAAGCATAAAACAATTCACAAAACAACACAAATGTAAAAGGTAATGTACAGAAAAATCAAGCCATTATTTTGGCCAAAAAATAATATGAATAAACTGTATAAATTAACAATATTTAAAAGACATGGCAACTTGCCTCCACCTGACATTTATGAAAATTACCCTTATAATTATTGAGATATGTCCTTTGTGACAACGAGCCCTGCTGTGCCCTCTATAAAAAGGTTTCAAGAATAGTTTACCTTCAGCTGTGATAATGAACAAACATGTCCAGGAATCATCTAGATGCCTCGCTTAAGATCACCGTGCCCTTTACAAATGTAAAACTTTCATGCAATACTAGTCACAACCCTGCACCACAGATATCACACGCACTTATATAACCCATTTACACACAAAGGAGCTCTTTATTCAGGATAACAAGACTCTTCACAATTCAGATCAAATGCCAGGATTTCTGCCCACCCAGGCCAGAAGAAAGAATCTGTGTGGATTCACAATAGCAGCAACATTATTCATTGTGCCTTGCAGGCAGAGAAAGTGAGGGATGATTTTGACCCAAGCACACTTTATCAAACACTAGAAAGATCGAGTTGTTCAATTACATTGTCAATATTTTGTGTATATTTCTAGGTTCAAACTCAGGTGAGTAGTAAATATTATATACCTTGTGACAAAAATGATTGATGGGTTATGATTGATGACATAATTGGTGTACCTTTGACCTTTGCTTCCTGTCCCCTTCCCCTCCCCACCCCTACCTCTGGCAGTTGTACAGGATGTGGTATGAATTGTTTGGTCAGCTGTTCTGCACAGGAAGTAGCATGAAGAGCCCATCTGTGTATTTAAAAAGAGTAGACAAAATATGAATCTTTAATGATGTACAATGTTTAATGGAAAACTGAGATGACAAAATAATGGTATAAGAATTGTTTTCTCTCAACTCAGACTAAAAATAGTGATTGATTAAATAATTAATTGATGTAATCATTGAGATGTTTTTCAAAAACATGATAAAGTAATGTGTGTGGTGTTATTTTATTTCTAATTATTATTGTAGGGCATAAAAAGTGGTTATTACGTTTAAAACGTGTTTAAATGATGTCTTTTAATGGTTTGCAATGCTTGGTGCCAAAACTTGGTATAAGGCATTACTTTTACCAGAGGCTAAAATGTGTTTCTGAAACAGTGGATATTGACTGAAGCAAACTCAAAGACAGATGTTCACTTTAAAATGATGAAAAATGGCTTAACAAACTTAATGTTGGCAATAGTTTAAGTTATTTTTACAAAACACAATGTAGCCCAGTGGTAAACTTGGCTATTATAGTGTAATGGGAACCGGGTGGGTTAATATTAATCTATCTTACTCTCAAAAACGAGTCACATAACTATTAAAAAAGTAAACGTTTATTTACTTTGAAATAAATAATAGGGGACACCTGATTTCTAAATAAGGAAATGTCAATTAATTTTACATAATTAAAAGGAGATTGATATTTGGTAACTTTATTTCAATACAGTAATTAAAGCAAAAGTTTAAAGTTTATATTATTTAGCTAAATAATATTACCAGAGGTTTTATGCAGTCAGCCTTTTATTACTTTATTCCTACTGTTTTATGTTACTAATTTTATTGGTCATTTGGGTAGTCACGTTGTATACTCAATAGTGTTTGGCTGCAGATAGACACGTGACGGGAAGAGAGACATATGTGAGAACGGGCTGGAAGTTTTTTTGGTCTTTTTCCCGTTGGACCCGGGTGGAGCACGGGACGCTGGCACGTTGAGAAGAAAAAAATAAGACGCTAGAAAGTGCCGGTAACGCCGATGAAACTGAGCGGGTGGCTCAGAGAAGAGGACCACGGACTTGGGATGTTTGTGAGCCGAGAGACTGAGTGATAAACGAAGCCGGAGACCCGTCTGACGGAGCGGGAGAGAAGGAGCGGGAGCCGTGATTGGAGGTAGCCGAGACAGCTAGCCACAGTGGGCGTATGCTGGGCGGAATTGTCGGTTAATCGCACCGCACCTGATCAGCCGGACCGAAGTCTTTCCACGCTCTCAATGTGTTGCAAGTGTCCGTTCAGCGTACTCAATGTTTTGCAAGACCAAAACAGGCCTGTAACATATTTTTTCTTCTTCGTTCAAAAAGTTACCGTGAGTAAACTGGAACGTGTGTGTAATGTGTGTGTGTGAGTGGGCCCACCACTGCATTTGCTAAGACTTGTTTCAGGACCCTTGGCGGGTTTGGTTTTTGTTTATTGTAAAGTTCTGTGTAATCTCGATTGTTAGGAAAGAGATAAGGGAGGGGACTTTTAGACCACTTATTTTGGTGTAACAAGTGTGATTGAAACTATTGGGGTTTCTAGCTATATTTAAAGGGGTTATTATTTAAGTGTTTGGGGAAATTTTTGGTTATTTATTTTGTATATTCGTTAATATTGAGTTTTGGGGAAAGCTTTTGTATTGTATTAGCCAAGTTATTTTATCTAATTAAACAAGGGCGTTACCCTATTTTTTGCTAAACTAAAAACCATCTCTGGGTCTCATTATTTTTAAATATTGTATTGTTAATAGTTTTACAACTCATTAGACACTTTTTAGGTGCACCTTCGTGGTATCCACCTGAACTACACCGAACCCAAGCACCCTTCATTCTGACGTAAGTAACTCACAGAGTGGTTGTACGAGTGCTACAACAATATTTCATTTTAGCTGTAGCGCTAACAAAATACATCATTTCAACATGTTTGCATGCATTTCGAGGGCTAAACAGTCATATTCAGAGTAATTCTCATTAGCCTGAAGCGCGCCTCGGCGCCTCTTCGGTTCATGAGGACACTGAACCTCTGTAAATCCCACGCATAATAATAAAGTGGCTGTGGAATTAAGAGCCCCCCCTCCTAAACGCTTCAAACTAGAAGACAGATTTCTGTCTGGTGGCCAAAATAAATAAAGAAAATTGAAAGAAAAAAAAAAGGGGGGAAGGGAACGCTATATCAGTCCCTTCCTTTCTTCTATGACCTCCATAACGAGTATTCTCATCCATGGTGGAATCCTTATACTTCCTGTGTCTTCATGCCCTCGACGTTGAAATATTCAACTAATCGTGGGTGCTGAGGCTCGGGGGTATTCGTTGATGCCGCCAGTAGAAGAGACACTTGCGGGTTATCTCTCGCCTGGTTCGGCATTACCGCTAAAGAGACCCACTCTCCCCACAAAGCTGTGCAGGACCACCTCCATGCTTGTGGGGAAGGCTTATCAGACAGCAGGTCAGGATGGTGCTGCCCTGCACACTATGGCAGTGTTACAGGAGTACTAGGCTAATCTGTTGAAGTATTCGGTGATGTAGCCGGTAGAAGAGACACTTAGGCGTCATCGCTAATGAGACCCACACTCCCCACAAAGTTGTGCAGGACCACCTCCACGCTTGTGGGGAAGGCGGAGAGACATTTGTGGTTAACCTATCGGGCATCAGAGACAGGGACAAAACTTTCCTTCTCGATGCCCCAGCTTTTCCTTCTGGCTTATTTGGTGACGCTATGAATATAGCTATCACCAGGTTCCAGGAGGCAAAAAGTCATGAGGAAGCCTTTGGGGAATTTCTTTCTCGCCACACTCAGGGGGAGGGGCTGTCAGCCACCAAGCCCCATCCCGGTCCTGCTAGATGGGAGGCTCAAAAACTAGGCGTGGCGAGTCGTGCTCCCCCTCGTAAAGACTGGGGACAGGCTTGTCGCCCTCGACAGCCCCCAAAGCAAGACCTCAGGGGAGTAATTTCTAAAAGAAAAAAGCCCTGGCGGCCTTGCGCCCAGCCCTGTGGGGGTAGCTCACCTCGGGACGGGGCGCGTGTACCATCCACTTCACCCCTCCCGGTACCCCCACGAATCCTCTCCTTTCCTGCCGCCTCCGGTGTTTCGGGGGGTAGAGGCTTCCATCAAAATTCGCTGCTTCCTGCATTTATCCAGGACGCGGAACACTCAACACCCCCTAAACAGGAAGTTTTAAATTAATACCCATCTCTGAGAACCTGGCAGCGTGGAAACTTCTGCCAGATATTTTTATGTGGGTCCTAAGAACAGTAGAAAAGGGCTACAGAATTCAATTCGCTCGCCGCCCCCTGAGTTTCAACGGTGTGGTCCCCACTACTGTAAACCAGAGCAGGCATGTCTACTGTGGGAAGAACTGCAAAATCTCTCAGTCTAAGGGGCCATAGAACGTGTTCCCCTTCCAGAGAAAGAGTCAGGTTATTACAGCGAATACTTCCTGGTTCCCAAGAAGGGTGGGGGGTTGCGTCCGACCTTAGATCTTCAAGGCTTGAACTGCCCAGTCAGGGTGCCCAGTCAAGTCCAAGATGCTAACTCTCAAGATGATCGTCACATTTGGCTGGTCACGATCAATCTCATGGACGCATATCTTCATACTACCGCTGTATTGTCCACCTGCACCAAGACATGGCAGCCTCTGGAGGAAGTATTTCAATTGAGCTGGACGACCACTTAAGACCACTACCCAGCCCGTCAGGGAGGTGTCTGTCATTAGCAACCTGCGACAACAAGACGCACCTAGAGTGGGACCCAAGGTAAGAAACCGGGGTCTGAACCACATAGAAAGGGAACGAAGCACGCAGCGCGTAACCCTTTTTTGCCTTAGGGGACTGACCCTTGGATGAAATCCCCTGGCTTTTAGCCACAGCTGAAACTGTCTCATGTGCAAAAAGCCCCTAAAGGATCACCGTGGATGCAGATGCCATGAGACCTAGTATTCGTTGATACTGACGAACAGTGCAACCTTGACCTAGCTTGACTTTGCTCAGGGTGTTCTGAGTGGATGTGATTCGAGCGGGAGACAATTGTGCCCGCACCGTGATCGAATTCCATATAACTCCCAGATAGGTAATTCCCTGGGTGGGAGAGAGAACACTCTTTTTGACTCTTTTTGAGTCTCAGACCCAGAGAAATCAAATGAGCTAAGACAATATCCTGTGCTGAACTGCCAGTTCTTCAGACTGTGCTAGTATCAGCCAGTCGTCCATGTAATGCAGATGCCCCGGAGTCGCAAAGGAGCCAGTGCTGCATCCATCCACGCACGTGAATGTGCGGGGTGATAGGGCTAGGCCGAATGGAAGAACCCGATACTGGAAGGCTTCCCCCCTGAACGCGAACCATGAGATTGAAATATGAAATATGCTTCCATGAGATCGATCGTGAGCAGCCAATCTGTGGCACGACCGTCTTGATAGATAGCATCTTGAATTTGAACCCCCTGACTGAGCAATTCAAGCCTCGAAGATCTAAGATCGGACGCAACCCCCCACCCTTAATGGGAACCCCCACAAGGCTGTGCGCAAGGCCTTCAGGGTTTCTTCCTTTTAGAAATTACCCCCCTGAGGTCTTGCTTTGGGGGCCACCGATGGCGACGAGCCTGTTCCCAATCTTTACGAGGGGGAGCACAACTCGCCACTCTTTGTTTCTGAGTCTCCCTTCCAGCAGGACCGGGGCGGGTCTGGGTGGCCGACGGCCCCGCCCCCTGAGTGTGGCGAGGAAGAAACTGCCCAGATGCTGTTGGAACCTGGAGATAACCGTATTCATAGCGTCTCTGAATAGGCCAGAAGGCGAAACCGGGGCATCAAGGAGGAAAACTTTATCCTTGTCCTTGATGCCCAATAGGTTGAGCCATAGGTGTCTTTCCGTGCTGACCAAGGCAGACATAGACCGGCCAATGGCACAGGCTGTCTGCTTGGTCGCGCGGAGAGATAGATCTGTGGCTTGATGAAGCTCAGGAAAAACGTCTTCGTTGAGATCAGTACCCGCACTCAGGTCCTTCAGCAGGTCAGCATGGTATGCCTGTAATACTACCATTGTGTGCAGAGCAGCACCAGCCTGAACTGCTGCTTGATAAGCCCTCCCCACTAAGATGGAGGTAGTTCTGCAAGGCTTTGTGGGAGAGAGGGGTTCTTAAGTGACGATGCCGAACCCGGCGAGAGATAAGTGTCTCTTCGACCGGCAGCATCATCGAATACCCCCGTGTCTCAGCACCCACGATTAGTTGAATATTTCAACGTCTAGGGCATGAAGATATGGGAAGTATAAGGATTCCTCCATGGATGAGAATACTTGTTATGGAGGTCATAGAACAACCCCTTTTTTATTTCTTTCAATTTTCTTTATTTATTTATTTTGGCCACCAGACAGAAATCTGTCTTCTAGTTTAAAGCGCTTCAGGCTTACGAGGATCAGCTGGATCTGGGGAGAGAGTGAGCGAAAAGGATGAACCCATCTCTCGCTCCTCAGCCAGATCCATACGAGAGCCCCACAAATGAAGTGTGGGCGCTGACTCAACGGAAGAAAGCAAGGCAAGCGCGAAGCATTTTGCCCAAAAGGAGATCACAATGCTCACACCCGCCCCACGCCAATGCGAGAGCAGCATGCTCTTCCCCTAAACAAACTAAGCAAAACTGATGCGTGTCTCTCTCGGCCATAGAGTGGAGACAGGGGAACACGCATCGTTTGCCTTGACTTTGTCATATTTTTTTTTTCTTTTTTCTTCCCCCCTTTTTCTTTTGAAAGTAAGAAGAGAAAAGAGAAAAGGTTCACTGCACACTGCCTAACAGATTCAAACTCCTAACAGAGGAAAGAAAGTTTGACAGGCTCGTGAAGCACACAAACACAGAGTGCTCTGAAGACAAAAGATCTGACGACATGCTGGTGACGCATCTATTTATAGCCCTGCCCCAGGTGCATCCAATGATGCAAGAGGCTATAAATGTTCATTGACATGTTGCACACATATTCACAGCTGGTCACAACTATTAGATGTTCCCAAAGTGCTTTTCTCTGCATCTCGTTCCGCTTTTTTCAGGGAACAAGGGTTACATTTAAGTAGCTTTTGTAAAGAGAAAATTACCAGACAAAATACAGTGATTTCAACATGTTTGCATGCATTAAGAGGGCTAAATAGTCATTTTAATGGAGGAAACAGTGTGTTACCACAGAACTGTGCAACTTCATGAAACAGCTCTAAAAAGCTTAAAAGCAACATTTTAAGCTCAGATAGCTGTTTAGAGTCATTTTCTATAAGAATTCACATCTTTTTCAATTAAACATGACTTTTCACTAATGTCACTCATTGGCAGCTATCTATTGTCAGATCTTTTGTCAGATCTGAGCATTGTCAGATCTTTTGTCTTCAGATCACTCTGTGTGTGTGTGCTATCACGAGCCTGTCAGAACTTTCTTTCCTCTGTTAGGAGTTAGAATTTGTTAGGCAGTGTGCAGAAGACCTTTCTCTTTTTCTCTTCTTTCTAAAAAAATGAAAAGGGGGGAAAAAAACGACAATGTCAGGGCAAACGATGTTTGTTCCCTTGTCCTTGTCCTTGCATGAGTAATCACATCGAGCAATTCCTCCGCTGATTTACTATCATGCCCGAAATGCTCGGAGGTTGGTAATTCAAAGTCTGCTGACTTAAGAGATTCAAGGTCCCCCTCATGAACCGAAGAGGCGCCGGAGCGCGCCTCTATGGCTGAGAGGGACACGCATCAGTTTAGCTTTGTTTGTTTGAGGGAAGATCATGCTGCTCTCGCGTTGGGGCAGGGTAGGTGCGAGCATTGCGATCTGCTTTCGGGCAAAATGCTTCGCACTCGTCTTGCTTACTTCCGGGAGTCGGCGCCCACACTTAATTCGTGGGGCTCTCGTATGGATCTGGCTGAGGAGAGAGAGATGGGTCCGTCCCTTTCGCTCGCTCTCTCCCCAGACCCAGTTGGTCCTTCCCATTATCTTGAAGCGCGCTCCGGCGCCTCTTCGGTTCATGAGGGGGACCTTGAATCTCTTAAGTCAGCAGACTTTGAATTACCCACCTCCGAGCATTTCGGGCATGATAGTAAATCAGCGGAGGAATTGCTCGATGTGATTACTTATGCAGTGGCCAGGCTTCAATTAGACTGGCCACGCCAACAAGAGACCCCCAAACGCTCCAAGTTAGAGGACAGATTTCTGTCTGGTGGCCGGGGGAAGGGAACGCCTCATCAGTCCTTTCCCTTCTTTGATGACCTACATGACGAGCTCTCTCGTTCATGGAAGAAACCTTTTTCTTTCCGCGTCCACGTGCCCTCGATGACTATATGTTCGACTATCGCGGGTGCTGAGACATGGGGATATTTGATGATGCCGCCGGTCGAAGAGACACTTTCAGGTTATCTCTCGCCGGGTTCGGCGTCATTGATAAAAAGACCCTCTCTCCCCACAAAGCCATGCAGGACTACCTCCATGGCAGTATGGATGGCTTATCAAGCAGTGGGTCAGGTTGGTGCTCATGCTCAACCTTTCTGAGCATGAGAAAACTATTTTAAAGCATATAGTACCAAGACACCCCATCACTGAAGATAATCTGCACACATCAGCTGTGTAATCAAAGAAAATGAATGACTGGAAATCTATTTGTAAGGACTTCAATGCAAATGAACCCACATCTTCAAGAACAATACAACAACTTCAGGTAAGAATCCTCAGCTTTATTACCTTACTACTTTGTGAAATCACTGGGTTGACATTATAGTAGTTATTCAATACAGGTGTTGTGGAAGCAGAGGTGTCAAGTAACGAAGTACAAATACTTCGTTACCTTACTTAAGTAGAAATTTTGGGTATCTATACTTTACTGGAGTAATTATTTTTCAGCCTACTTTTTACTTCTACTCCTTACATTTTCACGCAATTATCTGTACTTTCTACTCCTTACATTTTAAAAATAGCCTCGTTACTCCTATTTCATTTCGGCTGGTTTTCATTCCGGCTTGTCATCATTCAAAAAAAACAAACAAAAAAAAAAACCTAGATAAATCGCGCCATCTGGATAGACTGAATTTGATTGTGGTTGGATGAGAAGTATAAACATATACCATTCAGGCACCCTATTGGTTTGTACGCGATCCATCGCACCTGCACATGACACACACAAATCACTTTATGAACACATAGCAGATGTATGTAGCCAAGTACGAAGATTTCCGTGGCAAAGAATCAAGAAGAGAACTCGAGCGAAATGTCCCAACCAAGCACCAGCGAGGAGGTTGGTAGCCAGGAAGACCAGCCAACCCTTATACATCCCTGGCCGTACATGGAAGAATTTTTCGAAATGGTTGGATGCAAAAACAATTCCTTTCGAATATGCTGCAAGCTCTGTGCACCCAAATACCACGAGCTAATGGCTTTCAAAAACTCACCGTCTAATTTGAAAAAGCATATTGAGGTAAGCTGAAAGTTTTTTATCAGTCGATTATTGACAAAATATTGTAGTAACCTAGTAATGTACTAATGGTAAATTTGCAATGTTTGCTATGGCTAGGTAACGTTACATGCCAAGACAATACCATGGTTTGCTTGCTAGCTTTTGCGGCTAAACCAAGCCTATTGGTAACTCTTTGTTGCATGTATTGTACTTAATTGATGTAGATTACCCTGTTGTTGTACATGCAGGATTGAGTCCACAGTGTTTGTTAAATCTAGTTATTAATATTTTTAGATTTTTTTGATTAAGCATTAATTTTGACAGCATTGTTTATTGTATATAGACAACCATACAAGGGCAATTGTTACTAAGCCTGCCCGGGGTACACCAGTTTTCTTCTCCGTTGCCCACACAGATTCCTGCAGCTAAGCTTGGATGTACATTTACATTCCAATAAAGGTTATTGATAACATGCCTCTGAAGTTTGACTTTTTTCACCATTACAATACTTATAGGCAACTAGTCATCATATCTCCATGAAACACATGTTAATGCTCAGTAGTACACATATGGTTCTTTAATGTATTTGCATTGTACTAAAATGCATTAATTTTCAATGGGCATATGCATATATGTGGCTGAAACAGGTAGCCTAGTTCATCCCAAATTTTTTTAAATATAACATTATAGTCATTATGGCCTTTAGAAACATGTTTTTTTGAGGAGGTGGTAGAGCACTATAGGCCCCTGTGGCGCGGCCTAAGCTTTTGTCATTAATGGAATTTTTTTCCCTTACATTACTTTTACTTTTATACTTTAAGTAGTTTTGAAAGCAGTACTTTTATACTTTTACTTGAGTAAAAAGCTTGAGTTGATACTTCAACTTCTACAAAAGTCTTTTTAAACCCTAGTATCTATACTTCTACTTGAGTAATGAATGTGAATACTTTTGACACCTCTGTGTGGAAGTATATAAAATAAACCTAAACAAAACTGCTTCTGAAGCCCAAAGAAAGAGGTTTAAGAATGGTGGAGGACCTGCAAATATAGATACTGACCAGTTGGATGAGTTACTGTAAGGAAAATGGAGAGCCTGCAACCTTTGGGGAGCATACCAGATGATGACCATCTAGACAGATGATGGATCAAACACACCTACGTTGAGTATATGAGTTAAGTTTGCCTTTTCTTTCTCTACTTTAAAACTTTAATTTGCTTCTGTGTCATCTGATATGAAACATCTTCTCATTTTATCAGCATTTATTTGACCATATATATGAACTGTTTTTTTTTCAAGGAGAATGTTATATGGACAGATCTGAAGAGTTGCAAGGCAGTTTACCCTCCACATCCTCAGAAGCATGGTTGTCAGTGAATGCCAGTACTGGTCACCAGAACAAAAGACTCACTATTTATGAAAGGCTGGCTATTGAATTTCACGAACACAAGTTAAAGTATCTATAAGGAGGGGCATGAAATAAAAATGAAGATAGGCCTACTGCAAGTTGAACTGGAAATGAAGATGGTGAGATATCAACAGGGATCTATGAAATAAATATTGTTTTATTAACTCATGTTGGATGTTATGGCTGTTTTTGTAACATACCAGACAAAATAAGCACTTTTACTTTTAAAATATATTTTATTTGCTCGTTACATGTGAAAATGTATCTGATCTGAGCAGAAGGATGAAAAGGTAAATTATATCAAAAATATAATAATATTATATAATTAAATTAGAGGCTCAGAGGAAAGCGCTGCAGAGGGTTATCAACACAGCCCCAAAAAAAAATAAAAAATAAAAAAAATCACCGGATGCACCCTCCCTACACTGGAAGAACTACACAGCTCCAGTTGTATCAAAAAAGCACAGAACATTAAAAGGATTCTTCACACCCTGGACATTCTCTGTTTGAGCTGTTGCCATCTGGCAGACGATTCAGATCAGTTAAAACAAGGAAATATAGATTCAAACACAGTTTTTATCCTATAGTAATTACCACATTCAATACTGCTAATGAATCATGAAGTAATACGGTAACAATTGAATGTAAAAAGGGATGTGCAATGATAAAATTTACTTTTATGTGGGTATACTTGGGCAGTTTTTTTTAAATAAATTTATGAATGATGTACTGACTGGTGAGCACTTTAAATTTCGTTGTACTAGTGACAATGACAATAAAAGGATCTAATCTAATCTAATTTTAAAAGTGTCACTGTCATGTTCTTCTTTACTTGAATTTTATTAATGAAATCACTGAGAGGACATCAGTGTGTAATTTTAGTCATCTGATTATTCAGAACCTATTCTTCACTCCAGTGTACAACACTTCCCCATGAGGCTAATAATACTGCCCTCTAGTGGGACGTTGATGTAATAGCATCAATCCAGTGTCATTTCTACAGTATATGTACACACATATACTACAGTCACAATGCGAAAGCATCTCTGTATGCAAGTCCTGCTCTTTGGTCTGTTGTAAATGGTGTTGCATCTGGATTGTCATCCTCTTCTATTGGAGGATCTGGTCATCCATGCTGTTTCAGATACTTGTGAAGAACAGCTGTTCTTTGACAAACTACATTAATATGAAGTTAAATTTGCCTCCTGTGAGGTTTAATTTAAGCCTCAAAATTAGTAGGATTGAGAGTGAGACAAAGGAACCCAAAAGGAGAGGAACGTCTCGGGTTACTTAACTGTAACCCCTGTTCCCTGAAAAAGCGGAACGTGATGCTGCCCTGATTTAGCGCTTTGGGAACGTCTTTAGTGGTGACCAGCTGTGAATATGTGTGCAACACGTCAATGAAATTGACTAGAATTTATAGCCTCTGCCGATGAAATCATCAGGATGCGCCGGAACAGGGGCTATAAATAGATGCGCCACAGGAGCATCGTCAGGTATTTTGTCTGAAGAGCAGACCTGGGGCATCTTCAGTGCGGCAATGAAGCGCAGCATCTCGTTCCGCTTTTTCAGGGAACATGGGTTACAGTTAAGTAACCCGAGAAGTTCCTTATCAAAAGCTACACTTTGATGCTGCGCTGATTTAGTGCTTTGGGAACGAGGATACACACGCCGAGCGCACTGTGGATGTCTGGACCCCTTACAGTTGTGTAGTTGTGCTTACAAGAGCGCAAGATGTCTCAGACATGAGGTTGTGATGTTGACTCAAGGACATAAGAGCCCGGAGTGGCATGAACATCCAAACTCTAAAATCTTCTGAATGTGTGCGGAGAGGACCAGCCTGCCGCATTACAAACATGTTGCAGAGGGACACCTCTGGCCAAAGCTTTAGAGGAGGTGACCCCTCTGGTAGAGTGAGTCCTGATACCTACTGGCTAAGCTGGACCACGTGCCTCATAGGCCAGGGCAATAGCATCTCCCAATGTGACATTGTTTGCTTGGTGGCGGCCGCCCCCTTGTTATGGCCCCCATGACAAACTAATAGTTGCCCTGACTTACGCCACTGGCTAGTGCAGTATAAGCCTGAAGAGCACGGAATGGACACAGTCTGTGAAGTCTTTCCTGATCTGGCGTTGTAAACGGTGGGGTACAGAAGGCTTCAAGATTCAGATGTACGGCCGAGAAAGGAACCTTAGGCAGGTAGTCAGATCCCCAATTCTTTTTAGAGAAGTAAATGCCATAAGAAAAACCATCTTGAGAGTCAAAAGTTTATCAGATGCTGACTCTAGAGGTTCAAAGGGGGTCTCAACCAGACCCTCAAGGACTATCGCTAAGTCGCATGGCTCCACGAACGAAGCAAGCGAGCAGAGGAAGTTTCCCCAATGGCAACTTGTCAATCAAGGTGTGGCAAGCTGATAAAGCGGCCACGTAAACCCTGAGTGTGGCGGGGCATGTGCCTGCTGATAATTTTTCCTGCAGAAAGTAAAGAATTGAAGCAATATAGCAGTTAACTGGATCTGCATTATGTGCACTGAACCATCTTTCAAAGACACCCCATTTGTTGGCATAACTTCTTCTAGTAGCGGGAGCCCTAGCACTTAGAATGGTCTCGACAACCTGTGAAAGCCCAGTGTCCCTCATTTGGTACCCTTCAGGGGCCAAACATGAAGGTTCCACAACTCAGGCCGGGGGTGAAATAATGTCCCCTGTGCCTGAGACAGAAGGTCCCTCCTGTCTGGAATTGCCCAAGTCGAGCCATCGAGAACTATACTCCGTTCGGCCAGCACGGTGCTATCAGTAAGAGGCAAGACCCTTGCTGGCGAACTCTGGCCAAGACTCCCGGGAGCAGAGAACCAGAGGAAATGCATACAGGCGCATTCTGGGCCATGTATCTGCCATTGCGTCCAGACCCAGGGGGACTGGGTGACTCAGAGAGAAGTAGAGGGGACATTGCACTGTCTGTTGAGGGGTGAAGAGGTCCACTTTTGCTCAGTAAATTCTCAACCAGATTTGTTTGACTACCTTGGGTTGGAGTTCCCACTCCCCCCATCTGTATTATCTATCTGGACAGTAAATCTGCTCCCACTTTCAGGCATCCAGGATACAAACTGCTGTGATTGACAGGAGCTTGCCCTGGGCCCAAAGGAGAATCTGCGCACAGCGTGTAACCCTTATCTGCCTTAGGAGACTGGCCTTTAGGTGAAATCCCCTGGCTTTGAGCCACAACTGAAACAGTCTCATGTGCAAAAAGCATCTTGAATTTGAACACCCTGACTGAGCGATTCAAGGCCCTTCTTGGGAACCAGGAAGTATTTGCTGTAATAACCTGACTCTTTCTCTGGAAGGGGAACATGTTTACATGTACAGGGAGGGAGTCTTTCACTGATGTGCGCCATAATCGCACAATGGGCAGATAGAGAAGAGTGTGTTCATGGACGAGTTTATGCATTGTGGAAGTCAGGAGCAGATCCATAGGCAATCTCTGTTGAGGTGCAGAGAATAGCAGCCAACTGATTAAGAGGTAAATCGCATTCCCGAAACATGAGCAGGTGTTGCTAGCACGCTAATGGGAACCCATGGAAACATGCATGCCAGCTTCAATAACAAAACACACAGATTAACACACAGCTATCAAGATTACAACATACCTATCAACACTCCCGTTTTTCCCGGGAGTCTTACGTGTTTCACACCCATCTCCTGCCCCACACCCGTTTTGTTATTTCTCCCAGGAAACTCCCATAATTTGTATGGCCCAAACCTCGTTATATGAATAATCACATCAATATATTATTCCAAGGTTGTCCAGTTTCCAAATCTTGTATGAAGCGTGTTATTTTTTTTGCTTTAAATCAGTTTTCAGCACATTTTTTGTTTCTCACAGAGAGAGTGATGTAAGTGCTGCAGAGGCGCTCACAGATTGT
The DNA here is from genome assembly GCA_032164185.1 of Moxostoma hubbsi. Lineage (NCBI taxonomy): Eukaryota > Metazoa > Chordata > Actinopteri > Cypriniformes > Catostomidae > Moxostoma > Moxostoma hubbsi. Next base: position 39,563,100 of record JAVLUX010000025.1, on the reverse strand, counting down.
TCATGTGTTTGAACAGGCATTAAAAGAAGACAAAGACAACAATGTCTGAGTTCGAAGTTTATTTCATATGACAACAACACAATGCAGATTAAACACCACTACAGAAGCATCACTAGTAGATGGGAGAAGATTTAGGTGCATACCTGTCAAGTTTTGGATTTGGATATAAGGGAAATTTTCCGGCACCTACCGCGAACAGTCCCACCACCCCAGCCAAGCTCCAGTATCCCTTACATTTTAAGACAGATGTTATAGCCTAAATGAAAACACAAAAGGGTATATATGAAGACCATTTATTTAAAGGCTTATTTGCATATTTTCTGTTCATTTAACATTGCTTGTCTTTACATTTACATTTTATTTTCATTCCACACATTTTTTTCATTTCATATTGCTTTTCTTTTACAGTTTTTCTTTTCATTTCACATAACTTTTCTTTACTCTTTTAGTGAGTTATTTGTTGCAGACTTTGCATTCTTTAAGACTGTTTTGGAAGGAGTGTATTTGTGGGCTGGGCCAGAGTGGTTAATTTTACATGAGAGTAGAGCGCAAACAGTTCTGTTGTCTAACGTCATCCTATTCTCTGTAACAATCTTTCGTACCATGCTAAACACCCTTTCTGAACTTGCATTGCTATGGGGAATGCATAGTAAAGCCTTCATAAGTTTTGGCAGCTCACTAAACCTCATGTCCGTTCCTACCAGGCCCCAGAATCTGTCGATTCTGTCTTCTTGGGGGAGTTGCTTACTATCTGTCACCTGGTAGTCTGTGAATTCCTCTCTCATCTTATCCTCTTCAAGCCTCAACTGAGGGAAAAGGGCCCCTAGCCTTTACACTGTAAATTAAAACAAGTGTTTGACTGAACATTGCAGATCTAAACAAGTATCAAGTATACTGTGCCAATTAATTGTTTGGTTATCAATGGGGAACTGTCCCCAGAGGATGTTGTTATGATGCAATGTAAAGCCCTTTGAGACAAACTGTTTGTAAAAATGGGCTATACAAATAAAATTGCCTTGCCTTGCCTAACATCAATAGGCTTTATGCACAGCTGCACTACTTCCTGAATTTAAGCCAGCTCCTTTATTTCCTGTCTTACATTATTGGACAAACTGATTAATCCAGGTGTGTCTGACCAATGCTAGGGTGGTTGCTAGGGTAAGTAGTGGAGCTGGGCATAAAGCCTATTGGAAACTGCTTCTATTATCTACCTGTCCCTGGAGTTATGTTAAGACGAGCTGCAGGGTTCAGCACTTTCAGGTCCCTCAGGAGTGGATGGTCAAGGGGAAAGGAGGAGAACATCTTCTTAAGAACTGCCTCATAGAAGCTTCTCACAGTTCTACAACAGCATAAGAGTGACAAAAATGCATTAGTGGTAATATTTTAGGCACACTACAGCCTATACTCTCATACTGTCAAAAGATGATATCATAATATAACTACTGGGTAATATACTCACTGAAAGATTTTCTTCTCGGCTGACACAGGGAGCTCAGCGCTTCTCATGAATTTCTTTGTGTCTGCTCCGATAAAGAGATCTTCATCAGCCAACTGATGTCCATCTCCATACTCCACCTTCCTGAGAGGTACACCCACGATTGCCCTGGCTGGTATGAGGTAGCCCAGGATCCTCTTCATCAGCCTGCACATCTCCTCTTCAGGTCTGTGAATTTGTACTCCCTCTGACTGCAGATAATATCAATGGTCACAACAAAATAACAGTGAAATAAGAATGCTACAATAAGCACAAACATTTAATTATATACTATTATTCACTCATTCATTCAATATCATTGACACCCACCTGGAAGGCAATGTTAAATTCAGATAAAGGCTTAAGGGCAGCACTCAGGAACAGGAAGTAGGTTTTCACAATTGGATCATGCAGATGGCTTGCCAGATCACGCACTTTAACACTCCTCTCCACCTCTACATGGGCAATACATAGTAAACAGTGTAGATATCTGCTGAGTGGAGTTACCATCCTACCTGTAGTGCATCACACTGGTTCAGCACCCTCTGGATGCAGGTTAAAAGACTCAGCCATCTTGTGCTGCAGTACCTGAGGAGCTTCAGGTGGTCTGAATCAGTGAAGTCTACAAACTCTTTGTAGACTTCACATCTTTTTGCACTGAGAGATAGAAAATTACTCTGTTAGTGGTTGGAATTGTGAGTGAGTGAGTGAGTGAGTGTGTGAGTGTGTGTGTGTGTGTGTGTGTGTGTGTGTGTGTAAAGAATATGAACTGCAGGCCTACTAGGCTACCTTGTTCATGAGTTAGCCACATGCAATGTTGTTACATTGTAACACACAACAGTAGGTGAGAGAAATAGCAGGCCTATATGTATGCATTTACCTTTTATCAAAGTGGGTGTATATCCCCACCAGGATGTCTTCCACTGCTACCTGGGCTGCTCTGATGCCACAGCCAGTGGCCAGCTGTACCAGGTGGCAGATAGAGCCAAGGTCCTGGGCGTGGGGCTGGCTGGTCTTCAGTCTGCTGATGACCGAGTTATGGCGGCCTTTCATAACACTCGCATTATCAGAGTTAAAGGCAATCAAGTTATCCCATGGGATGCCTCTTTTTCTATTGGAAACAGGAAAAATGTCACAAAACGTCTCAGACAAAATGTAAGGTTGTAATTAAATGCAATCTACTCAACATGTCAACAACACAGTGCAGTTCCCCTTACCTTAATGCTTCACTAAACTTTCATACAGATTTTCTGGCATTTCCTACATTGCATATAATAGGCATCTCCAGGAATCTTGTAGCGACCTGCAGAGTGGCCTCATCATAGAGTCTAGTCAGGATGACGAATTCTTTGTCTGTTTTTCTGTTGTTCGATTCGTCACACATCAGTGAAAAGGGCTGAGATCAGCATGTTTTGGCCAACTCGTTCTCTAGTTCTGCTGCTATGGCACCTGTTGAGTGTCCAGTAATTAGCTAGTAAGTTAGCCTACAACATGCATGCCATGGGTTAATGCTCAAATGTTAGAATAATTCAGACACATTTCAAACCCATTTTATACCGTTGTAGCAAACGTACAGTAGCCCAGCAGTAAGAAAGATAGGTAGCTATATGGCTAGCAAGCTTACCTTTGATTTGAGTAGCCTTAGTTTTTCCCTTTGAGTATTTTCGTGCAATAGCAGAGTCCGGGAACATGTCAGCTACACACTTGTTGAAGTTGTCGTGGAAGGAGAAAGGAATGTTGTTTTTGGCACACAGCATTGCCACTTTTACCTCTGCACATGTGACCTGGTCTGCCTCGGTGGCATTTCTCGTCACGAATGCTGACATCGCCTGGGCATGTTTTTGTGCCTCTAGCCTGCACTTGTGCTTGGCGGATTTCTCGTGCTGACATACATCATTCCTTCCCCCGTGTGAGATGCTAAAGTCGCAGTTACAAAACTTACAAAACGCGTGACTGTCCCCCACCCTGCTCCTCTTCAGAAAAGTAAATTTGCTGTCCCATTGATCGTGGTATTTACATGAGGGTTTTTGATTTTTGGCAGGACTGCCTTCCGTCTCTGTCGTAGCGTCCATCATCCGTCTTTTTTTTTCTGTTTTTTCCCCACGTTGTCACTCATCATCTGACCTCACACACTAACCTTGCGACAACTGCCACCTACAGTACCTGTAGTAGGCTACTGCAGGTGGCAGTTATCGCGAGGCTAGCGACAGAGCTCAGATTGGGAATATTTTTTGTTTTTTTTACTCCGCCCGGGCCCGGGGTATTATTATTTTTTAGTAACGCAGGTTAAAATACGGGAGATTTACGGGAAAATACTAATACGGGAGGACGGCGGGAAAGAAGGGTAAAATACGTGACTTTCCCGGCCAAAACGGGATCCTTGACAGGTATGTTTAGGTGGTGCTCCGGTGAAAAAAAAAAAACACGTAAATATAACAACAGCTGGACGGAATAATTTAATTTCTTATCTCTCGAACCTATATCGACAATGGCCACGCCTTTAGCAAAGTGTGTCACACTGATTTTAATATCGGACAGGGTGGGAAAAATGTATGAAGGTATTATTGGAGCAAAACAAATGAGCACCTGTGACAGTGTAATTTGTAGTTGTAGAGATTAGCCACACATGTGTATCAGTAAATTTGAAGTCACAGAAAACAATGTAGATTTTTTTTTCTCTCCCACTAACACAACACAACAGTTATACCTTCTCAAATTCTTCATTGCAGGTGCACAAATCCTTTTCTATGAACCACAAATTAAGAAACTTGTACGCTCACATTTTTGCTACATTTGTTGCAGTAAATATGGTGCTAAACACATTCACACACCCGCATCAAAAAAATGTGAAGTCACGGACAAATTGTGCTCATCCACAAATCCGTATGTGAATTCATCCAATGAAAGTTGCACACTTGTAGAATATTTTCTCACAAATATCTTTTTTTTCCCCTGATATTTTTCTCGTACATACACAAGTACAAAACTACAACTGCTTGAATCTGCTGCTACGAGTCTCAAACACTGTTTTTCGTGCGCTCTCCCTTTAGCACCACACGTCTATGAAAAATATGGAGCAAAAGTGATTTGTGCATCTGTAGAGGGAGAGGCGGGCACCGTTCAGAGATCAGAGAATTCTGGCCAATCAGAAGAGCTAGTTTGGGCGCCTCTCCATTGGCGGAACATGACGCCCGAACAGGAAAAAAAAAACAGTTTTTATATGCATGCTAGTCACTGCGGTCGAGCCAGCCGCGATTTAAATCCAACAGAAAGACGTGCTTTCTGACTCCTGTTGAGTGCAGAAGATAGTGAGTCTTTACTATATTGACGAAAATGCGTTTATTAAGTATTTGTCATGTGCTGGTGTTTATTAATTTGTTTGATTTAGCCTTTGTGAAATCTGACTGGTTAAGACTCTTGGATAGGGCAGGTAAATATAACCTAAGTTTCATAAATTAACTGACATTACATTTACATATTACATATAAATGTGACTTTTCTGCCAAGGATCTCTTGCAAAGAAAATTAAAGGCAACATCACCCCAAAATTATTAATGTTGTTGAACTGAATACAAAGCAATAACCACAAAATAATTAAAATTAACATCAACACTGAAATAAGAGCGTGCGTTTTATCTGTCAATCAGACGCACATGAATTCGTTACTATAGCAATATTCTCATCATGCATCAAAAATAGTAAAAATTCATGTTTTCTTTTGTAAATACTCTGATGAGAATGATGTAAAAAAACATCAACAACCCATATAGTTACAAAAGCCTCCCCCTTCTTTAATACTATTTTTATTTCTATTTTCTAAAATAAAGAAAATCTCAAACACATAACGCCAGAGCATAAAGCTATGCAGCTCCTGTGTAAGTGTATGAACCACTGATCAGTGGTGTGTGGAATTGGCTGTGATGCAAGGGGCACCAAATTGGTCACGGCTGGTCTGATGACGTTTAAAAGAAAATATTGACCTGGCTAAACTAATTTAATCAAACAGGCTCTTGCACCCTTTAAAATACCCTAATTTGGAATGGACCTTATTTGAGTTCAAAAAGACAAAAAAAAAAAAAAGGTTTACACTGCGCTCCTGGGAGGGGTGCCAAAGTTGCAGTTACTTTGAAGTTATGTTGTTGTTTTTGTGATTATTTCAGTATGAATAGTTGAAAATGTTCATGTTCATGTTTTGATGCAATATATATATATATATATATATATATATATATATATATATATAATTGAGTTTTCCTTTCCTTGTTTTTATTTTTGTTTTTTATTGTCCAGAAAGCTTGTAACCAGTGATGGTCCTCATGCTTCTGCAGAACTCCCAGGTGTCATTCTGCAACAGCCTCTACTCCAGCTTACTCCTATACTAATTTATAATTATTATTAATAATAATGCATTTTATTTATAAAATAAAATAATAATGCATTTATTTCAAGACACTCAAGAACACCTTAAGCACACTATTGATTGATATTGGGAATACTGCAATACAACCTAATGCAATTTAAACAAGACTTTATGAAGAGTCAATTACAGAAATATGGTGTGATAAGTATTATGTAACATGTGTTATGACATGTCACAGTAGATACAAATATGTAATTTTTAACTAATAAGACAAAAAGCTAATATGAGAAGCTAATTTTATTAGGTGTGTGTATCAGTGTGCAGCAGGTGCAGAAGACACAGTAGACACTGTTGTGCATTCTGCTGGATACAACAGCATGCCGAAAGTGCGGTTGTACATTAAGATGCACATAGCTGTTCCCTTTACAAAAAGCTTCACTATGATGCTGCGCTTTGCTAAGCGCTATGCTAGTTGTGAACGAGCTGTGAATATGTGTGTAACACGTCAATGAACATTGACCAGAATTTATAGCCTCGGCTGATATAGTCATTAGACGCACATGTGGCCAGGCTATAAATGGATGCGTCACCAGGTGTCGTCAGATCTTCTTTTTTCAGAGTGATTCTGTGTGTGTGTGTGTTTTACAAACCCTGTCAAAACTTTCTTTCCTCTGCTAGGAATTAGAATTTGTGAGGCAGTGTGCAGTGAACCTTTTCTCCTTTCTCTTCTGTCTAGAAAATATATATATATTTTTAAAAGTAAGAGAGAATGACTGAAAGCCGTAAACGATGCATGTTCCCCTGTTTTCGCTCTATAGCTGAAGAGGACACGCATCAGTTTTGCTCTGTTTGGGAGGGGCTCTCGTATGGATCTGGCTGAGGAGCGAGAGACGGGTTCATCCCTTTCGCTTGCTCTCTCCCCAGATCCAGCTGATCCTCGTAAGCCTGAAGCGTGCCTCGGCGCCTCTTCGGTTCACAAGGACACTGAACCTCTGTTAATCCCGCGCATAATAATAAAGCGGCTGTGGAATTAAGAGACAAATGCGAGCATTGCGATCTGCTTTTGGGCAAAATGCTTCGCGCTCGCCTCGCTTACTTCCGGGAGTCAGCACCCACATTTCATTCATGCTCTCGCATGGATCTGGCTGAGGAGCGAGAGATGGGTACGTCCCTTTCGCTCGCTCTCTCCCCAGACCCAGCTGGTCGTGTATCATCCACTTTGGCCCTCCCGATACCCTCATGAAACCTCTTCACTCCCGCCACCTTTGGTGTTTCGGGTGATAGAGGCTTCCAACAAAGAGTTGGGTGTACCGTTGCTTCCTGCCTTGATCCAGGACGCAGAACACTCGACATCCCCTTAACAGGAAGTGTCAGAAATAATACCCATCTCAGAGAACCTGGCAGTGTGGAAACTTCTGCCAGGTATTTCTATGTGGGTTCTAGAAACAGTAGAAAGAGGCTACAGAATTCAATTTTGTTCTCATGTCTACTGTGGAAAAAACGGCAAAATCTCTTGGTCAAAGGGGCCATAGAACATGTTCCCCTTCCAGAGAAAGAGTCGGACTATTACAGCAGATACTTCCTGGCTCCCAAGAAGGGTGGGGGGTTGCGTCCGATTCTAGATCTTCGAGGCTTGAAACGCTCGGTGTTCAAGTCCTAGATGCTGACTATCGTAAGACGATCGTGTCACAAGCCCAACATCACATTTGGCTGGTCACCATCGATCTCATGGACGCATATCTTCATATAGAGCCACAGCACAGGAAGTTCCTGAGGTTCACTTTCGGGGGCGAAGCATTCCAGAATCGGGTTCTTCCATTTGGCCTAGCCCTATTAACCCGCACATTGAGGAAATGCATGGATGCAGCACTGGCTCCTCTGCGACTCCAGGGCATCCACATTCTGAATTATATAGACGACTGGCTGATCCTAGCACAATTCCATGAACTGGCAGTTCAGCACAGGGATATCGTCTTGACTCATCTGGGGGTTATATGGAATTCGGTCACGATGCAGGCACAATCGTCTCCCGCACAAATCGTTTCCATTCAGAACACCCTGAGCAAGGTCAGGCTAGGTCGAGGTTGCACTGCTCATCAGTATCATTGAATACTAGGTCTCATAGCGTTGGTGTCCGTGGTGATCCCTTCGGACCTTCTGCACATGAGACCACTTCAGCTGTGGCTAGAAGCCAGGGGGTTTTATCCAAGGGCCGGTCCCCTAAGGCTACTGGGGTTATGCGCCACGTGCTTTGTTCCCTTTCTATGTGGTTCAGACCCCGGTTCTTACCTTGGGTCCCACTCTAGGTGCGCTTGTCGTCACAGGCTGCTTTTGACAGACACCTCCCTGACGGGCTGGGTAGTGGCCTTAATTGGTCGTCTGCCTTAAAGGGATAGGAGGGTCGTCAGTTCGGTTGTAACAGTAACTGTCTCGAGCTGATGGCCGTATTTCTGGCCCTGAAATACTTCCTCCAGAGGCTGCCACGTCTTGGTGCCGGTGGGTAATACAGCGGTAGCCTCTTCAGCTGAATTTCTGGCACATTGGATCCTCCTTGGGGCCCAGGGCAGCTCCTGTCACTCAGGACAGTTTCGTCCCTGGATGCCCGTGTGTGTTGGAGCAGATTTACTCTGAGTTAGTGAACAAATCTGTGTGAGATTTCACAGGGTAGAAGAGGAGAAAAGGAGAAAAGGTTCACTGCACACTGCCTCACAAATTCTAATTCCTAGCAGAGGAAAGAAAGTTTTGACAGGGTTTGTAAAACACACACACACACACACAGAATCGCTCTGAAAAAAGAGGATCTGACGACACCTGGTGACGCATCCATTTATAGCCTGGCCACAGGTGCGTCTAATGACTACATCAGCCGAGGCTATAAATTCTGGTCAATGTTCATTGACGTGTTACACACATATTCACAGCTCGTTCACAACTAGCATAGCGCTTAGCAAAGCGCAGCATCATAGTGAAGCTTTTTGTAAAGGAAACAGCTATGTGCATCTTAAAGTACAACCGCACTTTCGGCATGCTGTTGTACCCTTGGGTCTGGACTTAAAGGCACATACATGACCCTGAATGCGTTTGTATGCATTTTTGTCCCCCGGTTTTTCTGCTCCCGGGAGTCTTGGCAAGGTTCGCCAGCAAGGGTCTTGCCTCCTACTAATGGCGCTGCGCTGGCCGAACAGGATATGTTTCTTGAATACCTCACCCCAACGGCTCGCCTTGGGCAATTCCGAACAGGGAGGACCTTCTCATCCCTGGCCCGAATTGTGAAACCTTTCATGCTTGGCCCCTAAGGGTACCAACTGAGGTTCACAGGGCTTTCTCTTGAGGTTATCGAGACCATTTCAAGTGCTAGGGCTCCCTCCACTTGGAACTGATCTGGGTAGATTTTACAGCAGAAGAGGAGCTCTTCGCCTCTGTTGATAGCGCAATGTCTCCTCTACTTCTCCCCGAGTCGCCCAGTTTCCCCCCCTAAGTTCATATTACAGAACCAGCTAACTGCCAGTTTTCTTCAGTTCTGGATTTTCTGTAGATAGAACTGTCAGCGGGCACTTGCCTCGCCACTGCCAGGTTCTTTGTGGCCTCCACTGCGGTTTGCCACACCTTGGTGGCCGGGGTGCCCCTTAAGAGGCATCCTTGCTAGGACCTCTTCATAGGGTAAGACCCCCTTTTTAGACCTCTAGAGTCAGCATTTGGTAGACTTCTGACTCTCAAGATGGTTTTTCTTATGGCAATTACGTCTCTAAGGAGACTTGGGTACCTACAGGCTCTGTCTTTTTTGCCGGCCTGTTTAGAGTTTGCCCCAGCTATGACCAAAAGCATTCTTTGCACCCTCACCCTAACTACCTGCCCAAGGTGCCTTTCGCGACCCTTGGCCGGTTATTTTCTAAGCCTTCTGCTCCCTGCCGTTTGCCGGAGCAGCTAAGACTTCTCAGACTTTGTCCAGTCTGTACCCTTAGACTTATGTCCACCACTTTTGCTAGTGGTGTAAAGTCAGGGCAGCAAATTTTCACTTGGAAGCCATGACCGGGGGGCGGTCACCTCCTGGCAGACTATGTCACTTTGGGTGAGGGACATTATTGCCTGGGCCTACGAGGCGCGTGGTCAAGCTTCGCCACTAGGTTTTAGGGTGAACTCTACCAGAGGGCTGTCCTCCTCTAAAGCCTTGGCTAGAGGTCTCCCTCTGCAGCAAGTTTGTGATGCGGCAGGTTGGTCCTCTCCGCACACATTCATCAAATTTTATGGTTTAGATGTTTGTTACTCTTATGCCCTTGAATCGACATCTCAATCTCATGTCTCTACAAGTTTGTGATGCGGCAGGCTGGTCCTCTCCGCACACATTCATCTGGTTTTATGGTCATGTTACTAGATGTTCATGCTACCCCGGGCTCTTACGCCCTTGGGTCGACATCTACGCTTATGTCTAAGCAAGTTTGTGATGCGGCAGGCTAGTCCTCTTCACACACATTCTCAGATCTTATGGCTTAAATCTTTCATGCCTGAACAAGTTTGTGATGCGGCAGGCTGGTCCTCACCGCACACATTCTTCAGGCTCTATGGTTTGGATTTTCATGCTACTTCGGGCTCTTACGCCCCTGAGTCGACATCTGAAGCTTATGTATAAGCAAGTCTGTGATGCGGCAGGTTGGTCCTCTCCGCACACATTCATTAGACTTTTCTAGTTTGGATGTTTTTGCCACCTGGTCAAGTTTGTGATGCGGCAGGCTGGTCCTCTCTGCACACATTCATCAAATTTTATGGGTTAGATGTTTTGCTACTCCGGACTCTTATGTCCTTGAGTCAACATCTCAGCTCATGCCTGAACAAGTTTGTGATGCGGCAGGCTGGTCTTCTCCGCACACATTCATCAAATTTTATGGTTTAGATGTTTGTTACTCCGGGCTCTTATGCCCTTGAGTCGACATCTCAAGCTCATGTCTGAGACCTCTCGCGTTCTTGTGAGCACACTTCTCCACCGTAGGGTCCGGACAGCCCCAGTGCGGCGGCGTGGGCATTGCGTTCCCATAGCGCTTAGCAAAGCATCATAGTGAATCTTTTTGTAAAGGGAACGTCTCGGGTTACATGTGTAACCCTTGTTCCCTGAAAAAAGTGGAACGAGATGCTGTACTTTTTTGCCGCACTGGGACGTCCCAGGACTGCTCTTCAAAAAGAAGTATCTGACGACACCTGGTGACGCATCCATTTATAGCCTGGCCACAGGTGCGTCTAATGACTACATTAGCCGAGGCTATAAGTTCCGGTCAATGTTCATTGACGTGTTACACACATATTCACAGCTCGTTCACCACTAGCATCCTTCCCATAGCGCAGCATCTCGTTCCGCTTTTTTCAGGGAACAAGGGTTACACATGTAACCCGAGATGTTATCTGAAATAAGAAAAGCAAAGAATTTATAAAAGTGTGATCATTTGAAAACAAGGACATGACATTGCTTTGATATTTCTTTGTGTTACCAACTCTCTTTCCTTATCTCTCTGATCTGTCACTTGTATCTGGGTTTTCATTTAAATAGATCATTTAAAAGTTTAAGTTAATCTGAATACCATATAAAACATAAAATGTCTTTAATTTTCTCAAACACTGCACTTTTAATTGACCTACAGGATTTACAATTCAAAGTTTATTACAAGGTACATATGAATGCCAATGAGAGATCCTTGGCAGAAAAGTCACATTTATTATATGTAATATGTAAATGTAATGTCAGTTAATTTATTAAACTTTGGTTATAAAATATTTACCTGCCCTATCCAAGAGTCTTAACCAGTCAGATTTCACATAGGCTAAATCAAACATATTAATAAACACCAGCACATGACAAATACTTAATAAACGCATTTTCGTCAATATAGTAAGACTCGCTATCTTCTGCACTCAACAGGAGTCAGAAAGCAAGTCATTCTGTTGGATTTAAATCGCAGCTGGCTTGACCGCAGTGACCAGCGTGCATATGACTCATTCCAGAATTGTGGGTACATTTCAAGTAGAGAAAGAAAACAAAAAATAGGATTTTTTTTTTTTCTGTTAAACTTTTTTATTTCCATTGAATGCACTTTAAATTCAACATTTTCAATATTTGCTGATCTTAAACTTGTAAGATTTAAAATATTATGACAGAACATCAATGTACTAAAAGGAAAATCTTTCAACTCTGTTATAGACAAATTGGGTTAACAAATGCCCAATTTATATTTGTTACACTTAACAAATGCAACACAATTTTAAAACCTGTCCTCCCTAAGAGAACTTTTGTCTTTTCATCCATTAATGCAACTTTAAGCATAATAAGTTAGAGACTTTTTGTTTTGGAGCAAAAATATCAATACATTTAACTGAAAAGTTGCCAAGATTGTGTGCATTTTCTCTAAGCATAGCTTTAAAAATGTATGAAATCCTTTAAAACTCCATGCAATAAGAATACTAGTTATGCTAATAAGATTCTGATCAATTTGTTAACATTAAAACACATATGATGATCATTTTTAAAGTAAAACCTTAAACAAACAGAGTTGACATTGATCATAACAGAGTTGACATTAATAACAGAGTTGACCACCCATAGTTAAAAGCTCAAAAACAACAACATTTTCTGCCAGTGTAATAAGGTCCACTGAGATGAGTTGCAATGAGAACAGTCATTCAGACTGGATGTGATTCTTTCTCACTTTCTTTATTTTTCTTTCTCCTTTCTCCCAGTTCAGTTGTCCACTGAACAAACGTCACTGGAGCCTCAGCATCAAACTCACTGTTGAGCTGGTAGATATTGCTTCTGCATTCGGCACATTCTCCATACATGCATTCTTTGCTTGCAAGATCACAGCATATTGAGTTTGCAATGATTTCCATGTTAGTCATCGCAAGAAGTTTGAGTGTATGAAGCTTCTGCACAAGGAAGGATAAGTTTTCATGGACTTTTTTTATGGTATCATTTAGAAACCTTTTCTGCATTTTTGCTTTTCCTCTTGTAATTTGTTTTTTTCCTGCAGTCAAGCGGCTGACATCGTCTCTCAAAAAGAATTCCTGTACCTTCTTTTGGAGCTTGCTTTGTGTTGATCGATATTTTCTTCTTTGAAAAATCAGTTCACTTTGGTTCCTCTTCCCAAACCGCTTTCTTGAAAAACCAAGTGAGGTCTGTGTTGTCTTCGGTAGTTTGTAATTTTTTATAATCTTTCCTGACACAATTCGTGATATAATCTGTGCGTCAGATTCTTTCTTTTTTAGTGTCTTGGTACTTTTGTCTGATATTATTTATCAGTGCATTATGAAACAAGAGGGTTTTTTTAACCTCTGCAGGGACTTTATGTTTTCCTATTTGCTTCCGCGTTTTTGAACGAGGGGATTCAGACACATGTCAGTCTCTGAAGGCATTTCTGGTATTTTCGGACAGAGGTTTCTTTCTTTTTCAGCAAAATCTTTAATTTTTCAATTTCTCTGTATAATTTGGAGTTCTGCCGTTTTAATTTTCTTTGTCCTGACCTTCTTTGTCTGAAAATATAAAAACAAATTTAAATTTTAGTTGAATTTTAAGTAGCCTATATTCATATTTTTCTTGCATAGAAAAAAAATCTGCATTTAGTATTTAAATGTGCACTATGCAAGTGCACTCCTATACAGTTAAAAAATTACGCACCATTAATTAAAATGTGTAAAAAAAAAAAAACATGCACAAATTGAGTATACCTTTAAGTCACAATACCTTGGAAATTAGTTGTTGACAATCCGAACAAAGAACTTAACTTTCCTCGATCTACCTATGTCTTACCATACATACTGTTATATAATTATAGACTCTTGGACCTATAATGTTACCTGGATATCTGTGGTTCAGGGTCTGGTTCTGGACTTTGTGGTGGTGTCATCTCTACAAGTCTCTGCTTTTCTGCTCTGCACCTCTGCTGTGCCTCTTTCCAATACCTGCGCTTGTACCTTTTCTCCCTTTCACCCAGATCGGCCACTGTGCTTGTCTGGCCTGCATTTTTCCTTTTGTGCCATCTATTTCTATCTTTTTGCACATTTTCTGCCTTCCTTACAGGGTCGGCATTTCGCCGGACCCTGTATTGTCATTGCCTTTCTGCTGCTGACAGTTTCATCTGCCTATTATTAAATTTCCTTAACCTGGAATGATATATAACAAATTAATCATTTACAGTAAGTTGACCTAGAATCCATAATAAATGTAAAATAATGCAAAATGCTTAAATTAAATTGGGTACATTTGACTCTGTTAATCATTGTCAACTCTGTTATTGTTCAACTTTTTAAACCACTAACAGAGTTGACGATAACAGAGTTGACATTTTCCACCATTTTGTGCTTTAGCTCAAAATGCTAACATCAAACCAGATACCACATGGCATGCCTAAAAACAGAATTTTATGGGTTTTCGCCATATTATCGTTTTTTAAAAAGTGAATGAGAGATTCACTGCAATATCACAATAACATATTGGACAAATAATGAATCTACTATTGGTGTATCCTGAACATTTTGTACAAATTAATGAGAGAAGAATAATGACATACCTCACTGCTTTCCAGAGTTTCCCGCCACAGGAAGTGACATCACTTGGAGCAAGTCACATGCTTTTTCTACAAATGCTTTGGAGGTTTTTTTTTTTGTTTTATAACAGAGGTAACAGAGTTGACCAGAACGTAGGGACAGACACAAAATCTATTTTTTTATTAATTAAATTACAAATAATACAGAAAATATATATTCTATGCAATTGTTTATATAACTTAATAGAGTAAACACAAAAAATATTTGAAAATTAGACTTAATTATTTCATGATAATTCAAGTTGAATGTATGAATCAGGAGGCAGAGACAGTCAATAATAGGTGGAGTGGGAGTCATTTAGTTAATATTTCCCATTAAAAAAATCCAAAATATACATAAAGCATTATTTTTAGTGATAGTGTAATATAATTTGTGTTATTATTCAAAACTGATTTAATTTTTTATTTTATTTTTTTAAATAAAAGCAGGTTTATCTGGGAGACTCGAAATGTACCCCCAATTCTGGAATGACTCATATATAAACTATAAACAAATGTATAACGGTGAGTGATTTCAGAAAAAGAAAGAAAAAAAAACCTTTATTGGTATTTGCCACTGCCAGCTCGGGAAGATGCTCACAGAAGTTTTTTTTTTTTTTTTTTTTCCTGTTCGGGCGTCATGTTCCGCCAATGGAGAAGCGCCCAAACTAGCTCTTCTGATTGGCCAGAATTCTCTGATCTCTGAACAGTGCCCGCCTCTCCCTCTACAGATGCACAAATCACTTTTGCTCCATATTTTTCACAAACGTGTGGTGCAAAAGGTGAGAGCGCGCGAAAAACAGTGTTTGAGACTCGTAGCAGCAGATTCAAGCAGTTGTAGTTTTGTACTTGTGTATGTGCGAGAAAAATGTCAGGGGGAAAAAAAGATATTTGTGAGAAAATATTCTACAAGTGTGCAACTTTCATTGGATGAATTCACATACGGATTTGCGGATGAGCACAATTTGTCCGTGACTTCATATTTTTTTGATGCGGGTGTGTGAATGTGTTTACCATATTTACTGCAACAAATGTAGCGAAAATGTGAGCGTACAAGTTTCTTAATTTGTGATTCGTAGAAAAGGATTTGTGCACCTGCAATGAAGAATTTGGGAAGGTGTAACTGTTGTGTTAGTGGTAGAGAAAAAAAATCTACAAGTTTGCAACACTTAAAACATTGTTTTCTGTGACTTCAAATTTACTGATACATGTGTGGCTAATCTCTACAACTACAAATTACACTGTCACAGGTGCTCATTTGTTTTGCTGTAATAATACCTTCATAAAAATGACGTTACTCAGCACATGAAATCACAACGGCACAATTTGTATGTATTTAGCCTGCCTCTGCCCCCCCTCAGAGGCCTCCCGGATTTTGTTACCAAATGTTGACAGGTGTTGTGTGTTACAATCTTAAACAATGTATGACTCCAAACAAATGATGATTGATGTATGTTACTAACTAGAAAATATGCACTATAACTGAAACATTAAAATTATCATTGAATGTGAAGACGTGATAAACTGCAGCTGCATTTCTGACACAGGATGTGGGCGGAACCTAGAAACAGTCTCAACTACAGGAAGTTCTCTAGGCAGGGAGCTGATAAAAACAAACCAGTATAATTATTGAAACCTATATCTTTATATATTTGAGATGCCCTGCAACAAATATAAACCAATCAAAATGAGTAAAAACGAGAACAAAGGAATACACCCTGGGTAAGAAATGTAGAAAAGAAGGGAACACAGGAGAAACGGGGTCTTTTTCGAGCGGAGCTTATGAGCGAATGGTTTCTGTACTTATTCTTTCTTGTTAATAAATAAAAACATTTACCTTAAATAAAAACATTTACTAACTCGACTTCGTCTCCTCAAAAACCGCTGTTCACACTGTTACATCATTTGTTATTGGTTTTTAAATATCGGTTTCATGGATCAATATCTCCATCTTGTGGATCTCTCGTGAACAGCGCGCAAGAGCGTCATTACAATACTGCCTGCAATGGGAGACCGAGACAACGGCGTTCAAAGGTAAAGTAACTGGCTTATGTAATTTGTTTTGAATAAATTATTACATTCTATTCAATGTAATAGACTTTCATGCTCAAGTGAGATGTACTACAGATTTGCTTGTAGTAAGAAATAGCCAAAGATTAACTCGCACGGTGGCAAACAAATTGTTCAATGTCTACAAGCTGTAACATTTTACTTTAAACAAAGACTGTTGACTGTTTAATTATGTGATGCATATGCGCCTTAATCTCGTAAAGCAGAACGTTCAAGTTCGGGCATGTTCCAACTAGCGTACGTTGCCCAGTCAGAAGTTTTGTTATGCTTTGAAACTTAACAAAATCCTTTTTATACTCTCTAAATTGTATTTACAAAAATGTCTTCACTGTTAATCATCGCATCCATGTATATTATAGTGTGTATTACAGCTGTAGAAAATAATTAACTATCTTCGCGTCTCAGTTCCGGTAAAAGTTATGTCAGCTTGTCCGATATTTGTGAGGAAAAATACTTTTCGCACAACAAACATGTCTAAGAGGTGCTTTTGTGTTGTTGGGTGACAGCAAGAGAGGAGATGTGAGTGTCATTTGCTACTGGACAGATTGCAGATAGTAGTTGCTCATAGTTATAAAATGGTAAATCTGTCAGTAGATTATGTATTTTCGTTGCCATATTAACTAGACTGACAGAAATATTTATTGTTCCTATGCCATTTCAGATAGACTCCATTATTGCTACATTGATTTTACAATTTTTCTCTTTTCTCAGAATGTAAGCCTACTTATTCCAGCAAACACACACACACACACACACACACATATATATATATATATATATATATATATATAATGTGTATATTTATTTGATGTTGTTTGTTAAACTACTACTACTAATAATAGTAATACATTATTACAGTTATAACAGTAATAATAATAAAACATGTTATGCTTTTTTTGGAGTATAATGTTTTAGTTATGTTATTACGTAAAACTTGTCTGATTAAAACTAACTAAATTGATCATAATAACTAAATATAATACAATTTTAAATCCCTGTATTTATGTTTGCAGGTAGCTGAAAGGAGAAAAAATCTAAGTGAAGTATGGGCTTACTTCACACAGCCATTGCCAGGAGTGGCAGTTTGCAAAGAATGAATGCCAAATGAATATGAGCGTGGGCTCAAAACCAGCTGTAAAAAAATACCTCTAACTTGAGGACCCATCTAAAGATTCAACACTCTATGAAGAAGCTCAGGAAAAAAAAAAAAAGATGCTTGAAGAGGAAAAGACATCAAGCCAAACTCAAATTACTGTTCCCAAAATGTTTGATAAGCAGACAGAGTGGCAAACAGCTGACATTCTTTCAAAAACATTGGACTGGATTATTACAGAGATGATTGCTACAGACAATCCACCTTTCACCATAGTTTCCAGGCTTCCAGCAACTCATGGCTGTTGCTAAACCAAGGTATGCACTAAAGAGTGAAAAGTTATTCTTCTCATGGGATCAAAACAATGAGACAGGAGATGCAAGAGAGCCTCACCAGGCAGTTTGCTAAAGTGGAAGAAGTAAAATGTGTGGTTCTAGCCTGTTCTATGGATCCTAGATATAAAGGAAATTCATTTTTATCTGATGTCACCCTGTCAAAGGCAAACGATTGTCTTAAGGAGGAGGCAGACAACACGCAAGGTGAGGAGACATAGGATGGACCACATGATTTACCAAGTTCAGTTTATAGCAGCAGCCCTCAAAAAAGGCAAGAGCAAGAATGACTGAAGAAACTGATTGATAAAATGTATGACAATCTACTTGGTGCTAGCTCTGAAGTTGCGACAGGGATTCAAATCTTTCATTGAAGCAGAGCTTCAGCAGTACCTTTTAGAATCAGTGATTGACAGGAGGAGAACTGAACTGAAATAACCTAATTTTGTGCTCAACATCTTTAATAAGGAAATGCACTACAGTATGTATTACAAGAATTACAAGAATTGCAAATGCTGGGCTAGTCAAAATCCAGAGGTTCTCAAATTTAAACTAAGAAATCAGTGAAGAGATTTTATTTATGAAATGAGTCAAGCATTCACAAATGCTCTTTGCATTAAAATGAACAATTCATATATTAACACAATACATTTGCCCTACATAATTGTAGCCTATATTTAATATTTTCTAATACCTTTCTTATAAGATTATACATTAAAATGCACATAAGAATCCTGCATGATGCACCCCCAAAAGACATAGCAGGTGAATTTAACTGTAGAGCTTTGTATAAATAAGAAGCAACATGTTGCTATCAGCCAAGAAAATAAACAATAATAATCGGGAATAAACTGAATGCATTAATTTTCTGTACGTTTCAGCAAAAAAGTAAAAAAAAATTTAGTTTCTTGTATTGCCGTCATATTTTTTATGCAATTTACAAAATGTTTAAAGAACTTTATGGTGCTTGCTTACAAAAACTATTTCAATACATTCCATAAATTATTTACAGGATAAATTACCATATTTTATTTAATCTCACTTACCATTGCGTGTTCAGTACATTTGTGCCTTGTATATGCAATTGGTCTCCAACAATAAAATAAAAGCAAAAACACTGATGTTAAATTGCCTTGCTAGTCAAGTGACTAAAATGTTTTAAAAGGCATTCTTAGTTAGTGAGCGATACCAAAGTGTCAGGACAGTAAATAACTAGACACTTTATTTGCAAAATGTTCTTGTATTGTAAAAAATCTGTTATTTCTAGAAGCAGAAATTAAATTTATTTATAAGTAGACCACATAATACAAAACCACACTACTGTCAGTATATGGTCACTATATGACAAGCAGTTTTGTAACTCCATTTTCAATGGACAGTCATTAGACAGTAATTTCAACAAGTTAATGTATGTATTTACATTGATAGGTCCCAAAATGCAACCAATGTACAAATAAACAGTATTAAAGTTATTGTGTTAATACACCGTTTTGTTAATTTACTATCACTGTGAGTTCTTAAGCAGGATGTTATACTCTTTGCATGTTGTACTGAATGTATCTACAAGCAGATCATTATATTGTTACTCTGCATATCATTTGTTTTGTCACTACTGACAGACTCATAAGAGTGACATAAGAATATATTGTACTGAATAAATATTGTACTACAGAAGAATGGATCCTGTTTCACAGCAAGTAATGGTACCTATAAGCCTTTTAACCATTCATTATTAATTTAGGAACACCTACTGTCAAATATATGAATAATAAATGACAAATATAGACAATATGACATTTTGAATAATTTGTTGAGTGTTACATATCCAAACTGTATATATTTTATTGTTTGTAACCCAAGTCATGCAAGATATACAGAACAGTCTTTCATTCTATACATTGGTTAACAAATACACAGAAATATGTAAATTATAATAATTTAAAAAAACTTCTGGAAGTAGAATCTCTCCTCTTTTATCTCTTTGTTTATGTCTCAAGTACATCCCGCTGACATGTGGGTGAATTTCACAAAAAGGTATACACGGTCACAATGCATCACAAAAATATTGTATTTTGCATGAAGGAGTATAATATTACGACCCTTAATATTTTTTTAATTACTGAAATGCAAAATACTGATTCTCATTCTCATTAATCTTAATTTTACTGGAAACAATGATATAGTATAGTACATTGTTTTGGTTTTGGTTTTTGGGTGAAATGTTACCTGGACACTTCTTGACCACTTTCTGAGATTCACCCATATAGTACAAGTTCTTTTAAATCAACTTCTTCACTAAACGAATCATCATTTTTATTTGCCTACCCATGTTTGCTTGAGCCATTACAGCCCTGCAGTTCACTCTCCTCCACAGGCAGGGAGCTTCGGAGAGCATGGCGGCTGTGGTGGGTACCACCAACATTTACGGAGATCCTGCGGAAGGTAGACAGACGGCGCCTAAAGTTCTCTCCAGAGAAAAAATACAGCATCGGGTCAAAGCATGAGTTGGCAGCGGCTAGACAGAGGGTGATCACCACAGACTTCTGCATATAGATCACCTCTGTGCAGGTGGTATCTTTGCGGCTTTTAAAGTGCAGGTGCAGCGTGCGTTGAATGTGATAAGGCATAAAACTGACCAGGAAAGCCAACATCACCACAACAATCATTCGAATGGCCTTGTTGCGTGTGTAACGCTGTTTATTTGCACCATTAGTGTTTCGAAGTAAAGTGCGCAAGATGCCGGCATAGCACAACAAGATAACCAAAAAGGGAATAATAAAACCCACAACCAGAGAAAAGTAATTCAGCATGATTAGCTTGTTTAGGCTTCCTGCCCTTTCTGGTGGTTCAAAACACTTGGTTTTGTTAGTCTTTGGATCTGTATGCTCACCGGAGAGGAGGAAGGGTGAACTGGTGGAGCAAATGAAGACCCAAATGCACATGCAAACTATCCATGCCTTTTTCTCGGTGGCTAGACTCAGGTTCTGCACCGGGAACACGATGGCCAGAAAGCGAGTAAAACTCATGGCCATCATAAAGAAAACACTGCAGTAAAGGTTCACGTACAGAGCATAAGAACTCAGCCGGCAGAGAAAATCGCCCAGGTTCCACTGCCCTTTGTTGACATAGTAGAGCACCCTCAGGGGCAGTGTGCTGACACATAGCAGGTCTGACACAGCCAAGTTGAGCATGTAGATGTGGAAGGCTGAGGTCTGGCGGTAGGTACGAAGGAGCACATACAGTGCAAATCCATTGCCCATCAACCCAAAGATGGTGATGATAGAGTACACTGTGGAATAGACTTGGTTTCGGAAGTCATCGATTGAGGCGCAAGATTCGTTTGCCAATGGTTTATTAAATACTGGGGATGTTGTATTATGTAGAGTCATTCTTGCATTGGTCTTTCTAAAATATAAAGAAGACAATATAAGAAAAAGGACAAGTCTCAAAATTGTGACAATTTACAAAAAGGTTCCATTACTAATAACGAACTACTGTGAACTAACAATGAGCAATATATATTTTTAAAGGCATTATTAATCTTTGATTATGCTAGTTAATATAAATACAGTTGTTCATTGTTAGTTCATAGTGCATTAACTAATGTTATCATAAATTTTTGTTAGAACTATATGTTGACGTTAACTATAATCAAGATTAATAAATGCTGTAAACGTATTGTTCATTTTTAATTTATGACAACTAATGTTGTTAACTCATGTTGGCAAATGGAAACTTATTGTACAGTGTCAACCTCAAAATTACATCGATAGTCGTTCTCCAATGTTTTCCTCTTAATTTAATTGTATTTAATAGTTTATTTATTAATTTTAAGTTAATGAACTACTACAACTTCCCGAATTACTGCCATCAAATGAACCAGAAAGGAAATACAAACTTGAGCAAGGTCATATCTAGAAATATGTCTGTTTCTAAAAAAACAAACAAACAAAAAAAATTCCCCCATGAATGAAACCATAAACCCTATCATATACAGCAGCTGTGAACGATCATATCTATGTACTAAATTAATATCAAACATGCTTTAAACCGTGCATCTCGTACACATAGCGTTCCTTAATAAACTACATTACAATAAATGCCTGTAAATAATTATGCTTTCTGAAGTTCTTAATTCATATTTATAGCTGCTAATAAACATTTAACGACACATTTGTCTTTCTTACACCAACTTACAAACATGTTTTAATGTAAACACGTCTCGCATATAATATATTTTGAAACGATAACTAAGTTTGCTTTTGATGAACTAAGTAATTGATTAACTAATAATAACAATATAAATACATCTTTCTCCTACCGTTATCTGTCCGTCTTCAGTCGATCCGTCACAGTAACAGAAGACGTTTTCTTCTTTCACATATGAGTTTGAACACGAGATCTCAGTATGAGTATTATCCCGTATGCAGCGCCTCCCTACTACACATTTGCAAAAGCTGTGAGGCACATTAATCCTTTATAATGAAACGTGTAATGCTGCTCCTGAATACACACAAAATAGTCGAGATGTCTTCATACATTTGCCAAACAAACGCAATTCACGGTTGATCTCTCTCTTCATCCATACTGTAATATGTTCAAGTCAATAGCGGACTTTTGCAAATGAGATAAAAATCTTCTAAACCAGATCGACTGAATTTTGTTTGCTCTCTTGGAGGTGAGACATTTGATATTGGCCACGCACTCCAGACTTCCTTCTTTCTTTCTTTCTTTCTTTCTTTCTTTCTTTCTTTCTTTCTTTCTTTCTTTCTTTCTTATCTTCAAAGCCGTTTGATTTAAAAGGCATATGCTTAAATGCTTGAATTTAATTTAGCAGAAATCTACAGGCAAAATTGTGCCTACAAGAAATTCTTAAAGGGTTACTTCAGGATTTAGCATTAAGCTTTGTATCAGTAGAAAACCAGTAGTATTTTCGAATATCCCATATCCCCCTGAGATGAGAGATTTATTTATTTTTAGTCTGGAAAAAATCCTCCGATGACGCAAAAATCGTCATTTTGCATCATCTGAGGATTTTTGGGCCAGAGGCTTAAAACTACAGTCAGTATTCCGCATGTTTTCACCACGCCCATATGGGGCGGGATCTCACTCACAGAATGTGAAGATAGTGTCAGCCATCTTTCTGTAGAAGCTAAGAAAACAGGCTGTTGCTCTGTGTAGAAAGTTTGTATACAAGTAGGCTAATCACGATGGCGGAAGGTAGTTTTGAAGTTGAAATGGCAGAAGGGGATTTCGAAGATCTGTTGCGAGAATCTGATGCTCGTGGCTACCTGTACGAGCCGCAATACAGCGATGAACAGAGGCAGCCGGAGCAGCTGCTGTAGCAGGGGAGCAAGACCTGCTTGGCAGGCAAGAGGATGAGCCCGGCCAGACTCGAGTTGGGGCGGACTGGTGGTGTCAGTGCTCTCGCTGTGCGCCTATGGAAACAGACTGAGTGTCCTATTGCTGTCGCGAATTTCAGCGATGCCATTTTCTTCTGGACGAGATCGCTGAATCCGCTGATGAAACAGCACCACTAACTTGAGCATGTATAACTGAGCACCCAAGTTTTGTACCACACATGGACAGGGGAGTCCTGGAAACTTATTTTAGGATCCCGAAGATAAATTGGAAACGCCAGCCAAAGCCCGCAGGGACAAATGGACGGCTTAGTGTAAAGTGAGTATTTTGTTTTTTTTTCTTTTTGTTACTAAGACGTCATGTACAGAGTTTGGACACCCGGAATTATAACGTTCTTCCCGCGTAGTCAGTCAATTTATCAACTAACTCACAATTTATAGAGTCACAATGTATCAAAGCAAGCCTAGTTGTATCATATTTTCAGATACTGCCGCCTGTAACCGGAAGGCCTGGTTTGGGAGTGGCCTCGTAAGGGCAGCAAAGCAAGTGCATTCTGGGAGTTGTTGTCTTTCAGCCACATGTGTAAAAAATACATTTTCTGCCTTTTCTCAGTCTAGAATGCTTCAAATTCAAAAATAATTTCACATTTATACTATATAAATGACCAATTTTAAATACACATTCAACTTCCCAGAGGTGAAGTATCCCTTTAACTAAGCTAAATGATATAACATTGGCTTGAAAAAGCCAACAAACTGTTCTACTATATAAGCTTATTATTATTATTATTATTCAGCGGCAGGCCATGCATTTAAAGTCTAGCCCTTCAGTGTGATTCACATCATTAAAAAAACAGTTTCACCCTATGCCTTTGGGCATCATACATTATGTTGCAGGTAACTAATAATACCAATTGACATTTTAAAAACACGACCATGCACAAAATCCATAATTTGAAATGACACTTAATTAGGCTCAAGGAAGCCTAATTTTAACTGCAGCATGCAACATCTTCCAACAGACAGTTAAAAATCATAATTTTTAAATGAATCTACCAAGGAGGTCTACAATACCTGAAAAAATCGATCTAATAATATTGTCGATTTAAATGTTGCTTGCAATAAATTTTGTTTCAGCAGGGTACACGGTATTACCATTCCATTAAAATGTGGGATATTCCTACTTGATATCTCCGACCATAAATGCATTTCATTCCCCGATATTGAGAACTGCAACACTCCCGTTAGCTTAGAAGGGGTTTGACTCTCATTTGAGATGTCTCATAGCAACCCAAATGATAAACAATGCTGCAGCGCTAGCATTTGTGCTACACGTGTACGATTATCAAAAGAGATGATAAAGTTTTATACACCTGTTTCAGCAAGCATTTGTTACAAAAGCTTTAAAATCATGTAATGTATTACTTAAACTTAAAGTGAAAGTTTATCACTTCCTTTGTGTATCTCCCTGAGAGTCGACATGTTTGTGTGACATTATGCCCCTGCATCTCGGCGAAATCAGAGATGAGAATTTCTGCACGAGCCTACAAGTAGTAATTCTGACTTCAAGATGCATTCCATTGCACTTTTCCTAGTAGGATGTTGTAAAATCCAACTTGAGTTGAATGCAGCACTACTTTTCAAAACTTCTAAACTTTTCAAAACTTGATCCAACACTGAATGCTCAAGCAGCCTAATTTACACTTAGAAAACTCCTGATGATAACAATGCAAAAAGCACTTACAATTTTACTTGAAGTGAAAATCAGTCCTCCTTTCTTGTTTAATAAATTAAGCATCTAACATCTTGAGGCCAGCTAGAAGGCCTCGACTGGGACATATCCAAAAGATCACACCCACAAGAACAAATAAATCAATCTGATTGGCTGATGAATCTGACAATCTGACTTTAGTTGCCCATTCATTTGCACTGTTGAGGGATTCTGTGGAAATTCTGATGGCCTGAGGGGGTGGAGCTCAGACTCACACGCTGCTTCGGCCAACGATTTGTGAAACAGTTATCATGCTTTGCTTGTAAGAATCAACGAATAAATTCTGACTGGATAAACTTTTAATTTTTCTCTATTTGTTTGTAGATTAATTAAGAGTGGAAAGCGATGAAGGTGTTTGAGAATGAAAGGATGAAAATTATTTATTTATTTGGCATGTTAGGCCAGCAGAGAAGCTGGCTCTGAGAATTTGCCACTGTTATTATTATTCTGGGACCCAAAAATTTCCAAGAGTATCTCCTCCTTGAGCTTTCAAGCTACAAACACCAGACTTGTCACAGACCTTCAGACTGGTCTGACTAGGATTGCTATATCTTTTCTATCTGATCGGATTCCGGTATTCCAGTATTGGACTTCCGAATAGGACGGATTTTAAATTGACTCCCATTCAAGATGTGAAAACTTTTCCCTGTAATAATTCCTTTAGAGGATTCAATGTACTTCCTATCACTCTACCACTCATACTTTCTATCTATCACTCCATCACTCTCTTTTCTATCTTTCCATTACTCCACTCTTTTTTATTCTTTCTTTCACTCCATCACTTTAACACCCTAGCAACTGCATACGACCTAGAAAATATTTAGTGCACCCTAGCAACCAAAACCCATTGACTGCCATTCAAAATGGCGTAGAAGGATATCTCTTGATCAGAATGTTATAGAGTCTTCAGATTTGACTCAATACACTCAATCCAGTAAGCAGCCTTTTTAGGATCACCCTGACAACTTCCTAGCAACCAGTTGGACTTACCCTAGCAACTGTATAGCAAAACACATATCTCTGCACCACAACATCATAGAGACTTCAACTTTGGCTTATTTGACACAGACCACCAAGGAGCCTTTAAATATCATGCTGGACTTATAGATTATCATAGACACTTCATTGTTGGCTTGATTGTTGGCAAGCAGCCTTGTTAGTTTCACCCTGGAAACTGCCTAACAACCAAATGAGCTCACCCTTGCAACCAAGTAGTAAATCACATATCTCAGAACCAGAACATTGTAGATACTTTGGGTTTCTTTCATTTGACTCAGGGTAGCAAGTAGACTTTTGAGTATCACCTTGGTAACTGTCTAGCAACCAGATGGGGTTACCCTAGCAACCAATCTTCCATTCGGAGAAACAAGCAAGGGGTAGGGTCGCATAGGATTTCTGGCAGCTGTCTGTCTGACTGTAAGACCTTCAAACTTCCAACTCTTCAAACTATTTTAAACTTTCAGACAAGGCTCTGTCAATCCAACATAAAGTTTGTCTTCAAAATTTACTATCTAGTTATTATTATTGCCATTTTTAAATGGAATAGATGGAGTGGATAATGAAGAAAAAGCATTCAACAAGTGTCCATCATGTATGGGGACCATTCTACACTGTTTAGAAAGCATTCCAAATGTACCTCATGAAGTAACATAGTTGTGATTTGTTTAACATTTGTTAATTTAACTATTATTCTAAAATGTGAAAAATAGTAATGATAAAAAATGAGTATGTGCATCCAAACTTACGACTGGCAGTATATGTGCAGTGTGTACCTATGTAATAGCCTATAAACACTGACAGTGAAAATATTAAATGGACTTAAATAATAATAAGGTCACTCAAATCTCAAACCAGAATAAAACACAATCTAAGTATTTATTTGCATGCTAGCAGATTTTGCATCTATAATAGACATTTGTCTAAAATAATGTTATGGGTTATAAGGTATTCATTTTGTTATGTGTCATGTCCGGTAATGCTCCACATACAGAGTCCTACTTGACTTCAAACTGCCCTGCTGTTGTCAGGGTTCTGTGAAGGGAAGAGCTGAGAGAGTGAGGATCCAAATGCAGAACTTGAATTATGAACAAAAGAAGGGAATACAACGATGAAGGAAAATATTCAAAGAATAAGGTAACAAAACTCTACAGCAGCCTGCTGGCTACATACAAACAAGAACCAACACAGGTACAAAGAACAAGAGGGTATATATATAAACACATGGGCTAAAAAGAAGATGAGGAACACCTATCAGGAGGGAAACCAGGAAAACAGACATGACAATGATATCACAACACTTTCAAAATAAGAGTCATTGGGGGAAAACCCACTGGGCTTATTAACAATTGCTGTTACCAACAGCATTTCATATGATGTGGGTTGTTATTTTAGATATGTATTACTGATCAACCTGGTAATCTAATTTTCAATCTTGTTCAAACATTTTTAAATGTGATTCTTCATCGAAGCATTTTCTTCTGGGCTCTTGTCTGCCACAACCCATTAACTTTTACAATTGCTGGTAATTTATGACTGATGGTGCTGCTAGTAAATGGAAATTGTGATTTCTCTATTATATATTTCTGGAAACTAAGGTCATTGTACAAAATGGTGAAGTGTATAATTTCTGCACACTAGCAGCACCAAATGGTGTCTGCATATTAAGCTTTATTAATTAAGGAGAAACTATTTTAACACTGAACAAATTACAAATATCACATTTAAATGTAAATAATTCAGTTTAATTAAATGAAATTAAATATTTAACATTTACGCATACATTGTTTTTTAATGTTTGGATAAACACTAAAATGTACAGCATAAACAGCTATTTGACAGCACAGAAAAATCTTTAAGTATACTCTGATAACAGGATGGAACAGAAATTACAGGTGAAAGAGTTCAATACACAGATTCAATACCATAGCAGGACTCAATTATCAAAAAAAATCACACTAATGGCATATTTATGTATAAATGACAAATAGATGGGTGTCAGGCTTGGGAACAGAATACCCAAGATCAGTGAGTTCAGAAAATAACTGGATAACTGAGAAAAGCACACAATAAAGGTGAGAAATACTGAAACTGGGCTGGATCAAAGTAACCTAGGGAAGAGGCTGATTGGGAGATGGCAGAAGTAGCACTGACCACTGACCACTGCCAGCAGGGGCTGAAGAAGAGCTGAAATGGGGTGCTGGAGGTGTAATGCAGAGAAATGGCAGAGGTGAGTAGAAGGGAGACACCATATGCTCAAAAAATAAAAAAATTATTATTAAATAAATATCATCAACTTATATACTGTAGGCTACAATTGCACGAGATAGTTTACTTATTTTAACAATAGTGTACCTTTTCCATGAACAAGCTGTGTTTTACAACAAGCAATGGTGTAACATGACAAAACCCTAACGTTAGCATTTGATTCCCATTTGTTTATTTGTTCAAATCATAATGTTCTAGGCATTTTTTTTAGGTTCTAATTTTATAAACATAAATTAACCTTCCCAGAATGTTGCAGGGAGGTTTTTTGTGTGAAAACCTAATAAGAACCTACACAGAACGTTCCCTAATTGTTATTTTTAGTTTTTTTTTTCATAACCATAAACTAACCTTAGAACTTTGCAGGGAGGTTTTTGCCTGACAACCTAATAAAAACCTACACAGAATGTTCGCTAATGGTTATTTTTAGGTCATTATTTTTTTTTTTTATTGACATACAATGATTATTTATAAACATTTCAGTGAGGTTGAAACTGAATGAAGTACAACATTTAATTAAATGTAAAAGATCACAGAGTATGGGATTTGAACGGATTATAATAAAGAGATGTGAAAAGCAAACATAATATACGTGCCTTACCATTGCTGTGGATGATACACACACGTGCATTTAATCTGCATGTGCTTTATTGACCTTATGCGCCAGAGAAACTAGCATGCAGCTAACTTGAAAATTTTGTCTCTGAACTTCCAATCTTGTGTTTTCAATATACAGTAGGTATCTATGATGTTGATGTCAAAGTTCAATTAGCTAGCAAAGTGTATTTACAGGGTATAGAGTAGCCAAAATTTATCATGAGTATTGTAAAGTGTTCAGGGGATGTCATAACAAAGGAAGCTGAGCGGGCTTGGATTTTAAAACAAGAGTACTTCATAAATACACATTCTACCTTCATGCTGTTGATGTACTGAGATGCCTCACTGTTCTTTAAACTCACAGAGACGATACAAAGTTATCAAAAAATCTCGCTTTTATGACACCTCATGTCTTACACCCATTGTGTGTGAGAAGGGCCAAGTGTAATGGGATTGATATCCACTAGATGACATAAGTTGTTTTTCCTTTTATGGTCATCAGTTCTTATTAGTTTGCCAATCTTCATGCACACCTGTGTTTAATTTTGTATTTGTAACTACAGCATTTATTTTATTTAATTTGTGCTTCATTGCTTAGTCTTGAGTTTGCCTTCTCTGTGTTTGCTGATGTTAATGTAAATATTATCTTATCATTAAAAGACATCTGAGTTATTTCTCCTTAGTGGTTAGAGAAGCAGTCTCAGAATCTTCAGACCTTAGTTCAGACCTGAGTTTACCCAAATCACATTACAGCAAGACTAAGCCAAGAAAATGGACCCAACAAAGGCTGCTTTAATGGACAGATGTGAGCCAACACTTCAGCATATTGTGACCAACTGCAAAGCCTCAGTGAGACCATTCAACACACTCAACAGATTCTTTCAGAGGCAACCAGCAAAAACAACAAGCTTCCAGTACACAGACACCACCTGAAGCACCATCTCTGAGACCCACAAAGCCCTCCATTTCACCAAGAGAAGACCTGCAACTACCAGCCACTAAGTGTAATAATAGTCATCCAGGCAAGTGTTGAGGCTTCATGACTCAGTTTTCCCTGGCTCTAGAGCTTCAAGCAACTATGTTCTCTGTTGATCGGGCCATAGTGGCATACATAAATTCTCTGCTCACTGGCAGAGCATTGTCTTTGGTCACTGTGTTGTGGGAATGGCAAGGCTCAATTTGCTCCAATGTTACTGCCTTTATCCACAATTGTAGGTTCAGTAGTTTGCAAGTTAATGTAATCCTGCTTAGAGGATGATGTAAACGTTTCTTGCTCCCTGTTCTGGGTGAAGGGATCGAGGCTTGACCGGGGCACAAATACATAGGACATAGGTTAGTTATTAGTAAATGGATAGGAGGAGAAAGGGGAAGTGGAGGGATGCTGGAAGACTCTACGGCATGTAGAGTTAAGCGGCTGTTTATATATGCTTATTTTAGCAATGTCATTGATCAGATTAAATGGCCTTGCTTCGCCTGAACCTTGTTTATAAAACACCATTTCAGTCATTTGCAAATTAATGTAATCCTGCTTAGAGGATAATGTAAACGTTTATGGCTCGCTATCCTGGGCAAAGGGCTTGAGGCTTGATCTGAGCACAAATACCACCCAAAAGATGATAGAAAATCAAACAGTGAGCTGTTGTCTATAGAGTCTTGTATTTGAGATGAGTTTAAGTATTTTATGATACCTCTTGCATTTGAGACAAGAAAAAGTATTTATGATACCCCAAAAGGAGCGTGGAGCGATGAAATGAGTTTGGGGAATGGGGAGTTGCTTGCTGAGCACTGTGAGAGGAGGGCAAAGGTGCCAAAGTATGATAGAACAAGTAGGGGTTGCTTGTGGAGGTAGCCTCACACAAGGGTCTGCTCGGGGATAGGAAACTGGGTGGTTTGGAATAGATAGAGTTTAGTTAATCAGATAATCAGGGCTTGATGGGCCTTCCTGATATAAAGGCGGTTGGTACGGATGTAACCGAGGAATATGTGTGTAGAGGGGTTAGGGTAGGAAGGACACGGGAGCTTCACAACAAGGTATTGGCTTTTCATCTTTCATCTCCCTCAAAGAGAGCTTGAGTCTAATGTACAGCATGGGCCACTTCACCCCCTCCACCTCTAGCAAGATCACGGCCCCCAACCCCATTGCTGATGCATCCATCTGCAAAATGAAGGGGAGAGAGAAGTTAGGAGCATGTAGAAGCGGTCAACCACAGAGTGCAGAATTCACTCTCGTAAAAGCCTGTAGGCACGCCTCTGCCCGGATCTGGTGCCCCCTTTTTAGTGAGATCAGTCTAGGGGATGGTGACGTTAGAGAAACTAGGGTCTACTAACCTTCGGTAGTAGAAAGCCAGCCCTATAAACTGTCTCACCTCCTTTTTGGTCTTGGGACGTGTGCAGGCCACAGTCTTATCAATTTGAGGCCATACCTGCCCATAACCCAAGTGGAAGCCCAGATACCTCACTTCTAACTGTCCAATTATGCACTTTTTCAGGATTGACATGAGCCCCCCCCCCCCGCATCAGGAAAGCTCTCAGATGCTGCATATGCCTCTGCCAGATGTTACTGTATATGATGAACTCGCAAATCATATTTTTCAGGGTTTGATTAAATCATTCCACCAGCCCATTAGATTGCAGGTGATAAATGCTGGTGCAAATCGATTTAATCCCCAGCCGGTGAGGATTTATTTTGGAATTCCCACCCGGGAGATCAAGGTCCATACCAATACTTTCGAAGGGTGCCTCAATCAATAGTAACAAAGGACCATAAATCAACTGTCAGAAAAGAAAGCCCAGTTGACCATGTGACTCTGAAAAGTCACTTCTGATTGGCACAGGACACCTTTGGGGATGCAGACAATTTCAGTTCAAATGTTTCCAAACAGGAAGAACACATCCTCTTCCTCTCTTCCTCTCTTCCTCCCATTGCTTCTGTCATGTCTCCTGCTCTGCTGACTGCTCAGACTTCACTCTGACTCTTCCCCATGTGAGGTCCAAGGAACTCATACCATCAACTCTTGGTGAAAATACTTTCTGTACTCCCACACATAATCCATTTTGATCTAATCTTCTCAGTAGTTTCAATACAATCCTGAAGCTAAGAGACAAGCACAGAAGTGTGTTGCGCTGAAAAGGGGCAGGCTGAATAAGGTGAATTCCTCCTTAACTTATACAAGTGTGCAGCCATCTTGAAAATGGTCTTTTAGCTTTCTGTCTACTGTTTTCTATATAGATATCTATGGTGTTCATTTCAAAGTGTAATTATCTAGCAAAACAATTTTACAGGTTATAGAGTTGCCAAAAGTAATCATGAGTATTTAAGTGTGTTCAGGGGATGCCATAACAACTGGAAGCAGAGCAGGGAGATTTTACAACAAGAGTACTTAATTTATACATGAGAAGCATATCGAGGCTTATCAGTAAGTCCATGCTGTGGATGTACTGATATGCCTCTATGCTCATGAAACTCCAAGAAACAACACAAAGTCATTAAAAATATCTCTGTACGACACCTCTGGCCATCTTCTCATGTAATTGACCCATTGCCTTATAGTTCAGGTTAGCAGATTTGTTTAGTATTAAATCGGGACACGTAAGGGTTGCTACTATATTTATTATATACACACACATACACAGATACATATACATGTGAAAGTGAATGTTTTATGTTATATTCAGTTTACAACTATTTCAATCACATTTAAGCCTTCTAGAAATGTAAGATGACAAATACATTTTAAAAAGTACAAATGTATTTTCCTTTAATGTCATGGACGTGCATGCAAAATAATGTCACCGTTTAAAATTTCATGTCAACTATATATTTTAACACAAATTATTAAGCTCAAAGCTAAAAATAAAGCAGAATTATACATATAATTCAATGCTTGTAGCATGAAAAAGTACAGTGTGTCATAGCTGTCTGAATGTGATCTGCCAGGTCAAATTTACCACAGTGCGTGTCAGAAAAACAAACATTTAAAGTAACAGCTCACCTCTCACTCAAATTTTCACTTCATAAAGGGGTGGTGGTGTAGACTCTTGAAGAAAAATACTTACTGTGCTCCCACACATTATCCATTTTGAAAGACTCTTCTCAGTAGCTTAAATGCAAACTTGTAATTAAGAGTTAAGACACAGAAGCATGGAATGCTGATAAAGGGCAGGGCTGAATAAGTTGAATAAAAACCTGAGGGCTCACTCAGTTCATGGCTCTCTGCTATTGTTTAGTCTCTTGTAGTGAGGAATTTGGAATATTTAGAGAGGATAGAGAGCAATGGTGTTGGGTGTTGCCCAGCCCGCTGCTCTACATATGATTGTTAGAGAGGCACCACTGGTCAGGGCCCAGGAGGCAGCCTGGGCTTGTACATGCTGGCTGTGGTATGCCATAGCTATGGCATCAATGATTCAGTGGGCGATCCTCTGCTTGGAGACAGCGCTTCCTTTCTGCTGTCTACCAAAGACAAAGACCAAATAGATGCGTAAAGAGCTCACCGGACACAGCAACGTCTGCGTCCTCCTGGGGCAGCGTTTGCAGGTTCATCACCTGATCCCTGAATGGGGTCGTGGGAAACTTGGGCTTATAGCCCAGTCGGGGTCTCAGGATCACATGAGAGTAGCCCCCGAAGGACTACAGAGAGTTCCCATGAGGGAACGAGGCGCGGTCTGGAGGGATTTAAACTCCCGGTGTCCTCTCAGGAACCTGCTGATCAGGTTGTGCTTCCCTAAGGACTTACTATCCACTGTGTCGTGGTGTGCTGCTTCAGCGACTACATACAACTTCAAGGTGGAGGGGGACAGCCATCCCTCCATCCTATTCTGCAGGAAGGTAAGCACTGATCCGACTGCACATCTCTGGGGGTCTTCACATCTGGAAGAACACCACTTAGCGAACAGACGCCACTTCAAGGCATACAGGCGCCTCGTCATTGTGTCTACCACGGCAGGTGGTAGGCCACCTAGGTCTTCCTTGTCCCGTCTAGGGGCCAGACATGGAAATTCCAGAGGTCTGGTCGCGGCTGCCAGATGGTGCCCCATCCTTGAGGAAGAAGGTCCTTCCTCAGGGGAATTCGCCAGGCTGATGGTTCCACGCTAGCCCAATACTCGTGGCTGCCCAGGAAAGCACATCCATAATTTCCACATCAGCGTGTGACTGGGCATCCTCACCGGAAGGGGGAACCCCTGCCGAAGCTTTCGCGTCTGACTGAATGAGCCCGCTCTCCGATGCTGCCCTCGAGGGCACATCACCTTCGTGGGTACGGGACAAGAGGTCGAACTCGTTCTGAGACGAGTTCTGATGCACTCATCCGGAAGCCTGATCTGAGCAAACGAGTGTGCTGGGGAGTGGGAGGTCCATGGGGATTTACCTGCCGGAGTTGGTCCCATTAAGCACCCCAAATTGCCCCCAGTGCTAGCCGCGCTGGCCTCAAACCCGTTAGTGGAAGGACCGAGGCGGGGAGCCACTGGGATGGCTGGCTTTCTTACGAAGGCAAGCCGTGACCGCAACATTGCCATGGTCATATTCTCGCAGTGAGAACATAACGCATCCCCGAAAGATGTCTCCACCTGGGCAGCACCCAGGCACTAAGACAGAAAGCGAGAGACAAGTGCAACCAGGAATAACACAAACACGGAAAGGCAACTTTAAAAAGATGCATCTTTAAAAAGACGTTTCCGTTTGTGCAGCTCTTTTAGAATATACTCTTTTAGTTTGTTCTGCTGAAGTTTGGACTCCTCCCTAGCCCTCTGGTCTGCAAATTCAGCGGAGGAATTCACCGACCAAACCCAATGCGGGTGCTCAATTTACCCTGTACTGGAATAGGTGCTCCACAGGTTGGGCCCCCATGTGGACTTATCCCCCTGTGTGCATTTTCTGCGGTACTGACCCCTTGCAAGTTGACCCGCGTCTCCCTTGGGCAGTCCGCACTGACCCCCGGTCGCCGTGTTTGTAGGAACTCCTCCCTCCCAATGAGGTAGGTTCTACCACCGCGCCATTCTCCACATATGACCTAAAAGCCCATGTGATGTATTTCACCACTCTTTACCTCCCCCAGTCTGGGCAGGTGTGGTCTCCGCAGGATCTTTCCCCCCTGAAAGAATAGGAACTGGGAAAGAATGCCTTCCCCAATGCATGTGATAGTGTTAAGATGGCCCCAGCCGCTTTAACTCTATGCGAGAACATAGAGAGAGAAAAGGCGCGGTTGGCGCAGCTTCCTCCCATGATTGGCACGTCGCCTTGTTCCCCCCATATCGGGGTGTAAGGAACCAGAAGGTTTTGATTATTTTTTGGGGCATTGGGGAAGGGTACGTGCAGTCTGGCACAGCCTGTCAGTTTGGCATGCAAACTACCTGCCCGCATCTGTGTCTGCAGTGCACGTACACGGTTCAGCGCATGGCGTGATTAAAATTGGACCCCTAGTGCCGCTTCTTCAACACAACGTTCAAAAAGAAAGTCATATAGGGTTGTAACAAAACCGGTGTGAGTAAACTATGACTGAATTTTCATTTGTTTCATTTGCAAGTTGTTTGTACATGAGTAAGCAACTATCAACTTTGATCATGAGCACGCCTGATTTATTGATATTAGTAAACCCTGAAACCACTGACTTAAGGATGAACTGGCAACCTTGTGATCTATGTATTCTGGCTGGTGTGCCAAGCGACATCGACACCTCTAGAAAGAATTAGACCAACTGAATAATTAAAAAAAAAAATTATGGTTATATCTAAAATGACAATCAAAAATGGATTGGAACCTTAGTCTAATAAGTAAATGTGGCAGCGGGGGCGTGGTCAAGCGCCCGTCCGGAGAGGGAAAGCGGTAAGGGCGCTTGCACCTGAGCTAAATTATGTCTAACACCTGTCTCTAATTCCAGTGAGCACGGGGAGAGCGACATAAAAGAGCCACAGCACCGCCAGTTATTCAGAGAATGCCAGTCCAGTGTTGGTTATGAGAGAGAGAGCTCAATTACGGACATGTCCGTTATCTTATGTGTTTGTCTTGTGAGTTTTCCATTAAACCTTTAGTTTATATGTCAAGCTGGTTTCTCGCCTCTTCCTTGCCCATGAATTTGATCTGTGTTACATTGGTGCCGAAAGCCCGGGAAGGAAGAGGCGAGAAACCGGCTTGACATATAAACTAAAGGTTTAATGGAAAACTCAAAAGACAAACACATAAGATAACGGACATATCCGTAATTGAGCTCTCTCTCTCATAGCCAACACTGGACTGGCATTCTCTGAATAACTGGCGGTGCTGTGGCTCTTTTATGCCACTCTCCCCGTGCTCACTGGAATTAGAGACAGGTGTTAGACATAATTTAGCTCAGGTGCAAGCGCCCTTACCGTTTTCCCTCTCCGGACAGGCCCTTGACCACGCCCCCGCTGCCACAGTAAATTATTAACAGATTCAGATTCAGTCATAACTAAATCAAATAGTTTAAGATGTAAAATCACACATGCACAAAAAGACAAACAAGCCTAGACCTTCACCATCCTGTTGGATACCGCCATCAGACCAGCGGAATGGCCTCTTACACTGCGTTCATATTATTTAAAAAGAACTGCATATTAGTTTGAAAATGTCTGCAAAGGGATAAATGTATCCACTTGGGAGAGCGTTTTTAAAAATCTCAGTTTTTGCTGGTCAAAAACGATGTCTTATGGCTTTTTTTTGGCAAAAAAGAGCTTTCAGAAGACCTACCTTCACAAAAGCTTACTGGGATAACTCCGTCGAATTGATCCCCAATCCTTGATTTTCTTCTTTCACATTTGTTCATAAACCTAAATTTTAAACTTTACAAACGTGTGAACATATCTCCGATACTACTCTTTATAAAAAACAATCAGATTTCTTTGATATCGCTACTTATATCCAACTTTCCGAACTTCCGCTACTAGTCTTAGCCCGCTAGCACTGCACGCGTGGTCTCTCGCCTATCGATCATCTTACTTACACCTGTATAACTGAAAGCTATAATTCGCCATTATAGCACATCTGCTATAATGGCGAATATAGCGGATGTGTGTCTAACGCTACCTCTGTGTGCAGGTGAAGACACCTTTGAACTACATTCGGTGCAGTTGGAGCTCGAATCCGTCGAGAGGCAGATCCACGACCTGCTAGAGAGACAGGCCGAGCTGCGAGATCGGCGGTCCGCGCTTGAAACATCACGCGCCGATTCTCACAGGTCAGTGGTTAATAATTTTTTGACTCCGACCTCGTCTACTCCGTGTGTTTCTCTGCACAGGTCCCGAGCAACCAGGACGCGATCATCCCTGGCTTCATTCACTCCGGCACCGACACATCACCACGGACCCTGGGTGATTCCACGGCGGAAGACGCGAGCCAGGACCAGACCAAGGACCTCCCCGCCCCTCCCGGCTTTCGAGATCTCCACC
This sequence comes from Moxostoma hubbsi, assembly GCA_032164185.1. NCBI lineage: Eukaryota > Metazoa > Chordata > Actinopteri > Cypriniformes > Catostomidae > Moxostoma > Moxostoma hubbsi. The sequence continues at coordinate 39,525,824 of JAVLUX010000025.1, read as the reverse complement.
CGGAACCGCTTCTCACCTCTTCGCGAGTCGGAGCGCGACGACGCCGTGATCATCGGCGATTCCACCGTCCGTCATGTCCGCGCTATCTCTGGCAAAGGTAAGGTGCGCACTCAATGCTTTCCTTGTGCTCATGTTCTTGATGTCTCTACGCAGGTTCCCGAGATCCTGAATGGTGACGAGCGCGACGGAGCTGTCGTGCTGCACGTGGGAACGAACGACACCAGGCTGCGGAAGACGGAGGTACTGAAGAAGGACTACAGGAGCCTGATCGAGACGGTACGCAGCACTTCGCCAGAAACAACGATCGTCGTGTCTGGACCGCTTCCCACGTACCGACTAGGACAAGAAAGGTTCAGTAGATTATTTGCTCTAAATGAATGGTTAATGTCATGGTGTAATGAACAGAGACTGCTCTTTGTTAATAATTGGAATCTGTTTTGGGAGCGACCTAGGCTCTTCCGTGCTGATGGCCTTCACCCCAGCAGAGTCGGTGCGGCTGTTCTGTCGAACAACATCTCCAAGACGCTACACACCATATGACTAGTAAGTCAAAGTCCAAATCACAGTATTTGCTGTCCCAGCTTAATTGATATAAGTACCAATGTAGAACATTATATAGAAACTGTGTCTATTCCTCGTTTAGTAAAGCCAAACAATACATCTACTGTAGGATCTAGGAAAAATCTAATTGTAATTAAACCAGAAAATCTCAATATCAGTGAACAAAAACAATTTCTAAAGCTAGGTCTTCTAAACATTAGATCGCTCACACCTAAGGCGGTTATTGTAAATGAAATGGTCTCAGATAATAGTTTTGATGTATTTTGCCTTACTGAAACCTGGCTTAAACCAAATGATTATTTCGGTCTAAATGAGTCTACTCCGCCAGGATACTGTTATAAGCATGAGCCCTGTCTGATTGGTCGTGGCGGCGGTGTTGCTACAATCTATAGAGATATTCTTAATGTTACTCAGAAAATAGGTCACAGGTTTAATTCATTTGAAGTACTTGTGCTAAATGTTACACTCTCAGATGTAAGAAAAAAAATCCCTATTATCTCTAGCCTTGGCTACCGTATATAGACCTCCAGGGCCTTACGCTGATTTCCTAAAAGAGTTTGCAGACTTTCTATCAGATCTATTGGTCAATGTCGATAAAGCAATAATTGTTGGAGATTTTAACATACACGTAGATAACACAAATGATGCGTTAGGGGCTGCGTTTACAGATTTGTTAAACTCCTTCAGGGTCACGCAAATCGTCAGTGGTCCCACTCATCGCCTAAATCATACGCTAGATTTAATTATATCATATGGAACCAATCCAACCGCAAAATGATGATGTCACTGATCATTACATGGTAACTTGCATACTACGTACCACTGAAATCTGTCATATTGCGCCACGTTATCGACCAAGCAGAACAATCCTTCCAACCACAATATATAGATTCTCAAATAGCTTACCTGATCTATCTCAGCTGCTCAGTGAACCCAAACAAACAGATGAACTAGAGGAAATGACTAGCAGTTTGAGCACCATTTTCTCTGGTACATTAGAAATTGTTGCACCAATTAGATTAAAAAAGTTTAGAGAAAAAACTAGAGCACCATGGTACAACAGTGCTACGCATGCTATCAAGAGAGAAACTCGTAACTTGGAGCGTAAATGGAAACAAACTAATTTAGAGGTCTTTAGAATCGCATGGAAAGACAGTATGTCACGTTACAAAAAGGCTCTAAAAACAGCCAGGGCTGAGCACCTCCGCATACTAATAGAAAATAACCAAAATAATCCAAGGTTCTTATTTAACACCGTGGCTAGACTAACAAATAAACAGAGATCACCTGAGCAAAATATTCCGTTACAGTTTAGTAGTAATGATTTTATGAATTTCTTCACTGAGAAAATAGAAAACATCAGAAACACAATTGTAAACACAATTGTTAATGTACAATCTTTTATGGTGTCTTATGATTCAGCCTCAATTATCGCCCCTCAAGAACAACTACACCGCTTTACAACTATAGGACAGGAAGAGCTAAATAAACTTATCATTGCATCTAAAACAACAACATGTTTACTAGATCCAATACCCACTAAACTACTGAAAGAAGTGTTACCTGTAGTGGAAGAGCCTCTTCTCAATATTATTAACTCGTCTTTATTTTTAGGTCATGTTCTGAAAGCTATAAGCTGGCAGTTATAAAACCTCTCATTAAGAAACCACAATTAGATCCAAATAACCTAGCAAATTACAGACCCATCTCAAATCTTCCATTTATGTCTAAAATATTAGAAAAAGTTGTGTCTGCTCAATTGTGCTCTTTCTTGCAAGAAAATGATATCTATGAAAAATTTCAGTCAGGATTCAGACCGCATCATAGCACAGAAACTGCGCTAGTTAAAATTACAAATGATTTACTTTTAGCTTCTGACCAAGGCTGCATCTCAATATTAGTTCTACTCAATCTTAGCGCTGCATTCGACACTATAGATCATAAAATACTCTTGGATCGACTACAAAACTACACTGGTGTTCAGGGACAGGCATTAAGCTGGTTTAGATCGTACTTATCAGACCGTTACCATTTTGTCTGTTTAAATGGGGAAAAATCGAAGATAACGTCAGTAGACTATGGAGTGCCACAAGGATCTGTGTTAGGCCCTCTATTATTCTCAATATATATGCTGCCACTTGGTAAAATTATAAGAAAACATGGAATTAATTTCCACTGTTATGCTGATGACACTCAATTATATATCTCATCACGACCAGATGAAAACACTAACTTATCTAACTTGACAGAGTGTCTTAAAGATATAAAATGCTGGATGACGCGTAATTTCCTGTTATTATATTCCGATAAAACGGAGGTATTACTTATTGGTCCAAAAAACTACCCACAAAATCCCTTACAATACAACTTTAATTTAGAACGATGTCCTGTTACATTATCCACTACAGTAAAAGACCTGGGTGTTATACTAGACCACAACTTGACTTTCGAAAATCATATTTCATCTGTTACGAGAACAGCCTTTTTCCACCTTAGAAACATTGCTAAGCTACGTAACATGCTATCTGTTTCTGATGCAGAAAAGTTAGTTCATGCATTCATGACCTCGAGACTAGATTACTGTAATGCTTTATTAGCTGGCTGCCCTGCATCCTCAATAAACAAGCTACAGTTAGTCCAAAATGCAGCCGCTAGAGTTCTTACTAGGTCAAGAAAATATGATCATATAACACCGATTTTATCATCTCTACACTGGCTACCTATTAAGTTCCATATCAATTACAAAGTATTACTACTGACCTATAAAGCCCTAAATGGTTTAGCTCCTGTGTATTTAACGGATCTTCTATCGCCATACAATCCATCGCGCTCTTTAAGATCACTAGATTCGAGGCTTCTGGTCATACCTAGGATATCTAAGTCCACTAATGGAGGGAGGGCGTTCTCACATTTAGCTCCTAAACTTTGGAATAGCCTTCCTGATATTGTTCGAGGCTCAGACTTGCTGTCCCAGTTTAAAACTAGATTAAAAACGCATCTCTTTAACCAAGCATTCACATAATGCTTACTTTTTATACTACTGCTGAATCAGTTATAATGCATTAATATTATGAACATCAGCTATGCTAATTATTTCCCATCTGCTTTTCTGCTGTTATCTCGGGACGCCAGTCCCGAGGTAAATAGCGTTCCTCAGCTCCAGTTTGTATCCAGCCTCTCACGGAGACTTCAGATGCCCCATCACCATGGACTACGATCTTGAAATGGGATACATAGACTAACTATTGCCAACAAAAGCCTTCATCAGCCAAACAAGGACAATTGCATCTAAGTGAACTTCTGGAATTTAATCAAGGATGGACTTCAAAGACACTGGTCACTAATCTTGCAGTTCAAACACAATCACTGTCTAAATACTGACCCTTAACACTTAATAAGTTTAATAATTTTTTAAATCATGTTTTTTAACTATAAATAATTCTTATTTACATTATTCATGATGTTAGCCAGAGGGGAACTGGCCCCCCACAGTGAGTCTGGTTTCTCCCAAGGTTATTTTTTCTCCATTAACCATCATCTTTTGGAGTTTTGTGTTCCTTGCCACAGTCGCCTTCGGCTTGCTCACTGGGGTTATTAATACAATTATTATTTAATTATTTTTAAACACGATAAAGAATCATATCTTATCTAATTCTACAACAAGGCTCCTAACAAAAAATCAATTAAGGAGCCATTGGCTCCTATAGGGGGAAAAAACAGGCGCCAAATATTTTCATTTTTAACTCCTTCCATTCCTTTTCGTCCCGCAGCTCGCATGCAAGAAAAACTGCACGTGCTAACAGTGTAGTCTGTGGAGTATTCTTCGCAATTATGTGATCACGTGCATTTTTTTCTTGTTACTGTCACCGTGTTTTCTCACAGTCTCTTTTTTGAAATGGTTAGTTCCTGCAATGAACTCCGTTTTCCCCGCTATTTCTTTGATATAAACTTTTGTAATGTATTTCGGGAAATGTAATGCAAATTTTAAAATTAAAGGGAGTAAATTTTTACTGTCACCAATGGCGACCTTGACAGAAATTACACTCGCAAATAAATTTATTTGGTCGCAAATGCGACCATTTTTAGTCGCAGTTTGGAGCCCTGCACAATGATGACGATTTATCGACTTTATAGACATTACATTTTTATTGTCTGTTAATGCTGAACGTCTGTAAAGGTGCTTTGAAACGATGTGTGTTGTGAAAGGCGCTATATAAATAAAATTGACTTGACTTGACTTTTCCCATAGAAAGTGAAGCGAAAATTTGCCGTTAGCACATTCATGCATTAAAAATGCTGGCATTAATCGACAACCAATTTTATCCCGATACATTAGGTGGTTAAACACACCTTTGAGCTGGTCCACCCTCCAGCCATCACCAGGCTAGAAGAAAGTCACTTGACAAGTTTGCAAAACAAACAAGAAAAGCAAACAGTTCTCTAGCGAGCAGATATAACAAAGGAAGCTGAGTGGGGAGATTTTAAAACAAGAGTACTTCATAAATACACATTCTACCTTCATGCTGTTGATATACTGAGATGCCTCACTGTTCTTTAAACTCACAGAGACAATACAAAGTTATCAAAAATCTCACACATTGTGTGTGAAAAGAGCCAAGTGTAATGGGATTGATATCCACTAGATGACATAAGTTGTTTTTCCTTTTATGGTAATCAGTTCTTATTAGTTTGCAATCCTCATGCACACCTGTGTTTAATTTTGTATTTGTAACTACAGTATTTATTTTTTCTTTGTTTTGTGCTTCATTGCTTAGTCTTGAGTGTGCCTTCTCTGTGTTTGCTGATGTTAATGTAAACATTATCTTATCATTAAAAGACATCAGTTATTTATCCTTAGTGGTTAGAGAAACAGTCTCAGAATCTTCAGACCTTAGTTCAGACCTAAATTTACCCAAATCACATTATAGCAAGACTAAGCCAAGAAAATGGACCCAACAGAGTCTGCTTTAATGAAAGAAGTAATGGACAGACATGAGGCAAAACTTCAGCATATTGTGACCAACTGCAAGGCCTCATTGAGACCATTCGACACACTCAACAGATTCTTTCAGAGGCAACCAGCAAAGACAACATGCTTCCAGTTCACAAACACCACCTGAAGCACCTTCTCTGAGACCCACAGATCGCTCCATTTCTCCAAGAGAAGACCTGCAACTACCAGCCACTAAGTGTAATAATGGTCATCCAGGCAAATGTTGAGGCTTCATGACTCAGTTTTCCCTGGCTCTAGAGCTTCAAGCAACTATGTTCTCTGTTGATCGGGCCATAGTGGCATACATAAATTCTCTGCTCACTGGCAGAGCATTGTCTTTGGTCACTGCGTTGTGGGAATGGCAAGACTCAATTTGCTCCAATGTTACTGCCTTTATCCAAGAATTGTAGGTTCAGTAGTTTGCAAGTTAATGTAATCCTGCTTAGAGGATGATGTAAACGTTTCTTGCTCCCTGTTCTGGGTGAAGGGCTTGAGGCTTGACCTGAGCACAAATACATAGGACATAGGTTAGTTATTAGTAAATGGATAGGAGGAGAAAGGGGAGGTGGAGGGATGCTGGAAGACTCTACAGCATGTAGAGAGGTAAGCGGCTGTTTATATATGCTTATTTTAGCAATGTCATTGATCGGATTAAATGGCCTTGCTTCGCCTGAACCTTGTTTTTAAAACACCATTTCAGTAATTTGCAAATGAATGTAATCCTGCTTAGAGGATAATGTAAACGTTTGTGGCTGACTGTCCTGGGGAAAGGGCTTGAGGCTTGATCTGAGCACAAATCCCACCCAAAAGATGATAGAAAAGTGAGCTGTTGTCTATAGAGTCTTGTATTTGAGATGAGTTTAAGTATTTTATGATACCTCTTGCATTTGAGACAAGAAAAAGTATTTATGATACCCCAAAAGGAGCGTGGAGCGATGAAATGAGTTTGGGGAATGGGGAGTTGCTTGCTGAGCACTGTGAGAGGAGGACAAAGGTGCCAAAGTATGATAGAACAAGTAGGGCTTGCTTGTGGAGGTAGCCTCACACAAGGGTCTGCTCGGGGATAGGAAACTGGGAGGTTTGGAATAGATAGAGTTTAGTTAATCAGATAATCAGGGCTTGATGGGCCTTCCTGATATAAAGGCGGTTGGTACGGATGTAACCGAGGAATATGTGTGTAGAGGGGTTAGGGTAGGAAGGACACGGGAGCTTCACAACAAAGTATTGGCTTTTCATCTTTCATCGTGCTGTACTTATCTCCCTCAAAGAGAGCTTGCATCTAATGTACAGCATGGGCCGTTTCACCCCCTCCACCCCCTGCAAGATCACGTCCCCCAACCCCATCGCTGATGCATCCATCTGCAAAATAAAGGGGAGAGAGAAGTTAGGATTATGTAGAAGCGGTCAACCACAGAGTGCAGATTTCACTCTCGTAAAAGCCTGTAGGCATGCCTCTTCCTGATCTGGTGCCCCCTTTTTAGTGAGATAAGTCAAGGGGATGGTGACATCAGAGAAACTAGGGTCTAGTAACCTTCAGTAGTAGAAAGCCAGCCCCATAGACTGTCTCACCTCCTTTTTGGTCTTGGGATGTGGGCAGGCCACAGTTTTACCAATTTGAGGCCATACCTGCCCATAACCCAAGTGGAAGCCCAGATACCTCACTTCTAATTGTCCAATTATGCACTTTTTCAGGATTGACATGAGCCCCCCCTCTGCATCAGCAACCTCAGGAAAGCTCTCAGATGCTGCATATGCCTCTGCCAGTATATGTATATGATACATATGTATATGATGATGTGTATGAACTTGCAAATCATATTTTTCAGGGTTTGATTAAATCATTCCACCAGCCCATCAGATTGTGGGTGATAAACGCTGGTGCGAATCAATTTAATCCCCTGTCGGTGAGGATTTATTTTGGAAGATAATTTTGAAGTAGGCCTCAGCAACACTGCATGTTGAAATGTTGAGTAAAGGCACCGCTTCCGGATATCACATTGCAGACTCCATCAGGACTAATAAATACCGATATCCCTGTGTTGACTGCTCTAATGGCCCGTTGAGGTCCATACCAATACTTTCGAAGGGTGCCTCGATCAATAGTAACAAAAGGACCATAAATCAACTGTCAGAAAAGAAAGCCCAGTTGACCATGTGACTCTGAAAAGTCACTTCTGATTGGTGCAGGACACCTTTGGGGATGCGGACAATTTCAGTTCAAATGTTTCCAAACAGGAAGAACACATCCTCTTCTCTCTTCCTCTCTTCCTCCCATTGCTTCTGTCATGTCTCCTGCTCTGCTGACTGCTCAGACTTCACTCTGACTCTTCCCCATGTGAGGTCCAAGGAACTCATACCATCAACTCTTGGTGAAAATACTTTCTGTACTCCCACACATAATCCATTTTGATCTAATCTTCTCAGTATTTTCAATACAATCCTGAAGCTAAGAGACAAGCACAGAAGCGTGTTGCACTGAAAAGGGGCGGGTTGAATAAGGTGAATTCCTCCTTAACTTATACAAGTGCGCAGCCATCTTGAAAATTGTCTTTTAGCTTTCTGTCTACGGTTTTCTATATATATATCTATGGTGTTAATTTCAAAGTGTAATTATCTAGCAAAACAATTTTACAGGTTATAGAGTTGCCAGAAGTAATCATGAGTATTTAAGTGTGTTCAGGGGATGCCATAACAACTGGAAGCAGAGCAGGGAGATTTTACAACAAGAGTACTTAATTTATACATGAGAAGCATATCGAGGCTTATCAGTAAGTCCCTGCTGTGGATGTACTGGTATGTCTCTATGCTCATGAAACTCCAAGAAACAACACAAAGTCATTAAAAATATATCTGTACAACACCTCTGGCCATCTTCTCATGTCATTAACCCATTGCCTTATAGTTCAGGTTAGCAGATTTGTTTAGTATTAAATCGGGACACATAAGGGTTGCTACTATATTTATTATATACACACACATACACAGATACATATACATGTGAAAGTGAATGTTTTATGTTATATTCAGATTACAACTATTTCAATCACATTTAAGACTTCTAGAAATTTGAGCTGACAAATTCATTTTAAAAAGTACAAATGTATTTTCCTTTAATGTCATGAACGTGCATGCAAAATAATGTCACTGTTTAAAATTTTATGTCAACTATATATTTTAACACAAATTATTTAGCTCAAAGCTAAAAATAAGGCAGAATTATACATATAATTCAATGCTTGTATCATGAAAAAGTACAGTGTGTCATAGCTGTCCGAATGTGATCTGCCAGGTCAAATTTACCACAGTGCGTGTCAGAAAAACAAACATTTAAAGTAACAGCTCACCTCTCACTCAAATTTTCACTTCGTAAAGGGGTGGTGTAGACTCTTGAAGAAAAATACATACTATGCTCCCACACATAATCCATTTTGATAGACTCTTCTCAGTAGCTTAAATGCAAACTTGTAGTTAAGAGTTAAGACTCAGAAGCATGGAATTCTGATAAGGGGCAGGGCTGAATAAGTTGGAAAAAAACCTGAGGGCTCGCTCAGTTTAAAAAATAACTTAGAGCAGTAACTGCATGGCTCTCTGCTATTGTTTAGTCTCTTGTAGTGAGGAATTTGGAATATTTAGAGAGGATAGAGAGCAAAAGTGTTGGATGTTGCCCAGCCCGCTGCTCTACATATGTCTTTTAGAGAGGCACCACTGGTCAGGGCCCAGAAGGCAGCCACACTCCTGGTAGAATGGGCTTGTACATGCTGGATGTGGTATACCATAGCTATGGTGTCAATTATTCAGTGGGTGATCCTCTGCTTGGAGACAGTACTTCCTTTCTGCTGTCTACCAAAGCAGACAAAGACCAAATAGATGCATAAAGCGTGCACCGGACACAGCAATGTCAAGACGCGGTCTGGAGGGATTTAACCTCCCGGTGTCCTCTCAGGAACCTGCTGATCAGGACATGCTTCCCTAAGGACTTACCACTGTGTCGTGGTGTGCTGCTTCAGCGGCTACATACAACTTCAAGGTGGAGGGGGACAGCCATCCCTCCATCCTATCCTGCAGGAAGGAAAGCACTGATCCAACTGCGCATCTCTGGGGGTCTTCACGTCTGGAAGAACACCACTTAGCGAACAGACGCCACTTCAAGGCATACAGGCGCCTCGTAATTGTGGTAGGCGGGTGGTAGGTCTTCCATGTCCCGTCTAAGGGCCAGACACGGAGATTCCAGAGGTCTGGTCGCGGGTGCCAGATGGTGCCCCATCCTTGAGGAAGAAGGTCCTTCCTCAGGGGAGTTCGCCAGGTTGATGGTTCCACACTAGCCCGATACTCACGGCTGCCCAGGAAAGCACGTCCATAATTTCCTCGTCAGCATGTGACTTTCTTACGAAGGCAAGAAACATTGCCATGTTCGTATTCTCGCAGTGAGAACATAACGCATCCCCGAAAGATGTCTCCGCCTGGGCAGCACCCAGGCACGAAAAACAGAAAGTGAGAGACGAGCGCAACCAGGAATAACACAAAGACGGAAAGGCAACTTTAAAAAGACACATCTTTAAAAAGATGTTTCCGTTTGTGCAGCTCTTTTAGAATATACTCTTTTTTAAGTATTTTCCTCTTTTAGAATATACTCTTTTAGTTTGTTCTGCCGAAGCACCCATGGGCGATCTCTGTAGTGCACCAGTGCAGAGAGGGGGAGAAGTCGCTGTAATGTGCCGTCAGAATCCAGTAGAGGTGAATGGAAGCTGTGGGAATTCAGCTCACTTATTTCTCAATTAAATAGCGACCGCTTGGCTCCAAAGAGAAAATCTGAATGAGTGGTTCACACGCCAGCTCCTTTATACCCGTATGTGCGGGAGAGTGGCATGCAAATATCACTCTCCAATTCCCATTGGCCTTTTATCAAAGATCAGAAGGTATCTCGGGCTCCCATGAGTGACCCCTAATGTCACTTCATCGACACAACGGCGAGTGAGTGACAGAAAGGGAACTAATAATGACATTATATTCATGTTGTTTAGCAAGAGGGGAACTGGCCAATACAGTGTGCCTGCTTTCTCCAAAGGTTATTTTTCTCCATAAACCAACATCTTATGGAGTTTTGTGTTCCTTGCCATGGTCACCTTCAGCTTGCTCACAGGGGTTCCTTATTATGACTTGATTTAGTTTCAGTCATTACACATTTAATGATGTCTCAATGAGAGAAACCAAAACTCAGTCAAACATATCCTTCACACTGGATTGGAAATAAAGCAGCGGTTTGGGCAACACCCAATACCTTTACGAGATTTTACAATCTCAGGGTTGAGTCGGTTTCATCCCATGTTTTCTCAGGTCCAAGTCGGTAGAACTGACCGTGTGTACTGCTGCTCTTATCCCAGGAGATCCCACTTAATCGGCTCCCTGGATGACTCCTCCCTAGCCCTCTGGTCCGCAAATTCAGAGGAGGAATTCGCCGACCATACCCAGTGCGGGTACTCAATTTACCCTGTACTGGAATAGGTGCTCCACAGGTTGGGCCCCTCATGTGGACTTATCCCCCTGTGTGCATTTTCTGTGGTACGGACCCCTTGCGAACCCCTTGTGGTCCCGCATCTCCCTTGGGCAGTCCGCACTGACCCCCGGTCATCGTGTTTGTAGCAACTCCTCCCTCCCAATGAGATAGGATCTACCACCGCGCCATTCTCCACATATGACCTAAAAGCCCATGTGATGTATTTCACAACTCTTGGGCAGGTGTGGTCTCTGCAGGATCTTTCCCCCTAAAAGAATAGGAACTGGGAAAGAACGCCTTCCCCAATGCATGTGATAGCGTTAAGATGGCCCCAGCTGCTTTAACTCTGTGCAAGAACATAGAGAGAGAAAAGGCGCGGTTGGCGCGGCTTGCTCCCATGCTTGGCACGTCGCCTTGTCCCCCCCATATCGGGGTGTAAGGAACCAGAAGCTTTTGATTATTTTTTGGGGCATTGGGGAAGGGTACGTGCAGTCTGGCACAGCCTGTCACTTCTTCGACACAACGTCTGGTTCCTTCCATCAGGGAACGGAGGTTACAAAAGTAACCTAGACGTTTGTTTCTTACCAAACTTGAAGAGGTGGTCACAACATGCCACTGAATGACATCACTGAGCACAAAATGAAAGTCATATAGGGTTGTAACAAAACCGGTGTGAGTAAACTATGACTGAATTTTCATTTGTTTCATTTGCAAGTTGTTTGTTCATGAGTAAGCAACTATCAACTTTGATCATGAGCACACCTGATTTATTGATATTAGTAAACCCTGAAACCACTGAATTAAGGATGAACTGGCAACCTTGTGATCTATGTATTTCGGCCGGTGTAAGACGCCAAGCGACGTCGACACCTCTAGAATGAATTAGACCAACTGAATAATTCAAAAACATCAAATTGTGATTATATCTAAAATGACAATCAAAAATGGATTGGAACCTTAGTCTAATAATTAAATTATTAACGGACTCAGATTCAGTCATAAATAAATCAAATAGTTTAAGATGTAAAATCACACATGCACAAAAAGACAAACAAGCCTAGACCTTCGCCATCCTGTTGGATACCGCCATCACACCAATGGAATGGCCTCTTTCATATTATTTAAAAAGAACTGCATATTAGTTTGAAAATGTCTGCAAAGGGAACCGGCTTGAAAATATAAATAATATTTTAATATAAAACTCAACCAAAAAGACAAAACAGACAAAGGAGTCGCACAGCTGCCCGTAAATGCTCTCTCTCTCTGCGCAATCCGCAGTCGGCCTTTATCCCTCTCTGAGGCTTGATTAGCCTGATAAGGGGCAGGGTGTGAAGAATCACAACTCGGCCCCGCCCTCTGTCCTGTCAGAACGGCATATTGGTTTTCGAAACACTCTCTGTCCACACTTCTGTTTTCAAGCATGTTCCAAAAGTTTCTTGTCCACACTGAAACTTATAAAATGCTTAATGCTTAAATACCCTTACTGCACATGTGAAAAATCACTGTTCATTTATGGTCTGAAACACAGTTGTCCTTGTGTTCCGTCGCTGAACAACAGAAGGTGTAAACACCCTCAGAGTAAACTTCCTGAAGGAATGCAATGCAAAGGTTGTACAAAGAAAAATGTATCTTTAACAATGTTATTAGTGGAGGTAGGAGGCACAACAACACCACTACAACATGGGCTGCCTTGATTGTTTTGGGTTGAATGGATCACATGACTGCTTCACATGACAACATATATGTCATAATTTTCAGATATCTCCATTCTCCCTGCCCACACTACAAATCAAAGATGGCACTTTCAAAAGTATCCACTTGGGAGAGCATTTTTAAAAATCTCAGTTATTACTGGTCAAAAACGATGTCTTAAGGCCTTTTCCCATAGAAAGTGAAGTAAAAATGCTGGCGCTAATCGACAACCAATTTTACCCCGATACGTTAGGTGGTTAAACACACCTTTGAGCTGGTCAACCCTCCAGCCATTACCAGGTTAGAAGAAATAGTTACTTGACAAGTTTGCAAAACAAACAAGAAAAGCATACAGTTCTCTAGTGAGCATTTCTCTACCAGCTGAAGCAACGATGATGACTGTGTTGTTGATTTTCTCAAAGAGATAGAAAACTTTGAGACACTTCACAAACTATTTCAGTTTACCTGATGGACAAGTTGACTGACAGTATTTTCATTTTCATGTATACACATTAAATTATGTTATCATTGGACAACACTGATAATATGCAACTGCTATGCATACAGTATTATGGCAGGGTAGAGGGAGAGGCCGGGTCATGATTCCGCACACCTGGCCCCTAATCAGGCTAATCAAGCCTCAGAGAGGGATAAAGGCCGACTGGAAGCTGCAGTGCGAGAGAGAGAGAGATTTACGGACAGCTGTCCAACACCTTTGTGTGTTTGTCTTTTTGTTTCAATTTTATATTAAACTATTATTTATATTGCCAAGCCGGTTCTCGTCTCCTCCTTTCCCTTAACCCCTTTACAAGTATATACTTGTATTAAGTGCATTTGTTTAATGCACACTCGTTATCACTGTTAAAGCAAATGTTTAAAACAAATGTTTGACTGTATTTATTGCCATGTACATCTATTTATATATTATGTTATATTTGTTCAAAGACCTGTATGTTACTAATTAAATGTGTTGAAATTAAAACACTGTTTTCACAGTGCAAGTAATAAAACAGATCTCACCCAACAAAGCCCATATCCAATCTGACCCATTATTCTGATTAACAATTTTTTATTGATTCACATATTAAATAGAAAAACAAAACATATATATATATATATATATATATATATATATATATATATATATACAGAATCAAAAACTAACCCACACTATTACCCCCCCCCCCATCCCCAATCCCCAATGGTCATACATGATCATAGACATACACACAAAAATAATAATAAACACACATATTGAAAACTATACCTACCTCTCCACTGCCCCTCTATGAGAGCCCTCCAGAAAAGCCAGATATCAGCTCCATTTCCCCACAAACAAGTCCAATTTCCCCAGTCTTCTTAATGAACCTTCTTCAAAGGCCAGCACCTCCCCATCTCCGAGCACCACTCCTGAAATAAGGTTGCTCTAGCTGACCTCCATCCCCTTAAATCTATCTGTCTGGCAATCATGAGACTGGTTAGGACCCAACTCTTTATGTGTCTATTCTCTACATCGATGACCATTCCATTGCCCAAAATACAGAGTCTGAGGCAAAATTAATCCTGAGTGCCAAAACTCTGAACCTTCAACCAAAACTCCTGGATCTTAACACACCACCAAAAGACATGGTTTATGTCTCCATCCTCTGATTGGCATTTGCCAGCAGGTGGGTGTGTCTTTAAAACCAAGCCTATACAATCTATAGGGGGTCCAATAGAATCAATGTAAAATCTTGAATTACATAATTGCATCTCTAGATGTAGACTTGACGTTTTTTTTTTAATTCTAGCCCACTCTCCCTCCTCCAATACCAAGTTGGTACCATCTTTCTCCCATAGTGTCTTGATAGAACATAAAGCTCCATCCCCAAACTCTCAATTAGCAGAGAGTAATACAATGATGCCTCATGACCTTTTTCAAAAGAAGTAATCACCCCTCCCAGAGTGTCTGCCACTTTAGGGGGGTGTATGCTACTCTCCTAAAAATAGTACAGAGCAGGTGGCACAGCTGTAAATATCTAAGGAACTGAGATCTGGGAATCCCAAAACATTGAACCAAATTTTCAAAGGATCTCAACACTCCGCTCTCATATAGGTCACAGGGTGTAGTAACCCCCCTCACAATTATGCTTGAGGCAACATTTAAGTAAATTTCTGATTTAAACACTCTGGACACTTTTGTCCATACCGAGTGCAAATGCGAGATAACGGGGTGTAACATAACTTCTACAGTTAGTTTTATAGAAAGGCTTTGTTATGGCAAAATAGGGGAAAATACTTCCTGTTCAATACAAAACCAGTGAGGGGCTGTCTCAGGTGGAAGCGACCAATGAGCTTAATGTCTGAGACCGAATGCATACAAATAAAAAAAATCTTGGGTAGGCCTAGCCCACCTTTGTCAATTGGCCTATGCAGCTTACTGAAATGCAATCTGGGACGTTTACCATTACAAAGGAAGGACTTCACTATGCTATCTAATTGCTTGAAATAAGAGAGAGACATCTATAGGGAGTGACAGTAGCAGGTAGTTTAAATCAAACTTATCTCTCTGCTGTAGAATTATCTGTGAACAAAGCACATCAAATGATCAGAACATCATATTCCACAGATGAGAGAGATCCCCCACAGAGCCATAAAAACGCCATAAAAATTAATCCCTCACACCCAAATTGCTGAAGGAGACCGTCTCTCCCATACCTGTTTCACTTCAGACCAGGGTTTTTAATGACAGCACTTACCAATAACGAAGACCCTTCTTTGTTCCACAAAATCAACACTCTTTAAGACCAAATGGCCAGGTAACACCTCTTGACATTAATGCATAAATCCACGTGGGCATATCAGGAATGGAGATTGTGAAGACAGTCCCACAGCCCGAAAACTACATTTACCGGAGACAGTGACATTCTCCTTGCTCTCACGGGACACCTCCTCTCCCCAGCTGCATATTCCAGAGACATTCTCACTTATCTCAGCAGAGACTGCATGGATTCCCCTCTCATTTGTTTAATAGACAGCGGTCTCAGAATTTCTACCATTAAGCTGTATTAATCACCATTAGTTACCTTAGATATATTTTATGTATCATGTATGTTTTATATAACCTGTGGAGTTCTTTCTGTGTTTTAAACCTTAATTTTTTACTTTTGTTTGCTCATCCTGCTTGCACGCTCTTCGACCACCAAGAGCTCACTCCAAGATTCATCAACTCTTCCATCTGAGCCTTCGTTTAACCTTGTCGAAGAATAACTCCTCAAAGTCCCTTCTTCCTGCAGTTCATCGAGACATGGAGAAAACATCCTTGCACAGCAACGTGTAACCCGTCAACCGGCATATGAGGCTCCACCCTGCAAAGCCAACCATCCATTCACAGCATAATGGTTTCCTTGAGGACTCAACATCGACTGACCGCTAGCCAATCAGAGGCCCCGAGATTCCCTCCAGCAAACTCACAGGAGCAACCAAACTCAAGAACACAGTCTCCTAACTCTTGCTGAACTGGTGCAAATCATATTAAGCAAACAAACAAAGGTGAATTGAATTGTTAGTGTGATGATTCTCTCAGGTTGTGGTCTAAGAAATAAGGTCTAATGCTAGACATTTGGGACTCCATTCATCCTCCGTTAATATCACAATATTTCCTGCCACTGTATGAATGTATGTCTGTGTGTGTTGTGTGTGTGTTCTCTTTAGATTAGTTTATGTGTATTAGAGTAGTTCAATAAAGTCTTGTTTAATTTTACATACAAGTGTCTTGTGCTGTCTGCTTATAAGTTACTGCCTTAAACTGTCGATTTTGTTACCTTGTTCATAATCAGTAATCATAACTTTATGATATTATTTCCGTTGGCCATGGGATAATATTCTGTCAAGATTTGGTCAAATTCTCTAATATAATTTTATCGGTGGACGAATAACCGATAAAGTGTTAAATGTTAATTCTGAGTCATTTACCTATTAATTCAGTTCTAATTCTCTGTATTTCAATCACCTTTTGAGTTATATTGATTCGAAATTCCCTTATATTGCTGAATGTAACATATCATAAGAAAGTGTTTCACCACTGTTCAAATGCACATTCGATCTCATCATTTATATGTATACATTTTTCCATTTGAAAGGATTAAATCTTAAGTGAAACAAATGGCAATAAAATGCAAAGTAATCTCTTCAGTAATCAAAATATTTTTTAATGTAACTGTATTCTAATTACCAATTATTTAAATTGTAACTGTAGTGGAATACAGTTACTTATATTTTAAATTTGTAATTTCATTACATATATTCCATTACTCCCAAACCCTGGCCGCTGACCGGGAACTCAATTTGGACTGTGTGGCAAGAGAGATTCAGTGTCAACTGTCGAGCATGTTGGGAATGTTGGCGAAGGTTGTTGCTGACTTGAAGGATCTTGCTTTAATACGTTGATCAATCACTGCCATTGAGACAAAATTCTCTGAGTTGGTTACAAGAATGGGGGACATCGAGAAACAGATAGATTATCTGCAGTCATCGGAGGGGGAATTAGCTGCTAATCCACTAGAGACAAAGGTAGATTTGAAACACGTTTGGGAAAAGTCGGAAGACACTGAGAATCGTAACCGGTAAAACAATGTCCGAATTGTTGGAATTCCTGAGAAAGAAGGCAGAAATATGGTGAAATTCCTAGACATGCTCTTCCCGAGTCTGCTGGACATAATAGGGGATAAACTGAAAATCGAGCGAGCTCAGAGGCAGGAGGCAGGCCCCGATCAATTCTGGCCAAATTTCAGAGATCATCCAATAAAGATTTTGTGTTACGTGAGGCAATCTTTAAAGGAAAGCTTTCTTGGAAGAACCACAGCATTTTCTTGTTCCCAGACTTTGCGAATTCAACAAGAGAGAAACAAGATCAATTCAAGGAATGCAAGAAACTCTTACATCAACGGAAGTTCACGTTTGCACTGATTTTCCCAGCCAAATTGAGAATAAGACTATGGTTGGCCGCAAAATATGCATTACATGCCCACAGCAAGCGATGTCCTTTATAAAGTCAATGGAATGAGTAATTTATTGTGTGATGCTCTCGATAGAGCCAACTGATTATGGCATCTGTTCCACTCATGTAATGGCCGAATGGACTGGCTCACTGAACATTCATTAGACTGCCCAAGGAAGCTAAACGGCCTTTTTTATGCTGGTTCCGCTAGCAGCTGGAGTTTGTTTTGTGGATGACCACACATGTGCATGAATCTACATGTTCTTTGTGCTTATGTCTCATATTGGCTGGAGTTTGTTTTATAGATTACCTTCTGTTAGGTAATTCTGTCTCACAAAATTTATATAGAAACACCAGACTCGAGCAATCCGATGGCAAAGCTCTTGTAGGCTTTACATGGAATGTTTGATTTTAGAGGGATGGACGCCAGTTGGTGCTATCGTGTGCGGGGTTAATGCGCACATTTTTCTTTTTCTGTTTATTTTTTGTTCTGGGGAGGTTTGGAGTTTGTTTGTTGCTCTAATGTTGGAATTTGGTTTTTATAATTATGTTTTTGACACATAATCTGTGGATTGTCTCTCTCCACGTGGAATGTTTAACCTTTGTGACACTTATGAATATTTTTGCTTTTTTTAACTCGACTCGAAGGTGGGTGCCCGCTGTGCCCGCTGAGTGCCCTTAACCCTCTGGGGTCTGAGGGTGTTTTGAGCTCTGGAGAAGTTTTGACATGCCTTGACATTTGTGCTTTTTTCAGTTGCTTAAAAACATATTAATGACTAGAGTCACTTATATTAGCACTGTATTCAACACAAACTGGACTACAATAATATGTGAGCAACATGTGTGTACATGTTTGTATTTTTGAGAAAATAAAACTTATGCTTGGTTTTTAAAAAACTAAAAATGTAAGTCATTGAAATAAGGACATATAACACATACTAAACATTTGTCCACAATACTTTTGATAACTGGATCTTGTAGCCTATACTTTTTGCTACAAAATGATGTGAAAACCATCCTGATCACTCATTCATACAAAACAATATAGTAATTTAATTTTTGTAAGACACTTTTAGTTTTAGAAAGGTCATACGTGAGGAGGTGTGAACTCATGAATATGGATGTATTTCACACCTGAGGAGACAAAGACCCCTCCCCTGGGCCTATCAATGAGGAATGTGACAGAAAGACTTAATGATCAAAATCAAGTTTTAAGTTAAAAGTAATATGACTATACATTTTCTTTACATAAAGACTTTACTTAATTTTAGACCTACACAACCATTTAAAAGAAGTCTCTTCTGCTCATCAAAACTGCATTTATTTGATCCAAAAGACTGAACTCTTTGTGAACTCTTTTTACAATTTAAAAGAACAGTTTTCTATTTGAATATATTGTAAAATGCTATTTCTGATCAAAGCTGAATTTTCAGCATCATTACTGCAGTCTTCAGTGTCACATGATCCTTCAGAAATCATTATAATATGCTGATTTTCTAATATGGGCATATTTAAAGTTAATTTTACTAGTTTAACCTGAACAGATATTTGCAAGTACAAGCTTTGTTGATGATAATGAGGCAGCATAAACACTAGATAAAATATAATTGAAACATTCATATTTTTTTTATATTATATTACATATCATATTTATATAATACAGCATATAATTTAAAAACTTGCTTCAGCCGAAACAGCATTTAAATGTAACTAAAACTTGCTTATTAGGACATATTTCAAGTTTCAATAATCCTGGGTGGCAAGTCTGGCAACAGTCCTACTAGTAAAATATGTTTATATAAAATAGCATGTCAACTAATGAAAACTAAATTACTTACTCGTCTGAAATTGTATCCTCAACTGGATCAAGTCTCTCTTCAAAATACAAACGTTCATCGGAGTCCCGCTCTTTTTCTGAGGAAAATGTGAACTCTTCGTCACCAATACTATCCAGGAGTTTCCCTGCCTGTGTTTCTTGCGAGCAGAAAAGTGAATAAACTAGATGATTTTTAAGGCACATTCGGGGGTGTTTACCATTTGCATTGATCGCCTCAGTACATTACCGTATGAATAGCGCCCTCTCCCCGTGGGTTTGATCACATTAGGGATAATTAGCTGAGCCAGGATAAACTGTACATCACTTTGTTTCATACAGATTCCATTTCAGGAGAATATTTGTTTTAAATTTGAATTGTTTTATTTAAAAGTAGACATTTTAAGCTTTCTTGTGTTTGTGTGATAAGTGTTCGTGGAGTTTCAGTTAATTTTTGTGACGTGTTTCAGATATATGCTCGTGAACATAGAGACTGCTGTAAGCGCACCCTTTTTATTTTCTTTATTTTACAAAAGCACAAGGTTTTGTTGTTATTGTGAGTGTACACAAATAAAAGTAGACCCCTTATAGTCTCTAATGATGTCTTACACTTATCTGTGTGCCCCAAAATGACGGAGTATTTTATATTGTTTCCGCTGTAATGATGAAAAATACAGCAAGACGCGCCGGCACGTCCGTCGACCCCAAAGGGTTAAAATGCATTTTTTGACCATCGACCAAAAAGTTACAGGAATTGTTTTCACTCCTAGTATCTTTTCGAGGGCCCCTCGGGGTGCCACCCTATCAAATTTGGGGTCATTGAGACCTCTCGGTGCAATACGGGTGCACAACCCACATGCAATGTATTCCATTTATTTTCATACTGGTTTGGTGGACAGTGCTCAGAAAGCTCCAAAAGTCCCAAAATCAACATATGTGTCTAGTCAGGCTGTCCTCAGACAATGTTTAGAGCAGGGGTGTCAAACTCGGATCCAGAAGGGCCACAGTCCAGCAGAGTTTAGCTCCAACCTTAATTAAACACACCTGAAGCAGCTAATCAAGGTTTTCAGGAGTGCTTGAAGATTACAAGGAGGTATTTTGGAGCAGGGCTGGAACTAAACTCTGCAGGGCTATGGCCCTCCAGGAACTGAGTATGACACCTCTGGTTTAGAGTGTTGCGGCCATTTGACCTCTTCTGATACAAAATTTGACGCTTTAGGGAAGGTGTCCAAAAACCCAGTATGCAAATTACATTTGCTTACATGGCAAGTGGGATGTCTAGAAAAGAGGGGTCAAAAGGTCGTATGACCTTGGAAATTGAGATCCTCGACAGTCGGGGCCCCCAAATCACATTCTAGAATTTGGAGGCCCTGCGTGCTTGCTAACTGTTAAAGCCTCTGATGAATGTACTGCTGCACACAGGGTCTACATGGAAGGCTGTCACATTGATTCCAATGGCAGTAAGGACTATAGTGATGTCTATCCAAAATGACTGCCCTCAAACCCTGAATGAGCCTGCTATGGTAAAATGTCAGGGCCCACTATTCACAAAGATTTTAATCTTACCACTAGGAGTTCTACTTAGAGATCCTAACTGAGTCTTTGCTTAAAACCTATTCACAAAACTGCCAAGAGCAAGTTTTACTTAGTTTTACAGGTTGAAACACAGATTGAACAGGTTGAAAACTTCATTCATGAACAGAACATAAACTCACAGTCGTCTCAGCTAACTTGGCAACAGTTCATATCCAATATATTCTCAAAACATTATGACTTTAATCTCATAATGCTACGGCTTTATTCTTGTAATTTGTACCATATTCTCAAAATATTACAACTTAGTGCTACAACATTATTCTCTAAATCTGTGATTAAAAAAAAAAATGCGTCACTAAAAACACTGTCCTAATATTTTATCTAAATGTATATTTTAACGCAAATTATTGTGTTTCTTTCTCTGTTTGACTCTAGTTGACGTATATTTGCACGCATCCATTCTGTGTTTAAATTTAACAATGATAGACTTAATTTATTATGAAGTGTTCAAATGATTTGAACAAATTGGGTCATGCATTTTTCTGCTGCATCTCACTTTATGGCTTAGGCATTGTAGTCCATAATTTTTTTAAATGCTTAGTTGCAGCCTCTCCACAATAAAAAGTCAATACTTTAATTAAATAAAGAAAAAAAATGTGATGCAACTTGTTAAAGGCTGACGAATCACATCTTCCTAAATTCCACTCAGAGGTTTCAGAGGATCACGAGAAAAGCTGGTACAATGTTTGGCAACAGCATGCATGGAAATAGCAGCATACAAAGAAAGCATGCAAGCCACAGGTACTTTTTAAAGAGGCGTACCGAACAATCCTTTGTTTATTAAATAATTGTTTCCCTGTGTTTAGCAGCTTAGTTCTTGTTGTTATGTAGGTGGAGGCCCTCCGTGTAAACCTCTCTCTGAGTTTGCTGAGATACTGGGAATGGCCAATCCATCCATTTGTGGCATTGCAGATGCCTCAGACCCTGCACTGCTAAAACTAAAGGAGTTATAAAGATGGTATGAAGAAAATAAAATGTTTTTTTTTTTGTTTTTTTTATAACTTGATATTTATTACTTTAATCTGTGCACATATAATAAATGTACTAAATGTGTTCCCTGTCAAAAAGCTACACTTTGATGCTGCGCTGATTTAGTGCTTTGGGAACAGCTTTAGGTGTGACCAGCTGTGAATATGTGTGCAACACGTCAGTGAAATTGACTAGAATTTATAGCCTCTGCTGGTGACATCAATTGGTGCACCTGTAGCAGGGCTATAAATAGATGCGTTGCAGGTGTATCATCAGATCTTTTGTCTTCAGATCACTCTGTGTGTGTTGTGCTTTTCAAGCTGTCAGAACTTTCTTTCCTCTGTTAGGAGTTAGAATTTGTTAGGCAGTGCGCAGAAAACCTTTTCTCCTTTCCAAGAATGAGTGTGAAGCAAAGCAAGCAGTGTGTGTTCCCGTGTTTACGCTCTGTGGCTGAAATGGACACACACCTGTTTTGTTTTGTGTGTTTGGGGGAAGAGCATGCTGCTCTTGTGTTGGGGTGGGGCGGGTGCAAGCATTGCGATCTGTTTACAGTCAAAATGCTTCACCCTCGTCTTGCTTACTTTCAAGAGCCAGCACCCACTCTTTCATCGTGGGGCTCTTGCATTGATCTGGTTGAGGAGCGAGAGACGGGTCCGTCCCTATCGCTCGCTCTCTCCCCAGATCCAGCTGATCCTTCTCGTGAGCCTGAAGCGCTTCTGCGGACTTTGAGCAACCACATCTGAACATTCCACGCACAATAATAAAGCGGCTGAGGAATTAATCTAGGTGGTTACTCGGGCTGTGACCAGGCTACAGTTAGACTGGCCACATGAATAAGAGACCCCCAAAAGCTCCAAACTATAAGACAGATTTCTGTATGGTGGCCAAAAAACAAAACAAAAAGGGGAACGCTATATCAGTCCCTTCCTTTCATGACCTCCATGACGAGCTTTCTCGTTCATGGAGGAAACTTTATACTTCCTGTGTCTTCGTGCCCTCGACGTCGACATATTCAACTATTGTAGGTGCTGAGACACGGGGATATTCGGTGATGCCACCAGTAGAACAGACACTAACTTCTCTCACCTGGCTCAGCATCATCGCTAAAGAGACCCACTCTCCCCACAAAGCCGTGCAAAGCCGTGCTCCACGATTGTGGGGAAGGCTTATCAGGCAGCAGGTCAGGCTGGTGATGCCCTTCACACTATGGCAATGTTACAGGCATACAAGGCTGATCTGTTGAAGGACCTGAGTAAGGGCAACACGGTCGACGAAGAGGCTTTTTCTGAGCTTTGCCAAGACACAGATCTGTCTCTGCGCGTGACCAAGCAGAGGGTTCGTGCCATTGGCCAGTCTAAGTCTGCTTTAGTCAGAACGGAGAGACTCTTATGGCTCAACCTGTCGGGCATCAGAGATAAGGAGGATAAGGATAAGTTTTCCTTCTTGATGCCCCGCTTTCGCCTTCTGGCTTATTTGGTGATGTTATGAATGTAGTTATCACCAGGTTCCAGGAGGCAAAAAGCCACGAGGAAGCCTTCGGGCAATTCCTTCCTCGCTGCACTCAGGGGAAGGGGCTGTCGGCCACCCAGCCCCACCCCTTCTAGAAGGGAGGCTCAAGTACAAAGGGTGGCGAATCGTACTCCCCCTCATAAAGACTGGGGGCCGGTTCATCACCCTCAGCAGCCCCCAAAGCAAGACCTCAGGGCAGTTATTTCTAAAAAGAAAAAAACCCTGACGGTTTTGCGCCCAGCCTTGTGGGGGTAGCCCCCCCTTGGGATGGGTCACTTGAAACATCCACCTGTACCCTCCCGATACCCCACGAAACTGCTCCATTCCCAGCACCTCTGGTGTTTCGGGAGTTAGCGGTTTTTCAAATGTTGGGCATTCCGCTGCTTCCTGCTGTAGTCCAGGACATGGGACACTTGACATCCCCTCAACAGGAAGTGTCAGAATCTATACCCATCTCAGAGAACCTGGCAGTGTGGAAACTACTGCCAGGTGTTTCTATGTGGATCCTAAAAACAGTAGAAAAAGGCTACAGAATTCAATTGGTTCGCCATCCTCCTTCGTTCAACAGCGTGGTTCTCACTACCGTGAAACCGGAGCAAGCATGTTTACTGTGGAAAGAACTGCAAAATCTCTTGGTCAAAGGGGCCATAGAACATGTTCCCCTTCCAGAGAGATAGTCAGATTACTACATCAGATACTTCCTAGTTCCCAAGAAGGATGGGGGGTTGCATCCTTCGACCTTCGAGGCTTGAATCGCTCCGAGGGCGTTCAAGTTCAAGATGCTAACCGTCAAGCCGGTCATGTCTCAAATCCAACATCGCGATTGACATTCACTTTCGGGGGTGAAGCTTTCCAATATCCATGTTCTTCCATTTGGTCTAGCCTTATCACCCTGCAAATTCACAGCACTGGCTCCTTTGCAACTCCGGGGCATCCGCATTCTGAATTAGACGACTGGCTGATACTAGCACAGTCACAAGAACTGGCATTACAGCACAGGGATATCATCTTAGCTCATCTGGTTTCTCTGGGGTTGAGGCTCAACACCAAGGAAAGCGTCCTCTCTCCCACTCAGAAAATTACCTATCTGTGGATCGTACGGAATTCAATCACAATGCGGGCACAACTGTCTCCCGCTCGAATCGAGTCCATTCAGAACACCCTGAGCAAAGTCAGGCTAGGCCAAGGTTGCACTGTTCATCAGTATCAATGACTACTAGGTCTCATG
The DNA here is from genome assembly GCA_032164185.1 of Moxostoma hubbsi. NCBI lineage: Eukaryota > Metazoa > Chordata > Actinopteri > Cypriniformes > Catostomidae > Moxostoma > Moxostoma hubbsi. Next base: position 39,500,991 of record JAVLUX010000025.1, on the reverse strand, counting down.
GCAACTGTGTCCTCTGTGAGCACTGGAACCGACTTGCAAAATGCTAAGCCAACAAACATAGAGCAAGGAACAGGTTAAACAAACCAGGTGAGGACAGGTGAAGGAAATAAACTAATGATTAATGAGGCAAATGAAAGGGGCAAACAAAGACATGTGACAAAGAGCACATGAGGAGGAAAACACATAACCCACACACACACGATCAAAACAACAAACAGAAAAAAAAATAAACAAACAGATGACAGGATCTTGGAAAAACCAGATGTGAGTGTCAGGATCCTGACAACTCCTGTGAACTCTTTCATCTTTTATTAATACTGAGGATTCGGACAGCCTACTCCATTTTTGTGACTTACATGTTTTTGACAAACTATAAAGTAGGAAAATATGCATATTCGCCAATGTCTATCAGGGCCGGTATCATGACAAAATGTGTCCGCACATGAAATTGAGTCCCATCTGATGTCATAGCGATTCAATTGGCTCAAATCACATAAAAAATTTTTTTTATTATATATGTCAATAGAACTTTGTAAATATGAAATTTAATGAATTTTAAAAATAATTTGTTACACATAATAGTATATAGCCAAAGCTATAGATTGTGAAATCAAACATTTCTTGTTCTGTTTTTTTTTTTCAGTAAGCTTACATTTTGCAAAGATATATTACATATTTACACACTTTACAATATTTTTGCACACCAGCAATTATGACACAAATAATTGTGTCCTGAGCAGGTTTGTGTACATTTAAGAACTTTAAGGTAAAACCAACCTTCCTAAAATTTCTTTAATGCATGAAAGTTAAAAAAAAAATATATAGATATATATATATTATTTATGTGAAGCCAGTCAAATTATTTTCATATATGTAGGCTATAGTGCTTTTCAAGTCGTCATAGGTTTTTTATCAGGCATTACAAATAATTTAAATACTTGTGTCTTTATGCCTTTTCTTTAAAACTTCTTTTTGTTTTTCTGTTTTGATTAAAAATGTACTTGTGCTATCTTTAAAATAAATAACACTTGCTTTGATATGTTGATATCTAATGCAATGGCATTGAGACATTTGAAGTGTGACTCAAAGTTTCCAAGTAATTTTTGAGGTCACTGTAAAGGCCTTTAGTGAAAAACAAATCTATACTGCCAGATGTAGATTGAGATTTCTGCTGTGGTATGACAGTTTATCTCATTATCTGAAACACAGGAAATGATTGTAATCAAGCACACATATATTTCTCTATAATCAAAACTTAACAAGTCTGCAGTAATTGTGACCCTGATCTACAAGTGTGTGTGAAATGAAGCATACTGAAAACATGCAGAGCAGAAGACAGCTTTCAAACATTGATGATATGTTCTGATAACAGTATAGTCAGCAATTCAGGCTTTGCATTGTGGTTGATAAATCAACACAGGAAATGGTCTCACTGTTATAGATTGCAAAACACAATAAGCGCAAAATGTCCTGTTAAGATTATGTAAATTATGTAAATAATGAGTAGTACTGTAGCATAAAAAATAATTATTTTTGCAACATTATTTTAGGAACGCAGCAATGGAGCCATGGGAGTTATCAAACATGCTCACCTAAAAAAAAAATATATATATATTTAAAAAGTCACTTCTTTCGGATGGTTTAAGAAGTAAATTAACTAGTTCACATAAATGATTCATTGATACACTTGAGCCCAGCAAAGCTTTAAAGGGACTTTGACTTATTTATTAATTGAAATATTTAGTTAACTGCAGATGTTTATCACAATATTTTGATTCAGTAAAATATAATTGGTGGTTTATCCCAATTTCTAGCATCCTCATGTACGAACTTATGAATCATATTTTTTAAGGTTTTCCATTTGTGGGTGGCAAACACTGGTGCAAATTGATTTAATACCTAATAAATCATACAGTTTGCAGTGTTTGTGATATAAATGTAGTGCCCTGGTCAGTGAGGATTTCTTTCAGAATCCCCACTCGGTAGATTATTCTGAAGAGTACCTCTGCAACACTATGTGCTGAGATCTTGCACAGGGCACTGCTTCCGGATATCGTGTTGAATAGTCCACCAGAACTAATACAATGCGATGCCACCATGTGGCCCTTTCTAATGGCCTGATGAGGTCCATACCAATTCTTTCAAATGGCACCTCAATTAGTGGTAGAGGGCGCAATGGCAATTTTGGGGTGGCCAGTAGATTCACCAATTGGCATTCACGGATGCAGCAAACCACCTGTGAATGTCCATATATAATAGAGTTGACCAAAGTGCTTCACAGTAATAAAATTTAAAACAACCTTTCAAAATTACACATACACAAACACCAGTAATCTAAAATACAAACACTCCAAAACCATGTCCTACAATTCATTACATTATTTTTGCATTTTATAAACAACCCGCCTTCGGAAACTTCGCTTAAAATGAGCAAATCTATGAAGACAGGCGGTGAGCAACAGACTCAAGTTCAACATGCGCAGACCGGTCAAGAAAGCAGCAAAATTGTGGATACCGAGTCCGTATCCACCCAGCTCACAATTGAGTCTTTAATCAAGGAGCTCGAAAAATTCAGAAAGGACATGACTGAGGAGTTTGTTGCACTTCTAAATAGCTCTTTGGGACCAATCTGTTCTTCATTCGAATCGATTGGTGCAACTCTGACAACACAGGCAACAACCATCAGCAAGATGCAAACGGGTCTCTCAGAACATAGCGACCGAATAACTCAGCTCGAACATGATGTAAACACTCTTCACTCAAAACTGACAATCATAGAAATGGAAAACTTGGCGCTTAAAGCTAACATAGAAGATTTGTGATATCTCGCTCAAAGTGCCATAACGTGTGGTAGGCCTACCCAAGGGCATTGAAGGAAAGAATGCAAGGGAGTTTATGACCAAACTGCTCTCTGAACTTCTCGGTGACTCCCTTGCAGAGAGACACAAGCTGAGCCATGTCGTGCTCATCCCCTGAGGCAGCAGAGTTGTTTTATCATCTGAAATTTCCTAATTAAGCTGTGGACTAATATGTGGACTAATGCATTTTCGATACGGGATGGTGAATTCAACAGGTATAACTGCTGTAAATAACTTCAAGACAGTATTAAGCTTTCATTTAGTTTTATCATAGTGCCTCTGCTTTATTTTGATGCTGTTCATACATCCCCAAAATATATAGTTTATGGGTTGCATGTTAATTATGCTATTCGGTTAATGATTATATATGTTATACCAACTGGTCCTTGTTGGCAATACCATTTTGTGGTGGATCTTTTATATAATTTGCAAAATTTTACTTTGTAAAAATTATTATTATTATTTATACATAGCTCTAAGTTTTGATAGCTGTTTTGGGTATATATTTAAGTTTTAGGATTTGACAATTCTACGTGATTAATCAGTTGTGTAAATCGATGTTCTGGCTTCTCGTCACGTTAAAAAAAAACGAGCATCAGAGTTGTTATTGCAGGTTTGTACACCCCCCCCCCCCCCCCTTCCCCTTTTTTATCTTCCTCATCTCCTCGACTCATACGTCTCAGACCCTTTTTTTTTATCTCCACTTCAACATAAATGATTAGTCCTAAAACAAACACAGAGGGGCTAGCTGGTCACAATGTCAAATTTGTTACTTGGAATGTGAGAGGTCTAGGTGGTCAAATTAAAATATCAAGGGTGTTCTTGCACTTAAAGAGTCTGTCTACAGATACTGGTTTTCTACAGGAGACTCAACTCAGGATTATTGATCAGTTTAGATTATATAAGCCATGGATTGGCCAAGTTTTCCATTCAAATTTTCATAGTAAATCTAGAGGCACTGCTATTTTAATACACAAATGGATAAAGTTTGTCTCACTCAGTGTAATCTCTGATCCTGGTGGGTGTTATGTAATAGTATCTGGAATTCTGTAACAGACACCTGTCATATTAGCTAGTGTTTATGTTCCTAATTACGATAACCCTGCTTTTATGACTACACTGTTTTCCCACCTTCCAAATTTGGACACTCACCGCCTTATATTAGGTGGAGATCTTAATTGCACGATCAACCCAAATTTGGACTGCTCACAGCCCAAGTCATCAGCTCCTATGTCAATGTCTAGGTCCTTCTCATTTCTAATGGATCAATTGGGGTGTGTATACCCCTGACGCTTCCTCAATCCAACTGCTAAAGAGTTTTCATACTTTTCTAATGTCCATCATGTTTATTCCTGTATTTATTTATTTATTTTTATAGACAAAGTTTTGATCTTTTATCTCTTGTTAAATCCACAGAATATTCAAATTGCAATAATTATCTCAGACCATGCCCCACATATTTTTGACCTCTCCTTCCCCCAAATTTCATGTAGACATGCCGGGGGCTGGAAGCTCAAAACTGGGTTGTTGGCTATAGTCACAAAAATGTGTGACTTTTTGTGGTTACTTTTTAATCAACTCAAGTAAATTTCTAATGATTTTTTTTTTTTACTTTTACTTCTATACAATTTGTGGCGTTACTGTCGTTACATTACTGGGTTTAATTTGAATTAATGTGTAACTTATTGAGAGATTATTGAATGGGACTTTTACGAGAGCGGAAGTTCACAGCTGCGCGCGCTGAGCCGGTATCACAGACTGTCACTCAATCACTGCAGCAGCATCAAACGCTTCAAAGTGAAACACTTTCTTTGCTCACAGTGAACACAGTGAAATAAAGAATAGTTTCGTCATGCAATGCCTTCATTTAACACCAAGACAAGCTGATATTTCAAGATTAAAGTCACAGCTCCAACTTCAGCATGCTGAGTTAATTTTGGCTCTAATTCTAATGTGGGATTTTCTGTGTACTGAGATGGTCATTTTCAGGGTGATTCTGCAACTCGGCTCTTATGACATCAGTTTTTAAGTGTACATATTAAAATTAGTGCAGCAATATTTCAGTGTGCTTTGTCCCACGTCATAAGCAGTATTTACTCTGCGCCCTCGCAGGTGTACTGGAAACGCAGCTATTTCAGGTTAACTGTATAAATCCATGTAAACATCCTAGTTAAGTGTAAATCACTGCCATTCGTGTGATCGACAACTGGAGCGGGAACAGACAGCATTTCTGTGCGTGCACAGCGAGGTGCGCGGGGTGTGGTGACGAGAGTGGCTGTGTTCACAATCGTTCACTCATTCACTATTTCCTATATAGTGAATGGCAATTAGTGCACTATATCTCAGCAGTAAGTTAAATGAGTGAATTCGGATGAGAGTGTCAGAGCTCTGGGGCTGGTGCAGAAAAGTCACATATGACATTTTTAAATACTAGGGCCTTATTTGTTATTCTTATTAAATAATATATTAATACAATAAATCTTCATTCTGTTTGTCATTTTTAATATATACTGTGTGTTAATATAACGAGTAAACACAATTGATCAAATAAAGAGTACATTTTAAAATGTATCTGTATGTTTTGTCTCTCTATATGTTATTTTAATCAAGTAATGCTTTGTCAAAAAGTAATTTACTACATTCAGCATGAAATTGCAGGAGTGAAGGAAGCTGTAAACTCCCAGCTCGTATCTTCCCTGTGGTGGATTGTGGGAAATGAAACATAATCAATTATATTTGAAATGTACACTTGAAATTAAAGTTCATTGTGGGTAAGAATGAGTGAAAAAAGTAGGGAACGAGTGGCTCACTCACTCCTACTCACTACTCAGACACTCCTACATAATAGTGAAAAGTTGAAATAGTGCACTATAGTGGATAGGGGCGGATTCAGACACAGTGAGTGTTCCACGACTGGAGTTGGTGCCCTACGTAAGTTGTGTACTCTGCATTTAGAGAACTAAAGATCTAAATTCTTATGACACTGAAAACTGTAACTACACTGAAATAAAAATCCACACAGGACTTTAAAAGCTAAGAAATAGCAAAAGAAGGCATTATATTCCTTGTGGGACATTTTCACGTTTTCACTGTAATAATTACTAAAAATGTTTCCAAACCTCTCTTCTTATTGACAAATTCATCCAGATCTGACAAGAGCCCTTAAAGGGATAGTTCACCCAAAAATTACACTTCTCATTATTTACTCACCCTCATGCCACCCCAGATGTGTATGACTTTCTTTCTTCTGCTGTACTTAAATTAAGATTTTTAGAAGAATTTCTCAGCTCTGTTGGTCCATACAATGCAAGTGAAGTGGATGAAAAACAGAGAAACAGATCACTTTCACATTCTTCTCTGCATATCACCCCCTGCTGTCTAGCAAAAAATGACAAATATTGATCTGTTTCTCACCCACACCTATCATACCACTTCTGAAGACATGGATTAAACTACTGGAGTCTTATGGATTACTTTTATACTGCCTTTATTTTCTTTTTGGAGCATCCCAATTTTGGCCTACAGAGCTAAAATATTCTTTTAAAAATCAGGATTTGTGTTCTGCAGAAGAAATGAAGTCTGTGATGGCATGAGGGTGAGTAAATGATGAAAGAATTTAAATTTTTGGGTAAACTATCTCTTTAAAGTGAGCTCAGCCATAATTTAATATTCTGTCATAATTTCTCTACCCACAAATTGTTCCAAACCAGTGTGAGGCTTTGTATGTGGAACACAAAATATGTTAGACAGAATGTCTAATATATCCTTATTGTGTTGCATGGAAGAAAGAAAGTCATATGGGTTTGGAACAACATGATGGTGAATGATGACAGAATTTCCATTAATAATAATAATAATAATTCCGTAGTACATGTATTATATACTGTAGTACATGTATTATGTAATGGAATATAGGAGAGTAAATGTCTATTATGTCATTTGTGAAAGGAACGAGTTACTCACTACTTGAGTACTCTTTTATTTGGATACTTTCTTACTCGAACTCAAGTAATTATTTATGTTAGTACTTTTACTTCTACTTAAGTAATTATGTTTTTGAAGTAATTGTACATTTACTTGAGTACAGTTTTTGGCTACTCTACCCACCTCTGGCTAGCCGTCTTTAGACATAAACTGCCATACATCAAACTGCTTCTCAATTAATCTCACAGGTCTATGACTCCTCAAATATCCTTTTTACAGATCCAGTTCAAATAAACTCAGAGTTCTCTTCTTTCTACTCTAATCTTTAAAAATCAGAAGCCTGCTCGGACATTGCTACTATTCAGTCCTTCCTCTCTCAATTAGAAATACCTAATATAAGCCCAGATATAGCCAGTCATCTAGATGAGCCTCTTAGCTTGGAGGAGATAGCATTTAGCATTTTTACCATGAAAAACAACAAAGCTAAACCAAGCTTTGATTTCCTTAATATTAAAGAAAAACAAAGACTCTAAACATTGTGGCATCTACAGACCTTTTAGCCTAATTAATAATGATGTTAAATTACAAGCTAAAGTATTGGCCAAACGTTTAGAGGCTCAACTTCTGTGCATTATATTAGATGATCAAACTGGTTTTATACAAGGTTGTCAGTTGTCATCCAATATACGGAGGCTTCTGAATGTAATTCTTACTCTATCTAGGTTATCTCGCTAGATGTGGAGAAGGCTTTTGACCGGGTGGAGTGGGATTATTTATTCATGGTTTTACAAAAATTTGGAGTTGGATCTAAACTAATCTCATGGATTTGTTAACTGTATTCCACTCCTTCAGCTTGTGTAAAAACAAACTCAACATCTCCTTATTTCTCTCTTTCTCGTGGTATGAGTCAGGGTTGCCCACTTTCACCTCTTTTTTTGCTCTGGCTATAGAGCCACACTCTATAGCCTTGAAGTCGACCTCAGTATTTTCAGGTATTCATAAAGGAGGAAGGAAACATTGTATCTCATTATATGCAGACGATCTCTTGTATATGTTTTAGACCCACTTAACTGTAAGGATAACGTAATACATCTGTTGAATGAGTTCAGCTTTATTTCAGTGTACAAGCTGAACTTTGCTAAAAGTGAGTGTTTTCCCATAAATTAATTGGCAAATCCTTCCAGCTATGCTCCCCTTTCACATGTCTCCCACAGGATTCTATTACTTAGGGGTTCATATTTCAAACTCTTTCAAGTCATTGCACAAAGAAAATATTTCAAAATTAATGGACCACATTAAAGTAGATCTTCAGCATTGGAACAGTCTTCCATTATCATTACTAGGTAGGACTGAATCCGTTAAAATGAATATCCTATAACAAATAATTTGTTTTATTTCAGACAGTTCCCATTTTTCTCCCCACATCTTTTTTTAAATCATTTGATGCCATTTTATCCTTGTATATTTGGGCTGGCAAGCCTCCAAGTGTACACAAGTCAACTTTTAAAGACCAAACAAGATGTGGGTCTCGCTCTTCCAAATTTCCTTTCTACTACTGGGAAGCTAATATCTAGAAAATATATTCATTGTGCAACTCCCCAGATATTAAGTGGTGTATGATAGAAGCTAAATCCAGCAAGTCATCCTCGTTATCAGCATTAGTTCCCCTTCTATCTCTCACTCGACATTATGTCGAATGAAGTGACACAATGGGTCTTCCTTGGGAGCCTCACATACCTCTGAACTTGAGAAAAGGACACTGGGAAATTGACATACAAAATTTGCATGTCATACTGGTATAAAAGGAAGCGGTCAGTGTCTGTCAGTCCAATTTTTTCTTCGGAGCCGAACGGTTGTGACTGGTCACGGCATAATTTCAGGTCAACTGGGTCAACTTAACCCGGTGCAGGGCATCTCTTTTCTCTGCATGGAGATAGACTCAGTCTCAATGACGGTGTGCCTCACGAGCGAGCACATGCAGTCAGTGCTCAGGTGCCTCGCTCTCTTCGAGCCCGGTACGGCGGTTCCTCTAAAACAATTCCAGAGGCTCCAGGGGCATATGGCATCCTTAGCTGCAGTTGCGCCACTCGGGTTGATGTATATGAGACTGCTTCAGCACTGGCTTCAGACTCAAGTCCCGAGATGGGCATGGCGCTGTGGCACATACCGTGCGTTAATCACCCCCTCCTGCTGTCAGACTTTCAACCCTTGGATAGACCTCTGTTTTCTGTGGACCAGAGTCCCCCTACAGCAGGTCTCCAGATGTTGCGTGGTCACAACAGATGCCTCTCAACTGGGTTGGGGGGCCGTGTGCAACAGTCACGCTGCCGCTGGCCCCTGGACAGGGCCCCGTTTGCGTTGACAGATCAACTGCCAAGAGTTAATGGCTGTATTCCTTGCCCTGCATAGGTTTCTCCTGCTGATTCGGGGCTAGCACGTCTTGATAGGTTCAGATAGCAAAGCGACGGTAGCGTACATAAATCACCAAGGTGGCATGCGCTCTCGTCATATGTCACAACTCGCCCACCATCTCCTCCTTTGGAGTCAACAGAAACTCAGGTCATATCCCTGGCAACCGCAACATGACAGCGTACACGCTGTTGCAACATGTTTTGCCCAGCGGAGAGTGGAGGCTCCACTCCCAGGTGGTCCAGCTGATTTGGGGCCAATTTGGCATGGCAGAGTTAGATCTCTTTGCCTCCCAGGACAACACTCACTGCCCGCTCTGGGACAGACACATTGGCACACAGCTGGCCCCAGGGGCTGCACAAGTACGCATTTCCCCCAGTGAGCCTTCTTGCACTGGTGCTGTGCAAGATCAGGGAGGACGAGGAACAAGTCACCTTAGTGGCTCCTTATTGGCCCACTCGGACTTGGTTCTCGGATCTCAAACTCCTCACGACAGCACCTCCCTGGCAAATTCCCCTGAGAAAGCACCCACGCCCAGACCTCTGGAATTTCCACGTCTGGCCCCTGGAAGGGACGCGGAAGCCAGAGCTCCCTCCACCAGGCAACTTTACGCCCTGAAGTGGCGCTCGTTCACGAATTGGTGTTCTTCCCGAGCCGAAGACCCGCAGAGATGCGCAGTTTGATCAGTGCTTTATATACACACAGTATATAAAAAAATGCTTCAATGATCATACTGAGCCATGTTACGAACTGTTTATCTGGAAATGTGAAGCAAAAAACACATCATAATAAAAGCACGTTTCAAAATAAAATCTTGATGCCTGAAATTTAATAAAAATGTACTACAACTGTATGTAATATTCAGTGTAATAATGATAATAATAATAATTAATCAAAATATCACAAGCAAAACAGCTGTTGAATAAAAGTTTGGCAAAAAAAAAAAAATTAAAACTGCAATGACATTGTCAAAATAACTATTTTCACCTGCTTTTTTTTTTGTTTTGTTTTTTTTATTAACATTTTTTATTGATTCATACATTAAACCAAGAAAAGCAAAATGTATATACACAGAATCAATTTTTAACCCCCGGTATTACCCCTCCCAATACCCAACCCCACACTGATTGAGCAGGTCTCAATTCACATTGTGGTCATGACAGACGCCTCAAACTCGGGCTGGGTGAACCCTGTGTTTCCCTCATCAGAGCCTTCAGCCACTTTTGCTGAGTACCCTCTCCGTAGATAGTGTCCTCCCGGTGGTATCATTCCATATGTGAAAGTCCCTGTTGGTAAGTCCATGTGAGGTACTCTCCACATGTTAACCTCCCTAAAGCAGGTAGGATGTGGTCTTCGTAGTGCCCTCCCTTCTGGAGAGGGAAAAGAACTTCCCAGCATTATTATAGAAGATACTCAAAAATAGAAGGAAATTTCTGGCCATCCAATCTTTTATTTCATTGATACACTCTGCTAATTTGGAGAATTGTGAAATCTCATCAGGTTTTGAAGAAATAAGTTGTGTATCATCGGCATAGCAGTGGAAACTTATTCCACAATTTCTGATAATATCTCCCAGGGGAAGCATATACAATGAGAAAAGCTGAGGCCCTAAAGCTGATCCCTGTGGCACTCCATATTTTACTTTTGTTTGGTTTGACAATTCCTCATTTACATAGACAATGCTTTAGCGGTCTGCTAAATAGGGCCTAAACCATGCTAATGCAACTCCACAAATGCCAACATAATTCTCTAGCCTATTCAAGAGAATGTTGTGATCTATCGTGTCGAATGCAGCACTAAGATCTAAAAGCACTAGAAGAGAAATGCAGCCACGATCAGATGATAAGAGCAAGTCATTTGTAACTCTGGTAAGTGCTGTTCCTGTACTGTGATGAGGCCTAAATCCTGACTGAAATTCTTCGTATATATTATATTTCTCTGTAGAAATGAACATATTTGGGAGGATAATACCTTTTCTAGTATTTTCGACATAAACGGGAGATTTGAAATCTGTCTATAATTAGCCAGTTCTCCAGGATCAAGTTGTGGCTTCTTAATTTGATAACTGCCATTTTAAAGTTTATTGGGACATGTCCTAAGCACAGCGAGGAGTTAATAATATTAAGAAGAGGTTCTGAAATTAGAGGAGATACCTCTTTTAAGAGCATAGTTGGTATTGGATCTGACAAGCATGTTGTGGCTTTTGATGTTTCGATAAGTTTTGTTAGCTCTTCATGACCTATGACAGCGAAGGATTGAAGTTGCATGTGAGGAAAATTATTAGACACTGTTTTTTGAGGTGCTATGACAGATGATTGCATAATTCCAATTTTATTTCTGATTACTTCAATTTTATCTGTAAAGAAATTCATGAAGTCACAATAGTAACCTGACTCTTGGAGGAAGCATAATTCCAATTTTATTTCTGATTATTTCAATTTTATCTGTAAAGAAATTCATGAAGTCACAATAGTAACCTGACTCTCTTGGATTCCTCCCTCGTGCTCTTCCTCCAAACAAACAAAACAAAACTGGCGTGTGTCCGGTTCAGCCATATGGCATAAATATATGGCATAAACAAACCAGGGAACAATTTTTTTATTTTCTCTTTGTCTTTCTGTGGCAGCGGGGGCGTGGTCAAGCGCCCGTCCGGAGAGGGGGAGCGGTAAGGGCGCTTGCACCTGAGCTAAAATATGTCTAACACCTGTCTCTAATTTCAGTGAGCACGGGGAGAGCGGCATATAAGAGCCACAACAACGCCAGTGGAGGGGGGAAGCCAGTCTAGTGTTGGCAACTGAAGCCCCCAAAGAGTTTATGTTTATAGAGAGATCCTGTGTTTATTATAAATAGTTTATGTTCAGTGCTGTACTTTTGCTTTAGAGAAATTAAAAACCATACCTTTGAGTTCACCATCCTGTTATCGTGTCCTGCTTCCCCTGTCCAGTCTAGTCCAGTCCAGTGTCGTGTTACACTTTCACACTTAAATGATAGAAGAAAAAGATTTCTGCACACTGCCTGAATACTAATTCCTATCAGAGGAAAATACAGAGTTTGAGAGGCTTGAGAAGTACAACACATCACAGTGTGGTCTGAAGACAAAAGACTTGATGATGGACCTGTGGCACATCTATTTATTGTCCTGGTACTGGTGCATTCTGATGATGTCACCAACAGAGGCTATAAATTCCAGTAAGACTTTCCCAAAGCGCTGAATCAAGCGCAGCATTAAGTGCAGCTTTTGATAAGGGAACAGGGGTTACTCCAGTAACCCAGATGGTTTCTAGTTAGCTTTGCAAGTGTTGCATGTGCATAATTTCCTAGCTAATTTCCCATTCATATGCACAGCCAGCGACTTTTGCAGTAGTGTTTCTTTGTTTAATTTCTATCTTTTAATATATCTTTGGAGTGTGTATATGTTTTGAAGTGAGTTCACACATGTTAAACTTTCCCACTTTCAAAGGTAAACCATACGCTGTAATATGCCTGGCTATCAGGGCTTAAGCCACAAATGTTTTCCGTAAAGCTCTGAATGTTTTATACATCTTGTAGTGATGAAAGAAATACCATTGCTTAGGTATCAATTTGATACTAAAACATTATATTTTTATATTAAGTAATATACACTCACCTAAAGGATTATTAGGAACACCATACTAATACTGTGTTTGACCCCCTTTCGCCTTCAGAACTGCCTTAATTCTACGTGGCATTGATTCAACAAGGTGCTGAAAGCATTCTTTAGAAATGTTGGCCCATATTGATAGGATAGCCTCTTGCAGTTGATGGAGATTTGTGGGATGCACATCCAGGGCACGAAGCTCCCGTTCCACACTGACAGTGTTGTGTGGAGCCAGCTGCATGTACCTTTTAATCCACCCTTATGAAATTTTGAAATATTACTATAATTAAAAGGTCCCTTTTGTCATAGCTTCAGATAAAGATGATAAATCATGTGCGTTAAATATTATGTAACACAATTAAAAAAAACCTATATGGTCCCTTATGGCTTTCTGTAATTCGATCCTTATTAATGAAACACGAGCAGAACAAATGTATGTGTACTGTAAATCATTAGTAAAGAAATTTTTATATATAGAGCCCTTTTCAACTCAGTGGTATAATTTACGTTATGCCGGATTCACACATACTCTGTGAGAGGGACGTGAGCGAGGTGTGAGCAACACTTGCGTTTGGGTTTTCACATTGCCTGCGTCTCTTTTATATGTTCCAACAGCAACGGTGGGCAGTCACTTGCACTTGTATATCATTGGACTTGGTCGCGATTTGTTAATATATAAAATCTCCTTTCAAGGCAAGTCAATCCACTCTGTGGTCATTCTTTGGAATGCTCTCGGACATGCTGGGCAGCTTTCCCTTTGTAAACAAGGGGCATAAAAGTACAGCTCCAATCTACTTGAATGGGAAAAACTGAAATTTCCAAAATGGTTGGTCATGATTATGATCAAGGTCATGGTGGATACGTAAAACCGGCATTAAAATTTATTTACACACACATTTGTTCTGCTCATGTTTCATGAATAAGGCCAAATAGTGTACAATTGACCATTTTATATAATTGATTTGTTGTGTGAGTTTAGAAAATACCTTTTAGAAACATAATTGCTAGATTTTTTTTGTTTTCAAGGTTATATATCTAAATATTTGGTACTTACTGCATCTGGATGGGCCAACTCAACAGAGTATCCATTACCTCATCAGTACAGGAATATTGACCAGTCACACGACCGAAATAGCGTGTCGCGAATGTTGTTCTTGCATGCACACAGATATGCATGAGTGCAGGAAAGCAGCTGCCAACAAGACAATGAGTCTGTATTTGGTGTTATCGAGTTGAAAGACAGGTATCGTTGATAGATATTTAATTTAATTTAAATTTAATTTAATTAGTCAATTGTCACACATTACACATACATTTCATACAGTGAAATTATTTAGTTTTCACATATCCCAGCTATGCTGGGGTCAGAGTGCAGGGTCAGCCATGATTCGGCACCCCTGGAGCAGATAGGGTTAAGGGCCTTGCTCAAGGGCCACACAGTGGTGTCTTGTTGGTGCTGGGGCTTGAACCCCCAACCTTCTGGTCAGTAATCCAGAGCCTTAACCGCTGAGCCACCACTGCCCCATATACACTCACCTAAAGGATTATTAGGAACACCTGTTCAATTTCTCATTAATGCAATTATCTAATCAACCAATCACATGGCAGTTGCTTCAATGCATTTAGGGGTGTGGTCCTGGTCAAGACCATCTCCTGAACTCCAAACTGAATGTCAGAATGGGAAAGAAAGGTGTTTTAAGCAATTTTGAGCATGGCATGGTTGTTGGTGCCAGACGGGCCGGTCTGAGTATTTCACAATCTGCTCAGTTACTGGGATTTTCACACACAACCATTTCTAGGGTTTACAAAGAATGGTGTGAAAAGGGAAAAAACATCCAGTATGCGGCAGTCCTGTGGGCGAAAATGCCTTGTTGATGCTAGGGTCAGAGGAGAATGGGCCGACTGATTCAAGCTGACAGAAGAGCAACTTTGACTGAAATAACCACTCGTTACAACTGAGGTATGTAGCAAAGCATTTGTGAAGCCACAACATACACAACCTTGAGGCGGATGGGCTACAACAGCGGAAGACCCCACCGGGTACCACTCATCTCCACTACAAATAGGAAAAAGAGGCTACAATTTGCAAGAGCTCACCAAAATTGAACAGTTGAAGACTGGAAAAATGTTGCCTGGTCTGATGAGTCTCGATTTCTGTTGAGACATTCAGATGGTAGAGTCAGAATTTGGCGTAAACAGAATGAGAACATGGATCCATCATGCCTTGTTACCACTGTGCAGGCTGGTGGTGGTGGTGTAATGGTGTGGGGGATGTTTTCTTGGCACACTTTAGGCCCCTTAGTGCCAATTGGGCATCGTTTAAATGCCACAGCCTACCTAAGCATTGTTTCTGACCATGTCCATCCCTTTATGGCCACCATGTACCCATCCTCTGATGGCTACTTCCAGCAGGATAATGCACCATGTCACAAAGCTTGAATCATTTCAGATTGGTTTCTTGAACATGACAATGAGTTCACTGTACTAAAATGGCCCCCACAGTCACCAGATCTCAACCCAATAGAGCATCTTTGGGACGTGGTGGAACGGGAGCTTCGTGCCCTGGATGTGCATACCACAAATCTCCATCAACTGCAAGATGCTATCCTATCAATATGGGCCAACATTACTAAAGAATACTTTCAGCACCTTGTTGAATCAATGCCACGTAGAATTAAGGCAGTTCTGAAGGCGAAAGGGGGTCAAACACAGTATTAGTATGGTGTTCCTAATAATCCTTTAGGTGAGTGTATATATATATATATATATATATATATATATATATATATATATATTGTAGGAAGAGTATGTGTGTTAGGAATTAAATTAATCTGCTTTCTACGTCATTATTATATAGGAATTTATAATGGATTATAAGAAAGGCAAATGAGAATAAAATTCTCTACCATTAAAATCTTAATAATACGTCTTGTTGTCTCTGCTCACAATTTCTATTTTAAGGAACTAGCTTTAATAAGGGAATTACAATTAATTCACTTATTACAACAGTAATGCTGTGGCAGTGGATTGGAAGAGATGGAATATTAAAGGGGGGGGGGGGGGTGCTCCTGCGGGAGTAGAGTTAAAACTACTGCTGCGGCAGTAGAGTAAATTGGGCCTCCTGCGGGAGCAGAGATAAGGCGGTGCTGTGGCAGTGGAGTGGAGGAGATGGAATAGTAAAGGGGGTGCTCCTGCGGGAGTAGAGTTTAATCTGCGAAAGCAGCGTTAAGGCGGTGCTGCGGTAGTGGAGTAGAAGAGATGGAATAGTTAAGGGGGTGGGGTGTGTTCCTGCGGGAGCAGAGTTAAGATGGTGCTGTGGCAGTGGAGAAGAGGAGATGGAATAGTAAAAAAGGGGGGGTGCTCCTGCAGGAGTAGAGTTCAAACTGGGAGCACTGCTTCCATTGCTGTAGATGCACTTCTATGAAAGTATGGAACTTAGACATTGAAAGTGCCAATAGAGAAAATATTAACAACCGTGCACACACATTTGGTATGGGTGGGGCACTGTTGCTGTGGTATCAAGTCGGGTACAATGACATCATTAGATTTATTAGATTTATTAAAACCTGTAAGGGAAGCAAATTTTAGTTTGTACTTACCTGTAGGGGGAGCAAATGGTTAGTTAGGAATATGTATATTTAGTACCTTTATATACATCTGTAAGGGAAGCAAAAGTTTAGTTATGGAAAACGTGTCAACGTCCCTCAAAGCGTAATTACGTTATGCTTTGAGTGAAGCGAAAGGTTATTATAGTTTTTATATTTGTCATGGCAGGGAACTGCTGGGGAAGTATCAAAATACGAAAGGGGTGATGCTGTGGCATAATCGAGAGTATGCAGGCAATGCTGCAGCAGTATCGAGCGTTGGCGTGTGCTGCAGCACATTATCTGGTGGGGCACTGTGGCTGCTGTATCAAATAGGGTACACATGGTTTATCACATTTAGGCACACCTTATTGAGTGTCAAGCTCATTTCGACCATGAGCAAAAGGAAATGCCAAGGTTAAAGGGAAAAGATAAAAGGCTCTTAAGATTACTGACGTTCAAGACCACTGCTGATATTGGAGAGCTCATATTGCGTTTCAGACAGAAGAGCCCACAAAATGAATGACATTAAATCTCACACTGCATTAGAATTAGCGCTGAGGCTCACATGGCATTCGAACGGGAGAGCCCACACTGCAGTTCGATGGGAAAGCCTGCATAGCATTCAAACTGGAGGGCCCACACTGCGAATCGAATGGAGGGTGGCGCAGAGTAAAGAACCTTGCCAAATTGCGATTTATAATAAGAGGAATCATAAAAGGAAACAGGAAACATGATTGTGGTGTTGTGGGAGATTTAGTGGCACAGCCTGAAAGGTTCCGCACTTGCAGCACCTGGACAACACATTTACACTGCTTTGCGGTGTGATGGGAGTTTGTTGCCTGGTCCAAAGGACACCACAGTTGCAGCACCTGTACAGCACATTTGTGCTGCTTTGTGGTGTCATTGTAGTTTGTTTCATGACCCAAAAGACACAGTTTTGGGATGTGGACAGCACATTTGTGCTGCTTAGGTATGTTTTAAGCCGAAAGCAGAAGCACCAAAGTTGTGCTTTCTTAAATAAAATGGTTACCATCTTTGGCTCCTCGGTAGGTTATGGAGAAAGACACCTAGATAGAAAAAGCGAGAGGTAAACCTGTATACAATCCAGTGACAGGAATGTAAATGTAAACCTGCTTGAATTAATATTGATGAAATCCCTGCAGTGGGTGCAATTTCAGGTGTTGCTGTAGAAAAGACAAAATAATCATATTTAGTTTAAACTTTTACTAGGAAGATGTTTAGAGGAAAGGAGAGAAGCAGAGCTCAGCATAATCAAGATGGTTCAACAAGCAACCCTCTCTCAAGAAATACAGTGCATCCATTGTCATAAGGACACACAAATCAAAGACAAGGCCAACAAATTACACAAGTTAAATCCATTCCTGGATGACCAAGGTATCCTCAGAGTGGGAGGCCGCTTAACTCACGCTGCTAGAGGCAAATAGTGTGCAAGGAATGGATGTTTTATAAAGAAGGTATGAGAAATCACAAAACATAACATAACCAAATGCTACAATTTACTTAATAATAACATCTCAATATTTTAAATAACTGGGGCCTGGGTAGCTCAGCGAGTATTGACACTGACTACCACCCCTGGAGTCGCGAGTTCAAATCCAGTGCATGCTGAGTGACTCAAGCCAGGTCTCCTAAGCAACCAAATTGGCCCAGATGCTAGGGAGGGTAGAGTCACATGAGGTAACCTCCTCATGGTGCTCGCTCTCAATGAGATGCGTGGTAATTTGTGCATGGATCACGGTGAGTAGCATGAGCCTCCCGTGCTGTGAGTCTCTGCGTGATAGATGCGCGGATTGACGGTCTCAGAAGCGGAGGATTGAGGTGAGTAACTGCTCAGTAACCATGAGGACCTAATAAGTAGTGAGAATTGGGCATTCCGAATAGGGAGAAAAGGAGATGAGATAAAAAATAAAAAGTAAATAAAAATAATTACTTTTATACTTTTAGTGTTTGAATCAATCATATCTCTACACTGTGAAATGTATATTTTTGCCCTATTCATTTGGCATGTAGGAGTTGATAACGGTTTGCTTAATAATCTCATTCCATATCAGCATAATTGTTGCAATTACATATAGGATACATCTATGATATTGTATTAGTTTTATACAGTCTGTTAACTTAATAGCCAAAATACTTGGTCATACATTTCAGATGTTTAGAGATGATTTAGAATGTTACAAATGGTTATTTATATTTAAATAAACGTTCTATTCTTAATATTTTCTGTTTGTCCAAGTATCTTCCAGCAATGCAGGTCTTTGGCATTTAGAAGCTGCTAGTTTAGGACCTGTGAGGAGTCTGTTTCTCAAACTAGAGACTGCGATTGACTTTTTTTTTTAGTTGGGCTGTGGGGTCCTCTGAGCTTAAGGCATCAGCTTGGATTTTTTGGTTGTGCACTGCTCTCTGGAGATAATGGTGAGAGGTCGGAGGGAGTTCTGAGGAATCGTCATCTTGGATCTTTCTCGCTGTTTTCCTGTTGCTCTTGGGATGGTAGCCAGTGGTCAGGCTGATGGTCACACCTAGGAGTGAGAAGAATACCCTCCAAACTAATGAGATGAACTAGTGTCCTCGATCTGAGTGAACAGGTAAATCAGTTATAAAGTCTACTCCTAGATATGACCAGGGATGCTGGGGAATGGGCAGCGGGAAGATTTACCTGAGGGTAGATGATGAAGGGTCTTGGACATGGCACACTCAGGACATCCTTGTACAATACTCTGCACATCACATGCCATTTGGGGCCAATAGAATAGATTTTGGAGCAGCAAGAGGGTTTGATTGGCCCCAGGCTTACCAGTGCTTTGGGAAGAGTGGACAATGAGTTCATTATGTAGACCAGATGGGACATAGAGGTGCTTATCCGGGCAGCCTCTGGAGCAGCTTAGGTGGTGGTGGCTTCTGCAGTCCTATTGGGCAGGGACCACTGAATGGGATTTATGAAGATCTTTTGAGGTAGGATGAGTTCAGGAGTCTCCTGACAGTCTTCAGTAGAGTGTATGTGATAGAGGGCATCAGCCTTGACATTTTTCATTCCTGGGCGATAAGAAATGAAGTCAAACCTGGTGAAGAATAGAGTCCATATGGCTTGACGGGGGTTTAATCACCATGCCTCTCGTAGGTACTCCAGGTTACGGTGATCGGTGAGAACCAGGAAGGGATGACAGGCTCCTTCCAGCCAGTGATGCCATTCCTCCAGGGCAAGCTTGATGGCCAGAAGTTCCCGATTGCCAATATCATAATTCTGCTCCACCGGGAAAATTTTCTTGGAGAAGGTGGCGCATGGGTGGTAATGAGGTGGCTTCCCCAGCTGATGTAAAAGGACAGCACCCATTCCAGAGGCTGAAGCATCTACTTCCACCATAAAAGGTTTATTTGGGTCTGGGTGGACTAAAAGTGGAGCAGATGTAAATAGTTCTTTCAACCTGTTAAAAGCTTGATTGGCTTTGGATGACCATGATGGGATTTCGGCTGGGCCTTAAGGAGGGATGTTAGTGGCAAGGTGATGGAACATCTAGGTTACGGATGTAACCTCCATTCCCTGATGGAGGGAATGAGACGTTGCGTCGAAGAAGCGACACTAGGGGTCTCTCTTGAGCGCCGAATATACCTCTGATCTATGAAAAAAGGCCAATGGGAAGACAGAATTTGCATGTCCCGGCTCCGGACATATGGGTATAAAGGCGGGGAAATACGTCTGTTTCATTCAGGATTTTTCTGAGGAGCCGAAAATTGTCCGACCACAACCGTTTCCTCCATCAGGGAATGGAGGTTACATCCGTAACCTAGACGTTCCCCATCTGTCGCTCACTTCGATGTTTAAATCACACCATGCGCTGAGCCATGTACGTGTACTGTTGACACAGGAGCGGGCAGGCACTTGTTGTGCCAAAAAGACCAGCTGTATCAGACTGCATGTACCCTTCCCTAATGTCCCATAAAGTTGTCGGAATCCTTATAGTTACCCTAGATAGAGGAACAAGGAGACGTTTGCCAACCTGGGAACAGGCCGAGCCTAGACGGGCCTCTTTTCTCTCTATGTTTCTCGCATAGAGTCAACGGCTAGGGCCCTTACAAACATTGGGGAAGGGGGGTCTTACCCAGTTTCCTATTCTTTCAGGGGGAAAAGACCCTGCGGAGACCACACCTGCCCAGAGAGGGGGAGTTAAGAGTGGTGACATATGCCACATGGGCTTTTAGGTCACATGTGGGAAGTGGCACGGTGGTAGATCCCTCCTCTTCGGAGGGAGGAGTTGCTACAGACACGGCGACCGGGGGCAGTGGGAACTGCCCAAGGGAGATGCGGGTCCGCTCGTAAGGGGACAGTTCCATGGAAAATACACACAGGGTGAAGTCCACGTAGGAGCCCTGACCTGTGGAGCACCTATTCCTGTACAGGGTAGATCTGAGTACCCGCAGTGGATTTGGTCAGTGAATTCCTCCACTGAATTGCAGACCCAGAGGGCTAGGGAGGAGTCATCGAGGGAGCAGAGTGAGTGGGATCACCTGGGAGAAAAAGCGCACGGTTTTAACTCAACCAAGGGAAAGGGGGCTAGGTGCAAGCGATCCACCCGGTCAGTCCGTCAGCATGTTAACGAGTTCTACTGGCTTGGACCTGAGAAAACACGGGACGAAACTGACCCTGAGATTGTAAAATGTCACAAAGGTATTAGGTGTTGCCCAACCTGCTGCTCTGCATATGTTTGCCAGGGAGGTGCCTCTGGCCAGTGCCCATGAGGATGCAAAACTCCTTGTTGAGTTTGCTCAGACCCACAAGGGAGGGGGTGGCACGGCCTTGGTGCGATAGGCCAATGAAATGGCATCCACCACCCAGTGGGAGAGCCTCTGTTTGGAGACAGCGTTCCCTTTCCGCTGTGCACCAAAGCAGACAAAGAGCTGCTCCGAACGTCTAAAGCTCTGCGTGCGGTCCAAGTAGGTACGCAAAGCATGTACCAGACACAGCAATGGGTCTGCCTCCTCCTGGGGCAGAGCTTGCAGGTTCACTACCTGGTCTCTGAAGGGCATGGTAGGAACCTTGGGCACGTAGCCCAACCGTGATCTTAGGATCACATGTGTGTCTGTCGGACCGAACTCCAGGCAAGTGTCGCTGACAGAGAACACTTGCAGGTCCACGACCCTCTTGATGGAGGCAAGCGCGATCAGCAGGGTCGTCTTTAGGGAGAGGGTCCTGAGTCCAACTGATTCTAGCGGCTCGAAGGGCGGTCTCTGAAGGCCCGAGAGGACCACTGAGATCCCAGGAGGGGAACAGGCTTGGTCGGGAGGGATTTAACCTCCGGGTGCCTCTTAGGAAACTGATAATCAAGTCATGCTTACCCAAAGACTTGCCGTCTACTGCGTCATGGTGGGCTGCGATAGCAGCTACATACACCTTCAAGGTGGATGGGGACAGCCTCCCCTCCAACCTCTCATGCAGAAATAAGACCACTGACCTGACTGTGCACCTTTGTGTGTCTTCGCCCGAGAAGAACACCAATTTGCGAACAAGCGCCACTTTATGGCGTAAAGCCAGACGTGGAGATTCCAGAGGTCTGGGTGCGGATGCCAGAGCATGCCCCATCCCTGAGAAAGAAGGTCTTTCCTCAGGGGAATTTGCCAGGGAGGGGCTGTCGCGAGGAGTACAAGGTCTGAGAACCAAGCCTGGGTGGGCCAATAGGGAGCCACTAGAGTGATTTGTTCCTCGTCCTCCCTGACCTTGCACAGCACCTGTGCAAGAAGGCTCACTGGGGGAAATGCGTTCTTGCGCAGCCCCGTGGGCCAGCTATGTGCCAGTGTGTCTGCCCCGAGGGGAACCTCTGTTCAGGCATACCAGAGTGGGCAGTGGGAGGTCTCTTCGGAGGTCTACCTGAGATTTGCCGAACCGTTCCCAAATCACCTGGACCGATGGGGTGAAGCCTCCACTCTCCACTGGGCAAGAGTTGTCATGATAGCGCGTCCACCACCACATTGAGGTTGCCGGAGATGGCTGGCTCCAAAGGGGGAGACAACGGGCGAGTTGTGACATGTGGTGGGAGCGTACGCCACCTTGGCGATTTATACACGCTACCGTGGTGGTGCTGTCTGATCTGATCAAGAATTGTTTGCCCTGAGCCAGTGGGAGAAACCTCTGCAGGGCAAGATAGTTGATGTGCCAGCGCAGCGGGGCCCCTTTCCAATGGCCTGCGGCTGCGTGCCCATTGCACACGGCGCCCCAAACCAATTTGGAGGCGTCGGTCATGACCAGGATGCATCGGGACACCTGCTGCAAGGTGACTCCTGCCCGCAGATAGCAGAGGTCTCTCCAGGGTTTGAATGTTTGGAGGCAGGCGGGGGTGACCATCTCATGGTGCATGCTGCGTCACCATGCTCGTCTCGGGACTCGAGTCTGAAGCCAGTGCTGAAGCGGTCTCATATGCATCAACCCCAGTGGCACGACTGCCGCGGAGGACGCCATATGAGGGGGGGGGAGTGGTGTTCCTTCTGTTGATGGAACAATGGAACAATTCACAAACACTGCCTCTGTGTGATCACAGCCCAGACACACGAGACAGCGCCTGTGGCCGTCTGAAGCGGAGAGCATTCTACCGCATCCAGGAACTACACAGGGGCAGAAAAGCATCTTTATAAAGACACATCCTAAAAAGGACGTTCAACACCGCTGTGTATTGCTCTTTTAGAGGAAAATACTCTTTTAGAGAAAATCACTCTTTTATAAACTCTTTTAGTTTGCACTGTCGAAGTGACCAGGGGCAAACTGCACTGCCGTGGAGAGAAGGAGAAAGCCGCTGAAGTGCGCTGTAGATCCAACAGCAGATCACCAGAGGTAAGAGGAACAGGTGTGTGTGTGACTCGCAGCTCGCTGCATACAAGACCATCGGCTCCGAAGAAAATTTCGGAATGAAACAGACGTATTTCCCTGACTTTATACCCGTATGTCCATGCAAATTATGTCTGCCAACTTCTCATTTGCATTTTTTCATAGATCAGTGGTATATTCAATGCTCAAGAGAGACCCCTAGTGTCGCTTCTTTGACACAATGTTAAAGTGAGCGACAGACGGGGAACTGTAGTTCTGTATGAAGCAACAATATAAATTGGTGAAGCCAAGAAAATGTTGGAGCTCTTTTATTGCAGTTGGAGTGGGCCAGGATCTCATAGCTTCCACCTTCCCCTCGTCCATCTGGATGCCTTTAGAGCTATTGTTGTATCAGAGGATTTGCATGGAGTCCTGATGGAATGAGCTCTTTTCAGCTTTTAGATACAGGTGAACTTCCTCAGCTTTTCCAACACAAGTGTGACATGCCTACGATGTTCTGTTTCACTTTGAGAGTAAAACAAGATATCATCTATGTAAACTAGGACAAATTGATGTAGGTAATCCTGGACACCTCATTCATGAAACCCTGTAAAATGGAGGGGGTGTTTACCAGGCCATACGGCATCACCCGGTACTCGTAGTGGCCTGTTGGGGTGATAAAAGCTGTCTTCCATTTATCCCCCTCCCTGATATGAATGAGGTTAAATGCACTGCGTAGGCCCAGCTTGGTGAAATTAGTGGCTCCATACAATTGCTACAGGGCAGCAGGGATGAGAGGAAGGGGTACATGCACTTGACGGTCACCTTGTTGAGGGTGCGGTAATCAATCTGGTCTCAAACCACCATCATTTTTAGCCACGAATAAAAATCTGGAAGCAGCAGGGGAAGTTGATGGTCTGATATAGCCCTTTTTAAGTGCCTCCTCCTTTTATGTTCTTCCCTGGCCTTCTGCTCGGGGAGTGACAGTGGGTAAATCTTTCCTTTAGGCACTGGTTCACCTGGAAACAGATCAATCGCACAGTCCCATGGTCGATGTGGTGTGAGTTGAGTGGCATGTTGGGGGCAGAAGACATCCTGAAACTGGGAATAGCATGAGGGGAGGTCAGTTGAGGTGAGGTTTACTGGGCTTTCAATAGTGGTTGTTGTTATAGGCAATGTGTAGGTCTTCCTGGAGTGAGTGACACATTTTACAATGGGTAAAGAAGGAAAACAGTTTGAGAAACACTTGATACCCATTTCAGAACATTTCCAGAAGACCATGAGATAACTGGTGAATGTTGAATAATCCATGGGTGCCCCAAGATGATATAAACTCTCAAGAACTAGCAGCGTGATGTCTTCCACATGTAAAGAAACCACTTCCCAAGCAGTATTGTACTGGTCCCCAAAGAAGAGGTTTACATCTCACACCTGTGGATGATTCCATTGGATTGGAGAAATGTATTCAATATTACATTTGAATCTCCCATCGTACGAAGTCTTGACTTTACAAATGTCCACACTGAAACCTCCTTCACTCAGCCAGCCTTTCATCCCTCTGAACTCTCAAGAATATTATGGAGTGGATCTGATATGCTGAGTCGTTAACCCTCTTTACTAAGTTGAGTTGCCAGAAGAGCATCCCGGAGATGAAGTTGCCAGCTGAAATGGAGTCGAGGAGGGCGGAAACTGTAACAGAAGTTGTACCAGCAGTATGTGTTACAGATGTAACCAAGGGTTACAAACATTTGAACTGGAGAATGTGTGTGTAATCCACAGGAGATCATTGGAGAAAGGGTTTGTTGGGACTCATGTATTCCAATACAAGACAAAGGCAGGCCTAACACAGTCGTAAAGCCTGACTGAGGCCTACAAACACAGTCATAAATCTTACTGATAAAAACTGTGCCAAAATCAAACAAAGGGAGTACAAAACAGACTACAAATCCCATGATGCCTTGCGCACTTTACAACTATGTGTGAAATTCCAAAGGATCGAACTCTCAACTCCTATTGGATGAGGCGCTCAACAGAACACCCCTCAACCATGATGTCATCAGGAGTAAAAATACCTCTGAGATCCTTCTGGGCATTACTTCCAGTGACTTTGCTTGCCGTGCATAGACGTAGCTCATCGCTGTTCTCAGGTGTAGCCTCGTTGCACATGGAAGTAACATAAGATTTTAAATCTCGCTGAACGAGTTGAGATTACTCTGTTCCATCAAACACTTTAACGGATCTGAAGGAGATTGCCAAGCAATCTGCATCTTCATCTGTTTGCCTGCAGAAGTGAAGAAAGAAGAATTCTCTTTCCTCTTCAACCAAGTCGACATCCAGCCCGCATAGAATCAGCAGCCATACCGCCTGCCGACAGAGCGAGGAAATGGCTTTCTGTCATCACACAAGCCTCAAGGAACCGAGTCAGAGTTAAAGGACGGATTAACACACATTCTACCTGCATCCTCACGTGGTCCAAGTAAGAGGTTAACGTCTGGGCAGAGATAGAATATTTTAGTGTGTTATTCTTGTGTATCAAGGTTATTGCTTGTACAGTTTTCGGACCGCCAAGTCCGCTCATTGCTGCTGTAGCATCTGGATCAATCAGACACACAATTATTAATTATTTTATGAATACGCCAACAGATGTCTCAAGACTGTAACAAGCAAAGGTCCAAGTAGGCCCAAGCAGACTCTGTTATGTCTGATCCCCCACTGATCATTATTAAGCCTTTACACTGTCTTCGCTGACACTGGACCAGCAAATAGTGTACCCCCAGTGACATTCCAGGTGGGGGAAGGTTAGCTGCATGCTAGAGCAAAGAATACAAAAAAGATTGATTCACTTCTTTCCCCCATAGGAAACGGACATAAAGCCCAGAACACAGACTTTTCTTCATTCATGTATAGACAATCTATAAATTCAATCTACAAAATGTATATTATTTATTACTTTCTTGTAAAGTGTCTTTTTGTATTGTCTACTGTTTTATGACAGAAATACCAGATAATGTTAACAGTTCTGCCATGTTTCCAATCAAATGAATCCTTCTTCTGCTGTTCGTGCAGGACCGGGGCCACCTGGTACAACCCTGAGGTCACAAGCTGGCATGCCTCATCACATCAAGCCATGTGTAACTACCTCGACCATAAAGTCAATGAACACCACAGTTCATCATAATTTCTTCATTCAACACGGAAGAAATTGATTGCAACTTGAACACCATCGTCTCGAGGAACCATCAGGACATTCTCCTGTGACTGTATCCGGGCTCTCTCAACAGCCAAGGCAATTGCAATTATCATTCCAGTAACTAACTGAACTCAGTTTAGTATAAGAGGTAAACCCCTTTGTAACAATAGGTGCTTTGTAACTCGATGGTTCTCTCAGATAGTTAAGTAACTCTTTTCATAACTTAATTTCCCCTATTCTGTTCTGGTTTAATTTTGTTTTCATTTTTCACTTTCCTATGTATGAGTGATTTGTGTGTATGTCTTAGTTTAGATTAGTTATGTGTTCATAATTTAGTTAAAAAAAGCTTTTGTGTACATTCTTGCGAGTTGGTCTGCTTGTAAATCAATGTAAATTTAACAATTCGATCTCAGCGTTATTTTTGTGTGGCCACGAAAAAATCCTTTCTGAGAATTGATAGACGATCAATATTGAGTGTTCGCTGGACAAACAGATACATTGATTGTAATATCAATTCAGCTACCTCAAGTTAATTCTATTAATCGATCCAAATGTTCATAATTAATTATAATGATTAATTATTCATGTTTCCCTTTTAAAGACATTTTGACTGTGATATATTTTGATAAATATTCTGAGCCCTGTTTCTAAAAGATTTAGTTTCAAACCTATATGTGTAATATTATTGTCAATAAACCATGAGAATATAATTACTCCAATAAGAGAATTAATCATAATTCTCTTATTAAAGCTAATTCCCTACAGTAGAAATTGTGAGCTGATACAACGACACGTTGTATTACAATTTTAATGGTGGAGAACTTTATGCAGACAAATAATCTAGTTAGTTGTCAAACACGACTGATTCCATTATAAATTTCCTTACATAGTAATGTAGAAATAGGACCGTTTAATCTCGCAAGATCGCAGTGGGAGAAAGATGCCCCGAATTGTGGCACCCCGACCCTGGCACACGATGGGAAAGAGGTGCCCCAAATCATGCCACGATCCAGCTCGCAAGATCGTGATAGGGTAAGGTGCCCAGAGATGTTCCTGACAGGCTACTCAGCCTAAAAGTCTCTAAATGATTTGGATCATAATTATTCATTATGCATTCTTACATTCTGAACAAACATAAGATAACCATAATCAATAGTATAGGTACACCGTGACAGAGGATCGACTCGATCGTGATCTTGAGAAAGTAAGTATCAACCATGTGATTGCTGGGCAGATTTGATATTCTGTGTAATAGCCCAAGCAGCAATCTATAAGTATTCTGCCATTTTCTTTATTTATTGACTCTATAATTTAATTGTGCACTTAAGTTTTAGATAGATAATGTACAGGTCCATACAATGCAAATTAATGTTGGCCAGAACCTTGAAGCTCCAAAAAGCACAATAAAGGCAGCATAAAAGTAATTCCTAAGACTCCAGTGGTTAAATCTATGTCTTTAGAAGTGATATGATAGGTGTGGGTGACAAATAGATCGATAATCCCCCGATACTCTAAATGTTCACTTAAACTTTCAGATCTGAAAGTGAAACTAAACAGGCATCACATGTGGCTTAAAGATGTGAAAGTGGAGATATAGAGTAAAATTACTTAAATATTTATCTGTTTCTCACACATACATATTATATCGCTTCTGAAGTCATGGCTTTAACCACTGGAGTCTTATGGACAATTTTATGCTGCCTTTAATTGTGCTTCAAAGTCCTAACCAACATTTACATGCACTGTATGGACCTACGTACAGAGCTGAGTTATTCTTCTAAAATGTTTTCCTTTGTGTTCAGTAGAAGAAAGAATGTCATACACATCTGGGATGTCATGAGGGTGATTAAATTATGATATAATTTTCACTTTTGGGTGAACTAACCCTTTTATATAGATTTAAAGCATAGTTCTGTAAATAAAAGTTGGTAACATCATCAAATCCATAGTTTTTTGTGTTGTGTATGGGTTGGGACGTTAAGGAAGGCGCACGTCAGATCTCACCTAGGGCACTAAGTAAGCCAGAACTTCAACTGAAAACAATGTTTGAACTCCCTCAGGCCTATTGCTTATATTGCAGATTCCCAAACCAGAATATAATGAAGTGCATTCTGTGTTAAGCGAGTGACACTGAGCGGCCTGAGCAAGTGGAGTGGAATCTTCAAAAAGGCACTCTTTGCTTATTACCGCTCCACTCTGTCTCTGCTTTGCTCACATGCTCTGATAGCCAAATGATTTTCAACCCCTCCCCTCCAGCCATCTGTCATTCACCTGAAACGATCACAGCAATTAGCAAACAACAACATAATAAGATATATTTTATGTTGCTTCCCTCCATAAACTCTCTTCCATATCCCCAAACAACCCTGGTTGCATGCCCACTGGCTTGAATTTGTACACTTCAAAGTAGGAGGGATATTAGAGAATTTGTGTTGTTGTGAGGACAAGCTGTCTGGAGTTTATTTTGATTTTTTTTGTGCAGCCAGAGACTTCATGGATATACAGTTTGCGTAAGTGTTCTTTATTCATTATGATTGGTGTATTGTGATTCAAAACATATATATATATATATATATATATATATATATATATATATATATATATATATATATATATATATATTGTTTTTACTTGCTTGTTAATCTTTAATTTGTATTTGCACAACAGCTCCCACCTCATCGTAAATAAAGACTACGATGTGCTGTATCCATTTTTGGGCTGGTTATGTAGTTATGATGACAAATGACAATGGATTTCAAACCTTTACAAAAGCTGGCCGGTATTGAGATCGCTTCTCAAGATTTCCTGGTAAGTGACTCTGACATGAGCAGCATGATGAAAGGTGTGTGTGTGTAAGTGTGTGTGTGTGTGTGTGTGTGTGTGTGTGTGTGTGTGTGTGTGTGTGTGTGTATGTGTGGCTGTAAACTAAAGCCTGTTAGATAGTTTTAAAACAGGATGAGTTGTTCATCATGACCCGTCCCCAATTCCTGTTTCATTAGGAAATATGTCAAAACAGCGAATCGGCAATGACAACATTATATGAATATATCACACCGAAATAACAAACGGATGCAAATATTTTCAGTACATCAAAACTGTTATGCTTGCTTTCATCAAAATGCAGCTTATGCGCATCTATCTGTACATAGGTACTGCTCATAGGTTACATTAAACTCATAATTAAGAAGATTTTTCCATTGATTTTGTTCTTGCATGTGCAAACAGGGAATGGGAATCATAATATCTGGATTCTGGAAAGGCACAAACCAGATGAAGACAGCTGAGCTATATTGCAGCTTTGTTTTTGTTTTAGTATATTAGAAAATAAATACTGTTCTACACTTGGTTGACAGGTTCTTCAATGAGAGACAGCTGGGCTTTGTAAACACTCAATGTCTACTGGCAAAAACCATCATGAGTAAAGCTTTTGAATAATTTATGTGAGCAGAAAAACAGGTTAACCACAACATTCATGATGTTGCTGATAGTATACAATTTTCAAACTGTTACTGTTTTTGTGTTTACTTTGACATGTGACTTTATTAGATATTAAACAATTAAAGAACATGGGATTCTCTGATTAGATGGGTTAGACTACCAGAAAGGTGGTGAATATTGTGGCTTATGCCAGCCGGACAACAAGTGACACTTCACGCGTATATTTGGAGGATAGAGTTTTGGAAAGAGGGGTGTGCCTAATTCAATAGAGAGTCTAATTCAGAGCATTTTTGAAAATTTACGGTGGAGGAAAATGCCATCGTACGCATGAGAGGCATAGACCACATCCCTCTACGACCAAAATGATGCAAGCAGAGGTCAGTGGCAGTAGCAGTTCATTTCCAGCCTAAGTCCGAGGTGCAGGCAGTGGCCAGTGAATTATCCCTTGTTGTACAGTTGGAGTAGGCAGCAGTTTATTCTCTGTGAAGTCCATCATAATAAATTGAAGTGATGTAGACAGTGATCAGTCTGTGCAAACCAAACCGGGAAGGGTGCTTCGATTCAGTTAGTAGTCAGCGACTACTTAGCGACACATAGTAGTGTAAGTTGAACATAGATGTGTTAAGGCAGAGTTATAGACTATGAGAAATGTTATGTTAGAAAGGCTATTTCATAGTTTAAGAGCCAAAATGGAAAATGCATCTACCTCCTTTTGTGGATATTGATTTCTATGCCCTATCAACAGGCCTGAATTTTGAGATCATTGAAAGTGATTAATTATTGTGCAATAGAAGGTCGCTTGAGTAATGAGGAGCTAGACCGTTCAAAGCTTTGTAAGAAATAAGCAATTTCTTTTTATTATTGACATGAAATGTATCAGGCAGCCAAAGTGGACACAATACTAGGCACTGTAACTGCTGCATAACTGAAACTTATTCACTGAAACTGCAGAACATCAACCCTGTAGTGCATTACAATAATCTAGTCTTGAGGTCATGAATGCATCAATTAGTTCAAAGCACCATGAAGTACAAAATCTCTAATGAATTCAGAAGTTCCAGACAATTCAGACACCATTTTCATTTAAGAAGTTTATATTAATCAACTGTGAAACTGCAAAATGTATTAAAAAACAATCCATTCAGTGCTCCATGTGACCTTGTGAACATCAATGAGATTTGAAGTCACTTATGGGCGCATTTCAGGATCTGAGGTTGGGTCTACAATATGAGACCCCACGATTGAATGAAAGCATAAAAGATCCTGAGTCTTCCACTGCTAACTAGGGGTGTGAATCGGATGTTTCATCACGATGCGATCCTATATGGATTCTCTTGGCCTGCAATCCGACATTTGTCGATACTTCAAAGTCTCTCCCGATACAATTCCAGTTAACTGGGATAAATGTTTGTAAGGGTGTTAATGTGTAGATGTGTAAAGTCTTCTAACTGATGCTGGAGCTGAGCAGGTGTTTCTCTTCCCCTCGTTAGCGCTGTTCACAATGTCAGTGTTGTCAAGACGTTCCTTTTCAAAAAGCTACACTTATGATGCTGCGCTGGAAAAGTGCTTTGGGAATGGCTTTAGGAGTGACCAGCTGTGAAAATGTGTGCAACACGTCAATGAACATTGACCGGAATTTATAGCCTCTGCCAGTGTAATCATTGGATGCACCTGGGGCAGGTCTATAAATAGATGCGTCACAGGAGCATCATCAGATCTTTTGTCTTCAGATCACTCTGTGTGTGTGTGCTATCACGAGCCTGTCAGAACTTTCTTTCCTCTGTTAGGAGTTAGAATTTGTTAGGCAGTGCACAGAAGACCATTCTCTTTTTCTCTTCTTTCTAAAAAAAAGAAAGAAAAGGGGGGGAAAAGAAAAAAGAAAATGACTGAAAGTCAGGGCAAACGATGTGTGTTCCCTTGTCTCCGCTCTATGGCTGAGAGGGACACGCATCAGTTTTTCTTTGTTTGTCTGGGGGAAGAGCATGCCCCAAAGCTCTCGCGTTGGGGCAGGGCGGGTGTGAGCAGTGTGATCTGCTTTCGGTCAAAATGCTTCGCTCGCCTTGCTTACATCCGGGAGTCGGCGCCCACACTTCATTCGTGGGGTTCTTGTATGGATATGGCTGAAGAGCGAGAGACGGGTCCGTCCCTTTCACTTGCTGTCTCCCCAGACCCAGCTGGTCCTTCCCGTGATCTTGAAGTGCGCTCCGGCGCCTCTTCAGTTCATGAGGGGAACCTTGAATCTCTTAAGTCTGCAGACTTTGAATTACCCACCTCCAAGCATTCAGGGCATGATAGTAAATCAGCGGAGGAATTGTTCGATGTGATTACTCATGCGGTGGCCAGGCTTCCATTATACTGGCCATGCCAAAAAGAGACCCCCAAACGCTCTAAGTTAGATGACAGATTTCTGTCTGGTGGCCGGGGGAAGGGAACGCCTCATCAGTCCCTTCCCTTCTTTGATGACCTCCATGACGAGCTCTCTCGTTCATGGTGGAAACCTTATTCTTCCCGTGTCCACGTGCCCTCGATGTCGATATATTTGACTACCATGGGTGCTGAGACAAGGGGGTATTTGATGATGCCACCGGTCGAAGAGACACTTGCAGGTTATCGCTCGCTGGGTTCGGCATCATCGCTAAAAAGACCCTGTCTCCCCACAAAGCCATGCAAGACTACCTCCATGCTAGTAGGGAGGGCTTATCAAGCAGCGGGTCAGGCTGGTGGTGCTCTGCACACTATGACAGTACTACAGGCATACCAGGCTGATCTGCTAAAGGACCTGAGTGAGGGCACCACGCTCGACAAGGAAGCTTTTTCTGAGCTTCGTCGAGCCATGGATCTATCTCTCCACGTGACCAAGCAGACAACCCATGCCATTGGCCATTGATGCCCCGGTTTCGCCTTCTGGTCTATTCGGGGACGCTATTAGCACAGTTATCTCCAGGTTCCAGGAGGCGAATAGCCACAAGGAAGCATTTGGGTAGTTTTTTCCTTGCCGCACTCAGTGGGTGGGGCCGTTGGCCATCCAGACCCGTCCCGGTCCTACAAGAAGGGAGGCTCAGAAACAAAGTGTGACGAGACGTGCTCCCCCTCGTAAAAATTGGGGACAGCCTCGTCACCCGGGACAGCCTCTTCGCCCTCAACAGCCCCCAAAGCAAGACCTCAGGGAAGTAATTTCTAAGAGGAAGAGACCCTGACGGTCTTGCACCCAGCCTTGTGGGGGTAGCTCCCCTCGGGACGGGGCGCGTGTATCATCCACTTCGCTCCTCCCGGTACCCCCACAGAACCTCTCCATTCCCACCACCTCCGGTGTTTCGGGAGTTAGAGGCTTCCAATAATAAGTTGGGTGTACCACTGTTTCCTGCCTAGTCCAGGACGTGGAACACTCGACATCCCCTCAACAGGAAATGTCAAAATTAATAACAATCTCAGAGAACCTGGCAGAATGGAAACTTCTGCCTCTATGTGGGTCCTAAGAACAGTAGAAAAAGGCTACAGAATTCATTACGCTCGCCGCCCTCCGTGTTTCAGCGGCATGGTCCCCATTACCGTAAAACTGGAGCAGGCATGTCTACTGTGGAAAGAACTGCAAAATCTCTTGGTCAAAAGGGCCATAGAACGTGTTCCCCTTTCAGAGAAAGAGTCAGGTTATTACAGCAAATACTTCCTGGTTCCCAAGATGGGTGGGGGGTTGCGTCCGAGGATCTTCAGGATCAAGATGCTAACTATCAAGACCGTCATGTCACAAGTCCAACATCACGATTGGCTGGTCACGATCGATCTCATGGACTCATATTTGGGTAGCGGTCTTAAGTGGTCGTCCAGCTAAAGGGGAATGGGAGGGTCGTCAGCTCGATTGTCACATTAGATGTCTCGAGTTGATGGCTGTATTTCTGGCCCTGAAATACTTCCTCCAGAGGCTGCCATGTCTTGGTGCGCGTGGACAATACAGCGGTAGTCTCTTACATAAACCATCAAGGACGTCCATGTTCACGTCAGCTGAAATTTCTGTCAAGTTGGATCCTCCTTGGGGCCCAGGGCAAGCGCTTGACACTCAGGGCAGCTTATATCCCTGGATGCCTGAATGTGGGAGCAGATTTACTGTCCAGACAGAAAATACAGACGGGGGAGTGGAAACTCCACCCCGAGGTAGTGGAACAAATCTGGGTGAGATTTTACAGGGCAGAAGAGGACCTCTTTGCCTCTATAAACAGTGCAATGTCTCCTCTACTTCTCCCTGAGTCACCCAGCCCCCCCTGGGGCTGGACGTGATGGCGTACACATGGCCAGAATGCGCCTGTATTTGTTTCCATCTACTAGAAGTTACGCCAAAAAATGGGGTGTCTTTGAAAGATGGTGCAGTACACATAATGCAGATCCAGTTAACTGCCAGATTGCTTCAGTTCTGGTCTTTCTGTAGGAAAAACTGTCAGCAGGCACATGCCCCACCACTCTCAGGCTCTATGTGGCCGCCATTTTGGCTCGCCACACCTTGATGGACGGGGTGCCGTTGGAGAGACATCCTCTACTCGCTCACTTCATTCTTGGAGCTAGGAAACTTAGGCCTCCTGCTAGGACCAGGACCCATGTATGGGACTTAGCAATAGTCCTTGAGGGTCTGGTTGAGACCCCTTTTGAACCTCTAGAGTCAGCATCTGGCAGACTTCTGACTCTCAAGATGGTTTTTCTTATGGCGATTACCTCTCTAAAGAGAATTGGGGACCTACAGAATGTCTGTCTTGCCAGCCTGTTTAGAGTTTTGCCCCAGGAATGATCAAAGAAATTTTTCATCCTCATCCTGACTACCTGCCTAAGGTGTCTTTCTCGAACTTACATCCCTTCACTCTCAAAGCCTCCTGCTCCCCGCAGTTTACAACGCCGGAGCAGAAAATACCTCACAGACTCTGTCTTGTCTGTGCCCTTCAGACTTATGTCCACCGCACTAGCCAGTGGCATATGTCAGGGCAACAATTTGTTTGCCAAGGGGGCTGCAACAGGGGTGCGGCCGCCACAAAGCAGACTGTGTCGCATTGGGTGAGGGACGCTATTGCCCTGGCCTACGAAGTGCGAGGTCAAGCTTCGCCAGTAGGTATCAGGGCTCCCTCTACCAGAGGCCTCACCTCCTCTAAACCCTTGGCTAGAGGTGTCCCTCTGCAGCATGTTTGTGATGCGGTAGGCTGGTCCTCTACGCACAGATTTCATTAGATTCTAGTTTGGATGTTCATGCCACTCTTATGCCCTTGAGTCGACATCTCAAGCTCATGTCTGAAACCTCTCACGTTCTTGTGAGCACACTACACAAACGTAGGGGGTACGGACAGCCACAGTGTGGCGGCGTGGGTATTCTCGATCCCAAAGCGCTTTTTCAGCACAGCATCATATGTGTAGCTTTTTGAAAGGGAACGTCTTGGGTTACTTGAGTGTAACCCTTGTTCCCTGATAAAAGCGGAATGAGATTCTGCGCTTCATTGCTGCACTGGGAGGCCCCAGGTCTGTTCTTCAGACAAAATACATGACAATGCTCCTGTGAAGCATCTATTTATAGCCCTGCCCCGGGTGCATCCAATGATTACACCGGCAGAGGCTATAAATTCCGGTCAATATTCATTGACGTGTTGCACACATATTCACAGCTGGTCACACCTGTGATCGGTGAGGATTTCTTTCGGAATCCCTGCCCGGGAGATTATTTTGAAGAGTGCCCCAGCAACACTACGTGCTGAGATATTGCTCAGAGGCACTGCTTCTGGACATCACGTTGCATAATCCACCAGGACTAATACAAAGGGATGTCCACGTGCTGTCTGTGCTAATGGCCCGACGAGGTCCATCCCAATTCTCTCGAAGGGGACCTCGATCAGTGGAAGGGGGCGCAATGGCGCTTTTGGGGTGGCCTGTGGGTTTACCAGCTGACATTCGCGGCATGCTGCACAGCACCTGCGGACGTCGCCGCCAATGCCTGGCCAATAAAAATGGGCTAAGTGACCTGCCATGGGATTAGAATGAGCTGCCTGGAATACCATTTCCCGGCGGCTCCATGGAATCAAAAGCTCCTTTGTTTGAGCGTCCTGCGTCACTCTATATAACCAGTCACTTATAATGGCAAAATAAGGATATGAAAGAGCGATGTCCTGCCGAAGTTGTTGACCATCGATTACTCTCACTTAGTCGAAGGCGTGCTTGAGGGTTTTCATCCCGCGACTGCTCCAAAGGGAAGTCCCCATCAGGGAATCCCTCGTCATTCTGACTTGAAGCAGTCGAGGACGGCCCAGGTTCCGCCTCCCCTGCAAAAGCATCGCACATCTCCCTATTTTAGTGCAGGACCCATCCACGCAAAACCCCTTTAATAAATGTCCAAAATCCGGCCAACTGGTCCCCAAAATCAGTGGATGGGTGAGGCGGGAACTAACCGCTGCATCCACTCTATATTTTTTCCCCGGAATTTGATCACCAAGGTCACCACAGGGTACTTGTGAATATTCCCATTCACACACCTCACCCTCATCAGTTTAGCTGTGCCCAAAGCCTCGGGATGAACCAAGCGTTGGTGGATGGTTGATTGACTATAACCTGTATCCAGCAATGCTTGGTGAGTACCCCCCCTTGACTCTTACCGGTATCCTGTACACTCCGGCCCGATCAGGGCCAGCCTGCGGGATATCGGAGACCCGCACCACCGTCCCCACCTCCATCAGCGGACACTGATCTCACTGATCCGCATCTCCAACACGCTGGCCCAGGTGCTACGCCCGTACTTGTGTCGGCGGGCGCCTTCACCAGAGGGGGAGGGCGGCTGAAGGTCGGGGAAGGAGAATGTGTCACGCCCCACGGCCGGGAAGCTGGCCTCGGGAAACCTCCTCACCTACGCAGGCAGGAATGGGCCCTGGAGAGAGAGTAGAGCGAGAGGTCAGAGAGGAAGGGGCTGGAACAGGGAAAACACAGGGGGCGGGTGAAGATAGAGAGAGAGAGGGCTCCTCCACCCTCGGGATCGCCGGCATGTGGTCCTCCGCAAGCCAGACGGCTGCTTCCAGTGACGCCGGGCGGTGGCACTGGACCCACTCTGCCGTTCTTCTTGGTAAACGTTGCACAAACTGCTCCATCCTGGTTAATCAGTCCCTCGGCATCATGGCTCCCCTCTAGCAGCCATTTCCGGCAGGCGTCTCGGAGCCGTTGGGCGAAGGCGAACGGGCGGTCGGACTTATCAAGCTTCATGCACCGGAAGAGTTGACAGTTCTCTTCCGGACTCCGACCAACCCATTGTAGGATGGCTCTTTTTAGGTCTGCATAGGCCAGTAGGTTCATTGCCGGCAGTTGTTGGGCCTAGCTGGGCTTCCCCGGACAAAAGAGGGACAAGGTGAGCTGCCCATTGGTCGCGCGGCCAGCCCCAAATATTGGCGGTGCGCTCCAACAGGTCCAGGAAGGCTTCTTGATTGTCCGCCGCCCCCATCTTCTGTAATGTGGGCAGGGTCGCGGCTGTGGCTGGAGCGACCTCCTGGCTGAGGAGACTCCGTATCGCATGCTGGTCCTCTGCTTGAGCCTGCAGGATCTCGAAGAACCGACCTTGGTCCTGCCCGTGCTCAAGCAGGGTCTGTTGGTGGTTCTGATGGAGTGCAGCGAGGGACTGGAGGACCATCACTTAGAATAAATTTTCCCGGGTTTGGCACCAGTGTAGAAGTAATCAGAGGACAGGAACAGTGAGACAGGTAAGTCTCTTTATTTTCTGCCTTCAGTTCACAGTTCATAAACACTTCACAAAACTTTAGCTTCACCAAAATGACTTCAGACAACTTTAGTTTCATATACGCAGACAATGGATTCTAGTCTGTCTCTCTCTGCTGAGCTGCTTGCCATGTCAGCTTTTTATGCCGCTCTCCCCGTGTTTACTGTAATTAGAAACAGGTGTTAGGCATAATTTAACTCAGGTGTAAGCGCCCTTACCACTCCTTCTCTCCCCAGATGGGCGCTTGACCACGCCCCCGTCCCCGCTGCCACAATGACCTAGTGTAATTATCCAACACAAGGGAACTTTAGTTGAACAAAATAAGTATAAACTATTTATTTTGAAATGCAAATGCTTTTATGCCGCATCTCTGCAAGTGAGTGTCCCAACAAAACTTTTTGCTCATATTTATAATCAACAAAGCTGTCTACAGTGCAAGTGCTTGACAGTGGAGCGATCTAGTTTCCTCATCACATACGTTCGCTCTTACTACTGCAAATTTAACAAGAAAGGCAGAAACAGACAATTTCATCATCCTGAAAAATTACACATCTCATCTCCATCTAATCTATACAGGTATTTCCTCTGCCTTGTAAATAAGTGAATTTGAATATACTATAAGTGGACCTATGTATCAATTTACATAATATAAATATACACATACATAATATTTAAAATGCCATCCTATTATCATAAATGTACATATTTATTTTAAATAAACTTTGTAATAACCAATTTAATCTGTTCATTTTCAGTTAATTTAAACTGTAATCTAGTGAACATTGACTTGAACTCTTAAAGGGATAACCAAAAATAATCATTTACTATAATGTTGTTGTAATCATTTACCATAATGTTGCTAACATTGCTAACAAATGCTAACATTCTGTCTAACATCACCTTTTGTGTTCCACATAAGAAAGAAATTGAAAGTCATTGCACCCTTGGCCTGCTCACTGGTAGAGAGAGAGTAACTAGCATTGTAAGTAGCTGCACCAAAAATGAGCTCCTGAATACATCTCAAATTTGGATCTAAAAAAGTGAAACATTTTGCAAAATAACTTTCAACAAATCTTCAGAAAGGACCCTAAAGGAGCGATAGAAACATTAATCATCAAAAACAGAAGAGCAAATATCATTTTGGGGTATATTTCTCAAATCAAAACAACTGGCTAGTCATTAACTGCCAGCTACCAACTGCCATTGTTGCCAGCATTCCAAAGGAGAAATTTCTCTAAAGAAGCTAACAGAAAAAGCTAACAGAGGAATTACAAGAAAAAAATCCACCTGCTTCATCAAAGGATCCTTGTTGGTAACGTTAATAAATAGTAATAATAACATTAACATTAATATACCTGATAAGATATATATATATATATATATATATATATATATATATATATATATATATATAATTCCGTGCATCACCGACCATGTATATACCCTACACACTTTAATTAACAAACGTACACCAAACAAATTTTTTTTAAATATTTGCTTGTTTTATTGAGTTCAAGAAAGCTTTCGATTCTATTTGACATGAAGGGCTATATTATAGAATTCTGCATTGTGGTATAGGTGGAAAAATATATGATCTGATTAAATCAATATATTCGGAAACAGAGAAAAGGTGTCCGTCAGGGTTGCAATTTAAGTCCAACTTTATTTAATGTATAAATAAATGAACTTGCTGTTCAGTTGGATCAATGTGCTTCTCATCCTCTCCCCCTCCTAGATGGAGAGGTGAAGTATCTGCTTTATGCTGATGACCTTGTTCTACTGTCTCCTACTGAACAAGGACTACAGCTGCAGCTGGACATAGTAGACAAATACTGTCCAAACTGGGCTCTAGCAGTAAATATGAAGAAAACTAATGTCATGATTTTTCAGAAATGGCCCAAGTTTCATGAAAATAAATACCAGTTTACTATAAATAATAATATAATTGAACACAGAATGAGTTATACCAACCTTGGTATTACAATAACTGCATCAGGGAGGAGGAGCGCGAGGTCCGAGAACCAAGTCCGGGGGGGCATTAAGGGGCCACTAGAAGGATCTGGTCCTTGTCCTCCCTGACATTGCACATCTCTGCAAGTAGGCTCACCGGGGAAACACGCACACTTGCATAGCCCCAGGGTCCAGCTGTGCATCTGTGCCGAAGGGAGCCTCATCAGAGTGTACCAGAGCGGACAGTGGTAGGATTCTGGGGAAGCAAACAGGTCCTACTGTGCTTGGCCAAATTGACTCCAGATCAGCTGGACCACCTGAGGGTGGAGTCTCCACTCTCCCCTGAGCATAACCTGCCATGACAGCGCGTCCACCGGGATGTTGAGGTGACCCACAAACTCTCCCTGAGACAAGCCAGCGGTCACATCACGGAACTCGCTGGGGCAAACGAGCATGCTGGGGAATGGGAGGTCCGTGGGGGATTTCCCAGCGGAGAAGTTTACACTGAAGCCCCAAATCGGCCCCAGTGCTAACCGACCCCACTTCATACCCTCTCTTACGAGAGAAACCCCACGATCGCAATGTTGCCAAAATCATGCCCTTACAGTGAGAGCATGACCTGTCCACAAGCGCTGTCCCATGAGTATTGTGTGTGAGGGGAGAACCCGCTGTAAAGTGCTGTAGATCCAACAGCTTTTCAGAGGGAGAGAGATAAATGGAACAGCAGGAGGAATTCAGCTCTGTGAATACATCTGCAGATTCCACATACCAATTCTCATTGGCCTTTTCTCAAAGATCAGAGATGTCTGTGCTCCCAAGAGTGACCCCTAGAGTCAAATCATCGGCACAACGTTGAGTAAGTGACAGATAGGGAACACATTTTTCTTTACATAGTTTAAGTAGCATTTAAACATGATTTAATCTATTTAAAAATGTGTAATTATGATACATCTCAACTTTATACAGAGCACCCCTACTATTTTAAGAAGCACCCTGAGTGAATTTGATCTGGATTTGGTCCTGACTAGCACTGCAGCCTCATTCAGTAACACAACTTTACAGTAGCTAAAGCATGTTTTCTGCATCTTTAAAGAGCCCAAACCCAAACACTAGTTAAAATGTTTAATAAGCTCCTATTTTTGTGTGGTGTGTCAGGTGTTTTGACACATTCCTTCTGCTGTTTAATGTGCTTGAGAGATGTTTAACCCCGGCTCATTACTTTCATTATACTTATATATTCTTTGTATTTGTAAACATGATAAACTCAGTGTCATGCAAGTTTCCATTTTACAAAACAACTTGTCCAAAACAGTCATTATTACTTCAATTAGGCTAAAAAAAAAGTTAAATAAAATAAAAAATACAAATAGGCTTACTTCATGGAGTGTGTGCTAATGCCACTCAACCTAGTTTACTGAGTGCTACAATACAATTTATTTATATGTTGAATGTCAAATTTACCACTAAATTGAACCGTGTTTAAATGAAATCTTACATGTTGCTGTAATGGGATATCAAAAGTTTGTTTATTATCATTTGATTTTGTGATTTAAATTGTCCTAAATTAAAACTGTGGAGAAATTTTTTTAATTACATTTTTGATAACATGAAAGCATATGCAATTCATATTGCAAGATTTAGCATTTTTATATTTTGTATAGCCTTCAATTTGCACCATGTTTGAGAGACATTTTCGGCAAGATGTGGAATAATGTTTTAAAATGCAAGAAATTAAATTTGGCTTTCTAATTTTATTAATCAAATTATTAATCAACAGAAAATAACCTATTATCAAAATATTGATATATATAACATGTTGTATTAAATCGTGAATGAATGAATGGTGTCTTACCCCTCAAAATCTGACACATTTAAGCGACCAGGTGAAAACAGCAATGTGACCACATGTAATTGGATCACCTGAGACGCATCATAATACCAGTTGTAAATGGAGTCAAAGATTCAGACCCAGGCTTATGGAAATTACATTTCTCTGGTTTTGCTAACATACTTAAATAGACTTCAGACACACATGTATAATCTTTTTCAATGTCATGATTCTGTGGAGTGAGACAGAAAAGTCCATCAAAACCAGACCTCACTGATATGCACATTATTATAGCAACACACTATTCTTATTTATTATTAATAACAAAAGCTTTCAAAAGAAACCCTTTGTGTTACGTTGATGTAATGTGGTTACATCAACAAACACTGATTTAAAGAACAAAAAGAGCAGATCAGTAGATCTGTAGCCTTAAAACATTAATGACATTCACTAAGTGATGACTGAAATGTCTTATAATGAGAGTGCTTATAATTTACAGAAAGTAGTTAATAAAATGGGCAAATGCTGAGATCATTGAACTTTGCAAATGTAATATTGAGGATGATGATGGGAAGACGCCACTCAACAATCAGAACTATTAGCCGTCATTAACTGTACCCACCCAGAATTGTTAATAAGGGGAAATGAAGGCAGCCACATCAATTTTACCCAGTTTGTTCTTTTAAATTAGCACATTTAATGTCCATTAGGAGTAATGATGATCAGGTTTTTTTTTCCACATTGAAGCTTTTTGTACAGTATTATCAGTAATTGCAGGAAACAGTCTCTGTTGAACAATCTGTGAATCTGTTTTGTTGAAGGGTATCTCTCTCTCTCTCTCTCTCTCTCTCTCTCTCTCTCTCTCTCTCTCTCTCTCTCTCTCTCTCTCTCTCTCTCTCTCCAACATATGTTCAAATCATCAGTAACTGCAACAAATGCAATGGTTTGATTTGGTCTATCAGCCTATGTTCTTGCTCTTTCAGACGTGGTGTTTTCTCCATTTCCAATTTTCCAATTTTGTAGTATCTGATATCCTGGGCAAATCAAGCCCAGCAGTTGGTGGAGCAGAACATTTTTATTTGTTCCCTCATTTCAGCCTTTCGACTACCATGAGCGATTTCAATTTTGAAGAAATCTGCAATTTGCTGAAGCTCAGCTTTCCTACAGCCATTGAGCTGTTCTAAAGGAGACTGAACAAACCTCTCTAGATCAAATTCCTTCATAACAAATAATTTTTCCTGACACAAAGGAGGTGCAAATCCTAGTGTAGAAAAAAATACAATTGGGCTACAACAAAGCCTCCCCATAAACCAGCTCAAAAATAATTTCTAGAAAAAAAGTCTTCACAAAAAAATCAGCAAAAAAGTGGTCAAGAAAAACCACAACTCAAAAACTGATACATGTCAATGAAAACAAAATTCAGCAGAATAAAGCATGCTACAAAATTAGCAAGCAGACAAAAGCAGTCCAAATCCCAGACGAGCCCCCAATTTTTGTTATGACCCAGGTTTGGGACCAACATAAAAAGCTGTTCATAAAAGAGGAAAACCAGTCATAATGGCAAAGGTAAAGTTTATTTACAAAATAAAAATGAAGAAAAACCAACAGTAAATGTATTCTATGCAAATGTTAAACATGGACAGTGAGCAGACTGAATTAAACTGTAAAGTAACTAAAGAGTTAAGAAATCTTCCTAACTCCCGATAAAATAACAACACAGAAACAAATCTTCTGGATTTGCTTTCTTACCAACTCTTGCTATGTAGGCTGCTTTTACTAAACAAAGGACAATCTCACCATCCTTTTAAAATAAAATAAATAAAAAATGACCAAACAAATACAGGAGCAGGTTTTCTGGGACAACCATGCAGTGCAGCCAACACTCTTAAATAGGCAGAGTTCAGGGGCTGTATGTACGGGGGTGGAGTATGTACACACCACTGGCCATCCCACTCGCAATTGCCATTTTGGTCATTTTATTTCTTGGACACAATTTAGTCAATCTTTCTACACCAACATTGTTGTGAATTAAGCATTTGAAAAATGTGATGGACTACATGCTCAAAAGGCTGCAAGAACTAATGAATAAAATCTAAATATCACTTTTATATTTAAATATTTAAATGTCAAATTATATATCATTATAAAAAATGTATTAAATTATGATTAATTGAATATTTTTGCATTAGAACTGCAACCTCCGTCAGTAGAAAAGAAGGAAAACATATTCCTTCTGCTGGTTAATGTGCTTGAGAGATGTTTAACCCCAGCTCATAGCTTGCATTTTACTGATATACTCTCATTTGTAAATATTATAAACTCAGTGTCATGCAAATTTCCATTTTGCAAAACAACTTGTCCAAAACAGCAAGTCATTATTACTTCAGATAGGCCAAAAAAAAATAAAAAATATGCTTACTTCATGGAGTGTGTCCAATGCCGCTCAACCAAATGGAATATACAATAAAACACTGTTGATTTTTTGAATGTCAAATTTACCACTAAATTGAACCACGTTTAAATGAAATCTTACATGTAGCTTTAAGATTAAGATTAAGATTCAACTTCATTGTCATTGTGCAGAGCCAATGAAATGCAGTTGTTTTCGCATATCCCAACTAAGCTGGGGTCAGAGCGCAGGGTCAGCCATGAAACAGCGCCCCTGGAGCGGATAGGGTCAAGGGCCTTGCTCAAGGGCCCAACAGTGGTATCTTGGCGGTGCTGGGGCTTGAACCCCTGACTTTTCTGTCAGCTTTAATGGAATAACAACATTTTTATATTTTTTTTAATAATTTCAAGATTTAAATAGTCCTTGTGGACAAGTGTTTGTTTTGATAACTTGCATTTAGATTTTTTTGTAGCCTTCAATTTGCACATTGTTTGAGGACAACATAAGGCAAGA
The DNA here is from genome assembly GCA_032164185.1 of Moxostoma hubbsi. Classification (NCBI taxonomy): domain Eukaryota; kingdom Metazoa; phylum Chordata; class Actinopteri; order Cypriniformes; family Catostomidae; genus Moxostoma; species Moxostoma hubbsi. The sequence goes on along the minus strand of JAVLUX010000025.1, from coordinate 39,456,755 downwards.
TGTGAAATAATGTTTAAAAAACAGGAAATTAAATTTGGCTTTCTCATTTGATTAATCAAACAATTAATCAACAGAAAATAACCTATTATAAAAATATTGTTTTATAATGTACTGTATTAAATCATGAATGAAAGAATAGTGCCATACCAGCTGGGACATATTACCCTTGCAGTCCACTATTGACTGATTCAGTGTTTAAAGGCTACCATTTTGGGTCAACATCATTGTAGTCCTTAATTCACAACACTTAAGTGTCACCTCAGTCGACACTTAAGAAACTTAAGGGAAAAAACACTTTGACTTTTCTGAAAATTGCTTTTAGCATCTTTATAAAAAACTCTCTTACTCTTACAGTTAATTCAAAGCTTTTATATATAATGATACTCACAAATGAGGTGTCAAATCGACCAGCCTATTTACGACACCTGTGCTATGTGTTTTCTAAGGTGTGGGGCACCCCTGGGGGCCACAAAACCATCCCAAACATCCCATTGAAAAAACTTTTGTCAGATCATATCACTGAATAAGAATGTCATAGAGACATGTGGGTGCCCTCATTTGATTTGACGGCAAGCCATCTTATAACATACCCTGTGTTTGGGGGTAAAATGTAAAAAAAAGTCCCAAGGTACTATGGGAATAGATTTTTTTACGCAAGCAATACACCCGGCCAGCTGTCCCGTATTCCCAAACTTACCTGTTCGTACCTGACAAAACACGGGACAAAACTGTCTCAAACCAGAGATTACAAAATCTCGCAAAGGTATTGGGTGTTACCCAGCCTGCTGCTCTAAAGATGTCTGCTAGAGAGGTTCCATTGGCCAGTGCCCACGAGGATGCCACACTCCTTGTAGATTGTGCTCGTATTCCCAAATGGCGGGCACGGCCTGGGCCTGGTATGCCAAAGCGATGGCATCCACGATGGAGACAGCGTTCCTTTCTGCTGTCCACCAAAGCAGACAAAGAGCAAGTGCGGTCCAAGTAGATGCGCAAAGCATGCACCAGACACAGCAATGACATGGCTGGGTCTGCCTCCTCCCAGAGTTTGCCAGGGAGGTGCTGTCATGAAGAGCGTGAGGTTCGATAACCAAGTCTGGGTGGGCCAGTACGTTGCAACGAGTGTTCCTAATCCTCCCTGACCTTGCGCAGGGTCTGTGCAAGTAGGCTCACTGGGCAGAACGCATATTTGCGCAGTCCCCGGGGCCAGCTGTGTGCCAGATCGTACGATCTGATCGGACTCCTGTCAGGGAATACCGTTGTGTGCCACGGCACCATGCCCCTCTCGGGACTCGAGTCCAAAGCCAGTGCTGAAGCGGTCTCATATGGGCCTGGTATATGCATCAACCTGTGACCGCTGCTGAGGATGCCATATGCCCCAGGAGCCTCTGAAAGTGTTTCAGTGGAACTGCCGTCCTCCGCCTGAATGATTTCAGGCAGTTCAGCCCGACTGTGCACGCTTGGTTGTGAGGCATGCTATCATCGAGACCGAGTGTAACTCCATGCCGATAAAAGTTATGCTCTAAACTAGGGAGAGCTTGCTATTTTCCCAGTTGACCCTCTCCCTATATGGCAGAGGCTGTGTGCCCACAGCGACTATTGAGTGCACTATAATCAGCCAGTCGAGGTAGATGAGTATTCAGACACCCACTTCCCTTAACGGCGCAAGAGCCGACCTTTGTGAAGACATGAGGGGACAGGGAAAGGTCGGAGGGGAGGACCTTGTACTTATACGCTCACCCGTCAAAAGCAAACCATAACTTTCTTTGGCACGATGAAAGTTATGGGGCTGTAGAACCCTTTCCTCATCTCGGCTGGAGGGACAGGCTCTATCACGTCCTTTTACAGAAGGACCGCAACTTACGTGCAAAAGACGGTTGCATTCTTTGGGTTGGACAGCGAAAGCCATGCATCCAAGCTCCGTGCGAAGGGCACTAAGGGGACTACTGTTTTTGATGTACTGGGTGGGGCTTCGCAGTGGGGGTGGGTTGGGGGGAGGGTGCAGGTAATAACACATCTTCAGGCAAAAGCACGTCCCGAGGCTTGAGTGCTGAGAAAAGACTCAAAGCACTTATCTTGCTCCGCGCACCCAGAATCGGGTGGGTTAGAGACTGAGGATGAGGTCCTGTGAAGACGTCCTCAGAACTCGTCAGTGCCCGCCATCAGGGATAGGCAGTCACGGGTCCGGAGGCAAAGTAACTGCATCCGGGGAACTGGGACTGTGCTTTTTTGGTGCTGGGGTGCCGCGAGAACGGCGCACACCAGCTAGATGAACTAGGAATTGAGGAAATCGATCTTTTATTAACAATGTGGTTACTCCAGCCCGAAGGGGGTGCGGCAACGGAAAGTAAGGAAAACAAGGATTTTACACCTGACCCTCCCCCGGGGGATGGAGTGGTCTTGATACGTCTCACACACCAGGTCTTCCATCTCAGGAGTGCTTAGGAGCCTTCCGGGTCCTAGAGGAATTTCTGGAGACTGGGGGGTGTGCGCCACCTGCAAGGTGCTCGACGCTGGAGCTGAGAGCTGGCCTCAGGTTGAGGCAGAGCAGCCTGACGTTATGGGGGAAGCTGCAGGGGGACGCCCTCGGTGGGCAGACGGGCCGCGAACCATGCTGGGGCGGTGCCATGGCATGATGTGCGAGATCGCTTCAGTCTGCCTCTTTACCGCCGAAGACTGCTGGGCGAAGTTGTCGAAGGTGTCGCTGAAGAGGCCAAGCTGGGAGACGGGGGCATTGAGAAAGCGAACCTTGTCAACGTTGCGCATCTCGACCATGTTCAGCCATAGGTGACGTTCCTGGACCACAAGGGTGGCCATCACCTGCCCGAGTGCCCGCAATGTGACCTTTGTGGCTCTGAGAGTGAGGTTGGTGGCAGAGCACAGTTCCTGCAGCATGTCGGGCTCAGGACTACCCAAGTGCAGATCTTTAAGTGCCTTGGATTGATGGACTTGTAGGAGAGCCATGGCATGCAGGGCAGAGGCTGCCTGTCCAGTGGTGCTGTAGTGCACAGTAAGTGACGAATTCATCCTAAAGGCCTTGGAGGGGTGTACTGGATGATCCCGCCAGGTGGCGGCGTTCTCGGGGCACAGGTGGATCGCAACCACCCTTTCCACCTTCGGGACCTCTAGACATGAGATTTGAGGGGGGGACAGAAGTTTCCAGTCCAGCCTCACGCTCACTGCGGCCTGGGAAAGCAAACCGGTGAGATGGTACGCCCCAGGGACCACTCTGGAATGATCAAACCAGTGTGATAGTATGTGTGAAAGGTTTAAATAACCAACGACTGTGGCAGATGGATTACGAGCCGTTCACCATGTCTCCTGAGTGATAAAAATAATGGTTGCCATCTCTCCCACGATTGTTAAACCGGCTTTGGTGCTGTCACTCTGTTCTTTCTCTCACATACTAACCGCACACGCACAACACCTCATAAACATACCCGCACACACATTTGGTTTACAGATGACTTGGTGATAGAGCCCACCTTTGCCCATAAGTTATCGTACCAGGGGAGACTAGCGTTAAACAGGCAGATGCCATTAACCAGTCTCTCCACCCACATTCATGGCACTCCTTCTCTCCTTATATGGACACACACATATCTTCCCTCATCTCATGTATTTATAGGCTTATTTTTTACCATAATTAATTATGTTACTGTTTATTTTGTAGTTGTAAGTCAGACGTTTATTGACAGCATTGTATTGATTATTAATTGATATTACAGCATACATAAAATTTGTTATACTTTAAAGAGAAGTGTTTTGGTATTATTCTGCATGCACCTGTACCAAGGGCTGGCAAGGGATGTCAGTGCTCTGATTCAAGCCTTTATTGTTTTCCATTTGAATGTCAATGTTCTCCGGACATCGACTTTCCTAAGAGAACAATCCTATTTAGACTGTTATACTGTTTGGTTATTAGTCCCTGATACCAGGGTGGTACCCTAGCAATATTATTATAATTTTTTTATTTTCTCCCCTTTTCTAGCCAATTTGGAATTCCCAATGCCCTTTAATTCCTTGTGGTGTAGAGATTTGCCTCAATCCCGGTGGCAGAGGATGAATCTCAGTTGACTCTGCATCTGCAACCGTCAATCCAAGCATCTTATCACGTGGCTTGTTGAGCGCATTACCACAGAGACCCTTATTTTAATAATTAATAACTATCTTTGATAATTATTGATTTTAAGGATTAATAAGCTAGTGTTTATTCTAATCAATGTTCTATAGATTTTAAGGATTAATAATGATCTTTGATCATTATTAATGATTGCTAATAACCAAACCCGCTCCTGAACAAAGCCACATATAGGGCAAAATAAGCACCAAAGTATTTGGTAATATTATTATTTACATTTTTGGTCAATAATTATATGGAATAAAGCAAACACATTTTAATGGTATTGATTCAAAAACATATGAAAATATAATAAGTTCCTATTTTATTTTAAATGATGCCGAATTTAACCTAATGGAAGACCTTTATCAATAAATGAATAAAACAAATTATATTTGATCTGTACAGTATTTATCTACTCTGCATTGCTTTTCAATACAAACATAAATAGGCTTTCTATTTGAAAAAGAAGCATTTGCTTTGATTCTGAAGCAAAGCCCTCAATCACTGTTTTGATTTGAATTTTGTATTCCATTTGATATTGGAAACAGTTTTGGTAACTATGTAGTCTACTTGATATAAATGCACTGTTGACAAAGGTGTTATTTATTAATCACTGATGTAATTGTAATCGGTTCTCTCTCCATGCTTGTGGGTGAACAGTCGGTAGGAAAGCTTAAAGGTGTCAATGGTAATTAATTAACAGCAGTTTAGGTGTGCGCTGTGTACACGCGTGTCATAAACAGGGCTCTCATCCAATAATGTGAGACCACACCTTTTAACGCAAAAATATATTCCTTCTGCTTTTTACCAGTTTCTGAGTCATCCTGCATTCTGTTTGTACATCAAATTTGTTTTTTTGACACTCTCACTATCAGTCTCACCTTCAGCTATGTGGAGCATTGCATGCACAGATATTTACATACCATGATACAGAAATATTTCTACCGATTTACACTTTATTCCATTGCCACGTTATCTCTCTGCCCAGCCCTATTGGATACTTTAACATTAAGAACACATACAGATATTTCCCATTGTGTATGTAGTGGTTGTTCCTCTGCGTTGTGTTTTTTAATTATTTATTTAGGATATTGTTTGTTAGATAATTTTGTCATCCAATGTGTTTAATTTATTTTCTTGATCTGCAATCCCCGTCTCGATACGGCTCAGCTGAGGGAAGAAAGAAATGACACAGACACCCAATGCTATCAGATCCTTCTTCAACATTTATTGTTCAGCACTTTGTTATATGGTCCAGAAAACCACATTCCACTGGACCCCCACCAATGGAATAGCTCATTACCTTATATGGGTGTGACATACATTTGAGCTACGTGTGAAACGTGAGAGTAGAGACAAGAGACACATTCCTATATAACATCCTTCAAGCAGGGAACAGCTGCAGCAACACCATCAAAAGAAGTTTAAAAGTGGCCTTCATTATTCCACAATGCCCACTTTGATCCTGAAAGGATCACATAACCTTCTCAACCAACTTCAGTATCAGGTATACGTAAATAATGGAACATGGTGATATTATGCCTGTTTATCATCACATTCAACTTTTGCATTAGTAATTGTAGCAAACATGGGACAAATAATAACATAAGTACAATGCATCCAGCAATCGATATAATGGAGGACATCCAAGGTGCGAACCACCCAAACATATTGAAAAATTGTCCCCATTCTTCCCAATGTTATCAGCTAATTCTTTATTCAACTTATCCATTTCCTTTCATACCTTCATGAATTCACCATCATCATCAGTGTGACCCGGGATGTATGTACAGCATTTGTCTCCAAACATTTTACATACTCCTCCTCCATCTTTAGCCAAAAGGTAATCCAAACATTTAATACCTCTTGGCTGTCCAACACTATCTAGATATACTTTAGGGTCACTTGAGGCATCACCTTCTAGGTACCTTCGTTTCCGGGTGTTTACCCGTACCTTCATAACAGAAACATCTTCCTGTAACATTACCATAAAACATAAACCATCATACATTATTTCTAGGAATTGGAATTACACATGTGGCTCCTTGCTGTTGTGTTGATACTGAACGGATATAGGCAAGCGCGACCACCTGCCATATGCAGAGTGTCAGTAGGAATGTCTTCATGTTGACTGTTCCGGGTCCCTCCTCAGGTCCTCCTAATTCGCAGATTCCCGGTTGGGCACTGGCGCTGCGTGTTCAGCTCATCCAGTGCTTTCACCGTTCACCTTGAATCAGTAAGGCCCTCCTCTGGAGCAAGCTTCATGCGGCTTGCGTGGATCCACTGTGGTTGAAGTTCAGTTAGCACCCCCGTTCAGGTCACCGGTAGTACAGTATTTGGGCCCACTTTGATTCACCTAACTTCGTTGGTTTCAGACACTTTACCAAAACCTGCTGATTTGGAACAAATGGATGAGTAGTGCTTTCTGCAGGCAGAGGGAGAGAGAGAGAGATATCACCATTTATGTCATTTAATATTTTAATGAGGGAATCCACATATTCCGCAATCACCACCTCCTTGTCACCTGTGGAGAGAAAGCCAGCGCGGCCTTTGACCCGAGGGTCGGGAAAGGCCTACCCATTAGTATTCCAAATGGAGAGATTAACAACAGAGGATGGTGACATTCTGAGCTCATTTAGCCGAATCTCTGTATTATTTATTTTGCCAAATTTTCACCATTTTATCATTTTACCTCACACACGGGAAATCTACTGTCTGTTTAGAACAGCAGTTCCGAGTGTGGTATTGAGTCGTGCTTCATAGGCTTGTGTCTGTTGTTCTGTGCGCATGTTAGACATGAGTCCACGATAAATTTTACAGCATTTTGTACCCCATTTATGCAATTTGATTTAACTTAATTTGAGGCCCAATGTTGTCAGATTCAGATGGATTTGCCTGTAACAATTTAATGTTTTTGTCTTTTATCAGTGTTGCATGGAAAAAGTCTCTTCAGCTTGATTTAGGTCTGGACTTACCATAACTCTCCTTGCAGCCCACTTTGCTACTTCATCAGCATACTTCGAGTCTGTGTATATATTGATTGATTTACCTTTAGCCAAATGGCATGCTCTGATCAACGCAAACAACTCAGCAGCTTGTGCTGATTTATATGGGAGCGAATAAGCTTCAATAATTCGATTCTGAATTTCCGTTACAGCATAACCAAACCAGTATACGCAATTGGCTTGGAACTGGACCCATCAAGTCAATGTTCAAGTCAATGTTCAATGTACCAATGATCCCCCTCCTCCAGGGCGGATGATGAAACATCCGGCCTGCATAAAGTACATGTTTTTAGGCAATTGATGCAATCATGTGAATCGTTGGAAAATTCATCTCGAGTCAGCAATTTGTGTAATGATAATGTCGGGACGTGTACAACGGAAGTTGGTTTATTTGTCCGATTAGCAGTAGCCAATAAAATAACTTCTTACCCTGATCAACGTTGTGCTGTCATGTGGTAATGTTGTGCATGATTGTTCCTACCTGGTGAGAGGTGTGCACAACTAATGGATGTGAGAGAACAATACGTTCTGCATGTTTTACCATCAATGCTGCAGCAGTCACTGCTCGTAAACATGCAGGGAGGCCTTTGGCGACTGCCTCTAAAATATTTTTGACAAGTACGCCACTGGTCTATATTTTCTGCAATTGGACTGAGCGAGGATCGCTGCTGCTGTGCCTGCCGCCTCGTGCACATACAAATGAAAGGGTTCATCATGATTTGGTAGCAATGTCCATTTCAGCAGTCCTCTTGATAGGTTCCTCAGCCCTTGAGAGTGTTGCTTCTCTCAGTATTTTATCATATAACGAGCAGTTTGGCACCCATGCTCGACAATAGTTCACTAAACCCAAGAAGCTTTGCATTTGAGCCTTTTTTTTAGGGTGTTGGAAGGTAGTAATCATCTTCACTCTGTCTGTGGAGACACGTACTGTTCCTTTCTGTAGTTCATGACCCAGATTGATAGTTCAGTTTCACCCATTGCATCTTTTCTTTTGATGTCTTGAAGCCAGCCTTTGCTAATACATTGCACACAATAGTTGAAGCGGCTGTGCATGACTTGATGTCCGGGCCGGAAAGCAGGATGTCGTCAGCATATTGCAATAGACAGGTGGCAGCTTGGTGTCCTTCAAAGTAGCGTGCACTACAGCAGAGAACACAGCAGGCGAGTCTCTAAATTCCTGGGGCATTCTGTTACTGTTGGCCTCCATATGTGAATGCGAACAGCGGCTGCGTAACAAGCATGACTGACACTGAAGAATGCAGAACACAAATTAATAATAGTAAAATCAGTGTGATCTACTGGAATTTAGTTAATGCACACATCCGGCACCACTGGAGACATTTGCATTAATTTTCAACTCTTACTTTAATCGCCATGTATTATTAGCTTTCTTCATAGGATTAATAGATGATTTATATGTGTGAATGGGTTCATAAATACCTTGTTTCAGACACTGTATTAATACCTTTTAATACCTTTGTTTTTTTGACAGTTTGCATTATACTGTTGATACTTTTTGTAGTATACTGACAAGTTAGAGCGGAGTTTGGCAACATATGGTCTGATATCAATAAGGTCCGCCTCATCTTTGTGGGCGGCCCATAGCGCTGGGTCGACGTTGAGCATTTCCTGTTTCGCAGCAGAAGTGCTGACAAACGTTGAGCTGCAAACTTCTCCGCAATGAACTGTATACACAGACTGACAATATACTGAGGGAAACAGCAATTGTAGTGAGTTAGAATCAAAAGTTGTTTCCCCCCCCCCCCAATTTTATGCATCGGATCACAGACCAGTGGGCAGAACGGAGAGTCAGGCAAAATCATGAAATCGTGCATTTTAAACAAGTTTGTGTTCTCTAGAGATGTTACGAGTAATTTTGGTGTCATATGACACTTCACAGGAATGCCATTAATTCCACAGAGTTTAGAGTGCGTCCCGTAATAGAGCCCTTATTGCAATGCGCTGTTAATAAACTTTAAGATGTGCCTGTATCGATGATAAAGGTATGCGGTTTATATATGGTAATTCTTTGCATATAGTCAGCGTCTCTGACAATGTTAGTAAAACGATATGATATCTGTTTGGGCACTTGATAAAAGGAAATGCAGCTGTTGTATCTTCGCTCGTATCTATCTTTGAATCTGAATCAGATCCGTCCGCGGCTGTAGCGAATGAGTTGCGTTTAAATTGTGTTAAATCGGGATACAACAGTGCGCACGGTGTCTTTGGGAGGTTAGGGGTTAAAGCTTTGTTCACGACAATATCATATTTAGGCGGCTTGTTTTGAAACAGAGACCGCTATGTGCATTTGATTAGTCTCTTTTCATTCAGGACATTTGTCCCAGAATGGTTTTATTTTATTCCACACATCCTATGACTCTTATGTATTTATAAACCCACTGAGGGTCCTTTCACCCTTTTTAACCATAGATTTGATTTACTCATGAATTGATCTAATTAAGTTTTTCTCTTTTTTTTCTTCTTTTCTCTTCTGACCACCCAGCCAAATTCCTGATATATGGCTCAGTATTATAATCTTGTTTATTGCAAAAAAAAACATTGTTTTGGAGTTTCGTTCCATAGAGGACGGCTTTTTTCCTGTCCCATAATGTCACCTTTTTAGTAATAATAATACAAACAATTTCCCGATCGACACGGTTCATGCAGAACAATAATGCAGATCAAATTCTCTCCGTCTTTTCCATAGGACAATTCCCGTCCTCTTCCTATTCATACCAGAATAAGGATATCCTTTAAACTACTGCTGCGGTTGTGGGGTTTTCCCTATATTATAATAGAGCAAAACCCTCCTTCCTATTTATAATAGGGCAAAATCATCCCTTTGACAGGGGCCCCCGAGCAGAGTTATTAACGGAGTTAATATCAAGCCAAATTAAACTACGTTAAACTACGTTTTGTTCAATCTCTCATCAGACAGGAAAACTTGATACTTAAATCAGTCTTACCAGTCTGGAGAAATCCCGACGAGCCCCCAAATTGTTAGATAATTTTGTCATCGAATGTGTTTAATTTATTTTCTTGATCTGCAATCCCCGTCTCGATACGGCTCAGCTGAGGGAAGAAAGAAATGACACACACACCCAATGCTATCAGATCCTTCTTCAATGTTTATTGTTCAGCACTTTGTTATATGGTCCAGAAAACCACATTCCACTGGACCCCCACCAATGGAATAGCTCATTACCTTATATGGGTGTGACATACATTTGAGCTACGTGTGAAACGTGAGAGTAGAGACAAGAGACACATTCCTATATAACATCCTTCAAACAGGGAACAGCTGCAGCAACACCAACAAAAGAAGTTTAAAAGTGGCCTTCATTATTCCACATTGTTAATAAACAATTTTCCACACAAAGCTGGTCGTGCCAAAGGTGATTTAATTATAACACCTGTGTGATAAAACGCAAACAGACAGACACCGTTATCTGCAACGTTTTCTCTCTTGCCTTTCCTCTCTAATAGCATTGCTGGAAAGAGCACAAAACACACACACTTCACAACACACATGTACAATATATATCATAGTATATATATCAAAAAAATATAGTAATAAATTCACAAACATCTCAATCTCATATACAAATAATTCATGGATTACAGTGTTTCTTAGATGCCAATTAACATACCTGTGTGATAAAACACAAACAGACAGACACCGTTATCTGCAACGTTTTCTCTCTTGCCTGTTAACCACAAAATACATTTTGATTGCATTCATTGTGTGTTCTGTGATCGACTACCTGGTGCAATGAACATTATATTAATAAACTAGAGTATATCTTTAGCTTTCATACAAAAGATACATAATAATACACATTTTACATTTACCCGAAATGTTAGCGGCAAACACGTCTCACACGTGACACACACACCACACCATCATCCCACACAGTAAACTATTCACCCGTTAACAGCACTCAAATAAACTTTAACAATTTGATAACGCGAAATAACGGTTAAATACAACATCACATGGAATGCTTTTTCACATTTGATCAATTAAACATGAAATGAACGGCTATAAACCAATTTAACATGCGATGAAGGGAGCTCATAAAATCATACCGTTCCTCTCTAATAGCATTGCCGGAAAGAGGACGAACTCCGATTTTGCTGCTTTTTTAATCTCTCACCTACGTATGACATCAGCCAACGTGCATACATAGATCATTACCTTTCATAAGAGCACGCAACATTCCTTCAAAATAAAATGCCCCAAGACAAATAATAATAATCAAGAAGAATAACAAAATAAAATAAAAAATATTTATAATCTGGTGTAACAACATATCCCTGCTACATCCACCCCCACTGTTTTACACCAGATTATGAAGTACATACAAAGTCTTAGCAAATTAATGTCACCATATCTGAAATCACTTTAGATATGTTCTGTTCTGAACTATCTCTTTCGAGATTAAGGTATCCCAAGGGGTAGCTAATCCCCCAAATACCCATAGAAAACCATGCCTTTTACATAGTTCTACTTATGACACCAACAATGTACCTGTAAATGTACATCACTCACAAAACACGTAATTTAAAAAAAAAAAAAAAAAAAAAAAAACAACCTTTTACAAATCTTTTTGTTCTTTCTCATTTAACAGTTTAAATGTCATGAATTACATATGCTCTCTGTGTAGACATTGTCTGTATAAGTCTGTCAACTGGCTTAATGAGTCTCCCAAATCTTGACATAAAACCATTTTGTATACCAGAGACCCTTTCATTCCTCTGATCTTGAACACTTGACATTGTCATAGGAGTTTCTGCAACAGTTGAAGTACACCCATCAACTTCAAAATCACACTTATCACCCAGAACTGCTGATACAGAAAAATGGAGCCATGGAGGTTATCTGAATTGGTCTTACAAACAGGCCATCTCAGTGTCACATTCCACAGGCATGTTACCACTTGCCTCACTCTGATCAGCATTAGAGCATTCTACAGACTTTATTTTTGCTACATCTGTCGCAGCATTAAGATCAGCCACCCAGCGAGAGATTCGATCATCGCTCTGAGTTTGATCATCTCCGTCACATGACACACAGACGGTAGAATCTTCGACATAATCATCAACGTCACATCCATCATTCCAAGCTGCCACCGGTAGGAAATTGACAGGCATCAATAGATTACGATGTACCATCTTGGTACGACCTGTCCCAGGATTCCTTATCTGGCAAGTGTTCAGTGCGTCCCTTTTTCCCACAACAACATACACCACCTTTTCCCATCGGTCCGCTAACTTCTTTTTCCCCCGTTCACCCTTATTTGCAAGGAGTACTCGGTCTTCCAACTCAAGAGATTGACCTTTACCTTTTCGATCATAATACTCTGCTTGTTTGGCTTGCTGTCGTTTTGCATGTTCTTGTGTGATTATCATTGCTTCCCTCAAGTCTTTCTCAAGAGACTGAACATACTTGTGAACATTAATGGTCTCATTATTCAACAAAACATTTTCAAACAGAATATCCACAGGTAATCTTGGTGTTCGGCCGAACATCAAGAAAAATGGTTAAAACCCAGTGGTCTCGTGTCTTGTACAATTGTACGTGAAGGTAAGTGTGTTTAACATCTGTGGCCACTTGACTTTAGATCTTGGAGGCAGCGAACGAATCATATCACCCAGAGTACGATTGAATCTCTCCGTTTGTCCGTTACCCATGGGATGATATGGGGTTGTGTGTGATTTTCCCACACCCGACAATCTCAACATCTCACCGATAAGGGAGCTCTCAAAGTGCCCCTGTCAGAATGTATTCGACCCGGAAACCCATAAATGCAGAAAAACTTGTTCCACAAGACACGTGCAACAGCTTCCGCAGTCTGGTTTGGACACACATAAGCACAAGCGAGCTTTGTGAAATGGTCAGTGACCACTAACACGTCTACTGTCTTGTTGTTAGAATCCTCCGCTGACCAAAATTCAATACACACCATTTCAAGAGGGGCACTCGTATGAATTGATACGAGTGGAGCCCTTGCCTCTGGCTCAGGCCTCTTACTCAAAATACACCTCTTACACTCATTGACATATGTCTTTATATCCACCTCCATAGACTCCCAGAAAAACCGCTGCCTAGCCAACCATAGCGTGCGATGCTGACCCTGATGACCAGCGTTATCATGCACCCCCTTCAGAACAGTCCCTCTAAGAGCTGTTGGCACCACAAACTGATAAGTCTTTTTCTTAGACACTGGATTCTTAGAAACTCTGTACAAAACACCCAACCTTAAGGTAAGTTTACCCCATTGGCGTAGTATTTTCACAGTTCTTTTAGACTCAAACACTTTCTCTCTGCGAGACGGATGTCTTCCTCTCTCCACAAAGAACTTTACCCTGCCAAGCACAGGATCCTGACTCTGCTTTTCCAGCAATTCATCATGAGTAAGGCTACAGAGCTCACTCTGCTCTATGTCCATCAAACTCTTAAAATGCTGCACATACGACATACTTCTAATGGCTGCACCATGCTCCCAGTTATGGTGAGAATGAAGAACAGCAGACAAATCTTGGTGAGAGACTTTTCCAGAAAGGTAAGTGGACCCTACATATACATTTCCACCTACGTTCATAGGCTCTGAAAGCCCATCTATCGCTTTGCCATCCGGACGTTCACATGAAAGATGGAACATGTCCTGCACCTGCTCAACAGCAACAGACTCAGCCTCATGCAGCAAAATGTCATAAGGTGTCCTCGTCAATCTGTGCAAAATTCTCGAAATCGCAAATGGTTCCCTGCTTAATGCATCTGCCACAACATTTTTCGGCCCGGGGATATACTGAATGTCAAAATCATAAGGCGCCAGCTTCGCTACCACCGCTGTTCACATGCATCCAGCTTGGGCTTTGTGAGAATGTACTTAAGCGGGTTATTATCGGTCCACACAGTAAACCTGTGTCCCCGCAGCCAGAGGCAGAATTTATCACAAATAGCCCACTTCATAGACAAAAACTCAAGTCTGTGTGCTGGGTACTTTGACTGCGCATGATTTAAAGACTTTGACGCGAAGGCAATAGGTCTTGCCACAGCACATCCCTCCTGAACCTGTGACAAAACGGCCCCAAGCCCACTAGTGGAGACATCCACAAACAACAGAAACGGCTTCGAAAAATCTGTGTGTGCAAGCAAAACCTGATTCACCAATGCAGACTTCAAACTCTCCAAAGCCGTTCTGCAGTCATCAATCCAATCTGTTGGAGATAGTGTACGACTTCTCTTCAGTCGTTTCACACCTCTACCCAGTCTAGGTCTTTTCTGTCCCGTTAAAAGCTGAAACAGTGGTTTAGTCACCATAGAACAATTTCCTATAAAATGTTGGTAGTACACCACCATACCTAAAAAGGACCTGATTTTACTTGCTGATGGAGTAACACAATCACCCTCCATCAAATCTCTCTCAGACATGCTCACAATGGTATCAATTTTGGCTGGATCACTGGCCACCCCCTCCTCAGACACAATATGACCCAAAAATTTTACAAACTTCCTCAAAAACCTACATTTTGAAGGAGACAATTTCAAATTGTGGTCTTTTAGACGCTGAAACACCATCTCAAGCCTTTCCAAGCTCTCTTCTTCAGTCTTCCCGAAAACCAATAAATCATCTAAATAACAAAGAAGGCTCAAGAAGTTCTGGTCACCAAACACAGTCAGCATCATTCTCATAAATGTTGCTGGGCTGTTGCACAGTCCCTGGGGTAATCGATTATATTCGTGGAGCCCCAATGGTGAACAGAACGCCGTGAACTTCTTGTCATCTTCGTGCAATGGGATGTTATAGTACCCAGAAGTTAGATCCATGGTACTAAAGTATGCGTTTCCACCCATCGCTGCAAGCACATCCGGAGGATGAGCATCCTTCACTGTGCGTGCATTCAACTATCGGAAATCAGTGCATACCCTTAAGTCACCATTTTTCTTCCACACTAAGACCAGTGGTGATGCAAACACACTGCTTGACTTCCTTATAATTTCCTTGTCCTCCATTTCATCTAAAGTCTCTTTCAACTTCAAATAATGAGCCGGAGAAAGACGGCGGTATGGAAGATGAAAGGGTCTGTCATCTGTAACTCTGATGCGATGACAAAATCCCTTTGCCTCGCCACAGTCCAAACTGTGCCTGGAAAACACACACTCATAATTTTCAACTAGGTCAACAAGCTCGTTTTGCCAAAAGGGAGACACTTCACAATCTCTGACATTCAGATCGCTCAGTCCCAGGTCATCCAACCTGCTGTCACCAGCTGAACTTGCCCCAGATGTCATGCCTCTCACTGTTAGGCTACCACATGACCTGTCAGAACGCACTGCACCTGCATTTTGACAAATCACCCTGTCAGTTGTTTGTTCAAGGTCCTCCAAAGCCATGCAAGGATACACATCTGCCACCTTCGCATTTCTCCTCAACACAATTTCTGCGTTTGTCGGGTTGATCATCTTTACTGGCAGCCAACCATCGCCCCACAAAGGTGAAACAACCCTCCCAACTAGCACATTCCGATGCACACAAAGTGAAGTACTTGGTTCGATGACTACTGTGCTCCCTACAGACAATACTGACCCTGGAGGCAAACGACCCCAAACAAGGTGTTCGCTCATAGGCCGGAGTGTCACAGCTGACCTCAGTCTCATTGTACCCACCCTGTCAGGAATCGAATCACCCCTCCATCTCTCTATACTCGAAAGCATGTGTAAAAATTGGCTATTTTCAGATTGTATAGCAGAGTCAGGTCTATTTACCACCCTCCAAAATTGGTCTGTAAGCTTCATCTGACTTATTAGAGGTTTTAAGACATTCGTGCCGAGTATGATTGGGTCCTTTTGACCCCTCACAATCAAAACTGGGACATTGAAACTGACCCGTAAACTTCAAGCTTCAGATTGCATACATATATCTGGAGTAGTCTGTTTTCCACTGCAACCCACCAAGACAATATCTGAAGAACTCCTGAAGAATACCCTGGTCCAGTACCCCAGCATCTCTGAGTTGAGGAATTATGTCTGCGCTCAGAGTGGCTGCCATGGAGCCACTGTCCAACATCTCCTGAAGTTCAACATTGTCCTGTAGTAACACACTTGCATAAAACAAACTGTTACTTTGCTTAACTTGCATGGTGTTCTGAAAAATTACTGTTTTTGTTTTGCCAATACTTTCACAGAAAAAGGAATAAACCGACTCAAGATCAGTCTCAGAGGAATTACTACACAGCCCCACCTCGTCCTCTGCCCGAAGGGAGCTGTCTAGTTTCCCTGAAATGTAACTTTGTCTTGCTGACCAGAACCCAGCCTGGACGTAGTTCTGTTACTATCACAGTTGTAGCTCACGTGTCCAGCTGCAAAACACTTGAAATATAAGCTATACATTTTACAATGAGCAGTCGTACTGTGCTCACTGCTTTGACACACTCTGCATTCTCGAACCATATTGCACGTTTGTTTAGGCCAGGGACCCCGCATAGACATGTTGCACACCAATGCTTTCTCCAGCAAAGACAATACTTTGTCTAATGCATTCTCTTCAGTTACGCTCGCACTCTGATCAGACTTAGAAGGCAAGATAGTCACATCAACTTCTGGCTCTGCGACAGCAGTGGTAAATTGTTTGATAGCTTGATTTGCTAACTTACATTCTCTTAACAACTCATCAAGCTGCTCTTGTACCTCAGATGCAGCCCATGACTGTACAGGTTTACTCTTGAAAACAAAAGCTAACTCTTTGTCAGGACAGTAGCGAATGAACATAACTGCTACCTCTTTGCTCCTGTTATCCAGAGTTCTACCTTCCAGTCTTAAACTTTGCTCAGCTACATCTGCTGCCTTGTTTAGCCTTACCAATAATCCCAAGCGCTTTCTCTGGGATATGGTCTCACTGAATAGAAGTCAGCCAACGGAATACCCGAACTGCTCTGGTTCCCGAAGTGCTGCTTCAAAACAGAAAATACGGAGTCAATAGTAGGAGTTGTTGAACCATTGCGCAGCCATACTCTCATGACATCACTTGCCCGCCCCATAACTCTGTTCATTATCTCATCAACCATTTCAGAATCAGTCACCTCTAGTTTGTTCAAATACACCCTCATCATATCTTCCCATTCAATGATTGAGTATTTATCTGAAATATCTCGTCTAAAGTGTGGTGGTGCTGCCACCTCAGCTTTCAGGATCAAGTTCATTTCTGATGCATCAATCACAGTAGTATTCCACTGGTCAGTCACGTGACCACTGACACTTTCTTGGAACTTCTTAGCGGAAGAAACGTTCAGAAATGCAGGCCTCATCATACTTTCTCTAATTGATTGCCCAATCTCAGTACCAATTTTTTTAATGAGATTATTCATTTGACTAGACATTTCTGACTCCTGAGAAGCATACTCATAGTTACTGGCTGCAGCGATTGGACTACCACACATTTTAACTCTGTCATCGGAGGAAAGACCAAATGTTCTACCCCGACCTGTACTACAGTACTCAGGATCATCAAACATCTTTGTTTAGTCAGGCGTATTCAAAAAACTGCCCCGCCCTCTACCAACCATAAATGTATTGTCCCTCCCCAAATCGCTTTGTTTAGCAGCCATTTTCCTCAGGTGTCAGAATACACTCAAAACACAAAAATAGCAACAAACCAAATCAATGTTAAACAACCAGAATTTTAACTAAGAAAAGTAAAAAATAAAAATTGTACTTTAACATCATATAAAGATGCTGTTCACTTTTGTTTCAGTCTTTTGATGATGCGAAGTACCTTCACCCACACAGTTCAGTCAAATCAGGTCAGTTGGTTATGTTCCTTGATGATCCACCAAGCTGCTTGCTTGATCAGGCTTAGCAATAACTCACCAGTCTAACCGTCTACATCTATTGCCCACCTGCGTCTTCAGTGTTGAATTCACAACACAACTCCTCAGCAGTCTCTTCCTAGGCATAGCTCAAACCGTCAGACATCCGAATGCCACCAAAGAACCAGCAAAAGATGACTTAAGTCCCAACTCGCCTCCAGCTCCCCTCTGCACCAGTCAAACTCTACGTCAGCAATCTCGGCGGTCGACAATGATCAACCATTCGATGGGTCACGCCGCCAGTTTTGTAGTGGTTGTTCCTCTGCGTTGTGTTATTTATTTATTTATTTAGGATATTGTTAATAAACAATTTTCCACACAAAGCTGGTCGTGCCAATGGTGATTTAATTATAACACCTGTGTGATAAAACACAAACAGACAGACACCGTTATCTGCAACGTTTTCTCTCTTGCCTTTCCTCTCTAATAGCATTGCTGGAAAGAGCACAAAACACACACACACTTCACAACACACATGTACAATATATATCATAGTATATATAAAAAAATATAGTAATAAATTCACAAACATCTAAATCTCATATACAAATAATTCATGCATTACAGTGTTTCTTAGATGCCAATTAACATACCTGTGTGATAAAACACAAACAGACAGACACCGTTATCTGCAAAGTTTTCTCTCTTGCCTGTTAACCACAAAATACATTTTGATTGCACCAGGTAGTAGTCGATCACAGAACACACAATGAATGCAATGAACATTATATTAATAAACTAGAGTATATCTTTAGCTTTCATACAAAAGATACATAATAATACACATTTTATACATGCCGCAAACACGTCTCACACGTGACACACACACCACATCTTCATCTCACACAGTAAACTATTCACCCGTTAACAGCACTCAAATAAACTTTAACAATTTGATAACGTGAACGAACCCTCTACAGAGATCATTACCTTTCATAAGAGCATGCAACATTCCTTCAAAATAAAATGCCCCAAGACAAATAATAGTAATCAAGAAGAATAACAAAATAAAATAACAAAAATTATTTATAATCTGGTGTAACAACATATCCCTGCAACATCTAGACAGAAATTTCCGTATAGAAACTTAGTTAAGATTGAAGTAGCAGACTCTAACCCTGCTTAACAATATTAATCGCAATAAAAAAACTCCACGATATCGATGATAAGCTGTGAGAAATAGGTCTCAGATGGAACAATGTGACCTTGACGCTTGCTTATCTGCTTTGTATATTTTCTGTACTGTTTTGAGCAAAAAATTTACTTGATAAGAATGTACTTCTGTAAGCGAGAGGAAACAACCCCATATATGGAGGACTGAGAAAGTTCGAGGTGGGGGGTGTAACCAGCCTTGTGTGAAAAGAACTATATAAACCCCTTGCTTGTTTTTAATAAATCGAAGAACTGTTGTGACATCCTGTGTCCGTGTATTTCTTCCCACCGGTGAATTCATCTCCTGATCGAAGAGTGACTGCGAGGAAGGTATCCGAATCATATTTTACAGTACTTTGTCAGAAGTGGGGTATCTCTGGACAGGTAAGATATTTTTATAATTTATCTGCCTCTCTGTGAGATATTTATTAAATATTGTTATAAAACAATTCTCCTTGTATCTCTACGAGGGTCAGGATCCGTCTGTGACACAACTGCGGGTGTGTCACTAGTCGCAGAGTGATAATTCACAAAAATCATGGTCAGATCTCATGAGAGGTGAGGATATTTGTGATATTATAATATTGTGATTATTGATATTATAAACAAGAAACATTTTTGTTGTTTGAACAAAATGGAACAAATGATAAGTAGACCAACATATATATAATTATCTATGAGTAGAAATATAAGTAAACGTAAACTGCAATTGTGCAGTAATGTTGACCTGCAACAGGCTGATGTTACAGATGTGATGTTGTATATATAATGATAATATAATAAAATGACAATGCAGAGTCTAAAAACTGTTTCCAGGAGAGGGGTTGTTCAAAAAGGATAGGGCGACCCAGAATGGGATTATAAATATATGAAAAATAATTTGAGGTGACCAAGAAATAATTAAATTGACGAAGTACCCGAATTGACTAGTATGCACAATCTACCGGGAATAAAAATGGAAGAATAAGCCAAATCCACGAAATTAAGATCACTAGAAAAAGGAAAAGACGGTAAGATACTGTTAAACCGAACACTAGATTTTAAATGGGCTAACCCACAGATGTTCAGACATATGACAAATTTCTACTCAAACAATCAGAATGTAAACAAAATATTTTGCCAGATTTGTACAAAATGCACACTTTTGTAATCCTACCAGACTCTCCATTTTGTCTATTGCAGATCTATAGCATAAAATTGATGCACAAATTGTTTTTGACAATGCTTCTCTGCAACTCATGTTTCCTGCTGTGTATTCAGTCACTGTGCCTAAAGGAGGTGTGGGGGAGAAAGTGAGTGGAAAGCAACTGCTGGAGGCTGATGAAGCAATAATTATCCCCAGACTATGGGCTCAGGACAAAGACGAAACTGGCCTCATAGATGTGAAACCATATACAGCTAAATTAAGCTGTAACCACTCCAGTATACTGTAAGCAATATCAACTATTGATTGAAAAGGAGGAAGGTATTAGGCCAATCATTAACCAATTGATTGAACTAGGTATTCTAATACCAACGCACTTTCAATACAATACTCCAATAAATCCAGTGAGAAAGGCTAACGGAATTTGGAGATTGACACAAGAATGATATAATTGGATCACTTTCTCCGATAGTCCCAGATGTATAAACAATTATTAATTCACTACCATTAATACATGGTAATTTTACTGTAATAGATTTATATTCTGCCTTTTTCAGTGTACCTGTTTTGCCTGTGACCCAGCCATTGTTTGTATTCACCTACGGGGGCCAACAATATACATAAACGAGATTGCCACAAGGGTACAGATATTCGCCAGCTGTCTTCTCAGATGTTGTGCACTGTACATTACAGGATGTGAAACTGCTACCTGACACATGCCTGTTGCAGTATGTTGACGACATCCTGGTTAATGCTGAAACATTACTGGATTGCAGAAAAGCATCAATTGTTAATTGAAGCTACACTGGGTCAAACAAAAGGTTGAATACCTTGAACATGTGCTTTACAAAGGGTACTATACACATGTCTGCAGATCGAATCAAGACAATTTCGCAATACTGAACAATAATGATGCAATCCAATTCACTACGGAAATGGACTTGGCATTTAAATATCTGAAGTAATGCCTTGGGAAACCACCAGTGCTGGGTCTTCCAGACTACAACAAACCTTTCCATCTGTACGTGCACGAGGCTGGGGGGACTGCTGTTGTAATTCTTGCAAAGGGCTTCCCTAGTTGTCAGCAAGCAGTGGCTGTAACAGCGATGATGGTACAGGATGCAGAATTAGTTGTGCTTTCACATCTGACTGTGCACACAACTCACCTTGTAGGTGTTATTATGCACAATATTTCAAAACAACATGACTGCACAAAGGCGGTCTGGTTATGACTCTATTATAACATCTATTTTGGTTCAGGGCACTTTTGAACATGACAAATGATTGTGTAGAGAGAATACAGGTTTCCACTGCATGCAGACTGGATGTTTCTGCAAGAGGGTACACACTGAAATGTAGTTGGCTCATGCTTATAAACCAAATGACAATGTGAAATGGTGTGTTTACGCAATTACAGAGCTACCCAATCAAATTATTGAAGCATACTTATTACCATACAAATCAGCACAAGCTGCTGAACTAGTAGCATTAACAAGAGCCTGTCAATTAGCAAAAGGCCAATGCATAAATATATATACAGATTCAAAGTATGCATTTGGGGTAGTGCATGATTTTGCTAAATTATGGGAAGAAATGATAAAACTTTGGATGGAAAACCAGTATCACATCACAATGTGGTAGCTGATTTAATAAAAACAGCACAGCTTCCTTCCAATTTAGCAGTAATCAAAGTGGCAGGCCAGGCCACTGGTGACTCAGAAGAAGCAAAGGGCAACAGGCTTGCAGATGAAGTAGCAAAGTGGGCATCAAAAGAAGCAAGTGAAGTGTCTGAAACCAATAAAGCTTGGTGAGCACAAGTGTCTGGGTCAAACAACGGTTCTGACTGTAACCAGTACGGGGGTACTGACAGATCTGCAACCACAGTGGATACACGCAAGCCATGTGAAGCCTGCATCAGGGGAAAGCCTGACTATTTCGAAAGCGAATGGTGAAAGTAATGGAGGAGCTGAACATGCAGCGCCAGTGCCTAACAGGGAACTTGAATATTAGAAGGGACAAAGAATGAAGTTCTTCATTATATTGTTCTGTTTTATGACGGAAGTCAATACTCATATATCTAGCAGTAATAAGACATGGATGAAGATGGACATGCAATAGAAATAGGACTGAAAAACATGATAAGGATAGCAGCAGACTTGACAGCAAGAGAAACTGTAGATGATGTGAATGACTTATTGACATAGTTAAATGGTTGAACATTTTTTTAATGCTTTAATACCTATAGGAGACATTTTAATTGTTATAGCATTACTGATTTGTTGTGTGATTCCATGTGCTAATGCATTGTTCAATAGGACCATATAAGGCTTTGAATGCTAATTACACTCTGATAAATATTGAAGATGGGACACATTGGGAGGAATATGATGGTAATGAGTAAAAGATATAATGTAAGGTAAACAGGATGTGATTTTTGAATAGCCATCTGAGGCACTTGTCTCTTTGAGACAAAAGTGGGCAATGTGAGAAATAGGACTTACTTGATAAGAATGCACTTCTGTAAGCAAGAGGAAACAAACCCAAATATGGAGGATTGAGAAAGTTTGAGATGGGGGTTTAACCAGCCTTGTGTGACAAGAACCATATGAACCCCTTGCTTGCTTTTAATAGTCAAAGAACTGCTTGTGACAATCTGTGTCCATGTATTTCTTCCCACCGGTGAATTCATCTGCTGATTGAAGTATGACTGGGAGGAAGGCAGAATAAAGCATCTGAATTGTATTTTACTACTATAAGCTTTTGAGTAATTTTCGATTTTTAACCTGTGCTCTATATCTAGACATAGACGATCAATCAGGTGCTTTTTGCTTAAAACGCAAGCATTTCAGCTTTCTTATCGTTATGTTTCCACTGGTGTTGGGTGAGCGAAGGTGACCAAGTGCTTTCATTCTTTTCTAGGAAAGTCGAGTGCCATGCTTGTGAGGTGGATTGTAGAATTGACAGCAGCGCGGGGCAAGCAGTTCCCAATCGTTGGGAGTGGCTTTGAGTGGATTTCTATAATAATAATATTTTATATAATATGTTAACCTTACATTTATAATTTTCTCAGTTATTATGGCATTTATCCATTACACCAATAAAGTCAGGTATGAGCGAATGCTGGTGTGTTTGGCTGCCGCTGCTCTCTTGTCTTTTCAAAGTTGGATTTTAAGCTCACTTTTATTGGGACTACTGATCATGGAAATAAGTTTCGATCTGCTCATGTATGGTGAACTGTTCCATTGTTTGGGATTTACTTAAATTTTGAACTGAACGTCTCGGTTACTGTTGTAACCTCCGTTCCCCGAGGGAGGGAACGAGACGTAGTGTCGAAGGAAGTGACACAAGGGGTCTTCTCGGACGCCGAATCGTACCTCTGAACCTGAGAAAAGGCCAATGTCAAGTTGGCAGACAGAATTTGCATGCCCCGCCCCGGACATACGAGTATAAGGGGAACCGGGGCAGCGAATGCCAGTCAGGATTTTGCACTGAGGAGCTGAAGGATGAAGCACGACCATTTACAGTGCTAGGTCTAGTGCCGTGGCAGGAGGGACACTACGTCTCGTTCCCTCCCTCGGGGAACGGAGGTTACAACAGTAACCGAGACGTTCCCCTTCTGTCACTCTCTCGATGCAGTGTCGAAGGAAGTGACACAAGGAGTCCATATAAAAACGCCATGCACTGACCATGTGACGTGACTGTCGGAGCAGGGGCAAAGCAGGCTATTGCGTGTTAGAGGCACCTGAACCGAATGCACGTCGCCCTCCCCAACGCCCCCTCAAAGAGTTTTAGCATATCCACCTTAGGTTTTCCTGCACCCCTGGGGGAAAAAGGTATTACATACTTGCATGGGAGCAAGCCCAACAGCCGCCGCCTTCTCTCTCACTATTTCTCTCACATAGGATGTTGAGCGGCTGGGGCCCAACCTATGTCGAGCAGGAGCAGGAGAGCCTGGGCGGTGCTGAGAGAAGACTCGAAGCATTAACCCTGCTCCATGCACCCGGCAGGGGGCGGCTTAGAGACTGAGGAAGAGGCCTAAGGAGGCGTCTTCAAAACTCGTCGGCGCCGGTGTGCCGGGCGCTGAGGCAGGACCGGAGGCAAGGTAGCTGTCCGGCCTGCAGATTTCCTATTCTTTCAGGAGGGGAAGACCCTGCAGAGGCCATACCCTGCCCAGTCAGGGGGAGGTAATGTATGGCAAATACACCACGAGGGTTGTGAAGCCGGACGTGGGAGGCGGCGCGGTGGTAGGTCCAGCCTAATGAAGGGGGGACTCTACAGACACGGGGCCGAGGCAGCGGGGCTGCCTGAGGGAAACGCGGGTCCGCCGAGAGGGGGACCATACCGCGGAGAATACATCACGGGGAGTTAGCCTGAAGAGGGAACTATGCCCGTGGAGCCCGACCCCAGTACAGAGCCCTAAGACTCGTACTGGGTCTGGCCGTGAGTTGCTCTGCTGAATTCACGGGCCAGAAGGCTAGGGAGGATAAAGCATCCAGGCAGCGACACTCAGTGGCTGACCTGGGACAGAAGGCGCACTGGATCACATTGGTGAAGGGCGCAAGATGCAAGCGGAACACCCGGTCGGTTGTGCCGCGTTACAGAGTTCTACCAGCTCGGACCTGACAAAACACGGGACGAGACCGACTCAACCCTTAGATTGTAAAATGTGGCAAAGGTATTGGGTGATGCCCAGCCCACTGCTCTGCAGATGTCGAGGACGCCACACTTCTAGTGGAGTGTGCTCGGACCTGCAGGGGGGCGGGCACGCCCTGGGCGTGATAGGCTAAGGCCATAGCATCAACGACCCAGTGAGCTAGCCTCTGTTTGGAGAGGGCGTTCCCTTTCTGCCGTCTGCCAAAGCAGACAAAGAGCTGCTCAGAGTATCTAAAGCTCTGCGTGTGGTCCACATAGGTACGCAAAGCACTCACCGGACACAGCAACGAAAGGGCTGCGTCTGCCTCCTCCCAAGGCAGTGCTTGCAGGTTCACGACCTGGTCCCTGAAAGGGGTCGTGGGAACCTAGGGCACGTAGCCCGGTCGGGGTCTCAGGATAACGTGAGAAAGTGCCGGACCGAACTCCAGGCAAGAGTCGCTGACAGAGAACGCTTGCAGGCCTCCTACCCTCTTGATTGAGGCTAATGCGATCAGGAGGGCCGTCTTCAAGGAGAGGGCCTTGAGCTCGACTGAATCAAGCTGCTCAAATGGGGGTCTCTGAAGGCCCGAGAGGACCACTGAGAGATCCCAAGAGGGAAACAGGTTAGGCCAGGGAGGATGTAGTCTCCGGGCGCCTTTCAGGAACCTGATAATCAAGTCGTGCTTACCAAGGGACTTGCCATCTACTGCATCGTGGTGGGCTGCGATTGCAGCTACATACACCTTCAAGGTGGAGGGGGACAGCCTCCCCTCCAGTCTCTCCTGCAGGAATAGAAGCACTGACCAAACTGTGCATCTCTGTGGGTCTTCGGCTCAGGAAGAACACCAATTCGTGAACAAACGCCACTTTAGTGCGTAGAGTTGCCTGGTTGAGGGAGCTCTGGCTTGATTGATCGTATCTATCGGTCCCAAATGAGCTGGACCACCTGGGGGTGGAGCCTCCATTCTCCGCTGGGCGAAAAACTGTCGCGACAGCGCGTCCGCCGTCGTGTTGCGGTTGCCAGGGATATGAGTGGCGAGCAGCTGACTCCAGAGGAGGAGATGGCGGGCGAGTTGTGACATATGACGAGAGCACACGACGCCCTGGCGATTTATGTACACTACCATCGCGGTGCTGTCTGAGCGAATCAGAACATGCTTGCCTCGGATTAGTGGAATAAACCTCTGTAGAGCAAGAATAACAGCCATCAACTCTAGGCAATTGATGTGCCAACGCTGCTGGGGACCTTTCCAGGTGCCAGCGGCAGCGTGCCCATTGCACAAGGCGCCCCAACCCAGTCGAGAGGCGTCTGTGGTTACCACAACAAGTCTGGACACCTGCTGCAAGGGAACTCTGGCCCGTAGGAAGCAGAGGTCTGTCCATGGGCAGAACCAATCTAGATGTCGAATGCAGTTGAGAATCTGCTTCTGCGTGAGCATTTTGAATGGGAGTCTGAGCAGGGCCCGGTTGAGAACTCGCAAGTCCATGATTGGTCACAACCCGCCACTTTTTCTGGGTACGATGAAGTAAGGGCTGTAGAGACCCTTCTTCATCTCGGCTGGAGGGATTGGCTGTATCGCGTCCTTGAGGAGCAGTGTAAAAATCTCTGCTCGTAAGGCACTGGCTTGTTGGCCGCGCACTAGAGTGGAGCGAATACCGCTGAAACGAGGCGGGAGCCGGGTGAACTGAATCGCAGAGCCGAGTCAGATGGTCCTGGCCAACCAGCGCGACGGGTTGGGAAGCGATAACCACGCGTCCAAACTCCGTGCGAGGGGAACTAAGGGGACGATCACATTTGACGTACCGGGCGGGGCTTCGCTGTGGGGGGAGCAGGTAATAATGCGTCGGGAGGCAAAAAAAGGTAGTCAGGGTGAGGGTGCAAAATTTCTTTGGTCATTCCTGGGGCAAACTCTAAACAGGCTCGCAAAAGACCTGTAGGTCCCCAATCCTCTTTAGATACATAATCGTTATAAGAAAAACCATCTTGAGAGTCAGAAGTCTGCCAGACGCTGACTCTAGAGGTTCGAAGGGGGTCTCAACCAGACCCTCAAGGACTACTGCTAAGTCCTATGAAGAGGTCTTAGTCCCAGCAAGAGGCAACAGTCGTATGGCTCCCGAATGAAGCACGCAAGTAGAAGATGCCTAATAAAGGGCACCCCTTCCATCAAGGCGTGGCAAGCCGAAGTGGAGGCCACATAGAACCTGGAAGTGGCAGGGCATGTGCCTGCTGATAGTTCATCCTACAGAAAATCCAGAACTGAAGCAAACTGGCAGTTAGCTGGTTCTGCAATATGAACTTTAGTAGAGGGAAACATACAGGCGCAGTCTGGGCCCAGGAGGGGGACTGGGTGAATCAGGGAAAAGTAGAGGAGACATTGCGCGATTCATAGAGGTGAAGAGGTACTCATCTTTCTTGTAAAATCTACCCAGAACTGTTCCAAGTGGAGGGAGCCCTAGCTCTTAAAATGTCCTTGATAACCTCAGGAGAAAGCCCTGTGTACCTCAGTTGGTACCCAACAAGGGCCAAGCATGAAAAGGTTCCACAATTCGGGCGGGGGATGAAATACAGTCCCCCGTGCCTGAGAAAGAAGGTCCTTCCTGTTCGGAATTGCCCGAGGTGACAATTTAGCTCCGAGAACCATACCCTGTTCGGCCAGCGTGGAGCTATCAGAAGGAGGCAAGACCCTTGCTGGCGAACCTTGCCAAGACTCCCGGGAGCAGAGAAACCAGGGAAAGAAAACGCATACAGACGCATTCTGGGTCATGTATGTGCCATTACGTCCAGACCCCAAGGGGAGCTGGGTGACTCAGGGAGAAGTAGAGGAGACATTGCGCTGTCCATAGAGGCGAAGAGGTCCTCTTCTGCCCTATGAAATCTCACCCAGATTTGTTTACTACATCAGGGTGGAGTTACCACTCCCCCATCAGTATTTTCTGTCTGGACAGGAAATCTGCTCCCACACACGGGCATCCAGGGACAAAACCTGTCCTGAGTGACAGGAGCTGCCCTGGGCCTCAAGGAGGAGCCGACGTGCCAGAAATTTAGCTGACATGAACGTGGATCTCCCTGATGGTTAATGTAAGAGGCTACCGCTGTATTGCCCACCCGCACCACACATGGCAGCCTCGGGAGGAAGAATTTCAGGGCCAGAAATACAGCCATCAGCTTGAGACTGTTACTGTGACAACCGAGCTGATGACCCTCCTATCCCTTTAAGCTGGACAACCACTTAAGGCCGCTGTCATTAGCAGCCTGCGACAACAAGACGCACCTAGAGTGGGACCCAAGGTAAGAAACCGGGGTCTGAACCACATAGAAAGGGAACGAAGCCCGCGGCGCATAACCCTTATCAGCCTAGGGGATTTGGCCCTTGGAAGAAACCCCCTGGCTTTGAGCCACAACAAAAACAGTCTTGTGTGCAGATGGTCCAGAGGGATCACCGAGGACGCAGTCGCACTGAGACCTAGTACAACCTTGACCTAGCCTGATTTTGCTCAGGGTATTCTGAATGGACTTGATTCTAGCATGAGACAGTTGTGCCCACATTGTGATCGAACTCCATACCCGATAGACAGAGTGGGAGAGAGGACGCTTTTCTTGGCGTTGAGCCTCAACCCCAGAGAAACTAGATGAGCTAAGATGGTATCCCTGTGCTGAACTGCCAGTTGCTGGAACTGTGCTATGATCAGCCAGTCGTCTATGTAATTCAAAATGCAGATGCCTCGGAGTCACAAAGGAGCCGGCGCTGCATCATGCATTTATGAATGTGTGGGTTAAGAGGGCTAGGCCGAATGGAAGAACCCGATACTGGAAAGCTTCGCCCCCGAAAGCGAACCTCAGGAACTTCCTGTGTTGCGGCAGAACTTCTAAATGAAGAAGTAAAGAAGTGCGTCATAAGATCGATGGTGACCAGCCAAACGTGATGTTGGGCTTGTGACACGATCATCTTGATAGGCAGCATCTTGGACTTGAACACCCAGACTGGGAAGTTCAAGCTTTGAGATCTAAGGCCAGACGCAACCCCTCACCCTCCATGGGAACCAGGAAGTACTTGGTGTAATAACCTGACTCTCTCTCTGGAAGGGGAACAGGTTCTATGGCCCCTTTAACCAGGAGATTTTGCAGGGGTTTTTTTTCCTTTTCACAGTAGACACGACTGATACGGTTTACGGTAGTGGGAACCACGCCATTGAGTGAATTAAATTCTGTAGTCCTTTCCTACTGTTCTTAGGACCCATAAAAAACAAATATATAAAATCTATAATATATATGTATAAAAAAAATAGAAGTTTCTACGCTGCCAGGTTCTCTGAGATGGGTATTAATCTTTTAACACTTCCTGTTGAGGGGGTGTCGAGTGTTCCGCGTCCTCGATAAGGAAGATGCAGGGAGCAGTGAAACACCCAACTTTTGATGGGAGAGGCTTCGCGGGGGTACCGGGAGGGGCGAAGTAGAGCATGCGCTCCATCCCGAGGGGAGCTACCCCACAAGACTAGGCGCAAGACCATCAGGGTTTTCTTTCAGGGAATTTAGGGTCCTGAGGTCTTGCTTTAGGGGCTGCCGAGGGTGACGAGACTGTCTCCAATCCCTCGGAGGAGGAGCACGACTCGCCACACTTTGCTTTTGAGCCTCCCTTCTAACAGGACTGAGGCGGGTCTGGGTGGCCTAAGGACCCGCCCCCTGAGTGCAGCGAGAGAGGAACTGCCCGAAGGCTTCCTTGTGGCTTTTCGCCTCCTGGAACCTGGAGATAAACGTGCTCATGGTGTCTCCGAATAGGCCAGTGGGCGAAACCAAGGCATCAAGGAGGAAATGCCCAAAAGGTTGAGCCAAAGGTGCCTCTCCGCACTGACCAAGGCTGACATAGATCGGCCAATAGCACGGGTTGTTCACTGGTCGCGCAGAGAGAAAGATCCGTGGTTCGACGAAGCTCAGAAAAAGCTAGCTCGTCGAGCGCAGCACCCACACTCAGGTCGTCCAGCAGGTCAGAAAGGTAAGCCTGTAATACAACCATTGTGTACAGAGCAGCTCCAGCCTGACCAACTGCTTGATAAGCCCTTCCCACTAAAGTGGAGGTCATCCTGCATGGCTTTGAGGGGAGAGAGGGCTTTTTAAGTGACGATGCCGAGCCTGGCAAGAGATAGCCCACAGATGTCTCTTCTACCGGTGGCATGAACGAATAGCCCCGTGTCTCAGCACCTACGATAGTCGAATATGTCGACATCGAGGGCACAAAGACACAGGAAGTAAAAAGATTCCTTCATGAATGAGAAAGCTCGTCATGGAGGTCATCAAAGAAAGGAAGGGACTAATATTATAGCGTTCCCTTCCTCTTTTTTCAGCCACCAGACAGAAATCTGTCTTATAGTTTGGAGCGTAGGGGGGGGGGTCTTGTTCGCGTGGCCAGTCTAGCTGTAGTGTGGCCACAGTCCAAGGTAACCACCTCAAGTAATTCTCAACCACTTTATTATTGTGCGTGGAATGTACAGAGGTTCAGCGCCCCCCTCGTGAAATGAAGAGACGCCGAGGTGTGCTTCAGACCTGTCTCTCGCTCCTCAGCCAGATATATGCGAGAGCCCCACGACGAAAGAGTGGGCACTGGCTCTTCTAAGTAAGCGAGACGAGCGAAAGCATTTAGACTGTAAACAGATCGCAAGGCTTGCACCTGCCCCGCCCCATCGCAAGAGCATGCTCTTCCCCAAACACACAAAACAAAAACTGGTGTGTGTCCGTTTCAGCCGTATAGCTTAAACATGGGAACACACACCACTTGTTTTATTTATCAGTCATTCTTTAAGAAAGGAGAAAAGTTCACTGCACACTGCCTAACAAATTCTAACTCCTACAGAGGAAAGAAAGTTTGTGACAGGCTTGTGAGACACACACACACAGAATGGCTCTGAAAAAAAGGATCTGATGACACTCTGGTGTCCATTTATAGCCTAGCCACAGGTGCATCTAATGATTACATCAGCCAAGGCTATAAATTCCGGTCAATGTTCATTGACGTGTTACACACATATTCACAGCTGGTCACAATGTAGGATTGTTCCCAAAGCACTTTTCTCAGCACAGCATCCTAGTGAAGCTAGGGAACAAGTGTGTGTGGCATATAACAAAAATACTTGTATTTGTGAAATTAAATTTAAACAATGCAATCAGTCTTTTGTGTATAATACAGCATGTGGGCATATTTTGTGTTTTTCTGATGCTTCTGTCACTCCATCTCTCAGGTCATCATACATCTCCCAAACACATGGAGACCTCCTGCAGTAGACCACATAATGTCCAAGAGCTTCCTGGGTTAAGCCTCTTTTGAAAGCAGTGATTGTCCTTAAAGCAAATCTCTCTCCTTGGAGCATCAGATTGGAGGGAAATTCACACAAAGGAAATTCTGTGGAGTTGCTTCCCAGGTCAGTGTCAATCCGCAGAAGTTATCCCAGACTGTAACTGTGAGAAACTTTCCCTGCACAGAGTACTTTTCCTGAGGTGACTGTCTTGAATGTAGAGGGACACTGTGACAGACTTTGTATTGGCCTGAGGCAGGGGGACTCCAGAAGGGTAAGGTCTTCTTCCACTGTGGCCTGAAGATGAGCCATGCCAGAAGCCTGCAGTACAGCAACAGAAGTACAAACATATGGATCTTTCCGGGTGACTTGTATACTGAGACCACAATACTGTGAGGAGCACTGTTTTGTGAATGAAACACGCACGTTTTTCAACAGGTCCACTTTCAGTCTTTTCCCCCTCACAGATGGTTCTGCATGGAGCCATTCAGGTCAAGGAGAGAGGTATGAATTCCTCTTCCTCATTTTGGGTCGAACCGCTAGGCCTCTCCAGTTTTCAACAGTGTCTTCATATGTTGGATGGATGTTTGTGACATTGTCAGATTTCCCAGAACAGGAAGCATCCATTTCTGGTTTTCCATCTACACTGCAAGTTGTGTTGGGTAGTGGATTGGCTGCTGTGATGATCACTGTTGCAACAGCTGCATCCTCTTCACCTTTTTCCTCACCTTTTTGTTTTGCAGAACAAATTTGCATGTTGCAATGAATCCATCCACCCGATTAGGCAAGTTTTCATGCTTGGAAAAGGCCACATTTGATGTTTTTGAACTCTACTTCAACATTAGCTGAACTTGCGGTGATGTTGGTGCTTTGAAAGTGAGGGATCATTACCCCCGTCCAGAGTGGTATGTAACTTGCAAGCCAGATTATATTGGGAATAATCTCAGGGAGGAAGTGCATATTATCATGATCCCCATTACCTAGGGCAAGTGACCTGCTCTCTTCACATATGTCTGTTACCCATTGTCATAGATCTGTCTGTGTTTGGTCACATGGATCCACTTCCAGGTCCTCAACCTCTACGTCTGGAATGATGACACACTTTTCTGCAATTCTGGCTTTCAGGTATTTCTTGCACCTTTCTGATATGAGGGGGGCTCCAGAACTGTCATTGCCCTCTGCTTCGCTGAGAGCCACAACAGTAATACTGCATAGTAGCTCTTTTGCATCGATTGATTTTTCTTCAAGCAGTCCCACTGGCAGATCAAACAAGGTGGCACTTTTGCTGACTGTTTACAGAGTAAGACACCACAACACTCCTTGATGTAGGTATTTAGATCAGGATGAGGAGTAAAAGCCTTGACCATAGCTCCAAGCAAAGCCAGAGAAAAGTCACTCACAACCTCTTTTGGAGTTGGTGCACCTGCGTGTATCCATTCTGTCAGCCAATGTGTTAATGCATTAACATTGTGTCTCTCCAACAGCATTTGCACCTCTGGGACACTTGAGCTCTCATCCCCTGCCAGAATGCCCTGATATAAGGATATATGTCCAGGCTTGCCATTTGGTCTCTGTAGTTTCCTCACTACTGAGCCAGTTGCATCAAAACTCACTGTGGGATTAGTAGATGACTTTGAGAATGACTTGTATATGTGTTTGACTCCAATAGTGACAGAAAAACTTGTCCAGTTAAATGTCTTTTGACCACAGTGCGGTGTACTGTATTTTAACATCTGCAGTGAAACAATGGGATCCTTGTCGCCTAATTCTAAATAATTTCTCTCTTGCTTTGCTTTGTGCCAAATTGACCCAGCCCATTAACACTTTGCACAGGAAATTTTTGCAGGCAAATTGTGCCTAGACATTGTGTATGCTTGCGCAACAATACAGAAACTTAATAGCTATACCCACTGACTTTACGCATATGACTTATGCCATAGCGCTGTGCTTAGTACTAGCCCTCTTAAAAAAGTGTCCTACAAGTCATGCTACCTACTAGTGTTGTTAAAAGTACCGGTACTTTGGGACCAAGTCAGTAACCAAGACGTGACCAAGATGTCACAATACCAGTGTTTGTACAGTACCAGTTATTCCTAGCACCTACTTAATTAAAGCACTAATCCAATAAAAAATGTAAATTAAATCACAGCATTTGCTATTAACGATCACACTGGGCCATGTAGCGAACTGTTTATCCATCAGAAGAAGAAAGTAAAGCTTCCGGCACACCACACATCAAAATAAAAGCATGATTCAAAATAAAAGCTAGATGCCTGAAATTGAAGAAAGTGAAACGTCACAGTTACTGTTGTAACCTCCATTCCCTAAAGGAGGGAACGAGATGTTGTGTCAAATGAAGTGACACAAGGAGTCTTCCTTCCTTGTGTACCTCTGAACTTGAGAAAAGGCCAATGAGAAATTGGCAGACAGAATTTGCATGTCCTGCCCCCGGACATACAGGTATAAAGGGAAGGGGGCGTGCATCTGTCAATCAGGTTTTTGCACTGAGGAGCCAAGAATAAGGTACGGCCATTTACAGTGGTAGGTCTAGTGTCGTGGCAGAAGGAACACAACATCTCGTTCCCACCCTCAGGGAACGGAGGTTACAACAGTAACCGTGACGTTCCCCTTCACTCGACGTTGTACGTAACCCTCCCCAATACCCCCAGAAAAAGATGTCACATACAGACCTTAGGTTCCCAGCACCCCTGAGGGGGGAACAGGTGCTACATGACTAGCATGGGAGCAAGCCCGGTATCCGCTGCCTTTTCTCTCTCTATGTCTCTCACATAGAATGTGAAGTGGCTTAACGCTGCCCAGACTAGGTGGAGGTGACATGTGGCCAATACACCATGTGGGTTGTGAAGCCGTACGTGGGAGCGGCGCAGTGATAGGTCCTGCCTGATGAGGGAGGAGCTCTACAAGTATGGTGACAGGGGGCAGT
This sequence comes from Moxostoma hubbsi, assembly GCA_032164185.1. Taxonomy (NCBI): domain Eukaryota; kingdom Metazoa; phylum Chordata; class Actinopteri; order Cypriniformes; family Catostomidae; genus Moxostoma; species Moxostoma hubbsi. The sequence goes on along the minus strand of JAVLUX010000025.1, from coordinate 39,422,601 downwards.
GGGACTGCCCAAGGGAGATGCGGGTCCGCGGACTGGGGGACTGTACTGCAGAAAATACATCAAAGGCCTGAAGCCTGAAGAGGGAATTAAGCCTGTGGAGCCCTACCCCAGTACAGAGCTCCTGTGGCTCGTAGTGGGTCTGGTCGCAAATTGCTCTGCTGAATTAGCAGGCCAGAAGGCTAGGGAGGAAGAACATCCAGGAAGCGATGCTTAGTGGCTAACCTGGGAGAGAAGGCACACTGGTTAAGGGTGCTGGGTGCAAGCGGAACACCCGGTCGGTTGTTCCGCATTACCGTGTTCTACCGGCTTGGACATGACAAAACACGGAACGAGACTCAACCCTGAGATTGTAAAATTCTGTCAGACAGAATGTCACGGCATTTTTTTCCTCCATATTTTAAAAGGGTGGTGACTGAAACTGTCAGTCTCTAACATTATGTCTAATATATTTTTTGCATTCCACAAAGTCACACAGTTTTGGAACAACATGAGGGTGGGAAATTATGACACAATTTATGAATTTATGAATTATGAGTTTGTGCCGTTAAAAGTTTTGTTTGTTCTGCTATGGTATTTCAAATATTAGACATTGAATTACAGGTGAATTCTAAATGCTGATATTTATTTAATACAATACTGACAGAATAAAATAGATCACTTAATAGTCCAAAAAATCAAATATAGATCCCCTGTCTGTCGCTCACTTCGATGTTGTGTTGAAGAAGCGACACTAGGGGTCTCTCTTGAGCGCCTAATATGCCTCTGATCTATGTAAAAAGGCCAATGAGAAGTTGGCAGACAGTGTTTGCATACCCCACCCCCGGACATACAGGTATAAAAGCGAGGAAATACGTTGAATTCATTCAGGATTTTTCTGAGGAGCCGGGAAGACAGGGAACGGAGGTTACATACGCAACCGAGACGTTCCCCGTCTGTCGCTCACTTCAACGTTGTGTCGAAGAAGCGACACCAGGGGTCCACTTCAAATCATGCCATCCACTGAGCTGTGTACGTGTTCTGCTGACACAAGAGCGGGCAGATATTTCACGTGCACAAGCGACCAACTGTGTCAGACTGCGCGTACCCTTCCCCAATGCCCCCCAAAAAGTTGTCAGAACCCTTCTGGTTACCCTAGAGGGGAACAAGGCGATGCTTGCCAACCTGGGAATGGGCCAAGCCTGGCTGGGCCTCTTTTCTCTCTATGTTTCTGCGCATAGAGCAAGAACAGCCGGGGCCCTTACACGCATTGAGGGAAGGGGGGGTCTTAACCAGTTTCCTATTCTTTCAGGGGGAAAAAGACCCTGCAGAGGCCACTCCTGCCCAAAAGGGGAGGTAAAGTTGGCGACATGGGTTTTTTAGGCAACATGTGGAATGTGGCGCAGTGGTAGATCCAACCTCAGGAGGGGTGAGTTGCTTCAGCATAGCAACCGGAGGGCAGCGAAAACTGTCTAAGGGAGATGCGAGTCAGCTCGTAAGGTGACCGTACCGCGGAAAATACACACAGGAGGAGTTCGCGTAGGAGGCCTGATCTGTGGAGCACTTTTCCCAGTGCACAGTTTTACCTCAGCTGATGGAAAGGGCGCCAGGTGCAAGCGATTCACCCGGCCAGATCGTCAGCGTGTTACCGAGTTCTACCGGCTCGGACCTGAGAAAACATGGGACGAGATTGACTCAACCCTGAGATTGTAAAATCTCACAAAGGTATTAGGTGTTGCCCAACCCGCTGCTCTACGTATGTCTGCTAGGTAGGTGCCTCTAGCCAGTGCCCACGAGGATACAATACTCCTTGTAGAGTGCGCTCGGACCCACAAGGGGGGGGGGGGGCACGGCTTGGGTGCGATAGGCCAATCACCACCCAGTGGGAAAGCCTCTGTTTGGAGACAGCATTCCCTTTCTGCTGTCCCCCAAAGCAGACAAAGAGCTGCTCAGAGCACCTAAAACTCTGTGTGCAGTCCAGATAGGTATGCAAAGCACGTACCGGACACAGCAATGAAGAGGCTGGGTCTGACTCCCAGGGCAGTGCTTGCAGGTTCACTACCTGGTCTCTGAAGTGAGTGGTAGGGACCTTGGGCACATCGTCCGGTCGTGGTCTTAGGATCACCTATGTGTCTGCCGGACCAAACTCCAGGTCGCTAACAGAGAACGCTTGCAGGTCCCCGACCCTCTTGATGGAAGCGAGCGCGATCAGCAGGGCCGTTTTCAGAGAGAGGGCCCTGAGTCCAACTGATTCTAGTGGCTTGAAGGGTGCTCTCTGGAGGCCCGTGAGGACCACTGAGAGATCCCAGGAGGGGAACAGGCTTGGCCGGGAGGGGTTCAACCTCCGGGCGCCTCTTAGGAACCTGATGATTAAGTTGTGCTTACCCAAGGACTTGCCGTCTATTGCATCGTGGTGGGCCACAATAGTGGTGACATACACCTTCAGGGTGGAAGGGGACAGCCTCCCATCTAGCCTCTCTTGCAGAAATAAGGGTGAACTGAAATAGCACTGACCTAACTGCGCACCTCTGTGGGTCTTCAGCACGGGAAGAACACCAATTTGTGAACAAACGCCATTTCAGGGTGTAAAGTTGCCTGGTAGAAGGGGCTCGGGCTTGGTTGATTGTGTGCTACGACAGTGGGTGGTAGACCAGCTAAATCCTCCGCATCCCATCCAGGGGCCAGACGTGGAGGTTCCACAGGTCTGGGTGCGGATGCCAGAGCATGCCCCGTCCCTGAAAAAGAAGGTCTTTCCTCAGGGAGGGCCTGTCGCGAGGAGTGCGAAATCTGAGAACCAGGCCCGGGTGGGCCAATAAGGAGCCACAAGGATGACTTGTTCCTTGTCCTTCCTGACATTGCACATCACCTGTGCAAGAAGGCTCACTGGGGGAAATGCGTACTTGCGCAACCCCGCAGGCCAGCTGTGCGCCAGTGCGTCTACACCGAGGGGAGTCTCTGAACGGGCATACCAGAGCGGGAAGTGGATGGTTTCTTTGGAGGCAAACAGGTCTACCTGGGCCTTGCCAAACCGTTCCCAAATTAGCTGGACCGACTGGGGGTGAAGCCTCCACTCTCCACCGGACAAGCATTGTCGTGACAGTGCGTCTGCTACCATATTGAGGTTGCCGGAGATGTGAGTGGCGCGCAAAGGAGGAGACCACAGGTGAGTCTTGACATGTGGTGGGAGCGTACGCCGCCTTGGGTTTATGTACGCTACCGCAGTGGTGCTGTCTGACCTGATCAGAACGTGTTTGTCCCGAACTAATGGGAGAAACTTCTGCAGGCCAAAGAAAACAGTCAGCAACTCTAGGCAGTTAATATGCCAGCGCAGCGGGGCCCCTTTCCAACGGCTCGCAGCTGCGTGCTCATTGCACACGGTGCGCCAACCCAATCTGGAGGTGTTGGTCGTGACCAAGACGTGTCGGGACACCTGCTGCTAGTGTACTCCTGCCCATAGAAAGCAGAGGCCTGTCCAGGGTTTGAATGCTTGGCGGCAGGCGGGGGTGATCATCACACGGTGCGTGCCGCAGCTCCATGCTCGTCTCAGGACTCGAGTCTGAAGACAGTGCTGAAGCAGTCTCATATGCATCAACCCCAGTGGCACAACAGCCGCAGAGGATGCCATATTCACCAGGAGCTTCTGGAAAAGCTTTAAGGGGACCGTTGTGCCTGGCTTGAAAGCGGCGAGGCACCTCAACACTGACTCCGCATGCTCGTTGGTGAGACGTGCTAACATTGAGACTGAGTCTAACTCCATGCCAAGAAAAGAGATGCTCTGGACCGGGGTGAGCTTGCTCTTTTCCCAGTTGACCTGTAGCCCTAAATGGCAGAGGTGCCTGAGCACCTGGTCTCTGTGAGCGCATAGTAACTCTCGTGAGTGGGCCAGAATGAGCCAGTCATCGAGTTAATTTGGTATACGGATGCCAGCTTCTTGGAGTGGGGCAAGGGCTGCCTCTGCGACTTTCGTAAAGACGCGAGGGGACAGAGACACACCGAAGGGGAGGACTTTGTACTGATACGCCTGGCCGTCGAATGTGAACCGTAAGAAGGGTCGGTGTCGAGGCAGAATGGAGACGTGGAAGTACGCATCGTTTAGGCCTACTGCTGTAAACCAATGTAGATGCCGAACGCAGATTAGAATGTGTTTCTGCATGAGCATTTTGAACGGGAGTTTGTGCAAAGCTTGGTTGAAAACTCCAAGATCGGTTGTAAGCCACCGCCTTTCTTGGGTACGATGAAGTAAGGGCTGTAGAGACCCTTCTTCATCTCGGCTCTATGGCGTCTTTGAGGAAGAGAGTAGTGATTTCCGCGCGCAGGGATTTGGCATGTTCGCCGTGTACTGTGGAGAAGCGGACGCCCGGCAAACTGAATTGCGTAACCGAGTCGGATGGTCCGGGCCAGCCAGCGAGATGGGTTGGGGAGTGAAAGTCATGCATCCAATCTCCTTGCTAGAGGCACCAAGGGGACGATTATTTTTGACATACCCGGCGGGGCTTCGCAGCAGGATGGCGTAGGTAAAATGGCATCGGGAGGCAAAGACGCATCCCGGGGCTCTGGTGCTGAGAGAAGACTCAAAGCATTTACCTTGCTCTGCACACCCGGCAGGGGGCAGGTTAGCGACTGAGGAGGAGGTCCAACATAGGCGTCCTCTAGACTCATCTGAACCGGCAGGCCGGGGAACAGTCATGGGGCTGAAGGCGGGTGATCCACGTCCAGCGTGCTGGGACTGTTGAGATCTGGCGGCAATAAATTGAACAAAGGATTCTCCTCCCGGGCCTCCACCGGGGGACGGAGTGGTCTTACCATCTCCGGAGCTAACATCTTGGTCCCTGGGTCGAGTGTCTCAGGAGCGCCTGGGAGCCTTACGGGTCCTCGAGGGGGTCCGTGAGAAGGGGGGGCTTCCTGCGGCGTGCTTGATGCTGGGGCTGAGAGCTGGGCCCGGGTTGAGGCAGAGCAGGGTGTTTCTTGTTGGTCTCACGCATCTCGACCAAGTTCAGCCACAGATGATGTTCCTGGACCAAAAGCATGGCTATCGTCTGCCCGAGTGACTGCGCTGTGACCTTCGTGCCACTGAGGGAGAGGTCGGTCACTGAGCGCAGTTCCTGCAACACATCAGGATCAGAGTGCCTTGGCCTGGTGGACTTGCAGGATGGCCATGGCATGCAGGGCGGAAGCGGCTGTAGGCTCTGGCAGTAAACGAAGATGTCGTCCTGCAGGCCTTGGAAGGGAGCACAGGGCAGCCCCGCCAGGTGGTAGGGTTTCTGGGGCATAGATGGAGCGTAACAGCCCTATCCACCTGGGGAATCGGCGTATAACCATGGGCCGCACCACTGTCGAGGGTAGCGAGAGCGGATGAGTGAATGGCATGACGAATGGAGAGCAGCGCCCTCCACGTAGACGTCAGCTCATCATGCACTTCCGGGAAAAATGTGACCGGGGAGGCATCAGCATCAGACGCCGCGCTCTCCGATGCAGCGATGAGCTCATCCACCTCGAGCTCCAGAGGATAGGCAGACCGGCCGTGAGGCGAGCTGCTGTTGCCTCAAGCATGGACGGGAGTCAAGGAGCATAAATTTCTGAATTAATTTTACGTATTTCCCCGCTTTTATACCCGTATGTTCGGGGCAGGGTATGCAAATACTGTCTGCCACCTTCTCATTGGCCTTTTTTCATAGACCAGAGGCATATACGGCTCTCAAGAGAGACCCCTTCTTCGACACAAGGTCGAAGTGAGCGACAGACGGAGAATCTCCTTTAATCCTATTCATTCTTTTTATCATTCTCCAAATTGTATTAATTCCTGTCTCCCTTGAGTCACAGAATTTCCTCCAGAAGTCCTTCTTTGCATTCTTTATGATACTCCTTCCAATTGCCTGCATCCTTTTGTATTCAATAAGATTCTGAAAACTGTGATTCCTTTTCAACATTTTAAATGCTTTATTTCTAAACTTAATCGCTTTATCACATTCCTTTGTCCACTGTGATACAATCATCTTTTTGTGCTTACGTCCCTTCTTCTGCATAGACTGCTTTGCAGCCTATAGGATAGCTTTACAAACAGCATAATTTAAATTAAACATTTCCATTAATATAACTTTTTTGCATTTCTTGGTCACAATATACCTACAATTCTCCCAATCAGCACTACTGAAAATCAATTTCTGTTATCCTCCTGTATCATATTCTTCTAAACTCAGGGCTACTGCAATCACTATCGGATTGTGGTCACTTTTTACAGTTGTTCCTCTAACTACTTTCCATGAGCAAACACCTTCTCACACTAGTGTGAGATCAATGGCCAATTCTGTACCTGTTCTGATATTAATTCTTGTACCACTTCTGTCATTTATGCATATTTGATTTTTAATCTCCATTAATTCTTCAAACACCATTCCATTGTCGTCATTACAATTTCCCCCTAACGTGCTATGGACATTAAAATCTCCACAAATATTACTTTCCCTTCTAAATGTACATCATGTTCATCCATTTCTATTGAAAGCGTATTGCATTGCAGGGATTGTAAAATTTAACCATTTTTATATTTCCTTCTTTTGTCCAAACTCTATCATTATATATTCCAACTTGGTTCCTTTCCCTAGAACTCTATATTGTATTTCTTGCTTTACAAATATTATACACCCTCCTCCACTGCCCTGCCCTCAATCTCTGCAGATACTATCATAGCCTTTAATTTTCAAATCTAATGCTGGCTTAAGCAAGATTTCCTGAACACATATTATTTCTAGTTTCTTTTTAAACTATTTAATGAATCCTTTAAACCTTTGGACATTTACTAATAAACTTCTTGCATTCCATTGTTGAATATTTTGGTTGTCTTATCAATTGGGTATCCCGGCTTCCCACCTGCATCTAGTCTTTTATCGATTTTCTCCTAAGACACATCTTTTGTATCCAAAAACTTCTCAGTTCCCTTCACAATTATTAAAATTTTCTCTGTTTTGTGTTTGACTTGATTGGTACAGTTGATTAGGTGGGCAATGAACAACACCATCTTATCCACTATCAATGCTATCACTAATACTATTCTAGTGTATAACTAATACATTATCAGTGTATTAGTTTTCTATGTTTGACCTACCTCTGATCTCAAAATGTGATTAACTTTGTCTGATTAATATCTTCTCCTTTGTACTTGTACCCTGTTCACTGCCTCTGCATAGCTTATGTTGTTAACTGCTTTCAATTGCTCAATTACTATGGCCCTCTTCCTGACATCACAACTACCATATGTTACCCTGTATTGCCCACCACAGTTACAACATTTATCATTTATTAATTCTGCACTTTACCTCCACAGTCTTCAATTCCACACTTGAGACAACTCTGCTTTCCTTTGCACACCACTGCTATATGCCCATACCTCTGGCATTTGTAACAGCATAGCGGAGGAATATAGGGCCTAACGGAAGCTCATACATCTGATTCTAACTTTTTCTGCGAGTTCAGACTCCTTAAACTCCAGAAGAACAGACAAAATATCAACACTTTTGTCATTAATTGTTTTTAGCAACCTCTTTATACTATTCACCTCACCCCCAAAATACTCTGTTTGACTTTTTCCAAGTCTTCATTTACAGAAATGCCTTTTATCACTCCCCGCATCACACTACTCTCACCCAGAATCCTTCTTTCACTCACTATTGTCTTGCAAATATTTTCAATAATGCAAAGCTTTATTTTTCTGTTCTTCCGTTTTAAATGTTACCAACAAGTTTCCATCTCTCAAAACCTTGACTTCCTTCTTCTTGCCGGTTTTTCCCTTTACTCATCCTTTTCCACTAGACACTGGAGTCCAGTTATCAAAATCCAACTTCATCCCCTACCTCAGTCACCATTCTGGTCCAGTCACAAACCAGTTTATGCCAACCACCATGTCCAAAGTCCAGAAGTTTGACACAAGGGATTGCACACTGTCCTGTCAGTGTATTTGTTCAGTGGGTCCAATCAATGATGTGCTCCTTCACAGCCCGCTCACTAATGCTTTTGGCTCATGCTGAAGTCAGTCTTTACAAGCACAACAAGTTCGTGTTCAAATGTATGAAGACAGTTTAAACACAATAACCGCTTTCACCACAAATGGCAAGTCTCATTTTCCCTATATTTTGTCAAATGCTGGGCTTGATTATTACTAAGACAAAGAAAATGTTTAAGAAAAGCCTAAATATCTAACACTGTGCATCAAAGCATGACATTTCCATCTGTAATTCATGTAATTTTACTGTACGTCTTCAATCATTTTTACACATTCATAAATTGGGGATCATGTTTTAAGAAGACCTATAAACTTGTCTTAAGTGCATTTCACCCCTGTTTCACCTTGTTGACTGTGATTGACTCACATGCTGAACTGAATGAATGACACTCCTCTCATTCAGTCTTTTAACAAATCTTCATTCACGAATCATTCACGAACGAGTTTATTAGTATATTCTGTTTGTTCATGAAATCACCTCTCATCTCATTCAGACTCCACAAACGACTAGTTTAGTGAAGGGGCGTATCCGTTCACTGGGTCGAACCAATGATATGCTCCTTCACATCATGCACTCTAATGCTTTTGGCTTGTGCTTTAGTCAGTCTTTACAGGCATGTAACGCAGCAGAGCTCATTGGCTCCAAAAGGGAGAGACTTCAGTGAACAAAAAATATGAGTCAGTGTATAGAGGTGAATGAGAACAATTTGTTCACTTAAAAGATTTGTTCAAAAGGACAGATTCATTCCCTAATGAAACATCACTTAGGCAGAGTGGTACAAATTCATGTTAGAACAACTGGCCCCAACATTATTAAAGGCAGGTGATAGAGTATTACAAAAAAGTTTAATTATTCCTTCATGGAGAAAGGCAATTATTTCAGTCATACCAAAGGATGGGAAAGATAAATTGGATTGTGGTAATTATTGGCTAATCAGTATTCTTAATGTCGATTATACAGTTGAAGTCAGAAGTTTACATACACTTAGGTTGAAGTCATTAAAACGTCTCGGGTTACGTATGTAACTCTTGTTCCCTGAAAAAAGCGGAACGAGATGCTGTGATGAAGAGCGCTTTGGGAACGAGAATACCCACGCCGCCGCACTGTGGCTGTCCGGACCCCCTAAGGTTGTGCAGTGTGCTCACAAGAGCGTAAGAGGGCTCAGACATGAGCTTGAGATGTCGACTCAAGGACATAAGAGCCCGGAGTGGTATGAACATTCAAGCTGAAGAATCTAATGAATGTGTGCGGAGAGGACCAGCCTGCCGCATCACAGACATGCTGCAGAAGGACCCCTCTGGCCAAGGCTTAGAGGAGGCTTTCTTGTCCAGTCTTTCCTGCTCCGGCGTTATAAACTACGGCGAGCAGAAGGCTTCGTGGGTGACCGGATGTAAGGTCAAGAAAGGTACCTTAGGCTGGTAGTCAGGATGAGGGTGCAAATTTAATTTGGTCATGGGTGACTCAGGGAGAAGTAGAGAAGACATTGCATTATTCATTGTGGCGAAGAGGTCCTCTAAAATCTCACCCATATTTTTTCCAAGTGGAGGGAGCCCTAGCACTTTAAATGGTCTCGATAACCTCAGGAGAAAGCCCTATGTACCTCAGTTGGTACCCTTCAGGGGCCAAGCATGAAAGGTTCCACAATTCGGGCTGGGGATTAACTATTGTCACCTGTGCCTGAGAAAGAAGGTCCTTCCTGTTCGGAATCGCCCAAGGTGAGCCGTCCTGTTCGGCCAGCGCGGCGCTATCAGTAAGAGGCAAGACCCTTGCTGGCGAACTCTGGCCAAGACTCCCGGGAGCAGAAAAACTTGAGTTCTTGACCATGCATTCTTGACCATGTATGCGCCATTGCGTCCAGAACCAGGGGGGGCTGGGTGACTCAGGGAGAAGTAGAGGAGACATTGCGCTGTTCATAGTGGTGAAGAGGTCCTCTTCTGCCCTGTAAAATCTCACCCAGATTTGTTCCACTACCTCGGGGTGGAGTTTCCACTCCCCCACCTGTATTTTCTGTCTGTACAGTAAATCTGCTCCCACATATGGGCATCCAGGGATATAAACTGCCCTGAGTGACAGGAATTTACCCTGGGCCCAAAGGAGAATCCGACTTGCCAGGGAATTAGGCTGGCGTGAAAGTAGACCTCCTTGATGATTTATGTAGGAGACTGCTGTTGTGTTGTCCATCCGCACCAAGACACGGCAGCCTCTGGAGGCAGTATTTCAAGGCCAATGTAAAACAGTTCATGCTCACAGGCAAGGAAGAGGCGAGAAACCGGCTTAACATATAAATGATAGGTTTAATGTAAAACTCAAAATACAAACACATAAGATAACGGACATGTCCGTGAACGATCTCTATCTCATGTACGTCCTCCACAGTCGGCATTTATCCCTCTCGGAGGCTTGATTAGCCTAATACGGGACCGGGCGTGTTGAGTCACAAACCGGCCCCGCCCTCCACCTTGCCACAGCCAGAAATACAGCCATCAACTCGAGACAGTCAATGTGACAATCAAGCTGAAGACCCTCCCATTCCCCTTAAGCTGGATGACCACTTAAGACCGCTATCCAGACCGTCAGGGAGGCATCTGTCGTTAGCAGCCTGCGACGACACGACGCACCTAGAGTGGGACCCAAGATAAGAAACCGGGGTCTGAACCACATAGAAAGGAACGAAGCCCGAGGCACGTAACCCTTATTTGCCTTAGGGGACTGGCCCTTGGATGAAACCCCCAGGCTTTTAGCCACAGCTGGAATGGTCTCATGTACAGAAGGCCCAAAGGGATCACCGTGGATGCAGATGCCATGAGACCTTGTATTCGTTGATACTGACGAGCAGTGCAACCTTGACCTAGCCTGACTTTGCTCAGAGTGTTCTGAATGGAAATGATTCGAGCGGGAGACAAATGTGCCTGCATTGTGATCGAATTCTATATAACTCCAATATAGGTAATTCCCTGGGTGGGAGAGAGAACGCTCTTTTGACGTTGAGTCTCAGACCCAGAGAAACCAGATGAGCTAAGACGATATCCCTGTGCTGAACTGCCAGTTCTTGGAACTGCACTAGGATCAGCAAGTTGTCTATGTAATTCAGAATGCGGATACCACGAGGTCATAAAGGAGCCAGTGCTGTATCCGTGCATTTCGTGAATGTGCGAGGTAATAGGGCTAGGCCGAATGGAAGAACACGATACTGGAAGGCTTCACCCCGAAAGCAAACCTCAGGAACTTCCTGTGCTGTGGCAGAATTTCTATAAGAAAATATGTGACCATGAGATCGATCTGGACCAGTCAAAACGTGATGTTGGGCTTGTGTCACGACCGTCTTGATAGTTAGAACTTGAACACCCTGACTGAGCAGTTCAAGCCTCGAGGATCTAAGATCGGACACAAACCCCCCCACCCTTCTTGGGGACCAGGAAGTATTTGCTGTAATAGCCTGCCTCTTTCTCTGGAAGGGGAACACGTTCTATGGCCCCTTTGACCAAGAGACTTTGAGTTTTTTCCATAGTAGACATGCCTGCTCCAGTTTTACGGAAGTGGCGACCACGCCATTGAAACGCGGAGGATGGCGAGAGAATTGAATTCTGTAGCCTCTTTCTACTGTTCTTAGAGCCCACATAGAAATACCGGGCAGAAGTTTCCACGCTGCCAGGTTTTCTGAAATGGGTACTAATTTCGACACTTCCTGTTGAGGGGATGTCAGGTGTTCCGCGCCCTGGAATAAGGCAGGAAACAGCGGTACACCCAACTTTTTGTTGGATGGCTTTTTGCCTTCTACCTGGAGATAACCGTAGTCATGGTGTCTCCGAAAAGTCCAGAAGGCAAAACCGGGGCATCAAGGAGGAAAGGTTTATCTCTGTCCTTGATGCCCAATAGGTTGAGCCACAGGTGTCTTTCTGAGCTGACCAAAGCGGACATAGACCGGCCAATAGCACAGGCTGTCTGTTTAGTCGCACGTAGAGATAGGTCCGTGGCTCGACGAAGCTCAGAAAATTCAGGTCCTTAAGTAGATCAGCCTGGTATGCCTGCCTAGTCGAATATATCGACGTCGAGGGCACGTGGACATGGGAAGTATAAGGTTTCCTCCATGAACGAGAAAGCTCGTCATGGAGGTCATTAAAGAAGGGAAGGGACTGATGAGGCGTTCCCTTCCCCCGGCCACCAGACAAAAATCTATCCTCCAATTTTTAGCTTTTGGGAGTCTCTTGTTGGCGTGGCCAGTCTATCTTAAGCCTGGCCACAGCATGAGTAACCACGTTGAGTAATTCCTCTGCTGATTTATTATCAAACCCGGAATGCTCGGAGGTGGATAACTCGAAATCAGCCAAACCAAAAGATTCACAGTCCCCCTCATGAACCGAAGAGGTGCCAGAGCGTGCTTTGAGATCACGGGAAGGACCACCTGGATCTGGGGAGAGAGCGAGCGAAAGGGATGAACTGGTCTCTCGCTCCTCAGCCAGATCCATGCGAGAGCCCCACTAGTGAAGTGTGGGCGCTGACTCCCGGAAGTAAGCGAGGCGAGCGCGAAGCATTTTGCCTGAAAGCAGATCACATTGCTCGCACTCACCCCGCCCCAACACGAGAGCAGCATGCTCTTCCCCCAAACAAAGAAAACAAAACTGATGCGTGTCCCACTCGGCCATAGAGCGGAGACAGGGGAACACGCATCGTTTGCCTTGACTTTCAGTCATTTTAGTTAGATAGATAGATTTTTTTTTCTTTTTCAGTGGAAACAGAAAGGAGAAAAGGTTCACTGCACACTGCCTAACAGAATCTATCTCCTAACAGAGGAAAGAAAGTTTGACAGGCTCGTGATAGCACACAGCACAGAATGGCTCTGAAGACGAAAAATCTGATGATGCACCGGTGACGCATCTATTTATAGCAACTGCGCCAGGTGTGCCCAATGATTACATCGGCAGAGGCTATAAATTCCGGTCAATGTTCAATGTCCGGGCATATGTATGCAACACTCAACGTGTTGCATACATATTCACAGCTGGTCACAACTGAGACGTGTTCACAAAGTGCTCTTCAGCGCAGCATCATAGTGAAGCTTTTTGTAAAAGGAACTATTTTTTTAACCACTCCACATAATTTTGTTATTATTTTTATATTATTATATTAGCAAACTATAGTTCCCTTTACAAAAAGCTTCACTTTGATGCTGCGCTGCTAAGCGCTATGGGGAAACAATCTTATTGTGAGCTGCTCTGAACATGTGTGTAACACGTCAATGAAATTGACTGGAATTTATAGCCTCGGTTGGTGAGATCATTGGACGCACCTATGGCCAGGCTATAAATAGGAGGTGTCACCAGTGTCGTCAGACATTTTTCTTCAGAGCTTTCTCTCTGTGTTTTCACAAAACTCTTGTTAGAAAATTGTTTAAAAATCTAAGTCTTTTCCTTCCTTCTCTCTTTTTATATATATATATATATATAAAAAAAAAAAAAGGGGAAAAAAAAGGGAAAAATGGCGGAAAAACAGGGCAAACAATGCGTGTTTCCTTGTCAGCGTTCTATGTCTGACAGGGACACGCATCAATTTTGCTTTGTTTGCTTGGGGGAAGAGCACGCTACTCTCGCGTTGGAACAGGGCGGGTGCGCGCATTGTGACCTACTTTCGGTCGGAATGCTTCGCGCTCGCCTTGCTTACTTCCGAGAGCCGGCACCCACACTTCATTCGTGGGGCTCTCGCATGGATCTGGCTGAGGAGCGAGAGACGGGTTCGCCCCTTTCGCTCGCTCTCTCCCCAGATCCTGCTGGTCCCTCGCGTGATCCTGAAGCGTGCTTCAGCGCCTCTTCAGTTCACGAGGGGGACCGCCATTCCCTTGGGTCAGATTCCGAGTTAACCGCATCTGAGAGCTCCAATCGCGATTCTAAATCTTCGGAGGAGCTGCTCGATGTGGTTACTCGCGCGGTGGCCAAGCTTCAAATAGACTGGCCACGTGACCAAGTTCCCCCCAAGACCAAGTTAGAGGACAGATTTCTGTCTGGTGACCAAGGGAAGGGAACACCTCATCAGTCCCTTCCCTTCTTTGATGATCTACATGACGAGCTTTCTCGTTCTTGGAATAAACCTTATACCTCGCGCATTCACGTGCCCTCGACGTCAATATATTCGACTATCGTGGGCGTTGAGGCGCGAGGGTATTTAAAGATGCCACCGGTCGAAGAGACACTTGCGGGTTATCTCTCGCCGGGTTCGGCATCGTCGCTTAATAAATCTGCTCTCCCTTCTAAGCCATGCAGGGTAACCTCCATGCTGGTCGGGAGAGCATATCAAGCGGCGGGTCAGGTTGGTGCTGCGCTGCACACCATGGCTGTCTTGCAGGTGTACCAGGCTGACCTACTAAAAGATTTGAGTGCTGGAAGAGGCCTCGACGACGAAGCTTTTTCTGAACTTCGTCGAGCTATGGATTTGTCTCTCCGTGCCACCAAGCAGTCAGCCCGTGCTATTGGCCGGTCTATGTCCGCTTTGGTTAGCACTGAGAGGCACTTATGGCTTAATCTATCCGGCATCAAGGATAAGGACAGAGTTTTCCTCCTTGATGCCCCAGTTTCAGTCTCTTTGGAGACGCCATGAACACGGTTATCTCCAGATTCCAGGAGGCGAAAAGCCATGAGGAAGCCTTTGGGCAATTCCTTCCTCGTCGCACTCAGGGGGCGAGGCCGTCGGTCACCCAGTCTCGCCCTGATTCTGTTAGGAGGGAGGTTCAGAAACAGAGTGTGGCAAGTCGTGCTCCCCCTCGCAGAGATTGGGGACAGGCTCGTCGCCCTCAGCAACCTCCCAAACAAGACCTCAGGGCTTGTATCTCCAAGAGAAAGAAGCCCTGACGGTCTTGTATCCAACCCTGTGAGGGTAGTTCCCTTCGGGACGGGGCGCGTGTATCATTCACTTCGGCCCTCCCGATACCCTCACGAAACCTCTTCACTCCCGCCACCCTTGGTGTTTCAGGTGACAGGGGTTTCCAACAAAATGTTGAATGTACCGTTGCTCCCTGCCATAATCCAGGACACGGAACATTCGACACCCCCTCGACAGGAAGTCTTGAAATTAGTTCCCATCTCAGAGAACCTGGCAGCGTGGATATTTCTATGTGGGTTCTAAAAACAGTAGAAAAAGGCTACAGAATTCAGTTCGCTTGCCGCCCTCCGAGCTTCAACGGCGTGGTTTCCACTACCGTAAGCCCGAAGAACAGGCATGTCTACTTCAGGTAGAACTGCAAAATCTCTTGGAAAAAGGGGCCATAGAACATGTTCCCCTTCCAGAGAAAAAGTCTGGCTATTAAGCAGATACTTCCTGGTCCCCAAGAAAGGGGGGGGGGGGGTTGCGTCCCATCTTAGATCTTCGTGCCTTGAACCGCTCGGTCAAGACGCTCAAGTTCAAGATGCTAACAGTCAGGTCCGTCGTGTCTCAGTTCCAACGTTTCGATTGGCTGGTCACGATCGACCTCATGGACGCATACTTTCATATTGGAATTCTGCCACAGCACAGGAAGTTCCTGAGGTTCGCTTTCGGGGATGAAGCCTTCCAGTATCGGGTCCTTCCATTCGGCCTAGCCCTATCACCCCGCACATTCACGAAATGCATGGATGCAGCACTGGCTCCGTTGTGACTCCAGGGCATCCGCATTCTGAATTATCTAGACGACTGGCTGATCCTAGCCCAGTCTCAAGAACTGGCAGTTCAGCACAGGGATATCGTCTTGGCTCATCTAGGTTCTCTGGGTCTGAGACTCAACGCCAAAAAGAGCGTTCTTTCCCCGACCCAGAAAATTTCCTATCTAGGGGTTATATGGAATTCGATCACGATGCAGGCACAGTTGTCTCCCGCTCGTGTCATCTCCATTCAGAACTCCCTGAGCATTCTCAGGCTAGGTCAAGGTTGCACTGTTCTTCAGTTCCAACGAATATTAGGTCTCATGGCGTCTGCATCCACGGTGATTCCTTTGGGCCTTCTCCATATGAGACCGTTTCAGCTGTGGCTAAAAGCCAGGGGGTTTCATCCAAGGGCCAGTCCCCTCAGGCAAATAAGGGTTACGCGCCCAGTGCTTCGTTCCCTTTCTATGTGGTTCAGACCCCGGTTTCTCACCTTGGGTCCCACTCTTGGTGCGTTGTGTCGTCGCAGGATGCTTACGACAGACGCCTCCCTGACGGGTTGGGGTGCGGTCTTAAGTGGTCGTCCAGCCCAAGGGGAATGGGAGAGTCATCAACTTGATTGGCACATAAACCGCCTCGAGCTGATGGCAGTATTTCTGGCCCTGAAATACTTTCTCCAACATTTGAGAGGCTGCCGTGTCCTTGTGCGGGTGGACAACACAGCAGCAGTCTCCTACATAAATCATCAAGGAGGCCTACGTTCTCGCCACCTCAATTTGCTGGCACGTCGGATTCTCCTTTGGGCCCAGGGCAAGTTACTGTCACTCAGGGCAGTCTATATCCCTGGACGCCTGAATGTGGGAGCAGATTTTCTGTCCAGACAAAACTTACCATCGGGCGAGTGGAAACTCCATCCCGAGGTAGTACAACAGATTTGGGAGAGATTTTACAGAGCCGAAGTGGACCTCTTCGCCTCTCAAGAGACTGCGCAATGTCCCCTCTACTTCTCTCTGAGTCACCCAGCCCCCCTGGGTCTGGACGCGATGGCGCATACATGGCCCAGAATGCGCCTGTATGCGTTCCCTCCAGTTTCTCTGCTCCCGGGAGTCCTGGCCAGAGTTCGCCAGCAAGGGTCTTGCCTCTTATTGATAGCGCCTCGCTGGCCGAACAGGGTTTGGTTCTCAGAGATGATGTCTTTCCTAGACGGCTCGCCCTGGGCGATTCCGGACAGGAGGGACCTTCTGTCTCAAGCACAGGGGACAATATTTCATCCCCGGCCCGAATTGTGGGAACTTCACGTTTGGCCCCTGAAGGGTACCAACTGAGGGACACAGGGCTGTCGCTTGGGGTTATTGAAACCATTCTTAGTGCTAGGGCTCCCTCCACCAGAAGAATTTACACCAATAAATGGGGTGTCTTCGAAAGGTGGTGCAGTTCACATGATGCAGATCCAGTTAACTGCCAAATTGTTTCAGTTCTGGAGTTTCTGCAGGAAAAACTGTCAGCAGGCATATGCCCTGCTACTCTCAGGGTTTATGTGGCCGCCATTTCGGCTTGCCACGCCTTGATTGACGGGGTGCCTTTAGGGAGACATCCTCTACTCGCCCGCTTCATTCGTGGAGCCAGGCGACTGAGGCCTCCCGTTAGGGCCAGAACTCCTTCATGGGACTTAACAATAGTCCTGGAGGCTCTGGTCGAGACCCATTTTAAACCTCTGGAGTCAGCGTCTGACAGACTTCTGACTCTCAAGATGGTCTTCCTTATGGCTATTACCTCTCTTAAGAGGATTGGGGATCTACAGGCTCTGTCTATTCTGCCGACCTGTTTAGAATTTTCCCCCGGTATGGCCAAAGCAATTTTGCATCCTCACCCTGATTACCTTCCTAAAGTTCCTTTTTCGACAATACATCCTGTCACTTTAGAAGCCTTCTGCTCCCCGCCGTTTTTAACGCCGGAGCAGGAAAGACTTCACGGACTCTGCCCAGTCCGTGCCCTTCAGATTTATGTCCACCGCACAAGCCAGTGGCGTAAATCAAGGCAATTGTTTGTTTGCTATGGGGGCCGCAACAGGGGGGCGGCCGCTACTAAGCAGACTATGTCACATTGGGTGAGGGATGCTATTGCCCTGGCCTATGAGGCGCGCGTTCAAACTTCACCAGTAGGTGTCAGGGCTCACTCCACCAGAGGGGTCGCTTCCTCTAAAGCCTTGGCTAGAGGGGTCCCTCTGCAGCAAGTTTGTGATGCGGCAGGTTGGTCCTCTCCGCACACATTCATTAAATTCTATAGTTTGGATGTTCATGCTACTCCGTCTCTTAAGTCCTCGAGTCGACATCTCAAACTCATGCAGGAACAAGTTTGTGACGTGGCGGGCTGGTCCTCTCCACGCACATTCTACAATTTTCTACATGGGCTAGGATGTTTTGCTACCCCGGACTATGTCCTTGGGTCGACATCCCAGGCTCATGCCAAATCCAAGTTCATGGAACGAACTTTTGAGTTAGAGCCCTTGGATCGGCTTCTCAAACTCATCTTTTGACTTTGTGGGCTAGATGCTCCGCTACTCCGGACTCTTATGTCTTTGAGTCGACATCTCAAGCTCATGTCTAACCAGGTTTGTGATACGGCAGGCTAGTCCTTTCCGCACACACTCTTCGGATTTTATGGTGTTAGATGTTCTGCTACTCCGGGCTTATGCCCTTGAGTCGACATCTTAAGCTCATGTCTGGAACCTCTCGCGTTCTGTGAAAATACTTCACAACGATCAGGGGTCCGGACAGCCCCAGTGCGGCGGCGTGGGCATTTCGTTCCCCATAGCGCTTAGCAGCGCAGCATCAAAGTGAAGCTTTTTGTAAAGGGAATGTCTCGGGTTACTTGTGTAACCCTTGTTCCCTGAAAAAAGCGGAACGAGATGCTGCACTTCTTTTGCCGCACTGGGACGTCCCAGGACCGCTCGTCAGAAAAATAATCTGACGACACTCTGGTGACGCCTCCTATTTATAGCCTGGCCACAGGTGCGTCCAATGATCTCACCAACCGAGGCTATAAATTCCAGTCAATTTCATTGACGTGTTACACACATGTTCAGAGCAGCTCACAATAAGATTGTTTCCCCATAGCGCTTAGCAGCGCAGCATCTCGTTCCGCTTTTTCAGGGAACAAGGGTTACACAAGTAACCCGAGACGTTTTGGCAAGTCATTTAGGACATCTACTTTGTGCATGACACAAGTAATTTTTTCAATTATTGTTTAGAGACAGACTGTTTAACTTTTGATTGACTATATCACAGTTTCAGTGGGTCAGAAGTTTACATTCACTCAAGTTAACTGTGCCGTTAAGCAGCTTGGAAAATTCCAGAAAATAATGTACAGACTTTTGGCAATTAGCCAATTAGATTGTGATAGGATAATTGGCTAATTGAAGTCAATTGGAGGTGGACCTGTGGATGTATATTAAAGCCTACTTATTGAACTGTTTTGAACCAAATATTGAACTGTTTGGACATAATAACTATAGTTATGTTTGGAGGAAAAAGGGTGAGACTTGCATGTCAAAGAACACCATCCCAAATGTGAAGCATGGGGGTGGCACCATCATGTTGCAGGGGTGCTTTGCTGCTGGAGGGACTGGTGCACTTGGAGGCCTACAAACTTCACCGAGTTACTCCCCAGGACATACTGTTGGATTATACAGGCAGAAGAATTGAAATGACATGATTTGAATCTAGGATTTACCCAATCTTAATCCTGAATTTCCACAACGTCATAAATGGAAAAATTTCAGGTGCCAGTAAGTCTCACATCTGGCCAATAAAACTAACAAAAAGACTTGTCTAGATCTCATTTGACTTGAAAACTTCTCTGCAAAGTGACCCTAAATTCAAAGGTTGAAGCAATAAAAAACAGAACACACAATCTTGGAGTTCCCGAGAGACTCGGGACA
Organism: Moxostoma hubbsi; assembly: GCA_032164185.1. NCBI lineage: Eukaryota > Metazoa > Chordata > Actinopteri > Cypriniformes > Catostomidae > Moxostoma > Moxostoma hubbsi. Next base: position 39,403,084 of record JAVLUX010000025.1, on the reverse strand, counting down.
CAAGAGATTCTGTCCTCCGATATAAACCAGTTTCCTAGACTTAGACTCATCAGATCGCGTGACATTCTGATCATTGTTCAGCAAACAGCATCTTAAAAAGTACATTCCTTAACCCAAAAACATCTCACACAAAGTCACAGTACTTTGCTGAATCAATCCTATAAAATATACAAGGACCCACACACAATGCCTAGTCCTGCTAGGCATTCTGACAATTGCTTTGAACTGTGGTAACTTGTATAACTGAAAAATGTATGATTATAGCCTGATGTACCTCTTTAAAATGTGTGTAATGTTCTATTCAAGTTTATCCAAGGAATTAACCAGTATGATTTGTAACCAGGGATTTTCATGTTTTGTTACCTACACGTACAAATATTAATGAAAGAATGTCAAATTTTGATATGCAAACGCTTGCTTAGTTACAAGGAAGCTGATGACAATGAATATCATGTCTCCTGTACCATTCTCAAGATATAAAAGTTCATGATTAAAAATTCACTATTTTTTGAGCAGGAGATTTGTAAGAATCTGAAACAAAGGACCATAAATCAACTGTCGGAAAAGACAGCCCCGTTGACCATTTGACTCTGAAAAGTCACTTCTGATTGGCGCAGGACATCTTAGGGGATGCAGCTAATTTCAGTTCCAAAACAAGAAGAACACTCTCTCTTCCTCTTCTTCTCTTGTCGTCTTCCCTCACTGCTTGTCTCTCCTGCTCTTTGTACTGCTCAGAATTCACTCTGACTCTTCCCTTGTGGTCTTGTCAGAACCAGGTCCATGCCATGTGAGGTCCAAGGGAGCTCGGGACTCAAAGTCCTGAGAAAGCCTCTCACTCTCTATGGTTCAAAGCCAACCTTATCATTCATACAGTCAATAACTCAAAACATCCAAACATCGAGGGAACAAACTTTTGACCAAGAGCCAAGAACCAAGCAACACAAAGAACTCAAAGAAACACCACTACACACAAGTCCATCTCCAATATTGTGCTCAAAGTGCTGGTGGGGGGTCCGATTTAATGGGCAAATGGACACATATAGGGGGCGACTTTAAGCTGCAGGGTGCCTGACACTAAGACACCCAGAGTCCCACGATACCACTATCTGCCCCCTAACCAACTATCTTGCCCAATGACCACCCTGAGGGGGCAGGACTGTCCGCAGACCCACTATCTGTCCACGAAACAGTTGCTTCTAGCATGCAGTAGCTTGCTTGCATCTGTGTAAGCAGTTCACGTAACATGGTCTAGTGCATGGCGTTTTAAATTGGACCCCTTTTGTCACTACATTCGACACAATGTCGAGTGACAGAAGGGGAATGTCATGGTTACTGTTGTAACCTCTGTTAAGGAGGGAACGAGACGTTGTGTCCCCCTTGCCAGACCTACCACTGTATATGGCCGTACCTTATTCTTGTCTCCTTAGTGCAAAAACCTGACTGACAGAAGCATGCCTGCTTCCCTTTATACCTGTATGTCCGGGGACGGAACATGCAAATTCTGCCTGCCAATTTCTCATTGGCCTTTTCTCAAGTTCAGTGGGACATGAGGCTCTCAAGAAAGACCCCTTGTGTCACTACATTCAACACAATGTCTCGTTCCCTCCATAAGGGAATGGAGGTTACAACAGTAACCATGACGTTCCAGGATATAGAAGGGATGGCCAGCCAAGGATGACCCAGTATAAGAGCGTGATTGGGTGAGTTTATGACATATTTTGTTCTCCACATGAAATAGTCCAATCTTGATGGTTATGGGAACAGTCGTTTGGGTTATATCAGTACCAATGGGACATATTTTAGACATTTTTGGAATGCATTGAATGGTGGGTATACTGAGTTCTTGTACGATCTTTTGATTTATGAGATTTACAGCAGCCCCAGAATCCACTAAAGCTGTAAAAAATGTATATGATCACTAATGAAGATCTCTAAAGGCAACAAAAGTATATGATACTCACTTTCAGCTTTGATTCATGGGAATTTTTTTTCTTTTGTGTTCATGCAGCATTGAGATGACCTAGTTTACCACAGTAATTGCACATTTTTCATTACGTTGACACTGGCTCTTCTCCATAGAAACACTGCTGTAAACAACATAAAAAACAAAGCATAGGTTTGGGTGATTCAGTGGATGCCTGTACTGAAACTGTAGACTTAGATGCAGAGTGAAACTAGAGCCGTGGAGCATTACAAAGCAGGTTAACCATCTTAATAGCCATGGTTAGGAATTGTGACTGAGTAGAACCCTCACCCTTGCATATCAGTTCTGCCTTGAGTTCTTGGTGAAGCCCCTCATGGAAAATAGTTTTCAGAGTGACATCATTCCACCCACTTTGAGCCTGTAGCGTCCTGAACACAATTGTGTAGTCTGGTGCAGATCGATGGCCCTGGCATAAATGAAGCAGCTGAACAGAGATATCTTGACCACCCGCTGGATACTCAAAGACTTCATGGAGAAGAAGTAGTCAAACGAGGTCTGGATTTGAGGATCTTTGTCCCAAACAGTGGTGGCCCAATTGAGTGCTTTGCCAGTAAGCAGAGACATCATAAAGGTACATTTCTTGGCCTCTTGATAAAATGATTTAGGTTGGTTAGAGAAATAGACTTTACACTGTCATAAAAAACCCTGGCATTTCTCAGCAGAACCATCAAACTTGTCAGGAAGAGCAAAGGTTTAGCATGGGGAGCTGACAGTGAGTGAATGTAGTGAGTCAAACATTTGTTAGAGGCTCGTAGGTTGTTCAGCTGGTCTTTATAACCCTTTAAAACCCCACACTGGTGTGCAAATGCAGCCTAGAGCTGTGAGAATTCCACTGGATCCATGATAGACAAAGTATTCTGTAATGAACTGGCCATGGAGACGGTGTTAGGATCAATGTGCAGGAAGTTTATTAAAAGAGACACAAGCAAACAATCCAAAACAGCAGGCAGAGCGACATAATCTTAAGCAGACAGATAAATCCAATGACCCAAATAGACAGTCCAACCAGGCAAACAAAACAATGGGAATTCAAAAAAGCAGTAAATCCAGAAAAACAGGCAATGGTCATAAAATGAATAAAGAAACAATGGTAATGGAAAAATGCTTGGAAAGGCAGGGTAAACTAGTAATATTCACAATGAACAATGGCTATATATACATGTGGGAAACAGGAAATGAGCACTTACAGTGAATCAGTGAAGATCATTATTCGGGAGAGGGCTCCCTCTGGTGATTGGTAGGATGGGTAACAACCTCAGATGTTACAATAATTAAGCATCTACAATTCAAATGTCTTAAACAGATTAAAGATAAATTAGGATGAGTCATTATTGTTTTAGCAGAAATTCAGGGCAAAGGTTGATTTTGGCTAATATTTACATACCTAACGCTGATCATCAGGGCTTTTTTATAGATCTTGAAGGGATGCTACAAGCTGCTGGCACCCCTCATGATATAATAATGGGAGGATACTTTCATCTATTAATGGACTCAGTCCTCGATCAGAGTGCACCCCCTAGAGCAACATTGATGCTTCACAGGATGTGTAAAAATCTTGGTCTTACAGATATTTGGAGACTTTTGAACCCATCTAGTAGGGACTATACATTTTTTTCATCAGTCCATTAGATTTATTATATCATTTTTTTTCTAAGTCTCTCATTTCATCTGTTGTTGATTGCTCAATTGAAAACAGTCTCAGATCACACCCTGGTGAGTTTAGAGATGTTGCCACATACAGAGGAAAAGAAATCATATAGTTGGTGCCTTAAATTATCCCTTTTGCAAAATCCTGAATTCCAACAAATGCTAAAAGCTGAAATTAATGTTTATAAGGAGACCAACTGGTCCTCGGTGTCCTCAGTGGGCGTGGCACTTTAAAGCGGTTCTTAGGGTTCGATTCATACTAAATTCACCAAAAAAGTTTCAAAAAAAGTAAAGTTTATACGGAGTCATTAAAGAACGGAAAGCTTCCGCCAACAATGACACAAGCCCGGATCAGTCTGATTCTTAAAAAGGACAAAGATCCAAGCGAGTGTAAGAGTTACCGTAAGAGTTATTTGATGGCCAATTTCACTGGTTACTTTCACTTGTCACTATGTGACAATAAAGGGTTACTACTTACTACTTACTACTTATTTCCCTGATGCAGCTAGACATAAAAATATTCTGGCTAACTGATTAAGTAAAGTTATGACATCTCTTATACATATAGATCAGGAGGGGTTTATTTGTGGCCACAGCCCTTCTAATAACATTATGCGAATGATCAGACTCTGTCGGTTTCTCAGATCAGTTGATGCCATCTCACTTGACACTGAAAAGGCATTTGATATGGTAGAATGGGATTATTTTTTTAAGATTTTGGAAATTTCTGGATTACTTTTATTGGATAGATAAAGGTATGCTATAGAAACCCGGTAGCGGGGTCAAAATAAATTGATTAATTTCAGATTATTTTACTCTGGAACCCGGCAAGGTTGCCCTTTTTCCCCATTATTTTTCTGTCTTACCCTGGAACCACCAGTCGCGATAGGAAAGGAAGATGATTTTCCAGGGATGGTGGTGGGAGGTATGGCGCAGAAGCTTTTGCTTTACACAGATGATATTTTATTATTCGTCTCCAACCCCTCTAGATCTATGCCTTGCCTCCACAGAATTATGGAATTTAGTAGGAATTATGAATTACTACTAAATTCTCAGTATACAGAGTCAATTGGTCTAAATCCTAAGCTATGGCTCTGACAGTGTGGTGCCCAGAAACAGCTTTTCAGCTGGGCATCTTCCAGTGGCCCAAACAGTGCCATGCTAAAGTATTTGATTTAGTTAAATTTTTACCCCTTAATAAAAAGGTTTTCCAACGATGTGGGCAGGTGTGCTTCATTATACTTATCTATGATTGAGAAGGTTAATGTTATTAAAATGAATTGTATTCCAAAATGCAACTACCTGCTACAATCTCTCCCTGTAGATGTCCCCCCTCTCTTATTTCAAGCAATTTGATAGCATAGTGAAGTCCTTCATTTGGAATGGTAAATGTCCCAGATTACATTTCAATAAGTTACATACGCTGATTGACAAAGGTGCCCTAGGCCTAGCCAAGATTTAGTTTTATTATTATGGATTCAGTCTCAGACATTTGGCTCATTGGTCACTTCCACCTGAGAGAGCCTCTCCCTGGTTTTGTATTGAACAGGAAGTTATTGCCCCTAATTTGCCATTGCATAGCATTTCTATTAAACTAACCAGAGAACATCTTGGTTACTATTGTAACCTCCATTCCCCGAGGGAGGGAACGAGATGTTGTGGCGAAGGAAGTGACACAAGGGGTCTTCTCGGACGCCGAATCGTACCTCTGAAACTGAGAAAAGGCCAATGTCAAGTTGGCAGACAGAATTTGCATGCCCCGCCCCGGACATACGGGTATAAAGGGAAGTGGGGCAGCGAATGCCAGTCAGGATTTTGCACTGAGGATCCGAAAGGATGAAGCACGGCCATTTACAGTGCTAGGTCTAGTGCCGTGGCAGGAGGGACACAATGTCTCGTTACAATAGTAACCAAGACGTTCCCCTTCTGTTACTCTCTCGATGTTGTGTCGAAAGAAGTGACACAAGGGTTCCATATAAAAACGCCACGCACTCTCCATGTTACGTGACTGTCGGAACTATTGCGTGTTAGAGGCACCTGTACCGAGTGCACGTAGCCCTCCCCAACGCCCTCTCAAAGAGTTTTAGCTTACCCAACATTGATTTTCCCGCACCCCTGAGGGAGAAAAAGGTGTTACATGCTAGCATGGGAGCAAGCCCAGCAGCCGCAGCCTTCTCTCTCACTATGTCTCTCACATAGGATGTAAAGCGGCTGGGGCCCAACCTAAGTAGGGGAAGGCGGAGCAGGAGAGCCTGTCGGGCGCAGCAGGTGTCCCTAGGCTAGCGCTACTGAGAGAAGACTCGAAATATTAACCCTGCTCCACGCACCCAGCAGGGGGCGACTTAGAGACTGAGGAAGAGGCCTAAGGGGACATCTTCAAAACTCATCAGCGCAGATTCGCAACCTGGTCCCTGAAAGGGGTCGCAGGAACCATGGGCACGTAGCCCGGTCGGGGTCTCAGGATAACGTGAAAAAGCGCCGGACCGAACTCCAGGCACGTGTCACTGACTGAGAACGCTTTCAGGTCTCCAACTCTAACACTTCTCGGCATTTGAGAAGACCCCTTGTGTCAATTCCTTCGATACAATATCGAGAGAGTGACAGAAGGGGAAGTTTAGTTACACCCTGTAAATTCTGACATTTATTTAAATGTTGCCTCATGCATATTGCTGAGCCCAAAATTATGTACTGTATGTTGCAGGGCGGACAGCGGGGCAGGGTTGTGATTCCGCACACCGGCCCCTAATCAGGCTAATTTGCACTCGAGAAGGTTAAAGGCAGACCGAAGATGGCAGTGCGACAGAGAGATAGATTTACAGACAGCTGTCCGACACCTTCGTGTGTTTGTATTTTTGGTTGAATTTTATATTAAACTATTATTTATATTGTCAAGCCGGTTCTCGCCTCCTCCTTTCCGTTAATCCCTTTACACTGGTGCTGAAATCCGGGATGCGAGGGATGCACCATAGTGGAGTTCTTGCCTCTACCATCCACCCCAAAGGAGCAGCCGCGGCCATCCGCCGGAGGATGGAGGAGCCCGGTCGCCTGGAAGCGGAGGAATGACCGCTGACCATGAGGGGAGGAGGGGCTCCCAACCAGTCACCTGGAGCAGCTACCGCAGCCTGGGGTGGGGGAGACCCCTACTGTCCACCAAAAAGGGGCCAGAGGACTGCCTCCAATCCACACGGTGAGGTGCGGCTGTCATCCGCTAGAGGGTGGAGGAGTGGCTGAGGACCAAGCTACGGTGTATCAGAGAACCGGCGAGTAAGTGTTTTTTTTTTCTTCTCTCTCTCTCCTCTCTCACTACCGCTATGAGTGTGCCTTTCCCTCTCTTTTAAAATCTACTTTGGTTTTTAGGGGGTACTACACTGTTACAGGGAGTACCCCCTGTGTTTTTAATTATTGTTGTTTCTCTCTTTTAAATGTTACTTTGGTTTTTAGGGGTACTGCACTGTTACAAGGAGTACTCCCTGTGTTTTAATTGTTGTTGTTTCCCTCCCTGTCCTCTCCCAGATTCAGGAAGGCAGGGATGACCTGCCTGCAGACGGGGCGGAAGGCATGCCCCTCCCCAGGGAAAGAGAGGTACGTCATGCCGGGGGTCCCCGGCCTGAGAGAATGAGGGAAGAATGTGGCAGGGCGGAGGGCAGGGCCGGGTCATGATTCCGCACACCTGGCCTCTAATCAGGCTAATTAGCCCTCGAGAGGGATAAAGGCCGACTGAAGACAGCAGTGCGACAGAGAGAGAGAGAGAGATTTACATTCAGCTGTCTGACACATTTGTGTGTTTGACTTTTTGGTTCAGTTTTATATTAAACTATTATTTAAATTGTCATGCCGGTTCTTGCCTCCTCCTTTCCATTAATCCCTTTACAATGTATTAATACGTCCCATTTCTGCTATTAAGAGTGGAATGTGAGGGAGTTTAATACGCTCAGTGACCTATATGAGAGTGGAGTGTTGAGATCCTTTGACAATATGGTTTAACATTTTAGGATTCCCAGATCTCAGTTCTTTAGGTATTTACATCTGTGCCACCTGCTCTGTACCGTTTATGGGAGTACACCCCCTAATGTGGCAGATACTCCTGGAGTGGTGATTACTGCTTTTGGAAAAGGTCATGCGGCATCAGTGTATTACTCCCTGTTAATTCAGTCTTGGGGATGGATCTTCAACTTCTCTTAAAGAGATTATGGGAGAAAGATTTAAACTTGTTTTTAGAGGAGGGAGTGTTGGCTAGGATTTTAAAAAACATCAAGTCTACATCTAGAGATGTAAGGGTGCATCTGATGCAATTTAAGATTTTATATCGATTCTATTGAACCCCCTCTAGATTGTATAGACTTGGTCTCAAAGACACCACCTGCTGGCGATGCCAATAAGAAACAAGGGACACAACCCATGTTGTGATAACATCCAAGAAATTTGGTTGCAGGTTCAGAGTTTATGTGTGATGTATTGGGTACTCCAATTTCATTTTGCCCCAGACTCTGTTCTAGGTGATGGGACGGTTATTTCTATAGGGGATGGGTACATAAATAATTGGTCCTGGCTGGAATCATGATCGGAAAACAGGTCATCCTTAGGGCATGGAAGTCAGCTGGAGTGCCCTCGTTTCGGGAGTGGTGTACGGAGTTGGACAGGGTGGTGGCATTTGAGGGGATGATATATAGAAGGCTGGGCAAATTGGTTTATTTAATAAAAAATGGGGCAGCTATTTGGATTGTTTTGGAGGGCTCTCATGGGGAAACAGTGGAGGGAGACAATGTTAAATGTGTGTGTGCATTCTTATTGTTTTTTGTTTGTTTGTTTGTTTTTTGTTTCTAAATACTTTATGCTCATTAATTGTTTATTTATGTGTCATTATTTATTTATTATCAAACCACTGAGGTGCACGTTTGTGTCGGATGGGGAAATGTTGGGAGGGAAGGGTTTTATGTTCATACAATTTGATTCCTGTGGCAGCAGGGGCATGGTCGAGCATCCGCCCGGAGAGAGAGAAAGTGGTAAGGGTGCATACACCTTAGCCAGATTATGATTAACACCTGTTTCTAATTGCAGTGAGCTTGGGGAGAGTGGTATAAAAGGACCATGCCACCGACAAGAAACAAGAGTGTGAGGGACAAGAGACCTCATTGTGAAGCTGATGAGTTATTGTTGTGAAACTAATTATTATGGTGAAGCTGTTGAGTCATTGTGAAGCTGTAAAGCACTGGAGTATATTAATTAAAGTCTTACGTGTGAAGAAACCACTCTCCTGTGTCCTCCTGCTGTGAAGCTCCTTTAACCTGTTGACTAACTCGGGATTGGAATCGAAGACGGTACACCTCATGGAGTCAAAAGCCTCCACCTCATTAAAGCGGTTCTTAGGGTTCGATTCATACTAAATTCACCAAAAAAGTTTTAAAAAAAGTAAAATTTATACGGAGTCATTAAAGAACGGAAAGCTTCCGCCAACAATGACACAAGCCCGGATCAGTCTGATTCTTAAAAAGGACAAAGATCCAAGTGAGTGTAAGAGTTATTTGATGGCCAATTTCACTGGTTACTTTCACTTGTGACTATGTGACAATAAAGGGTTACTACTTACTACTTACTACTTATTTCCCTGATGCAGCTAGACGTAAAAATATTCTGGCTAACTGATTAAGTAAAGTTATGACATCTCTTATACATATAGATCAGGAGGGGTTTATTTGTGGCCGCAGCCCTTCTAATAACATTATGCGAATGATCAGACACTGTCGATTTCTCAGATCAGTTGATGCCATCTCACTTGACACTGAAAAGGCATTTGATATGGTAGAATGGGATTATTTTTTTTAAGATTTTGGAAATTTCTGGATTACTTTTATTGGATAGATAAAGGTATGCTATAGAAACCCGATAGCAGGGGTCAAAATAAATTGATTAATTTCAGATTATTTTACTCTGGAACCCGGCAAGGTTGCCCTTTTTCCCCATTATTTTTCTGTCTTGCCCTGGAACCACCAGTCGCGATAGGAAAGGAAGATGATTTTCCAGGGGTGGTGGTGGGAGGTATGGCGCAGAAGCTTTTGCTTTACACAGATGATATTTTATTATTCGTCTCCAACCCCTCTAGATCTATGCCTTGCCTCCACAGAATTATGAATTCCTTTTCTAAATTCTCAGTATACAGAGTCAATTGGTCTAAATCCTAAGCTATGGCTCTGACAGTGTGGTGCCCAGAAACAGCTTTTCAGCTGGGCATCTTCCAGTGGCCCAAACAGTGCCATGCTAAAGTATTTGATTTAGTTAAATTTTTACCCCTTAATAAAAAGGTTTTCCAACGATGTGGGCAGGTGTGCTTCATTATACTTATCTATGATTGAGAAGGTTAATGTTATTAAAATGAATTGTATTCCAAAATGCAACTACCTGCTACAATCTCTCCCTGTAGATGTCCCCCCTCTCTTATTTCAAGCAATTTGATAGCATAGCGAAGTCCTTCATTTGGAATGGTAAATGTCCCAGATTACATTTCAATAAGTTACATAGGCTGATTGACAAAGGTGCCCTAGGCCTAGCCAAGATTTAGTTTTATTATTATGGATTCAGTCTCAGACATTTGGCTCATTGGTCACTTCCACCTGAGAGAGCCTCTCCCTGGTTTTGTATTGAACAGGAAGTTATTGCCCCTAATTTGCCATTGCATAGCATTTCTATTAAACTAACCAGAGAACATCTTGGTTACTATTTGTGGCAGCGGGGGGCGTAAGGGTGCTTACACCTGAGCTAAAATATGTCTAACACCTGTCTCTAATTTGTCTCAGTGAGCACGGGGAGAGCGGCATAAGAGAGCCACAGCACCACCAGTCAGGAGGCCAGTCCAGTGTTGGCAGCCCATGAGTTTAGTTTGAGTTGATGGAAAGCTTTAGTTTGTTATCAGAAGTTTATGTTTGAATCCCTGTCATTTTACGTTGAATAATTAAAGACCCCTCACCTGTGTGCAGAAGCCTGTCCTCGTGTCCTCTTTTTCCCCGCCCTGTCAAAGAGTCTTGTTACACTGGTGCCGAAACCCAGGATCTTCAGATATGGAGGGTCGTCCCGTAGAGTCCTCCCAGCTGGCCGAAGTCCTCCAGTCCCTCGCAGCACTACATCAGAGCCACCATCAGTCCCTGCTTGAGCTCCGAGAGGACCAAGATCGGCGTTTCTTTGAGATCATGCGGGCTCAAGCAGAGGACCGGCATGCCATCCGGAGCCTGCTCAGCCAGGAGGTCGCTCCCGCCTCAGCCGCGACCCCGGACCATCGCTCCCCATTGCCCCCGCCCACGCTACAGAAGATGGGGGCAACGGACGACCCCGAAGCGTTTTTAGACCTCTTCGAGAGGACCGCAGAAATCTGGGGCTGGCCGCGCGATCAGTGGGCAGCCCACCTTGTCCCTCTTTTGTCCGGGGAAGCCCAACTCGCGGCTCAGCAACTACCTGCAACGAACCTCCTGGCCTATGCTGATCTGAGAAGAGCGATCATGCAACGGGTTGGTCGGAGTCCCGAAGAGAACCGCCAGCTGTTCCGGGCCATGAAGTTGGAGAAAACCGACCGCCCGTTCGCGTTTGCCCAGCGGCTCCGTGATGCCTGCCAGAAGTGGCTGCTAGTGGGGGACCGCGACGTCGAGGGACTGATCGATCAGGTGGTGCTGGAGCAGTTCACGCAGCGATTGCCCAAGAGGACGGCGGAGTGGGTCCAGTACCACCGCCCGGCGTCACTGGAGGCGGCGATCCAGCTAGCGGAGGACCACATGGCGGCGACCCCAAGGGCGGACGAGCCCTCTCTCTCTCCCTCCCCTTCCCCTGTGTTTTTTTCCGCTCTTCCCCATCCCCCCTCGCCCCTCTCGCTCTGTCTTCCCTCCAGGGTCCGTTCCTGCCCCCCGCAGGCGAGGAGCCTGGCAGAGACCCACGGTAGCAACGCACACCCCCCCGCCACATTCAGCCGCTCTCCCCCTCAGGTGGGGGCGTCCGCCGACGCAGGTACGGGTGTGGCGCCTGGGCCAGCCTGTTGGAGGTGCGGGGACCCGGGTCACTTCCGTGATCAGTGTCCGATGATGGAAGTGGGGACGGTGGTTCGGGTCTCCGATCCCCCACATGCTGCCCCCGATCGGGCTGGAGCGTACCGGATTCCGGTAAGAATCCAGGGGGGTACACACCAAGCATTGCTGGATACCGGTTGCAATCAAACCACCATCCATCAACGCTTGGTTCAACCCGGGGCTTTGGGCACAGCTAGACGGGTGAGGGTGAGGTGTGTGTGCATGGGGATATTCACAAGTACCCGATGATGGCCTTGTTAGTGAAATTCCGGGGGAAAAAGCATAGAGTGGAGGCAGCGGTTAGTCCCCGCCTCACCCATCCTCTGATTTTGGGGACCGATTGGCCAGCGTTTAAAGATGTGCTAGGGGGGGTTTATATGGATGGGTCCTGCACTAAAGTGGGGAGATGTGCGATGTGCGATGCTTTGACAGGGGAGGCGGAGCCGGGGCCGTCCTCGGCTGCTCCAAATCGGGATGACGATGAGAGGGGCGAGGCTTCCGCCCCTCTTCTTTGCAGGGAATTCCCTGACGAGGATTTCCCTTTGGAGCAGTCGCGGGACGAAACCCTCAAGCATGCCTTCGATCAGGTAAAAGTGATCGATGATCAGCGCCTTCAGCCAGACATCGCTCTCGCATACCCCTATTTCTCAATTATAAATGACCGACTGTATAGAGTGACGCAGGACACTCAAACTAAAGAAAATATGACAGCTTTTGATTCCACGGAGCCGCCGGGAAATGTTATTCCAGGCGGCTCATTATAATCCCATGGCGGGTCATCTAGGGGAAAGAAAAACACTTCTCCGACTAATAGCCCGTTTTTATTGGCCGGGCATTAGCGGTGACGTCCGCAGGTGGTGTGCGGCGTGCCGTGAATGTCAGCTGGTAAACCCACCGGCCACCCCAAAAGCGCCATTGCGCCCTCTTCCGTTGATCGAGGTCCCCTTCGAGAGAATTGGAATGGACCTCGTCGGGCCATTAGAGCGGACAGCACGGGGACATCGCTTTGTGTTAGTCCTAGTGGATTACGCAACGCGATATCCGGAAGCAGTGCCTCTAAGCAACATCTCAGCACGTAGTGTTGCTGGGGCGCTCTTCAAAATAATCTCCCGGGTGGGGATTCCAAAAGAAATCCTCACCGATCAAGGCACAACGTTTATGTCACGCACACTTCGCGAACTTTACGATCTATTGGGCATTAAATCGATTCACACTAGCGTGTATCATCCGCAGACAGATGGCCTAGTGGAACGTTTTAACAAAACCCTCAAAAACATGATTCGTAAGTTCGTGCACGAGGATGCTAAAAACTGGGACAGATGGCTCGATCCCCTGTTGTTTGCAGTACGAGAGGTCCCGCAAGCCTCAACCTGCTTCTCTCCATTTGAGCTGTTGTACGGGCGACGCCCGCGCAGCATCTTAGATGTTTTACGAGAAGGCTGGGAGGAAGGACCTACAAATAGCAAAAATGAAATTCAATACGTTCTTGACCTCAGAGCAAAGCTCCACACTTTGGGAAAACTAACACAGGAGAATTTGCTCCGGGCCCAAGAACGTCAATGCCGGCTGTACGACAGGGGAACGCGGCTGAGGGAATTTGCACCGGGAGATAAAGTTCTTGTATTGCTTCCCACATCGAGCTCCAAATTACTCGCCAAGTGGCAAGGGCCCTTCGAGGTCACATGACGAGTGGGAGATCTCGATTATGAGGTTAAGCGAACCGATAGGGGGAATGCGCGTCAAATTTACCACCTCAACCTCCTTAAATTATGGAGGGAGGCGGTCCCTGTATCGTTGGCTACGGTGGTCCCAGAGAGGGCGGAACTCGGACCGGAGGTAAGTCCAAAACTAGATCTCAATGCCCCGGTCATTTATGGAGACCACCTCTCCCCGTGCCAACGAGCAGAGGTTGCCAGGTTGCAGAAGGAATTTGCGGACGTATTTTCTCCCCTGCCGGGTCGCACAAACCTCATCCAGCACCATATCGAGACCGAGCCGGGGGCGGTCGTTCGTTGCCGCCCTTATTGCCTCCCCAAGCATAGAAAGAAAATTGTCCGGGACGAATTGGATGCCATGCTTGATATGGGGGTAATAGAAGAATCCCACAGCGACTGGTCCAGCCCGATCGTTCTTGTTCCCAAGAGTGACGGGTCGGTGCGGTTCTGTGTGGATTACAGAAAGGTCAACGCGGTGTCTAAATTTGACGCGTACCCAATGCCCCGCGTTGATGAACTGCTCGATCGGTTAGGTACTGCTCGTTTTTATTCGACATTGGATTTAACAAAGGGTTATTGGCAGATCCCCTTGACACCAATCTCCCGAAAAAAAACGGCCTTCACCACGCCGTTCGGATTACACCAATTCGTGACACTTCCGTTCGGTTTGTTCGGGGCCCCAGCGTCGTTCCAGCGTTTAATGGACCGTGTCCTCCGGCTGCACTCTGCTTACGCCGCTGCCTACATAGACGACATTATTATTTATAGTAATGACTGGCAGCGGCATATACAACATCTGAGGGCGGTCCTGAAGTCGCTGAGGCGGGCGGGGCTCACTGCAAACCCCAAGAAGTGCGTGATTGGGCGTGTGGAGGTGCGGTATCTGGGGTTCCACTTGGGCCATGGCCAGGTGCGTCCCCAAATTGATAAAACCGCGGCGATTGCGACTTGCCCTAGGCCCAAGACCAAAAAGGGGGTGAGGCAGTTCCTGGGGCTGGCTGGCTACTACAGAAGGTTTGTACCTAATTATTCAGACGTCACCAGCCCGCTGACTGACCTCACTAAAAAGGGGGCTCCAGATCCGGTCCAATGGTCGGAGCAGTGCCAACAGGCGTTCACACAAATTAAAGCCGCACTCTGTGGGGGGCCGCTCTTGTATTCACCTAACTTCTCTCTCCCTTTCTTATTACAGACGGACGCTTCAGACAGGGGGCTGGGGGCCGTACTCTCGCAGGTGGTGGAGGGGGAGGAGCGCCCGGTGCTATACATCAGTAGGAAGCTCTCCTTGAGGGAAACGAAGTATAGCACCGTGGAGAAGGAGTGTCTGGCCATCAAGTGGGCGGTCCTCACACTCCGCTACTACCTGCTGGGGCGGGCCTTCACCCTCTGCTCGGATCACGCCCCACTGCAGTGGCTCCACCGCATGAAGGATACTAACGCCCGGATCACCCGTTGGTATCTAGCTCTCCAGCCTTTTAAGTTCGAGGTGATCCACAGACCGGGGGTGCAGATGGCTGTCGCCGACTTCCTTTCCAGAAATGGGGGGGAGTGGTAGGCAGGCCGGATGGCGCCCCGGCCTGAGTCGGGCGGTGGGGGTATGTGGCAGCGGGGGCGTGGTCAAGCGCCCGTCCGGAGAGGGGGAGCGGTAAGGGGGCTTACATCTGAGCTAAAATATGTCTAACACCTGTCTCTAATTTCAGTGAGTACGGGGAGAGCGGCATAAGAGCCACAGCACCACCAGTCAGGAGGCCAGTCCAGTGTTGGCAGCCCATGAGTTTAGTTTGAGTTGATGGAAAGCTTTAGTTTGTTATCAGAAGTTTATGTTTGAATCCCTGTCATTTTACGTTGAATGATTAAAGACCCCTCACCTGTGTGCAGAAGCCTGTCCTCGTGTCCTCCTTTTCCCCACCCTGTCAAAGAGTCTTGTTACACTATTGTAACCTCCATTCCCCGAGGGAGGGAACGAGATGTTGTGGCGAAGGAAGTGACACAAGGGGTCTTCTCGGACGCCGAATCGTACCTCTGAAACTGAGAAAAGGCCAATGTCAAGTTGGCAGACAGAATTTGCATGCCCCGCCCCGGACATACGGGTATAAAGGGAAGTGGGGCAGCGAATGCCAGTCAGGATTTTGCACTGAGGATCCGAAAGGATGAAGCACGGCCATTTACAGTGCTAGGTCTAGTGCCGTGGCAGGAGGGACACAATGTCTCGTTACAATAGTAACCAAGACGTTCCCCTTCTGTTACTCTCTCGATGTTGTGTCGAAAGAAGTGACACAAGGGTTCCATATAAAAACGCCACGCACTCTCCATGTTACGTGACTGTCGGAACTATTGCGTGTTAGAGGCACCTGTACCAAGTGCACGTAGCCCTCCCCAACGCCCTCTCAAAGAGTTTTAGCTTACCCAACATTGATTTTCCCGCACCCCTGAGGGAGAAAAAGGTGTTACATGCTAGCATGGGAGCAAGCCCAGCAGCCGCAGCCTTCTCTCTCACTATGTCTCTTACATAGGATGTAAAGCGGCTGGGGCCCAACCTAAGTAGGGGAAGGCGGAGCAGGAGAGCCTGTCGGGCGCAGC
Organism: Moxostoma hubbsi; assembly: GCA_032164185.1. Taxonomy (NCBI): domain Eukaryota; kingdom Metazoa; phylum Chordata; class Actinopteri; order Cypriniformes; family Catostomidae; genus Moxostoma; species Moxostoma hubbsi. The sequence goes on along the minus strand of JAVLUX010000025.1, from coordinate 39,387,113 downwards.
AGGTGTCCTGAGGCTAGCGCTACTGAGAGAAGACTCGAAGTATTAACCCTGCTCCACGCACCCAGCAGGGGGCGACTTAGAGACTGAGGAAGAGGCCTAAGGGGACGTCTTCAAAACTCATCAGCGCAGATTCGCAACCTGGTCCCTGAAAGGGGTCGCAGGAACCATGGGCACGTAGCCCAGTCGGGGTCTCAGGATAACGTGAAAAAGCGCCGGACAGAACTCCAGGCACGTGTCACTGACTGAGAACACTTTAAGGTCTCCAACTCTAACACTTCTTGGCATTTGAGAAGACCCCTTGTGTCAATTCCTTCGATACAATATCGAGAGAGTGACAGAAGGGGAAGTTTAGTTACATCCTGTTAATTCTGACATTTATTTAAATGTTGCCTCATGCATATTGCTGAGCCCAAAATTATGTACTGTATGTTGCAGGGCGGACAGCGGGGCAGGGTTGTGATTCCGCACACCAGCCCCTAATCAGGCTAATTTGCACTCGAGAAGGTTAAAGGCAGACCGAAGATGGCAGTGCGACAGAGAGATAGATTTACAGACAGCTGTCCAACACCTTCGTGTGTTTGTATTTTTGGTTGAATTTTATATTAACTATTATTTATATTGTCAAGCCGGTTCTCGCCTCCTCCTTTCCGTTAATCCCTTTACACTGGTGCTGAAATCTGGGATGCGAGGGATGCACCATAGTGGAGTTCTTGCCTCTACCATCCACCCCAAAGGAGCAGCCACGGCCATCTGCCGGAGGATGGAGGAGCCCGGTCGCCTGGAAGCGGAGGAATGACCGCTGACCGCGAGGGGCTCCCAACCAGCCACCTGGAGCAGCTACCGCAGCCTGGGGTGGGGGAGACCCCTACTGTCCACCAAAAAGGGGCCGGAGGACTGCCTCCAATCCACATGGTGAGGTGCGGCTGACATCCGCTAGAGGGTGGAGGAGTGGCTGAGGACCAAACTACGGTGTATCAGAGAACCGGCGAGTAATTTTTTTTTTTCTTCTCTCTCTCTCCTCTCTCTCTACCGCTACGAGTGTGCCTTTCCCTCTCTTTTAAAATCTACTTTGGTTTTTAGGGGGTACTACACTGTTACAGGGAGTACCCCCTGTGTTTATAATTATTGTTGTTTCTCTCTTTTAAATGTTACTTTGGTTTTTAGGGGTACTGCACTGTTACAAGGAGTACCCCCTGTGTTTTAATTATTGTTGTTTCCCTCCTTGTCCCCTCCCAGATTCAGGAAGGCAGGGATGACCTGCCTGCAGATGGGGCGGAAGGCATGCCCCTCCCCAGGGAAAGAGAGGTACGTCATGCTGGGGGTCCCCGGCCTGAGAGAATGAGGGAAGAATGTGGCAGGGCGGAGGGCAGGGCCGGGTCATGATTCCGCACACCTGGCCTCTAATCAGGCTAATTAGCCCTCGAGAGGGATAAAGGCCGACTGAAGACAGCAGTGCGACAGAGAGAGAGAGAGAGATTTACATTCAGCTGTCTGACACATTTGTGTGTTTGACTTTTTGGTTCAGTTTTATATTAAACTATTATTTAAATTGTCATGCCGGTTCTTGCCTCCTCCTTTCCATTAATCCCTTTACAATGTATTAATACGTCCCATTTCTGCTATTAAGTGTGGATTGTGAGGGAGTTTAATACGCTCAGTGACCTATATGAGAGTGGAGTGTTGAGATCCTTTGACAATATGGTTTAACATTTTAGGATTCCCAGATCTCAGTTCTTTAGGTATTTACAGCTGTGCCACCTGCTCTGTACCATTTATGGGAGTACACCCCCTAATGTGGCAGAGACTCCTGGAGTGGTGATTACCGCTTTTGGAAAAGGTCATGAGGCATCAGTGTATTACTCCCTGTTAATTCAGAGTCTTGGGGATGGATCTTCAACTTCTCTTAAAGAGATTATGGGAGAAAGATTTAAACTTGTTTTTGAGGAGGGAGTGTTGGCTAGGATTTTAAAAAACATCAAGTCTACATCTAGAGATGTAAGGGTGCATCTGATGCAATTTAAGATTTTATATCGATTCTTTTGAACCCCCTTTAGATTGTATAGACTTGGTCTCAAAGACACAACCTGCTGGCGATGCCAATAAGAAACAAGGGACACAACCCATGTTTTTTGATGGTGTGATAACATCCAAGAATTTTGGTTGCAGGTTCAGTGTTTATGTGTGATGTATTGGGTACTCCAATTTCATTTTGCCCCAGACTCTGTTCTAGGTGATGGGACGGTTATTTCTATAGGGGATGGGTACATAAATAATTGGTCCTGGCTGGAATCATGATCGGAAGACAGGTCATCCTTAGGGCATGGAAGTCAGCTGGAGTGCCCTCGTTTCGGGAGTGGTGTACAGAGTTGGACAGGGTGGTGGCATTTGAGGGGATGCAACCCGATATCACGCCGAGGCGTGAAATAGACACGCCGGTCCACTCGCGGATGCGTGTCGGTGTCACGCTTTGCCTCCTCCAGGCGTGTACATGACACGCGCGCGTCTACGTAGAATACCGGCAGGGGGCGATCGTTTCCTCAACGCCAACAACTCTCCGCGCACCAAAGAGGAAGCGATACCGTTGTCGTCGCGTTGCACGTTCGTGCGGGCAGGATGCCGGCCAATTTCGCCGGTTACTTTCACTTGTGACCATATGTGACAAATAAAGGTTCATTATAGTGCTGCTTTCATGAAGAAATCCTAACGTTGCTGTAGCCTAACGTTGTTATATGTGTGTGTGTGTGTGTGTGTGTGTGGGCTGTCGAGTATCTTGTGCTGATGTAAATAAATAAATAAATAAATATATATATATATATATATATATATATATATATATATATATATATATATATATATTTTTTTTTATTTAAAAGTGTATTTATGTACAAAAATATATATCCTGCTAACCGGAACTGGAGAACGCGATATATCGCTTCCTCTTTGGTGCGCGGACAGTTGTTGGCGTTGAGGAAACGATCGCCCCCTGCCAGTATTCTACGTAGACGCGCGCGTGTCATGTACACGCCTAGAGGAGGCAAAGCGTGAAATAGACACGCATCCGCGAGTGGACCGGCGTGTCTATTTCACGCCTCGGCGTGATACCGGGTTGGGGGATGATATATAGAAGGCTGGGCAAATTGGTTTATTTAATAAAAAAAGGGGCAGCTATTTGGATTGTTTTGGAGGGCTCTCATGGGGAAACAGTGGAGGGAGACAATGTTAAATGTGTGTGTGCATTCTTATTGTTTTTTGTTTTTTTGTTTTTTGTTTCTAAATACTTTATGCTCATTAATTGTTAATTTATGTGTCATTATTTATTTATTATCAAACCACTGAGGTGCACATTTGTGTCGGATGGGGAAATGTTGGGAGGGAAGGGTTTTATGTTCATACAATTTGATTCCTGTGGCAGCAGGGGCATGGTCGAGCATCCGCCCGGAGAGAGAGAAAGTGGTAAGGGTGCATACACCTTAGCCAGATTATGATTAACACCTGTTTCCAATTGCAGTGAGCTTGGGGAGAGTGGTATAAAAGGACCATGCCACCGACAAGAAACAAGAGTGTGAGGGACAAGAGACCTCATTGTGAAGCTGATGAGTTATTGTTGTGAAACTAATTATTATGGTGAAGCTGTTGAGTCATTGTGGAGTATATTAAAGTCTTACGTGTGAAGAAACCACTCTCCTGTGTCCTCCTGCTGTGAAGCTCCTTTAACCTGTTGACTAACTCGTGATTGGAATCGAAGACGGTACACCTCATGGAGTCCTCACCAAGCGCAAGCAGTGGACCGGCAGGCGATCCAGAGTCTTCTCAGCCAGGGGAAAGCCGCGGCTGCAACCCCGGACAACAGTAGCCACATGCCCCCGCCCATGCTCATGAAGATGGGGCGAACGATGACCCAGACTTTTTTGAGCAGACGGCTGAAATCTGGGGTTGGATGCATGCTCAGTGGGTGGCCCGACTCATTCATTTGTTATCTGGGGATGCCCAACTCGCTGTTCAACAACTGCCAGTGGCTAGTCTCCTGGCCTATAGTGATTTGAAGAAGAACATCCTGCAGTGGGTCAGTTGAAGTCCAAAACAGCACGGTCAGCTCTTCCGGTCAATGAAGTTCGAAAAGACTGACCGCCCATTTGCCTTCTCCCAGAGACACCTGCAGAAAATGGCTGTTGATGGTGGACCGTGACGTCGAGGGAGTGGTCGACCAGGTGGTGCTGGAGCAGCTGATTCATCGACTACCGAAAATGACGGCGGAATGGGTCCAGTGCCACCGTCCGGTGTCGCTGGAGGAAGTGGTCCAATTGGCAGAGGACCATATGTCGGCATACCTGAGGGCGTAAAAGCCCTCCTGCTCTCTCTCTTCTCCCCCTGTGTTTGCCCGATCCCTTCTCCCTCCCCCCTCCCCTCTCACTCTGCTCTCTCCCCATAGGTCATCCCAGTTCTGCGGAGGCATGGAATCCCGCCACCAAAGCGGGCTTCCCGTTTGCAGGGGTTTGTTCCCCCAGCAACTGCGCTGCCCCACCACTCCCCCTCAGGTGGATGTGTTACCATCTTTATTTCATGATAACTGAATATAATGTTTAATAAAGTTACTCATGTGATGTGTCAGCTCCTCCCCATTCTATTTTATGAAGCATATTGATCAGATATTTATAGATACAGTACAGTCACTGAATCTGACAGGTCAACATTATAGCTACCGAAATATGTTACGCTCTTTATTTCATTTTAACTGACTATAATGTTTAATAAAGTGACTAGTGTGATGTGTCAGCTCCTCTTCTTTCTATTTTATGAAGCATTTTGATCAGAAATTTATATATTTATAGATACAGTATGGTCACTGAATCTGACAGGTCAGATTTATAGCTATTGAAATGTGTTACCCCTCTTTACTCTAAGTAGTTAGAGTAAAGTTAGTCTGTAAGTCTAAGTTCAACAAACTCATTCAGTTGATATAAAATGTTCTCCTTATTCTTATAGGTTTATTCTTGTTGTCTTTCAAGAAACAACAGGGTCACCAATTATTAAATGTCCACCCCTCATTTTGAAAAAAAAAAAAAAGAATCCCCCCTAATTTATGTTATGCCTTTTAGTTTATCCTTCAGAAGGTTTTAAAACTGCTTAAATTTATCTTTGTTTTTTTATTTTACATTTATGTTTGCATTTCACTAAGAAATTGTAACCATTAAAATTATATTTGACTGAGATTCCCTCAGGTGGTTTTTCTGCTTACTAAGAATAGAAGAGATTTCATTTGTATTTATATAATCTGAAAAAGTAGGATAAAAGGTGTATGAAAAAAATGCATACTGCAAAACTAAATAAGAATTTTAACATTATGTAACTATAAATAACTTAACAACAAATTGTGTTAAATTGGCTCACAGATCAACCTTTTACAAAATAAATACAGTTTTGTATGTACACAGGTATGTTAATGGTTCACTGTCCCTTATACATGACATTTGTGTTTTTCTAAGTTTACAACATTATTTCACATTCTTTCACAAGCTTTTCAGCATTACTGCACTTTTTTAAATATCAGGGGTTGGAGGGGGGTAAAAGTTAACAGGTTAAATGCATGCTGGGCAAAGGAACTCCTTCTCAATCCCAACACAGACCTGATGGAACCATCTGCTGCATTTGTCAGTGTAAAGGGATTAATGGAAAGGAGGAGGTGAGAACCGGCTTGACGATATAAACAACATTTAATTAAATAAAAAGACACACACAAACACACACAGGGCAGCTGTGTGTAAATGCTCTCTCTCTCTACCACCATCCGCAGTCTGCCCTCTCGGAGGCTTGATTAGCCTGATAAGGGACCAGTTGTGTAGAATCATGACACGGCTCCGCCCTCCGCCCTGTCACATTGAATCTGAACAAGACAAAAATTAAGCAAATCTGTAGCGTAAACCAAAGAATAAAACCTGTCTCTTCAAGAACTGTGCATGCTATCTCATTCATAAGCATCAGAATAAAAATGATGGCATCATGGTGTGATCAGAGGAACGTACATTTTATCAGGTCTTTCTGCTCTCCTGATCTGAAATATCTCATGCTTCTGTGTCGACCATTCTGGCTACCGAGGGAATTCACAGCGGTCATTATCACTGCTGTGTACATCCCCCCACAAGCCGACACAGACCGGGCACTCAGGGAACTGTATGGGAGTATAAGTGAGCAGGAAACCGCGCACCCTGAGGCCGCGTTCATTGTTGCCGGGGACTTCAACAAAGCCAACTTTAAAACAATAGCACCAAAATACCACCAACATATCAGCTTCAACACACGAGGGGATCGGGTTTTGGATCATTGCTATTCTCCTTTCCGGGATGGCTACAAATCCCTCCCCCGCCCACCATTTGGCAAATCCGACCACTCTTCCGTTCTGCTTCTGCCCGCTTACAGGCAGAAACTGAAACGGGAAGCACCCACCCTCAGAACGATCCAGTGCTGGTCGGACCAATCAGACTCTGCGCTACAGGACTGTTTTGATCACGCGGACTGGGAGATGTTCCAGTCCGCCTCCTATGACGACATCGAGGTTTACGCTGATAGCGTAACGTGTTTCATCAGGAAGTGCGTAGAGGACATTGTTCTGACAAAAACAATACGGATCTACCCCAACTAGAAACCATGGGTTAACGGCGATGTTCGCGTGGCACTTACTGCGCGAACCACTGCTTTTAATTCCAGGAACGCGGAGGAGCGTAAACAAGCCAGTTATCAGTGCAGCCAAATGCCAGTACAGGCACAAAATTGAAGGACAGTTCAACCCCACTGACTCTAGAAGTATGTGGCAGGGAATTAACACCATCACGGACTACAAACGGAATAAAAACTCCGCCATGAACACCGCTGCTTCTCTCCCAGACGAGCTTAATACATTTTATGCTCGTTTCGAGGATAACAACACCGCCCTCGAAAAAAGGAACACATATGTGAGAATGCTGTTTGTAGACTACAGCTCAGCATTTAACACCATAGTGCCCTCCAAGCTTGATGAGAAACTCTGGGCTCTAGGCTTAAACAGCTCGCTGTGCAGCTGGATCCTGGATTTCCTGTCAAGCAGACGTCAGGTGGTTAGAATGGGCAGCAACATCTCCTCATCACTGACCCTCAACACTGGAGCCCCGCAGGGCTGTGTTCTCAGCCCACTCCTGTATTCCTTTTACACACATGACTGTGTGGCGGACACATAGCTCCAATGCCATCATTAAGTTTGCTGACGATACAACGGTGGTAGGTCTGATCACTGACAATGATGAAACAGCCTACAGAGAGGAGGTGCACACTCTGACGCGCTGGTGTCAGGAGCACAACCTCTCCCTCAACGTCAGTAAAACCAAGGAGCTTGTGGTGGACTTCGGGAGGAAAGACATAGAACACCACCCCATCACCATTAATGGAGCACCGGTGGAGAGAGTCAGCAGTTTCAAGTTCCTCGGTGTCCACATCACTGAGGAACTCACATGGTCCGTCCACACTGAGGCCGTTGTGAACCTCACACGGTTCTACACCAGCACTGTAGAGAGCATCCTGACTGGCATAGCACCGCCCACAACCGCAAAGACCTGCAAAGGGTGGTGCGAACTGCCAGAAACATCATCGGAGGTGAGCTTCCCTCCCTCCAGGATATATATAACAGACGGTGTGTGAAAAAAGCTCGGAGAATTATCAGAGACTCCAGCCTCCCGAGTCATGGGCTGCTCTCACTGCTTCCATCAGGCAGGTGGTATCGCAGCATCAGGACCCACACCAGCCGACTACATGACAGCTTCTTCCCACAAGCAATCAGACTTTTGAACACATGATCTCTCACGATCAACAATCAGCACTGCACTTTATTAATCTTCATTCTGTCAAATATATTCTCCCCAATTCAATTAGTGTATATATATTTTTATATACCCTTATCTAGTGTATGTGTATTCTACATTGTGTGTATTGTGTACATTTGATATGTAAATTGTTGTGTAAGTATGTGTACATTTGTTATGTAAATTGTTGTGTAAATATGTTTATTGTAAAGTGGTTTATGTCTCGTCACTGTCATGACTGCTATGTTGCTCGGAACTGCACTCAAGACTTTCACCTACTGTTGCACTCGTGTACACAGTAGTGTGACAATAAAGTGATTTGATTTGATTTGATTTTGATTTGAAAAAGGTCACATTGTTCCATCTGAGGCCTATTTCTCACAGTATCTTACTATAATGTTTAATAAAGTGCATTTTAACACTATAATGTCCACATTATAGATGTAAAACAAATAAACTGGAATTATCTTTTGGATAAACATCTTTGCTAAATGATTCCTTAATTACTAATACATTTTCATAATATTTACATTTCTGGCTAATATTTCAATTTCAATTCAGTAACTAATATTACTAACCAATTAATGTTCACTAATGGGAGGGATAAATACAGGCAAACGATGGAACAAAACATCCAAACATTAAATACTAAAAAACTGTGGGACACAATGAAATCAGTGACTAATATGAACCCTGCTAAACAACAAATCATCACACTGGACGACCAACATAAATCAAATGAGCTGAATGACTTTTTTCTGCGATTTGATTCTCAAAATTTCTCTCAGGAATGTGACAGTGTTTTGCAGTCCCTGCCAGCCACTGACACTACCTGTTATCTGTAAGTGGATCCATTTAGCATCCAACGACTTTTTAGCAAAGTGCACACGGGCAAGGCCACAGGTCCTGATGGCCTCCCAGCCTTTCTGCTCAAAAGCTGTGCAGAAGAACTAACAATGGCAAGGTGCCCTATTTTCCATCAGTCGTTGAATACTCACACTGTCCCAGCTCTGTGGAAGAGATCAACAAAAAGCAGGCGCCTCAGAGAATAATGACTTTTGTCCCATAGCTCTAACCTCGATTGTAATGAAATGTTTTGAAAAATTTGTTGTGTCTATACTCATGAAGGATGTTGAGTCAAAGTTAGATGTGTACCAGTTCGCCTATAAGCAAGGATGTAGTACTGATGACGCAATCATTTTTATCTTGCACTTTATTTCTAAGCACCTTGAAACATAGAAGCTTATGCTAGAATCTTGTTTGTCGATTTTAGTTCAGCCTTTAATACAGTGCAAACTCATGTGCTTTTAGATAAGCTTAAAAACATGAATGTTAATACTATCTTAATTAAATGGTTTTATTCTTTTTTAACTGACAGGGCGCAGCAAGTAAAGGTCAATGGGACACTATCAGAGATCAAATACTGTAACACAGGAGTTCCTCAGGGTTGTGTTGTTTTACCAATACTCTTCACATTGTACACCAATGACTGTAGGAATGTACACTCTAATAACCATATAATGAAATTTGCTGATGATACCACGATCCTAAGCCTTTTGTACAAGAAAATGGACTCCTCTGCGTACCAAGACGAAGTAGACACATTTGTTAAATGGTGTGACACCAACCATCTAATTATAAACATCCAAAAAACAAAGGAGATGGTATTTGATCCGAGGCAAGTTACAGACCACGAACCAGTGGTCATTAAAAACCAGGAAGTAACTGTGGTGTCCTCATACAAATATTTAGGTGTCCATATTGACAGTCTTCTTTGTTGGAATACACATGTTGACAACCTGTGTAACAAATTGCAGCAGAGGCTTTATTTTTTAAGGCGTCTAAGGTTGTATGGTGTGAGCAGCCATATCATGATGAGATCATGATATGGCTACCATGCAATCTACCATGCAATCTTAGAGAGTGTCATCAGATATGAAATTACTGCATGGTTTGGCAACCTAACAGTTAAGGTGAAAAACAAGCTATATTATGGATGAGACGATTTCAGAGCGAGTCAAGTTTGTTCAAGAGAAGAAATTGTGTTTCAGTTGTCTGAAGTTTGGACATCGTTCAAAGGACTGTGAAAACAGAAAGATCTGCGATATGTGTGAGAAAAGACACCCAGCTTGCCTCCATGATAATCGCACCAAGGAAGTAATGATGTCAACGTGGCCTAGTGGTGCATGGGAAAGTGACAGGTCAAGGGAAAGGAAAATGGAACGCCCACAAGATAAAGCAGCAAGATCATCATGTGAGGCAACATCCAATAGAGTTCTACAGAATTTAAAAGACACTCATACATCCACAGTCATCAGTGTGGGTGTCAGCCACAAGTGAGCCAGATCGTGAAGTTCTTGTGTATGCACTCCTCGATACACAGAGCAACACGACCTTCATCCTGGAAGAAATGGCAAAGACTCTCCACACAAGGAACGAACCAGTTCAGCTAAAGCTCTCTACAATGGCTTCAAGAAACACAGTCGTGTCCTGCTGGAAACTGACTGGACTACAAGTGAGAGGATTCTACTCAGACAAGATAATTCCTCTGCCAGTAACCTCCTGAAGAGAATTCATCCCTGCAAACAGAGATCATATTCCCACGCCAGAGACTGGAATGGCATGGCCTCATCTTGAACGTATTGCAGATGAGATTGCTCCTCAGCAAAGCTGTCCTCAAGCTCTTGTCCCAAGGCAAGTGGTGCCTGGTAAAGAAAATCAGCCCTTTGCACAGAGAACAGACCTGGGCTGGAGCGTAGTCAGCTTTGACAACCCATGTCTTGACTATGGAGATGAAATTGGAGTAAGTCACCAGGTCATCATGAAGCAAGTGATGCCTGGTCTCCAGTCCCCGTCAAACCTCACAAGCAAAGTGCACTATGTCTGTAGAACTCAGGTCAAGGAGGTAGTCTCACCTGCAGACGTCATCAAGGTACTGGAATCTGACTTTGTCGAAAGGTCTTTGGAGGACCTCCGATTCCTGTCAAAGATGGAAAGAGGCATCAGGCTCAAGGACAATGGTCATTATGAGATGCCGCTGCCATTCAAGAATGAAAGGCCCAACTTACCAGATAACATGGTATGCGCCATCCACCGTCTCAGATGCTTAGAACGGAAGCTGAAAAGAATTAAACAGTACTACAAAGACTACAAGACCTTCATAGAAGACATCAATAAAGCTCCAGCATGGTACATCCCACACCATGAGGTGTATGATCCCCAAAAGCCTGGGAAGATAATTATTGTCTTCGATTGCTCTGCAAGATTTCAAGAGACATCCTTAAACGACCATCTCCTGACCGGTCCCGAGCTGACAAACACCTTGGTGGGAGTTCTGTGTCTTTTCCGGAGAGTTCCAGTGGCAATCATGTGTGACATAGAATGCATGTTCCACCAGTTCCATGTTAAAGCAGAAGACCAAACCATCCATCTATCGGATGAAAGTCCACTTGTTTGGTGCTGCTTCATCACCTGGCTGCGCCAACTATGGACTCAAGCACCTCGCAGCCAAAGGACAAGGACACTTCAATGAAGCCACCATCAAGTTCATACAGAAGAACTTTTACGTTGATGATGGCTTGTCAAGTTTAGCGTCCGAAAGCCAAGCTATTCAGTTAGTGAAGGAGGCAAGAGAGCTCTGCAGCACAGGCCAACTCCGGCTGCACAAGTTAATCTCCAACAGCAAGAAAGTCCTAGCCACAATCCCTAAAGAAGAATGTGCTGAAGCCGCCCAAGACCTGGACATGGCCCTAGGGGAACTACATGTTTAAAGAGCACTTGGCATACAGTGGTGCGTGGCTTCTGATGAGTTTCAGTTCAGAGTGATCATCAAAGAAAATCCACTTACCTGAAGAGGAGTCTTGTCCACAGTCGCTTCAGTATACGATCCACTCGGATTTGTGGCACTGTTCATCCTGGTGGGAAAGCAGATCCTGCAGCAGATGTGTCGTGACAAGCTCAGTTGGGATGACATCTTACCTGATGACCTTTGACCCCTGTGGGAGTTTTGGCTCCAAGACCTGCGAAACCTGGCTGGTGTGAAAATCCAGAGATGCTACATTCCATCAAACTTCAAGGTTCAGCACTACGAGCTCCACCATTTCTCTGATGTCAGCATATCAGGTTATGGTGCGTTTTCGTACATCAGAGCAGTCAGTACATCAGGTGAAGTCCACTGTTCTTTGGTAATGGGGAAGTCAAGAGTAGCACCTACTAAGGTTACAACCATACCAAGACTTGAGCTGTCAGCAGCAGTCGTAGCAGTGACATGCTCAAAAGGGAACTGGAGATAGATTGCCTACAAGAATTCTTCTGGACATATTCAAAGGTTGTCCTCGGATACATCAATAATGAAGCCAGGAGATTTCATGTGTTCGTAGCAAACCGTTTGGAATGCATCAAGCAAAGTACAGAGGCTGCACAATGGAGGTATGTGGCTTCTGAAGATAATCCAGCAGATCATGCCTCAAGAGGTCTTGCAGCAAAACAACTTGTAGCTTCTAACTGGTTCACAGGCCCTGACTTTCTTTGGAAGAAAGAGCTACCCAGAGGAGTAGTCAAGGTGGGAGAGATCGCAAGTAGTGATCCAGAGCTCAAGAAGGCTCAGGCTCATGACACCCAGGCAAAGGAAATAAGGTCACTGTTAGATCGCCTACAAAAGTTCTCTGACTGGTCAAGAATGGTGAAAGCTATAGCCAGACTAAAGTGGCGTGCAAAGGAAGCCAAAGGCCTCAAGCCAAAGTCCTGTGAAGCACCAGCTTAGAGGAAAGGAGAGAAGCAGAGCTCAGCATAATCAAGATGGTTCAACAAGCAACCCTCTCTCAAGAAATACAGTGTCATAAGGACACACAAATCAAAGACAAGGCCAACAAATTACACAAGTTAAATCCATTCCTGGATGACCAAGGTATCCTCAGAGTGGGAGGCCGCTTAACTCACGCTGCTCTACATCCACATGTGAAACATCCAGCTGTACTCCCTAAAGACAGTCACGTGTTGGCATTACTTGTCAAACACTATCATGAGAGAGTGCACCATCAAGGATGGGGAATGACCATGAATGAGCTCTGATCCAATGGCATATGGATCCTGGTAGGCAGCAATGCAATGTCATCCCATATTTACTAGTGTACAAAGTGCAGGAAGTTTAGAAGATGCACACAACAACAAAGGATGGAAAACCTCCCGGAAGAGCGAATGGAAACAACCCCTCCATTTACTTACTGTGGAATGGACTGCTTTGGGCCATTCTACATCAACAAAGGAAGAAAAGAGTTAAAGCGTTACGGACTGTTTCTTACCTGCATGTGTTCCAGAGCAGTACACATTGAAATGCTTGACCACAGATGCCTTCATCAACGCTCTGCGTTCATTCATCACTATTCGTGGAATAGTACGGCAGATAAGGTGTGATCAAGAAACAAACTTTGTCGGCGCTAGGCGTGAATTTATTGACGCATTAAAAGAGATGGATCAAGAAGAGCTCAAAGAACTGCAATGTGAGTTCATCATGAACATCCCAGCTTCAAGTCATATGGGTGGCGTCTGGGAAAGACAAATTCGTACCATCAGAAGTGTCCTGACATCCATTCTGGAACAGTCGGCCAAACAACTTGACTGCTCCTCACTACGAACGTTCCTATATGAAGTCATGGCTGTTGTAAATAGCAGACCTCTGACCACTGATCATCTGAATGATCCATCCAGTCCAGAGCCCTTGACACCAAACCACATCCTGACCATGAAATCCACAATCATCGCTCCACCTCCTGGAAAGTTTGTGAGGGAAGATCTTTACCTCCGCAAGAGATGGCGCAGAGTTCAATTCTTAGCCAACAACTTTTAGACACCGTGGAAGAAGGAATACCTCCTAAATCTCCAACACAGACAGAAGTGGATCAAAGACCGCGGAAACACTAAGGTCAATGATATCGTCATTTTGCAAGATGATGCTACACCACGAAACCAGTGGAAGTTATCAAGGGTTATTGAAGTGAACCCAGTAAAGGACGGAAGAGTGAGAAGACTCAAGTTGCTTATCTGTGATTCAAGTCTGGATGGAAAGGGAAAGCGCATCTCTAAACTTGTTCACCTGAAGAGGGCCATCCATAAGACAGTTACATTGTTGGAAGCAGACTGAAGACTCCAGCACCTTCTAGTCACTCTTTCCACCAGTTCTTAAGTTAAGCCATAAGTAAATAGTTAGTATTTTCAAATTAATATTATGTGCAGTTTATATGCATTATGTGTGTCTCTCTAAGCTGTTCTAAGAAATCACTTGTGATTTGGTGGGAGTGTAACTGCCTCACATTTTAGTTAAGTTTGTTACCATTTTTGGTTTTTGCCTGAAAATAATAGGAGATCCTAGAGGCGGAACTAATTAGGCGGAACTATCTTGCGTTCCATGCATAATTAAAGGACACAACACCTGCAAGAAAAGCGCTAAAAAACATGGCATGGCAAGAGCTCTCCAATCTAAGTAAATATTAAGAATATAAATACATCTGGACGTAAGAAGACCTTGTGCTTCGTGTTGATTACTGGAGGGAGCTACACGCAAGTAATGATAGTCTTCAATTGTTCATAAATATTTGAGTAATAATAATCTTTACAAACCTAACTATCAATATAAATAACTTTCAGACATATAAAATACTACACTTTATCCATTATTTTATGCAAAAATGTTTAATTGACTGAATTACCATCTTAAATCCATCACCTACTTAAATATATTTAAAAAATGTTTTAAAGGTGTTCAGTTTTGCTTATCTGTACATTCCGAATTATTAAACTTTTTGCACAATATTCCTCTTTTTAATGTATGTTTAAATAAATTATATAATGTATTATATACTTCTTCAGGTCAGCAACCTTTTTGAACTTATAGGCATGGACCTAATAGGGAAGTTGACCACTACTGAGGATGGACATCAATACATCTGCGTTTTAATTTACAAGTGGCCCAGGCTTATCCTTTCAGATCCAAGTTGGCCAGTGAGGTTACAAACTGCATCGTCAAATTCTTGTTCAGTTCGATGCACCAAAAATAATTCTGACAGATCAGGGAATGGAATTTGTTAATGCTGTATGTATCATCACATATGTTGTTGTTAATACAAATATCATTTTTCCATAGTGAAAAGTCTACTTTAATTTCTTTGTTTTTCATGGAATAGATTCATAAATGTAAATAATACAAATTTAATAATACACTAAATAATACATTATTTTATTGGACTTTCTTTCCTTTACACATCATTATTAAATATTTAATTAATAACATTTGTATTATAATGAGTGAATTTTGTATTCAGATAAACAGAGATGTAATATGCATATAAGATGCAAAATTGGGGGGGATTAAAAGGAGCCCAAACCAACAGATTGGTGGAGAAAATTAATGGGACAATACAGAGGTAATATTTGGATTAATTATTGTTAATTCAATTGTTATTAGGGCTCAAAATTCCAGAGGTGGTGCCTGTAACACTATTGTATCTGTACTGATTTTGTTTTTCTTATTATTATTCTTTCATTGCACTGAAACAGTTTGGGCAGCAAGAACCATAAATTTTAGAGACAATACACTGATTCATTGACCGTTGTTTTTAATCTAATTTTATGCTGTTGACCCAATTTGCATGCAATTTGGTTGGGATCATCTAAAAACTCTCCTGATAAAGTCTATCACAAATATAGCTGCAAACAGCGATGACGGGCCCAAGCACCATGGGTCCATTTCCACTCATTGGCTTTATGAAAACAAAGCATGATGGACACAGCAACAAATCAACATTAATGTAAACTTGGAACCTAAACATATAATGTGTAATAGATATATGCCACCATTCCAGTTTGACTACAACTTCATGTAATTTAATCCACTGCCATGACAACATTATTAAAGTGACATTTCCTTTCACTAGTTGGTGGCGCTACAGTTTAGGATGAGTTCCCACCCCTGATGTTTGTAAAGCTGCATATCTCAGCAAATATACTCTGAGTAAAAACAGCATGAAAAAGTAAATTTCTCTAAACATCATATTGGAGGTTGACCGCACAGCCTGACCCACGCTATCTAGGTCAATACCGAATGTACGGCTAGGCTTAAATGGGAGAGGTTTTGGAGTAACAGTGTTAATGTGAGTATAGCAGATTTCAATGGTGGATATAAACTGTGCACCAGTTTCTTTTAAGCATTATATTGTATTGTATTTAATATTTTAATAATGTTTGTTAAGGTAAGGCAAAAAAAAAAGTTATATTTTAAATGGACATTAATGGTATGGACTATATTAAATTATTGCTAAATTAGGTTGGCTTGAGAAAGCCAACTTACTGAAATCCTATTTAAACTTATTATTATTATTATTAGTGGTGCTTGCAAAGCAACACTATTGTAATCTCACATACTTATTATTCTTCTTCTTCCATACAAAACTTCGGCGCGTAACTCGTCCCACACCTTTTGACGTAGACCCATGAATGAGGTGTCAAATCGTGCGGCTCATTGAGGAGAGGTGTGCTATGACTTTTATAAGCGATCGGGGGTACGGTGTTTGCCCCAGGGGCAAAAAATTGGGCAAAAAATCCCATTGACTTAACATTGCGCCGAAATTTGACGAGTCATAGCTCAGAGCGAGGATTTCACAGAGACGTGTGATTTACCACATTTGAAGAGGCTGACAGGCTCTGTGAGAACATACCTCACAATGGGGTAAAAGTTGCACCCCTGGGGGGCATGAGCTGCCCAAAGTTGCCCCAATCTTAAGTCTATGGTAGATTTTGTATTGAACATAACTCTGGATCATAGTGTCTTAGAGACAAGGGGGCGGGCTCATTTTACTCAGACGACCAATCAGTCTCTCAGGATCATTGTGAAGCTATCAAGCCACGCCCTAGCAACCATTTAGAGCACCTTAGCAACAACTCCCATAGACTTCCATTGAAAGAGATCAAAGGGATATCTCCGGACTGAATTATCATAGAAACACGAGAGTGGTCTCGTTTGACTTGGGGCAGTAAAACAGCCAATCATGAATCCCCTCAACACTTCCTAGCCCCTCCCTAGCAACCATTTTCGAGCACCTTAGCAACCAAAATCCAAAGAGAGATATCTTCCATTCTGAATGTCACAGAGGCATGGGAGTTGGTTTGTATCATTCATACTGACAAGCAGCCTTTGGAGATTCATCATTGGCAGCTGCCAAGCCACTCCCTAGCAACAATTTAGAGCACCCTAGCAACCACATTTATTGATTTCAATTACAGTAAGATATCTTCAGATCAGAATGTCCTAGAGACATGATAGTTGCTTTGTTTTAATTGGGTGAGTAATCAGTCTTCATCTTTCATCTTGTGAACTACTTAGCCACGCCCTAGCAACCATTTAAAGCACCCTAGCAACAAAACACCATTGACATCCATTCAAACTCACTAAGATGTGTATCTTAGGATCAGAATGTCGTAGAGACTTCCGGGTTGACTTATTTCACTCAGGATGGAAAGTAGACTTGATAAATATCACCCTGGTAACTGCCTAGCAACCAAATGGGGTTACCCTAGCAACCAAGAAACAAATCACATATCTCTGTACTAGAAAATCACAGAGACTTCCGGGTTGACTTATTTCACTCAGGATGGCAAGGAGCATTGTTGCCTGTCACCTTGGTAACTGCCTAGCAACCAGATGGGGTTACCCTAGCAACCAATAAACAAATCACATATCGCTGCACAAGAAAATCACAGAGACTTCCGGGTTGACTTATTTCACTCAGGAGAGCAAGGAGCATTGTTGGCTGTCACCTTGGTAACTGCCTAGCAACCAGATGGGGTTACCCTAGCAACCAAGTAACAAATCATATATCTCTGAACCAGAAAATTGTAGTGATTCCGTGTTGACTTTTTTCATTTAGGATGGCAAGGAGCATTGTTGGCTTGCCCCTTGGTAACTGCCTAGCAACCAGATGGGGTTACCCTAGCAACCATGTAACAAATCACATATCTCTGTACTAGAAAATCGTAGAGACTTCCGGGTTGACATATTTTACTCAGGATGGCAAGTAGCGTTGGTGGCTGACACCTTAGTAACTGCATATCAACCAGATGGGTTTCCCTAGCAACCATGGAACAACACCTATATCTCTGCACCAGAACATTCTACTGTCATGGGGGTGGCCTCTTTCAACTTTGGGCAGTACGTGGGACATTGTGGTAAGAAATTTTGCCACGGCAAGCACCACTTACCTTTTCTTCAGGAAATGTAAATTCTTGTTATTATTATTATTATTCCGGACAAAATTTTGGCGCGCTACTCCTCCCGCAGCTTTTGTCACAGACCCACGAATGAGGCGTCAAATCGTGCGGATTATTTGGGAATGGTGTGCTATGACTTTTATAAGCGATCGGGGGTACGGTGTTTGCCCCATGGGCAAAAAATTGGGCAAAAAATCCCATTGACTTAACATTGAGCCGAACTTTGACGAGTCATAGCTCAGAGCGAGGATTTCGCAGAGACGTGTGATTTACCACATTTGAAGAGGCTAACAGGCTCTGTGAGAACATACCTCACAATGGGGTAAAAGTTGCACCCCTGGGGGGCAGGAGCTGCCCAAAGTTGCCCCAATGTTAAGCCTATGGTGTAGGACGGCCCATGAAATGTCATTTTGTATTGAACATAACTCTGGATCACAGTGTCTTAGAGACAAGGGGGCAGGCTCATTCTACTCAGATGACCAATCAGTCTCTCAGAATCATTGTGAAGCTATCAAGCCATGCCCTAGCAACCATTTAGAGCACCTTAGCAACCAGTCCCATAGACTTCCACTGAAAGAGATCAAAGGGATATCTCTGGACTGAATTATCATAGAAACACAAGGGTGGTCTCGTTTGACTTGGGCCAGTAAAACAGCCAATCATGAAACCCCTCAACACTTCCTAGACCCTCCCTAGCAACCATTTTCGAGCACCTTAGCAACCAAAATCCAAAGAGAGATATCTTCCATTCTATATGTCACAGAGGCATGGGAGTTGGTTTATATCATTCATACTGACAAGCAGCCTTTGGAGATTCATCATTGGATTTCATCACCACATTTACTGATTTCAATTACAGTAAGATATCTTCAGATCAGAATGTCCTAGAGACATGATAGTTGTTTTTTTTTAATTGGGTGAGTAATCAGTCTTCAGCTTTCATCATGTGAACAACTTAGCCACGCCCTAGCAACCATTTAAAGCACCCTAGCAACAAAACACCATTGACATCCATTCAAAATCATTAAGATGTGTATCTTAGGATCAGAATGTCGTAGAGACTTCCGGGTTGACTTATTTCAATCAGGATGGCAAGTAGCATTGGTGGCTGTCACCTTGGCAACTGCCTATCAACCAGATGGGTTTCCCTAGCAACCATTGAACAACACCAATATCTCTGCACCAGAACATCCTACTGTCATGGGGGTGGCCTCTTTCAACTTTGGGCAGTAGGTGGGACATTGTGGTAAGAAATTTTGCCACGGCAAGCACCACTCACATTTTCTTCAGGAAATGTACATTCTAGTTATTATTATTATTATTAGATTCCTCCGATAGGAGGGAATCTATTGTAATTGACAGTATTATTAGATTCCTCCGATAGGAGGGAATCTATTGTTATTGACAGTTTTATTATTATTATTATTATTATTATTATTATTATTATTATTAGATTCCTCCGATAGGAGGGAATCTATTGTTATTGACAGTTTTATTATTATTATTATTATTATTATTATTATTATTATTATTATTATTATTCTCCTTGAGCCCCAATATCTCAAAAAGTCACTGGTCAAAAATTTTCTAAATTGGCACATTGATACTCCATGCCAACGGGTACCCCCAAACCAAGAATGGCCCACATTCGCCCATAGGTGGCGCTACAGGCCACGCCCCAAAAAAATATTTTCAAAGTCATGGCATTTCCAAGCCATTTGTCCAATTATTCTCAAACCTGGTGTACATGCCTCATTTCTCATGGGGAACAAAAAAGCCTCAAGGACCCATAACTTCTGCCCTAATGGATTTTCCTGTACAGTGAAAATTTGCCAAAACCTACAAAACTCTTCTTCTCCTGAACCGTAGCTCCAATATACTTGAAATTTGGTACGCATGTGTAGAATTGATGCCTTTGAAAACGTTACTTAGCAAAAATGAATACGATATAAAATGGCTGAAAGGGTCGTGTTTATGTAAATGTCCACATTTAATCAATATATATGTCAATATATCAAATGTAATTTTGACCCAGGGTTTTTCAAACCTAACATTCTTCAAGATAACATCCCTTTGAAGTACTGTACAAAGAATTGCCCACATTCGCCCTTAGCGGTTCGCTACAGGCCACGCCCAAATGTCACATTTTCAAAATGATGGCATTTTCACCACAATTTTCGAAATATTCTAAAACTTGGTATACTTGCCTCATTTTTCATTGGGAACAAAAAAGCCTCAAGGACCCATAAGGTACGATTAAAAATGGCTGAAAGGGGCGTGTTTATGTAAATGTCCACATTTAATCAATATATAAGTCAATAAATCAAATGTAATTTTGACTGAGGGATTTTAAACCTGACATGCTTCAAGATAACATCCCTTTGAAGTACTGTGCAAAGAATTGCCGACATTCGCCCTTAGCGGTTCGCTACAGGCCACGCCCAAATGTCACATTTTCAAAATGATGGCACTTTCACCCCAATTTTCCAAATATTCTAAAACTTGGTATACTTGCCTCATTTCTCATTGGGAACAAAAAAGCCTCAAGGACCCATAAGGTTCTGCGTGATGGATTGTCCTGTACAGTGAAAATTTGCCGAAACATTCAAAAGTCTTCTTCTCTTGAACCGTAGATCCAATTGACTTGACATTTGGTACCCATGTGTACAATTGATGTCTTTCAATTTGTTACTTAGCAAAAATGAATACAATACAAAATGGCTGAAAGGTGCGTGTTTATGTAAATGACCACATTGCCTCAATATATTAGTGTCAATAAACCAAATGTAATTTTGATTGATGGTTATTCAAACCTAACATGCTTAAAGATGACATAACTATGTGTGCTTGAGAAAGCCAACATATTGTTATGTTACATACATTTATTATTATTATTAATATTAATACTATTTTACTTACTAAAATTTCAACAACCTCACCTCCAAGAGCTTTAATGCTATAAGTACCCAACTTGCCACAGACCTGGGGACTGTTCTGAAGTTTGCTGCTATGTCTTTTTTTACCTGATGCGACTTAAGCTTTTTATATAAATGACGATCAAAAATGTAAAAAAATCCCATTGATTTACAATGGCTGAGCAATATTGCCCCCTCTACAGGATTAATACGGTCTACAAGTAAAATCCCATTCACTTACATTGGCTGAGCAAAGAGGCTCCCTCTGCTGGAGTAACTCTGTCTACCAAATGCACTTTTACTGGAGAAATCTCTCTAATGGAGCAATTCTGTCTACTAGTGGGTGGAGCTCCCGACTTTCTCAGCCAGAAAAATTTTGCCTGCGTTTGCACAAAGGTATGTCAATTGTGTGTGTTTAATGCTTGACATTTGGAACATTCACGCGATTTTATACTATTCATCTCAACAAATGGTAAAACAACTCATATAAATGTTTTCGAGCAGTTTGTGTGAAACAGCGATAATCGTCGCGTCTAACGCACGAGCCCCGATGAGAGTTACTGCACAAGGTCAGTGAGATGTATTTTACTGCTTCCCAGTTTGAATATTCAAGCGATTTTACACTATTCAACTCAACAAATGGCAAAACAACTCAAATAAATGTTTGTGAGCAGTTTTGTGTGAAACCGCGAGATGCGTCGCGTCTAACGCACGAGCCCCGATGAGAGTTACTGCACAAATAAGGTCAGTGAGATGTGTTTTACTACTTCCCAGTTTGAATATTCAAGCGATTTTACACTATTCAACTCAACAAATGGCATACAACTCAAATAAATCGGGAATCATTATTGAATTCTGGCATTATTACGGGGGTCAACAATGGCGCTGTAATGTCCTTTCAGATGCATTGTTCTAAACAGCGGAAAAAACTTAAACAAAATACTGCGTCATTTTTGCCCATTCAGATACATGGAAGAGATCATTACAAACTATAAAAGGTCTACTTTTATTTGTGTACACTTACAATACAACAAAACCTTGAGCTTTTGTAAAATAACGAAAATAAACAGGGTAAATCGAATCTGTCTTTGCGATAATCTGTCTGATACACGTCAGAAAAATCAAGTGAAACTCCGCGAACACTTATCACACAAACATGAAACATATGTCTAAAGAAAGAAGTGATGGACGGATCGATCCTAAAGTATCAATACTTCCGAGAATGATGTTTCATCTGCGTGTTTACTGACAGCACGCGATAGTGACGCGATCTAATTTTTACTCGCGTCATCAATGCGAGGAATGTTTGTCTGTTGTATGTGTTTTTAACACTTTCCTGTTTGAACTTTCAAGCGATTTTACACCATTCAACTCAACAAATGGCAAAACAACTCAAATAAATATTTGTGTGAAACAGGGAGCAGCGTCACGTCTAACTCACGAGCCCCGATGAGAGATCGCATTCGCTTCTTCTTGCGTTTGAACGGACACTTTCATACAACCATACATGATATATTGTCTGTTTTGTCTCAAGTGAACATAAACAGTTGATGAAGAAATCGCGAATCTAAATCTAGTATCAACACTTCCGAGAATGATTATCAGCGTTGTGTCTGACAGCGCGAGGCGATCTCATTTTTACTCGCATCTTCATGGAGGTTTGTCGGTTGTATGTAGTTTCACAATCTCAATCAATTAATCTCTGAAATGAATACAGATGTAACAGCGCGAAAATAATGAGACTTCACAGTTCTCAAAAGATTAAACTCAATGAAACAAGCCGCACAGACTGTGCCTTGAATGAAATGCGTTTAAAATCCTCTTAAAGAGACAGTAACAATTTTCCAAGTAAATAAAAAGTAGCCTACAAATGGTTTTTACCCCCAAAATAAATTTCTCTCATCGTATACTCACCCTCATTCCATCCCAGATGTGTATTATTTCCTTTCTTCTGGTGAACACAAATTAAGCTTTTTAGAAGATTATCTCAACCCTGTTGGACCTTTCAATGACTTGAATGGTGATCAGAACTCAGAAGCTGCAAAAATCACATAAATGCAGCATAAAAGTAATCCATACCATTCCAGTGGTTTAATCCATGCCTTCAGAAGTGATATTATAGGTGTGGGTTAGAAACAGACCTATATATATATATATATACTTCAAGATGACATCACTCTGAAGTACTGCGTAAAGAATATCCCACATTCTCCCTTAGGGGGCGCTACAGGCCAAGCCCAAAATTCCCATTTTCTGGTCAAAAATGTTCTAATTTTGTATATTGATACTACAGACCAACAGGAATCCACAAACCAAGAATGGCCCACATTCGCCCTTAGGGGGCACTACAGGCTATGCCCAAAATTCCCATTTTATGGTCAAAAATGTTCTAATTTTGTATATTGACACTACAGGCCAACAGAAATCCACAAACCAAGAATGTCTCACATTTGCCCTTAGGGGGCGCTAAAGGCCATTCCCAAATTGCAATTTTTTTTTGTCAAAAACTTTCAAATTTGGTACATTGATACTACAGGCCAACAGGAACTCACAAACCAAGATTGGCCCACATTCACCCTTAGGGGGCGCTATAGGCCATGTCAAAAATTCCCATTTTCTGGTCAAAAATGTTCTAATGTGGTACATTGATACTGCACGCCAACAGGAACCCACAAACCAAGAATTGCCCATATTCATCATTAGGGGGCGCTACAGGCTATGCCTTAAAGTCCTATTTTCTGGTCAAACATTTTCAAATTTGGTACATTGATACTACAGGCCAACGGGAACCCACAAACCAACAATGGCCGACATTCACCCTTAGGGGGCGATATAGGCCATGTCCAAAATTCCCATTTTCTGGTCAATAATGTTCTAATTTGGTACATTGATACTACAGGCCAACAGGAACTCACAAACCAAGAATTGCCCGTATTCACCATTAGGGGGCGCTACAGGCTATGCCCCAATGTCCCACATTGAAAGTGATGGCATTTCCACCCCATTTTTTCAGTTCTTCTGAAACTTAATGTACATAACTCATTTCTCATTGTAAACAAAAAAGCCTCCAGGATCCATAAGATCCCGGCATCATGGATTTTCCTGTACACTGAAAATGTTTAGTTTAGGATTCAGACAGAAAGACACGTTTTTTGAATTTCTTCATTGGGAGAGTTTAACCCCAACCCTCTACTGAACAATTTTAAATGATTTGCCATTTTGAGGAGGAATCGCATTGCTGCTTGCAGCTATATTTATTATTATTATTCTCCTTGAGCCCCAATATCTCAAAAAGTCACTGGTCAAAAATTTTCTAAATTGGCACATTGATACTCCATGCCAACGGGTACCCCCAAACCAAGAATGGCCCACATTCGCCCATAGGTGGCGCTACAGGCCACGCCCCAAAAAAACATTTTCAAAGTCATGGCATTTCCAAGCCATTTGTCCAATTATTCTCAAACCTGGTGTACATGCCTCATTTCTCATGGGGAACAAAAAAGCCTCAAGGACCCATAACTTCTGCCCTAATGGATTTTCCTGTACAGTGAAAATTTGCCAAAACCTACAAAAGTCTTCTTCTCTTGAACCGTAGATCCAATTGACTTGACATTTGGTACCCATGTGTAGAATTGATGTCTTTCAATTTGTTACTTAGCAAAAATGAATACAATACAAAATGGCTGAAAGGTGCGTGTTTATGTAAATGACCACATTGCCTCAATATATTAGTGTCAATAAACCAAATGTAAATTTGATTGATGGTTTTTCAAACCTAACATGCTTCAAGATGACATAACTATGTTGGCTTGAGAAAGCCAACATATTGTTATGTTACATACATTTATTATTATTATTATTAATAATACTATTTTACTTACTAAAATTTCAACAACCTCACCTCTAAGAGCTTTAATGCTATAAGTACCCAACTTGCCACAGACCTGGGGACTGTTCTGAAGTTTGCTGCTATGTCTTTTTTTACCTGATGCGACTTAAGCTTTTTATATAAATGACGATCAAAAATGTAAAAAATCCCATTGATTTACAATGGCTGAGCAAAAATGCCCCCTCTACTGGATCAATACGGTCTACAAGTAAAATCCCATTCACTTACATTGGCTGAGCAAAGAGGCTCCCTCTGCTGGTGTAACTCTGTCTACCAAATGCACTTTTACTGGAGAAATCTCTCTAATGGAGCAATTCTGGCTACTAGTGGGTGGAGCTCCCGACTTTCTCAGCCAGAAGAATTTTGCCTGCGTTTGCACAAAGGTATGTCAATTGTGTGTGTTTAATGCTTGACATTTGGAACATTCACGCGATTTTATACTATTCATCTCAACAAATGGTAAAACAACTCATATAAATGTTTTCGAGCAGTTTGTGTGAAACAGCGATAATCGTCGCGTCTAACGCACGAGCCCCGATGAGAGTTACTGCACAAGGTCAGTGAGATGTATTTTACTGCTTCCCAGTTTGAATATTCAAGCGATTTTACACTATTCAACTCAACAAATGGCAAAACAACTCAAATAAATGTTTGTGAGCAGTTTTGTGTGAAACCGCGAGATGCGTCGCGTCTAACGCACGAGCCCCGATGAGAGTTACTGCACAAATAAGGTCAGTGAGATGTGTTTTACTACTTCCCAGTTTGAATATTCAAGCGATTTTACACTATTCAACTCAACAAATGGCATACAACTCAAATAAATCGGGAATCATTATTGAATTCTGGCATTATTACGGGGGTCAACAATGGCGCTGTAATGTCCTTTCAGATGCATTGTTCTAAACAGCGGAAAAAACTTAAACAAAATACTGCGTCATTTTTGCCCATTCAGATACATGGAAGAGATCATTACAAACTGTAAAAGGTCTACTTTTATTTGTGTACACTTACAATACAACAAAACCTTGAGCTTTTGTAAAATAACGAAAATAAACAGGGTAAATCGAATCTGTCTTTGCGATAATCTGTCTGATACACGTCAGAAAAATCAAGTGAAACTCCGCGAACACTTATCACACAAACATGAAACATATGTCTAAAGAAAGAAGGGATGGACGGATCGATCCTAAAGTATCAATACTTCCGAGAATGATGTTTCATCTGCGTGTTCTCTGACAGCACGCGATAGTGAGGCGATCTCATTTTTACTCGCGTCTTCAATGCGAGCAATGTTTGTCTGTTGTATGTGTTTTTAACACTTTCCTGTTTGAACTTTCAAGCGATTTTACACCATTCAACTCAACAAATGGCAAAACAACTCAAATAAATATTTGTGTGAAACAGGGAGCAGCGTCACGTCTAACTCACGAGCCCCGATGAGAGATCGCATTCGCTTCTTCTTGCGTTTGAACGGACACTTTCATACAACCATACATGATATATTGTCTGTTTTGTCTCAAGTGAACATAAACAGTTGATGAAGAAATCGCGAATCTAAATCTAGTATCAACACTTCCGAGAATGATTATCAGCGTTGTGTCTGACAGCGCGAGGCGATCTCATTTTTACTCGCATCTTCATGGAGGTTTGTCGGTTGTATGTAGTTTCACAATCTCAATCAATTAATCTCTGAAATGAATACAGATGTAACAGCACGAAAATAATGAGACTTCACAGTTCTCAAAAGATTAAACTCAATGAAACAAGCCGCACAGACTGTGCCTTGAATGAAATGCGTTTAAAATCCTCTTAAAGAGACAGTAACAATTTTCCAAGTAAATAAAAAGTAGCCTACAAATGGTTTTTACCCCAAAAATAAATTTCTCTCATCGTATACTCACCCTCATTCCATCCCAGATGTGTATTATTTCCTTTCTTCTGGTGAACACAAATTAAGCTTTTTAGAAGATTATCTCAACCCTGTTGGACCTTTCAATGACTTGAATGGTGATCAGAACTCAGAAGCTACAAAAATCACATAAATGCAGCATAAAAGTAATCCATACCACTCCAGTGGTTTAATCCATGCCTTCAGAAGTGATATTATAGGTGTGGGTTAGAAACAGACCTATATATATATATATATATATATACTTCAAGATGACATCACTCTGAAGTACTGCGTAAAGAATATCCCACATTCTCCCTTAGGGGGCGCTACAGGCCAAGCCCAAAATTCCTATTTTCTGGTCAAAAATGTTCTAATTTTGTATATTGATACTACAGACCAACAGGAATCCACAAACCAAGAATGGCCCACATTCGCCCTTAGGGGGCGCTACAGGCCACGCCCTAAATTCCCATTTGCTGGTCAAAAATGTTCTAATTTGGTACATTGATACTACAGGCCAACAGGAACCCACAAACAAAGAATTGCCCATATTCGCCATTAGGGGGCGCTACAGGCTATGCCCAAAATTCCCATTTTATGGTCAAAAATGTTCTAATTTGGTATATTGACACTACAGGCCAACAGAAATCCACAAACCAAGAATGTCTCACATTCGCCCTTAGGGGGCGCTAAAGGCCATTCCCAAATTGCAATTTTTTTTGTCAAAAACTTTCAAATTTGGTACATTGATACTACAGGCCAACAGGAACTCACAAACCAAGATTGGCCCACATTCACCCTTTGGGGGCGCTATAGGCCATGTCAAAAATGTTCTAATGTGGTACATTGATACTGCACGCCAACAGGAACCCACAAACCAAGAATTGCCCATATTCATCATTAGGGGGCGCTACAGGCTATGCCTTAAAGTCCTATTTTTTGGTCAAACATTTTCAAATTTGGTACATTGATACTACAGGCCAACGGGAACCCACAAACCAAGAATGGCCGACATTCACCCTTAGGGGGCGATATAGGCCATGTCCAAAATTCCCATTTTCTGGTCAATAATGTTCTAATTTGGTACATTGATACTACAGGCCAACAGGAACTCACAAACCAAGAATTGCCCGTATTCACCATTAGGGGGCGCTACAGGCTATGCCCCAATGTCCCACATTGAAAGTGATGGCATTTCCACCCCATTTTTTCAGTTCTTCTGAAACTTAATGTACATAACTAATTTCTCATTGTAAACAAAAAAGCCTCCAGGATCCATAAGATCCCGGCATCATGGATTTTCCTGTACACTGAAAATGTTTAGTTTAGGATTCAGACAGAAAGACACGTTTTTTGAATTTCTTCATTGGGAGAGTTTAACCCCAACCCTCTACTGAACAATTTTAAATGATTTGCCATTTTGAGGAGGAATCGCATTGCTGCTTGCAGCTATATTTATTATTATTATTATTATTATTATTATTCTCCTTGAGCCCCAATATCTCAAAAAGTCACTGGTCAAAAATTTTCTAAATTGACACATTGATACTCCTTGCCAACGGGTACACCCAAACCAAGAATGGTCCACATTCGCCCATAGGTGGCGCTACAGGCCACGCCCCAAAAAAATATTTTCAAAGTCATGGCTTTTCCATGCCATTTGTCCAATTATTCTCAAACCCTCAAGGACCCATAACTTCCGCCATGATGGATATTCCTGTACAGTGAAAATTTGCCAAAACCAACAAAACTCTTCTTCTCCTGAACAGTAGCTCCAATTGACTTGAAATTTGGTACGCATGTGTAGAATTGATGTCTTTGAAAACTTTACTTTGCAAAAATGAATACGATATAAAAAGGCTGAAAGGGGCGTGTTTATGTAAATGTCCACATTTAATCAATATATATGTCAATATATCAAATGTAATTTTGACTGAGGGTTTTTCAAACCTAACATTCTTCAAGATAACATCCCTTTGAAGTACTGTGCAAAGAATTGCCCACATTCGCCCTTAGCGGTTCGCTACAGGCCACGCCCAAATGTCACATTTTCAAAATGATGGCATTTTCACCACAATTTTCTAAATATTCTAAAACTTGGTATACTTGCCTCATTTCTCATTGGGAACAAAAAAGCCTCAAGGACCCATAAGGTACGATTAAAAAAGGCTGAAAGGGGCGTGTTTATGTAAATGTCCACATTTAATCAATATATATGTCAATAAATCAAATGTAATTTTGACTGAGGGATTTTAAAACCTGACATGCTTCAAGATAGCATCCCTTTGAAGTACTGTGCAAAGAATTGCTGACATTCGCCCTTAGCGGTTCGCTACAGGCCACGCCCAAATGTCACATTTTCAAAATGATGGCACTTTCACCCCAATTTTCCAAATATTCTAAAACTTGGTATACTTGCCTCATTTCTCATTGGGAACAAAAAAGCCTCAAGGACCCATAACTTCTGCCCTAATGGATTGTCCTGTACAGTGAAAATTTGGTGAAACATTTAAAACTCTTCTTCTCTTGAACCGTAGATCCAATTTACTTGACATTTGGTACCCATGTGTACAATTGATGTCTTTCAATTTGTTACTTAGCAAAAATGAATACAATACAAAATGGCTGAAAGGTGCGTATTTATGTAAATGACCACATTGCCTCAATATATTAGTGTCAATAAACCAAATGTAATTTTGACGGATGGTTTTTCAAACCTAACATGCTTCAAGATGACATAACTATGTTGGCTTGAGAAAGCCAACATATTGTTATGTTACATACATTTATTATTATTATTATTATTAATACTATTTTACTTACTAAAATTTCAACAACCTTACCTCCAAGTGCTTTAATGCTATAAGTACCCAACTTGCCACAGACCTGGGGACTTTTCTGAAGTTTGCTGGAATGTCTTTTTTTACCTGATGCGACTTAAGCTTTTTATATAAATGACGATCAAAAATGTAAAAAATCCCATTGATTTACAATGGCTGAGCAAAAATGCCCCCTCTACTGGATTAATACGGTCTACAAGTAAAATCCCATTCACTTACATTGGCTGAGCAAAGAGGCTCCCTCTGCTGGTGTAACTCTGTCTACCAAATGCACTTTTACTGGAGAAATCTCTCTAATGGAGCAATTCTGTCTACTAGTGGGTGGAGCTCCCGACTTTCTAAGCTAGAAGAATTTTGCCTGCGTTTGCACAAAGGTATGTCAATTGTGTGTGTTTAATGCTTGACATTTGGAACATTCACGCAATTTTATACTATTCATCTCAACAAATGGCAAAACAACTCAAATAAATGTTTGTGAGCAGTTTTGTGTGAAACCGCGAGATGCGTCGCGTCTAACGCATGAGCCCCGATGAGAGTTACTGCACAAAGGTCAGTGAGATGTTTTACTGCTTCCCAGTTTGAATATTCAAGCGATTTTACACTATTCAACTCAACAAATGGCATTACAACTCAAATAAATGTTTGCGAGGAATCTGAATTCGGGAATCATTATTGAATTCTGGCATTATTACGGGGGTCAACAATGGCGCTGTAATGTCCTTTCAGATGCATTGTTCTAAACAGCGGAAAAAACTTAAACAAAATACTGCATCATTTTTGCCCATTCAGATACATGGAAGAGATCATTACAAACTATAAAAGGTCTACTGTTATTTGTGTACACTTACATTTCAACAAAACTTTGAGCTTTTGTAAAATAACGAAAATAAACAGGGTAAACCGAATCTGTCTTTGCGATAATCTGTCTGATACACGTCAGAAAAAATCAAGTGAAACTCCGCGAACACTTATCACACAAACATGAAACATATGTCTAAAGAAAGAAGGGATGGACGGATCGATCCTAAAGTATCAATACTTCCGAGAATGATGTTTCATCTGCGTGTTCACTGACAGCACGCGATAGTGAGGCGATCTAATTTTTACTCGCATCTTCAATGCGAGCAATGTTTGTCTGTTGTATGTGTTTTTAACACTTTCCTGTTTGAACTTTCAAGCGATTTTACACCATTCAACTCAACAAATGGCAAAACAACTCAAATAAATATTTGTGTGAAACAGCGAGCAGCGTCACGTCTAACTCACGAGCCCCGATGAGAGATCGCATTCGCTTCTTGCGTTTGAACGGACATTTTCATACAACAAAATGTCAAATTACATGATATATTGTGGAGTCTGTTTTGTCTCAAGTGAACATAAACAGTTGATGAAGAAATCGCGAATCTAAATCTAGTATCAACAACACTTCCGAGAATGATTATCAGCGTTGTGTCTGACAGCGCGAGGCATCTCATTTTTACTCGCATCTTCATGGAGGTTTGTCGGTTGTATGTAGTTTCACAATCTCAATCAATTAATCTCTGAAATGAATACAGATGTAACAGCACGAAAATAATGAGACTTCACAGTTCTCAAAAGATTAAACTCAATGAAACAAGCCGCACAGACTGTGCCTTGAATGAAATGCGTTTAAAGTCCTCTTAAAGAGACAGTAACAATTTTCCAAGTAAATAAAAAGTAGGCCTACAAATGGTTTTTACCCCCAAAATAAATTTCTCTCATCGTATACTCACCCTCATTCCATCCCAGATGTGTATTATTTTCTTTCTTCTGGTGAACACAAATGAAGCTTTTTAGAAGATTATCTCAACCCTGTTGGACCTTTCAATGACTTGAATGGTGATCAGAACTCAGAAGCTACAAAAATCACATAAATGCAGCATAAAAGTAATCCATACCACTCCAGTGGTTTAATCCATGCCTTCAGAAGTGATATTATAGGTGTGGGTTAGAAACAGACCTATATATATATACTTCAAGATGACATCACTCTGAAGTACTGCGTAAAGAATATCCCACATTCTCCCTTAGGGGGCGCTACAGGCCATGCCCAAAATTCCCATTTTCTGGTCAAAAATGTTCTAATTTTGTATATTGATACTACCGGCCAACAGGAATCCACAAACCAAGAATGGCCCACATTCGCCCTTAGGGGGCGCTACAGGCCACGCCCTAAATTCCCATTTGCTGGTCAAAAATGTTCTAATTTGGTACATTGATACTACAGGCCAACAGGAACCCACAAACAAAGAATTTCCCATATTCGCCATTAGGGGGTGCTACAGGCTATGCCCAAAATTCCCATTTTATGGTCAAAAATGTTCTAATTTGGTATATTGACACTACAGGCCAACAGAAATCCACAAACCAAGAATGTCTCACATTTGCCCTTAGGGGGCGCTAAAGGCCATTCCCAAATGTCATTTTTTCAAAGTGATTGTATTTCCACCCCATTTATTTAGTTTTTTTGAAACCTGGTGAACATACCTCATTTCTCATTGTAAACAAAAAACCCTACAGGATCCATAAGGTCCGGCATGATGGATTTTCCTGTACACTGAAAATGTTTAGTTTAGGATTCAGACAGAAAGACATGTTTTTTGGATTTTTTTCATTGGGAGGGTTTAACCCCAACCCTCTATTGATCAATTTTAAATGATTTGCCATTCTGAGGAGGAATCGCATTGCTGCTTGCAGCTATATTTATTATTATTATTCTCCTTGAGCCCCAATATCTCAAAAAGTCACTGGTCAAAAATTTTCTAAATTGGCACATTGATACTCCATGCCAACGGGTACCCCCAAACCAAGAATGGCCCACATTCGCCCATAGGTGGCGCTACAGGCCACGCCCCAAAAAAACATTTTCAAAGTCATGGCATTTCCAAGCCATTTGTCCAATTATTCTCAAACCTGGTGTACATGCCTCATTTCTCATGGGGAACAAAAAAGCCTCAGGACCCATAACTTCTGCCCTAATGGATTTTCCTGTACAGTGAAAATTTGCCAAAACCTACAAAACTCTTCTTCTCCTGAACCGTAGCTCCAATTGACTTGAAATTTGGTACGCATGTGTAGAATTGATGTCTTTGAAAATGTTACTTAGCAAAAATGAATACGATATCAAATGGCTGAAAGGGGCGTGTTTATGTAAATGTCCACATTTAATCAATATATATGTCAATATATCAAATGTAATTTTGACCGAGGGTTTTTCAAACCTAACATTCATCAAGATAACATCCCTTTGAAGTACTTTGCAAAGAATTGCCCACATTCGCCCTTAGCGGTTCGCTACAGGCCACGCCCAAATGTCACATTTTCAAAATGATGGCATTTTCACCACAATTTTCTAAATATTCTAAAACTTGGTATACTTGCCTCATTTCTCATTGGGAACAAAAAAGCCTCAAAGACCCATAAGGTACGATTAAAAATGGCTGAAAGGGGCGTGTTTATGTAAATGTCCACATTTAATCAATATATATGTCAATAAATCAAATGTAATTTTGACTGAGGGATTTTAAAACCTGACATGCTTCAAGATAACATCCCTTTGAAGTACTGTGCAAAGAATTGCCGACATTCGCCCTTAGCGGTTCGCTACAGGCCACGCCCAAATGTCACATTTTCAAAATGATGGCACTTTCACCCCAATTTTCCAAATATTCTAAAACTTGGTATACTTGCCTCATTTCTCATTGGGAACAAAAAAGCCTCAAGGACCCATAAGGTTCTGCGTGATGGATTGTCCTGTACAGTGAAAATTTGGTGAAACATTTAAAACTCTTCTTCTCTTGAACCGTAGATCCAATTTACTTGACATTTGGTACCCATGTGTACAATTGATGTCTTTCAATTTGTTACTTAGCAAAAATGAATACAATACAAAATGGCTGAAAGGTGCGTATTTATGTAAATGACCACATTGCCTCAATATATTAGTGTCAATAAACCAAATGTAATTTTGACGGATGGTTTTTCAAACCTAACATGCTTCAAGATGACATAACTATGTTGGCTTGAGAAAGCCAACATATTGTTATGTTACATACATTTATTATTATTATTATTATTAATACTATTTTACTTACTAAAATTTCAACAACCTTACCTCCAAGTGCTTTAATGCTATAAGTACCCAACTTGCCACAGACCTGGGGACTTTTCTGAAGTTTGCTGGAATGTCTTTTTTTACCTGATGCGACTTAAGCTTTTTATATAAATGACGATCAAAAATGTAAAAAATCCCATTGATTTACAATGGCTGAGCAAAAATGCCCCCTCTACTGGATTAATACGGTCTACAAGTAAAATCCCATTCACTTACATTGGCTGAGCAAAGAGGCTCCCTCTGCTGGTGTAACTCTGTCTACCAAATGCACTTTTACTGGAGAAATCTCTCTAATGGAGCAATTCTGTCTACTAGTGGGTGGAGCTCCCGACTTTCTAAGCTAGAAGAATTTTGCCTGCGTTTGCACAAAGGTATGTCAATTGTGTGTGTTTAATGCTTGACATTTGGAACATTCACGCGATTTTATACTATTCATCTCAACAAATGGCAAAACAACTCAAATAAATGTTTGTGAGCAGTTTTGTGTGAAACCGCGAGATGCGTCGCGTCTAACGCACGAGCCCCGATGAGAGTTACTGCACAAAGGTCAGTGAGATGTTTTACTGCTTCCCAGTTTGAATATTCAAGCGATTTTACACTATTCAACTCAACAAATGGCATTACAACTCAAATAAATGTTTGCGAGGAATCTGAATTCGGGAATCATTATTGAATTCTGGCATTATTACGGGGGTCAACAATGGCGCTGTAATGTCCTTTCAGATGCATTGTTCTAAACAGCGGAAAAAACTTAAACAAAATACTGCATCATTTTTGCCCATTCAGATACATGGAAGAGATCATTACAAACTATAAAAGGTCTACTGTTATTTGTGTACACTTACATTTCAACAAAACCTTGAACTTTTGTAAAATAACGAAAATAAACAGGGTAAACCGAATCTGTCTTTGCGATAATCTGTCTGATACACGTCAGAAAAATCAAGTGAAACTCCGCGAACACTTATCACACAAACATGAAACATATGTCTAAAGAAAGAAGGGATGGACGGATCGATCCTAAAGTATCAATACTTCCGAGAATGATGTTTCATCTGCGTGTTCACTGACAGCACGCGATAGTGACGCGATCTCATTTTTACTGGCATCTTCAATGCGAGCAATGTTTGTCTGTTGTATGTGTTTTTAACACTTTCCTGTTTGAACTTTCAAGCGATTTTACACCATTCAACTCAACAAATGGCAAAACAACTCAAATAAATATTTGTGTGAAACAGCGAGCAGCGTCACGTCTAACTCACGAGCCCCGATGAGAGATCGCATTCGCTTCTTCTTGCATTTGAACGGACAATTTCATACAACAAAATGTCAAAATACATGATATATTGTGGAGTCTGTTTTGTCTCAAGTGAACATAAACAGTTGATGAAGAAATCGCGAATCTAAATCTAGTATCAACACTTCCAAGAATGATTATCAGCGTTGTGTCTGACAGCGCGAGGTATCTCATTTTTACTCGCATCTTCACGGAGGTTTGTCGGTTGTATGTGTTTGCTTGAATGAATTTGAACATTCACGCGATTTTACACCATTCACGCAGTCTGTATTTCATCATCTCACACCCAAACAAATGAGGGTGTGAGAGAAGAAACTGATGTTGCTCAGCTTCACTTGACAGCGTTGGAATGATCACGGAAGATCCATCGAGAACAGATGAACTATTAACAGCAGAATTAGTCCTTCAGGTTCTTCATGATTACAAGTTTCACAATCTCAATCAATTAATCTCTGAAATGAATACAGATGTAACAGCACGAAAATAATGAGACTTCACAGTTCTCAAAAGATTAAACTCAATGAAACAAACTGCACAAACTGTGCATTGAATGAAATGCGTTTAAAATCCTCTTAAAGAGACAGTAACAATTTTCCAAGTAAATAAAAAGTACAAATGGTTTTTACCCCAAAAATAAAATTCTCTCATCGTATACTCACCCTCATTCCATCCCAGATGTGTATTATTTTCTTTCTTCTAGTGAACACAAATTAAGCTTTTTAGAAGATTATCTCAACCCTGTTGGACCTTTCAATGAGTTGAATGGTGATCAGAACTCAGAAGCTACAAAAATCACATAAATGTAGCATAAAAGTAATCCATACCACTCCAGTGGTTTAATCCATGCCTTCACAAGTGATATTATAGGTGTGGGTTAGAAACAGACCTATATATATATACACTTCAAGATGACATCACTCTGAAGTACTGCGTAAAGAATATCCCACATTCTCCCTTAGGGGGCGCTACATGCCACGCCCTATATTCCTATTTGCTGGTCAAAAATGTTCTAATTTGGTACATTGATACTACAGGCCAATAGGAACCCACAAACCAAGAATTGCCCATATTCGCCATTGGGGGCGCTACAGGCTATGCCCAAAATTCCCATTTTAGGGTCAAAAAAGTTCTAATTTGGTTTATTGACACTACAGGCCAACAGAAATCCACAAACCAAGAATGTCTCACATTCGCCCTTAGGGGGCGCTAAAGGCCATTCCCAAATTGCACATTTTTTTGTCAAAAACTTTCTAATTTGGTACATTGATACTACAGGCCAACAGGAACCTACAAACCAAGAATGGCTCACATTCGCCCTTAGGGGGCGCTACAGGCCATGCCCAAATGTCATTTTTTCAAAGTGATTGTATTTCCACCCCATTTATTTAGTTTTTCTGAAACCTGGTGAACATACCTCATTTCTCATTGTAAACAAAAAACCCTCCAGGATCCTTAAGGTCCGGCATGATGGATTTTCCTGTACACTGAAAATGTTTAGTTTAGGATTCAGACAGAAAGACATGTTTATGGATTTTTTCATTGGGAGGGTTTAACCCCAACCCTCTACTGATCAATTTTAAATGATTTGCCATTTTGAGGAGGAATCACATTGCTGCTTGCAGCTATATTTATTATTATTATTATTATTATTCTCCTTGAGCCCCAATATCTCAAAAAGTCACTGGTCAAAAATTTTCTAAATTTTCTAAATAACGAATATAAACCGGGTGCGCCGAATCTGTATCATCTGTCTGATACACGTCAGAAAAATCAAGTGAAACTCCGCGAATACTTATCACACAAACATGAAACATATATCTAAAGAAAGAAGGGATGGGGGCGGATCGATCCTAAAGTATCAATACTTCCGAGAATTATGTTTCATCTGCGTTGTCTCTGACAGCACGCGCTCCGTGAAGCGATCTCATTTTTACTCGCATCTTCACGGAGGTTTGTCTGTTGTATGTGTTTTTAACACTTTCCTGTTTTAACTTTCAAGCGATTGTACACCATTCAACTCAACAAATGGCAAAACAACTCAAATAAATGTTTTTGCGCAGTTTGTGTTAAACAGCGAGTCGTGTCTAACGCACGCACCAGTTTTTTGCGCAGTTTGTGTTAAACGATGCGAGATCGCTTTCGCTTCTTTTTGCGTTTGAACGGACAATTTCATACAACAAAACGTCAAACTACATGATATATTGTGGAGTATGTTTTGTCTCAAGTGAACGTAAACAGCTGATGAAGAAATCGGGAATCTAAATCTAGTATCAACACTTCCGAGAATGATTATCAGCGTTGTGTCTGACAGCACACGCTCCGTGACGCGATCTCATTTTTACTCGCATCTTCACGAAGGTTTGTCTGCTGTGTGTGTTTTTAACACTTTCCTGTTTGAACATTCACGCAATAAATAATGAGACTTCACAGTTCTCAAAAGATTAAACTCAATGAAACAAACTGTACCTTGAATGCATGCGATAACCCCCTCTTAAAGAGACAGTAACAATTGAGCTTTCGTCCTGAACATTGACATTCCAAGTAAATAAAAAGTACAAATGGTATTTATCCCCAAAATAAATTTCTCTCATCATTTACTTACCCCCATTCCATCCCAGATGTGTATTATTTTCTTTCTTCTGGTGAACACAAATTAAGCTTTTTAGAAGAATATCTCAACCCTGTTGGACCTTTCAATGCACTTGAATGGTGATCAGAACTCAGAAGCTACAAAAATCACATAAATGCAGCATAAAAGTAATCCATACCACTCCAGTGGTTTAATCCATGCCTTCTGAAGTGATATTATAGGTGTCTTGAGCCCCAGTATTTCAAAAAGTCACTGGTCAAAAATGTTCTGAATTGGCACATTGATACTCCATGCCAACGGTTTCCCCCAAACCAAGAATGGACCACATTCGCCCATAGGTGGCGCTACAGGCCACGCCCAAAAAAAAATATTTTCAAAGTAATGGCATTTCTACGGCATTTGTTCAATTATACTGAAATACTCGGTGTACATGCCTCATTTCTCATGGGGAACAAAAAAGCCTCAAGGACCCATAACTTCCGCCATGATGGATTTTCCTGTATTGTGAAAATTTATGAAAACCTACAAAACTCTTCTTCTCCTGAACCGTAGCTCCAATTGACATGTGTAGAATTGGTCTTTGAAAACGTTACTTAGGAAAAATGAATACGATACAAAATGGCTGAAAGGGGCGTGTTTATGTAAATCTCCACATTTTATCAATATATATGTGTCAATAAATCAAATGTAATTTTGACTAATGGTTTTTCAAACCTAACATGCTTCAAGATGACATCACTCTGAAGTACTGCGTAAAGAATATCCCACATTCTCCCTTAGTGGGCGCTACAGGCCATGCCCAAAATTCCCATTTTCTGGTCAAAAATGTTCTAATTTGGTATATTGATACTACAGGCCAACAGGAATCCACAAACCAAGAATGGCTCACATTCGCCCTTAGGGGGCGCTACAGGCCATGCCCAAATTGCACATTTTTTTGTCAAAAACTTTCTAATTTGGTACATTGATACTACAGGCCAACAGGAACCTACAAACCAAGAATTGGCCATATTCGCCATTAGGGGGCGCTACAGGCTATGCCCAAATGTCATTTTTTCAAAGTGATTGTATTTCCACCCCATTTATTTAGTTCTTCTGAAACCTAGTTAACATACCTCATTTCTCATTGTAAACAAAAAACCCTCCAGGATCCATAAGGTCTGGCATGATGGATTTTCCTGTACACTAAAAATGTTTAGTTTAAGATTCAGACAGAAAGACATGTTTTTTGGATTCCTTCATTGGGAGGGTTTAACCCCAACCCTCTACTGATCAATTTTAAATGATTTGCCATTTTGAGGAGGAATCGCATTGCTGCTTGCAGCTATATTTTATTATGTTTTTGTTGTTTGTTTGCTGGAATCAATTAAAACATTTATTAAAAAATGTTTTAATTGAAAATTATATCTATTCTAAAAAAAAAATATATAAATCGAAATCTACTATGTGGTGTCTGAAAACCTAGGGCCCTGGGAAAACTGGTCAATAGTAAACCAAACACGTGGGACCAGTACAGTGATGTTTGGAATCCAGACCAAAAAACAGATACAACCAAACACTCTCCGTTTTTCCTAATGTTTGGCAGAGAGGCACGCTACCCTTCAGAAATCCCAGAGCACTACCAGGTTTGAGAAAATAATCAAGTTCCCCATTTGTCGCTCACTTCGACGTTGTGTCGAAGAAGCGACACTAGGGGTCTCTCTTGAGCACAAAATATGCCTCTGATCTATGAAAAAAGGCCAATGAGAAAAAATACCCCGCCCCCGGACATATGGCACAATGCCGGGGAAATACGTCTGTTTCATTCAGAAATTTTCTTCGGAGCCGATGGTCATGTATAAAGTCAGCTGCAAGTCACACACCTGTTCCTGCCTTTGTTGCTCTGACACTCTGCCTCATGTTGGATCTACGGTGCACTTCAGAGGCTTTTCTCCTTCTCTGCACGGCAATGCAGCTTGCCCCTGGGCACTTCGACAGCGCAGAAAGCTAAAAGAGTTTATTAAAAGAGTGATTTTCTCTATAAAAGAGTATTTTCCTCTAAAAGAGCATTTACAAAGTTGCTTTGAATGTCCTTTTCAGGATGCGTCTTTATAAAGATGCCATTCTGCCCCTGTGTAGTTCCTGGATGCGGTAGAGTGCTCTCCGCTTCAGACGGCCACAGGCATTGTCTTGTGTGTCTGGGCAGCGATCACACCGAGGCAGCGTGTGTGGATGGTGCATGTTCTCACTGCGAGAGCACTCCAGCCACCCCCCACATTGCTTCTTCTTCCCACGGGATTGAGGACGATACGGTTGGCGATTGAGGCAATCTGGTGATGGCAATGGGTGCGGTTCCGGTGGGTATGCCCCCTCGGACCACCCGCCCCCCAGCATGCTCGTTGACACCCGTCCATGCTCGAGGCAACAGCGGCTCGCCTCATGGCCAGCCTGCTTATCCTCTAGAGCACAAGGTGGATGAGCTCGCCACTGCATTGGAGAATGCGGCGTCTGACGCAGATGACTCCCCTGGGCTACCGCCTTCGGGCCAGCACACCCAGGCTGAGGCTGACGTGGAGATGACCAACATGCTTTCCCGGATCGCCGCCAGTGTGTGGCTGGACTTGAACCCTCCGTCCTCCCCACAGCCATCGCTGTTGGATGACTAGTTCTTGGGGTCTGCGCGCCGCTCACAGCCTTGCCTCCCCCCGGTCCAGTTTTTCCCGGAAGTGCATGATGAGCTGACGTCTTCATGGAGGGCACCCCTCTCCACTCGTCACAAAGCCACTCACTCATCCGCTCTCGCTACCCTCGACGCGGAGCGGCCCACGGGTAACCGGTGATTCCCCAGGCTGACAGGGCTGTTGCGCTACACCTGCTACGTCCTCCTGCGGCTAAGAAACACCCTGCTCTGCCACAACCCGGGCCCAGCTCTCAGCCTCAGCGTCGAGCACACCACAGGAAGCAGACGCCCTCCATCTCACGGGCCCCCTCGAGGACCCGGAAGGCTCCCAGGCGCTCCGGAGACGCTCAACCCAGAGGCCAAGACGTTAGGACTACTCTTTTTCTAAACAAAGATGCGATAGAGCCTGTCCCTCCAATTGAAATGAAGAAGGGTCTCTACAGCCCTTACTTCTTTGTACCCAAGA
Source organism: Moxostoma hubbsi (assembly GCA_032164185.1). Classification (NCBI taxonomy): domain Eukaryota; kingdom Metazoa; phylum Chordata; class Actinopteri; order Cypriniformes; family Catostomidae; genus Moxostoma; species Moxostoma hubbsi. Next base: position 39,346,348 of record JAVLUX010000025.1, on the reverse strand, counting down.
AAGGTTGGGAACTTGTGAGTTCTCAACTGGGCTCTGTTAAAACTCCTGTTCAGAATACTCACGCAAAACATATCTTAACTTGCGTCCGGCATCTAGACTGGTCCGCAGCGGCAGACCTGAAGGACGCGTACTTTCATGTCTTAATTCTGCCTCGACACCGACCTTTCCTACGGCTCGTGTTCGATGGCCAGACGTATCAAAACAAAGTCCCCCCTTTCATTACGTCTCTGTCCCCTCACGGCTTCACGAAAGTCGCAGAGGCTGCCCTTGCCCCGCTCCGAGAAGCCAGCATTTGCATACTCAATTACCTCGACGACTGGCCCATCCTGGCCCACTCCGAGTGTCACTATGCATTCACAGAGGCTAGGTGCTCAGGCACCTCAGCCGTTTAGGGCTTCAGGTCTACCGAGAAAAGAGATCCAGTTCAGAGCATCTCTCTTCTTGGCATGGAGTCAGACTCAGTCGCAATATCAGCAGGCCACATCAACGAGCGTGCACGGTCAGTGGTAAAATACCTCCCCTGTCTTCAGACCTGGCACGGTGGTCCCTTTAAAACCTTTTCAGAAGCTCCTGGGGCATATAACATCCTCCTTGGCAGCCGCGCCGCTGGGGATGATGCATATGAGACCACCTCAGCACTGGCCCCAGACTGGAGTCACGAGACGAGCATGGTGCCACGACATGCACTGTGAGACCATCACCCCCGCCTGCCACTAAACGTGAAAACCCTGGACAGACCTCTGCCTTCTGTTGACAAGAGTCCCCTTGCAGCAGGTGTCCCAATGCGTCCTGGCTACGACCAACGCCTCCAAATTGGGTTCAGGTGCTGTGTGCAATGGACACACAGCCGCGAGCTGTTGGAAAGGGGCCCGCTGCACTGGTATATCAATGGCCTAGAGTTGCTGACTGTTTTCTCTGCCCTGTGGAAGTGTTTCCCATTAGTTCGAGACAAACGTGTCCTAGTCAGGACAGACAGCACCACCGCGGCAGGGTAAATAAATCACCAAGGCGCTTTGGAACCTCCATGTCTGGCCCCTGGACGGGACACGGAAGATTTAGCTGGTCTACCACCTGCCATCGTAGACACAATCAACCAAGCCAGAGCCCATTCTACCAGGCAACTTTACGCCCTGAAGTGGCGCTTGTTGGCAAATTGGTATTCTTCCTGAAGACCCACAGAGGTGCGCAGTTAGGTCAGTGCTCTTATTTACGCGGGAGAGGCTGGAGGGGAGGCTGTCTCCTTCTACCCTGAAGGTGTATGTCGCTGCTATTGCGGCCCACCACGATGCAGTAGACGGCAAGTCTTTGGTTAAGCATGTCATTGGGGAAGGGTACGTGGACAGCTGGTCGCCTTTGCACGTAAAATACCTGCCCACTCCTGTGTCAGCAGTCCACATACACGGCTCAGCGCATGGCTGATATAAATTTGACCCCTAGTGTCACTTCTTCGACACAACATCAAAGTGAGCAACAGATGGGGAATATCTAGGTTACGTATGTGACCTCCATTCCCTGATGGAGGGAACGAGACGTTGTATCCTCCCGGCCACATCGCTGAGTCGAGCCACTGTTGTGGCCGGACCATTTCCGCCTCCTCAGAAAAATCCTGATGTATTTCCCTGCATTTGTACCCATATGTCCGGGGGCGGGGTATGCAAATACTGTCTGCCAACTTCTCATTGGCCTTTTTTCATAGATCAGAGGCATATTTGGCGCTCAAGAGAGACCCCTAGTGTCGCTTCTTCAACACAACGCCTACATCAGGGAACGGAGGTTACATACGTAACCTAGACGTTTCATTATCTCTGAAAATTCCTTTGTCCAGGTCCAATATTTCTGATCCAATATTTGATTAGTTAAACTTTTTGGTTATCATGTGTAGGTTGACAGTGCAATGGAGGAAGTGGTTGCAGAAGAGGACGACTTTCCTGGGATAAAACAGCAGGAACAAATTCTCCAGGTTTTACAGAAACAAAATCAGGATGCAGGAGAAAAAAAAGAAAGACTGAAAAAATGCTGGGCACATTCTACAAAAATGGTAATCTTGTATGGAGACAAAATGTTAGATCACATCAGCGTAAAGGGGGAAAGCTTGATCCTGACTACCATGGTCTTTTTACAGTGACCAGAGTTGAGGGGAAATCTGTTGATCCTGTAGATTTTGCTGTTGCAAAGTTCTCCCCAAGGTCAGCATAGACCATCTAAAGCCATATATAGAGAAGATGCCAAGAATCCCTCATAAAATAAAGGCAAAAAGAAAAGGCCTAATACAAGACAGTCCCTTGCACATTCAAAATATAACCACTTCTGGAGAAGACAGCCCCCCAATAGAAGACATCACCACCACCCCCACTGCCTCCACCACCACCACTGTCTCCACCACCACTGCCTCCAACACCACCATTGTCTCCACCACTGCCTTCAACACCACCACCACTGCCTCCAACACCACTACTGTCTCCACTGCATCCAATACCACCACCACTGCCTCCACCACATCACATGATACAGTTGAAGTTGTAAGTTCCCCAGTGTACAAAAGATCTTAAGAAATATCTTTATTTTTAGATAAAAAATATATATGTATTTATTTATATAAGAGAAATATCTTTATGTATTATCTGTAGACATAAGAGACGCTTGGGATAGGAAGTGTCCTCATGTGCTTCTCTCAAGAATAGGACCATATAAACTTTTTTTGGGGGACATAGCAAGAACTGCCCCCAATCAAGAGCTGGAGAGTGAGGTAAGAATGACCCTGTAAAGAGTAAAAGGCACAGTTTAACAGCTTTTTCTACATGATCTGAAGAATTTTGTAGCTTATTGTCAAGTTAAAATTGAACCCAGTTATTATAGATAGTAACAACAAAATCATTTTGTTTACCTGACAATACAGTTTTAACAATTCAGCATATACATGTTATCTTTGCATGACATGGACTTTTTATTCCAAGGTTGTGAATTCATATTTATTAATTCTTGTGAGAACAAGACCCATCAGGAGCAGGCCCTGTTTGTAAATTCATTTAAAATTTCTGAAATCTGGAAAAATTAAAAGACCAAATTGAAGGTAAGAAAACAGATGTGTATGCTTACATTTAGTTGTAATAAGCCAACAACTAATAATACTATAATATTGTGAGTGCAGTAGACTATGTACAATTTATGTTTCAGATTGATCCTATAAGGTAATGCGAATGAACACCATCAATGGATGCTCATGGTGAGACTTGAAAAACAAAGAACTGATATATTATCAACACATTTTCGCATAAAGATGATGATGGAACAAGAGTTGTAATGTGACAGTTGTGAACAATGTGAACAATTTTAAAAACTATTAGTACAAAATTCCAACGTGATCACGCTTGTAACACAGCCAGTCATTCTTTCAAAATCTGATCTCGTATAACAAAAGGTTCTATTTAGAAACCAAAATGGTTCTATATGTGCTTCATATTTGGAACCCCTAAAAGGTTCTTTGTAAATTACTTTTTAACAGTTCTTTTTAACAGTATCACATTATTGAGGCTCATGGTCACCTCATTGACTGGGTTCATGTTTACCTCTTTCAGGTGTTACTCTCTCTTGGTCTTTTCTACTCTAACTCTCACACACAGTTCTACTTTTTTGCTAAACATTTGTGATGACCAGGTGAAATCAATGGGTACTACAGTAATTATTATTAATTATGTTTATGTTTATTAATAATGTTTGGTTTATCAAGCTTATACATGTATTGACCATGTAACGTGAAAATTGTACCAAAGGAAATTAAACAATTTAACTTAAGTTGGCTGTATATGTTAACTGAATACTGTATGTTCTTTACATTGATTTGTATTGGCTCATATTGAGTGAATATTTTAATTAGGACATTCATGAAGGGTAGGGGTTGTGCAGTTGAAAAGTGGACCTGTGAGACTCTTCCTCACCCAGTGCAAAAGGATGCTACATCGTTATTTTCCCTGACTGTATGTGTAATGTTGTAGATAGATAGAACAATAGACAGACAGGCAGACATACAAACAGATATATTTTTTAGTAAATGTTTTGCAGAAAAACACTGTTATTTTGCCAGAATTTCCTGATTTTTTACTGCCAAACATTATATTGTTACTATGGGCACAAACCTTTATATCAATTCAATTCAATTTTATTTATAGAGCACTTTCAAAAACCACACTGGGTACCAAAGTGCTGTACATGGAGTTACAAAAAATAAATAATAAAAAATAATAAATAAAATCACGTAAATACAGCTTAAGAATGCAAAAAGCATTTAAAACCAATAAAACAAGAATAAGATAAAATTGACCTAGTTTAATTTATAATGCAATTAATTAAATGCTAGGGGAAATAAATACATTTTTAAGGCCCCCTGGAAAGAGAGTAGAGATTGAGATGATTTTATGTCCAATGGAAGCTCACTCCAAAGTCTTGGGGCTGCCACCGCAAAAGCTCTATCACTGTAACGAAGGGGGCTGACGAGGAGTTAGGATCTACTTGCAGTTTTATTGAAAATAACACAAAGTCAAGCGAACGGTGAACACAGGAACAAACAAAAGATCCACGATGGGAAAACAAAGGTATAAACTTCTACGAAGGGCACTGGCGAGAACAAGGTCTAGGGCAGGCATAACGTGAAACATTTACCAAACAATAACCGACAAGGGACAAGGTAAACATGAGGATTTAAATACAAAAACAAGGGGAAATGTAAGCCAATGGAAAACCAAAACTCAGAACAAAATAACAAGACAATAAACTAAAACCAATGACAAACTAGAACTGATAACAAGGTAATTAAACAATGAACCAATGAAACTCAGACACATAGACTAGGAGGGAATTATGGGAAGTGTAGTTTTGGAGATGGTAAGGGAAAAAACACAAGGCAGACAACAGAGGATCGTAACAATCACCTTGAGTTTTTAGGTGAGATCGCCTAAAATACTGGACCAGCTGCAGGCGAGAGAGAGAGGCCCGAGTCACACCCAGATACAAGGCATTACAATAGTCCAGTCTAGAAGACACAAAAGCATGCACAACCTTCTCCAAATCATCAAAAGAAAGGATGGACTTCAACTTTGCTATAGATCTAAGATGGAAAAAACAATTTTTAACAACAGCATTTATTTATCGATCAAACTTTAGCTCAGAGTCAAAAATAACACCCAGGTTTTTTACATAGGGTTGTTTTTTCCCTGGAAGTAGTGACATATTTCTTACTAAATTTACCTCACATCCCCTTTGACCACAAACAATAAACTCTGACTTATCCTCATTTAATTGAAGAAAGTTGTTTGCCAACCAACACTTCACATCTGCCATGCATTTATGCAGAGACTCAAAAGAAGGGTGCTTCCCATGTTTAATAGGAAAGTAAAGTTGAGAGTCATCAGCATACAGATGGTAGTGTATGCCATGCATATCAAAGATCTTTCCTAATGGAAGCATGTAGAGGGAGAATAAAACTGGTCCCAAAATGGAGCCCTGAGGGACCCCACATGTTAAAGGAACAACTGATGAAGAACAGTTCTCTAAACAGACTGAAATTGTTCTACCCTTCAGATATGAAGATACCCAATCCAAGGCTAACCCCTGAATACCAACCTGGTCTCTTAGGCGATTGATACGAATGTCATGATTGACTGTATCGAAAGCGGCACTAAGATCCAGCAGCAGAAGACCAACAGGACTACCAGAACCCACACCTAATAAAATATCATTTAAAACTTTCAACAGAGCTAACTCTGTGCTATGACCAGCTCTGAAGCCTGACTGAAAATTATCGTGTAAATTATTGATAGCTAAAAAAATCATTTAATTGTGCAAGCACCGTCTTCTCTAATAATTTTGACATAAAGGATCATTTTGATATAGGTCGAAAGCTGTTCGTATCAGATGGATCAAGGTTTGCTTTCTTAAGAAGAGGCTGAATAACAGCATGCTTGAAGCAGCTGGGAACAATACCAGTGGTCAGGCTACTGTTGACAATCAATAACACGCTTGGACCAATTGATTCCACCACCTCCTTAAACAAAGCGGATGGAACATCACACGTAGAACCCGTAGGCTTCATATGTGCAATTATATGTTTGAGTTGAGACACAGACACAGGTACAAAACAGGTCAACAGATTTTGTGGAACAGTATAGGTAACAGGATCATTACTAACAGGTAAGATCCGTGGGCGTATACCAGCAATTTTAACAGTACATTTTTTTAAAAACTGCTCACATGTGTCCACCGAAGAGGAGATGGGAGTAAGGGCAACTGGATGAAAAAATGATGTAATGGTAGAAAAAAGAACTTTAGCATTATGACAGTTCTTTGAAATTATATTAGAAAAATAGCTTGATCTGGCTAATTTAATTGCTCTTTGAAATTTAATCAAACAGTCTCTCAAGATTTCATACGACACTTGTAGTTTATCTTTAAGCCACTTTCGCTCAGCCTTCCTGCACTCCTGCCTAAGAGCACGGGTATTACTATTCAACCAGGGCTGAGCCTTGACTTTTTCTTCCTAATTTTTAATGGAGCCACAATGTTTAAGATGCCAGAACATGACAAGTTGAATTTGGAGACCAATTCCTCAGGCCCATATCAGAAAAAGAAGACTCAAGCATTGATTTCAGTGGAGAAACATTAAAAGCAGCTGAAAAACTACTAGCAGTAGAGGGAGTGATAAAACGAGATGTGACAGTGTGAAAGGAGGCACATAGACGTAGGCTTCAAAAGGTAAGAAACTTTTAATGGCCACAGGGTCGCACACAACTCTCTCTTTATAATTAACAAAAACACTTCCTGAATACAATAAATCGTTTCTAAGATGGCACATGTCAACACTGGACTGACGTGTGTGTAGCTCTCGCTCTCTCTCTGTCAACTGGAGGTTCTGTGGCTACTTTTATGCCATTCTCCCAATGCTCACTGAAACTAGAGACAGGTGTTAGACATAATTTGGCTCAGGTGCAAGCACCCTTACCGTTTTCTCCCCCGGACGGACACTTGACCATGCCCCCGCTGCCACAGACAGCAACAGGGCCATCATTAGCTTGCATAAATGTAAATGTACTGACCTTTAGATTTTAAATTACGTTTTTTTTACATTCTTTCTGGTTATATCAGAAATTCCATCTTTCCCTCATGCTGATAGTGTTTAACACTGCTTAACACGTGGTGAATTATTGTATTTAAGGTCCGTTAACAGGTGTTTTGCCCATTATGTAGCATTAGTTGAGCGCTCTTGGAGCGAGAAAAACAATGACACTCCTCACTCCAGGCAAAATCATGCCGCTCCACTTCTTGCTTCGCTCCCACCCCGCTCCACTCACATTCTCTGATGGATATATGTACCTGGCTAATACCCATTTACAACTGATGAAATATTAACTTTGGTGATCCCTTGAACGTTCTGGATGTCATATGTCACATCCTATTAGGGCTGGGCGATATGGCTTCAGAATAGATTTCTCGAAATTTTCTTAAAATTTACGATTTTCAATATATATCTCGATATTTAAGTTCCTCGTCTGTCACTCACTTTGACATTGTGTCAAAGAAGCGACACTAGGACACTAGGGTTCTCTCTTGAGAGCCTTGTGCATCTCTGAACTTGAGAAAAGGCCAATGAGAAATTGGCAGACAGAATTTGCATGTCCCTCCCCCAGAGGTATAAAGGGAGGGAAATATGCATCTGTCCATTCAGATTTTTCCTTCGGAGCCGAGCGGTTGTGTGATCAGCGAGCTGTATGCACTGATTGTTCCATTTATCTCTACAGAACGTATGATGTTGGATCTACGGCGCATATCAGCGGCTTTCACCTTCTCTGCACAGTGCAGCTTTGTCCCTGGGCACTTCAACAGCGCTTCTAATAGAGAATATTTTCCCTAAAAGAGTTTATTTTCTATAAAAGATCAATACACAGCGGCGTTGAATTTATAAAAATGCCCTTCCGCCCCTGTGTATTTCCTGGATGCGGTTGTGTTCTCTCAGCTCCCCGGTCACAATATTGTTGTATTTAACATAGTCAGCAAAATCATCGCGATAATATCATGAGTATTTGATTTATTGCCCAGCACTACATCATATCACTTGTGCATGCACGGTACAAGCTGTTACAGTTGAAGTCAGAAGTTTACATACACTTTGGCTGAAGTCATTAAAATGTCTTGGTTACTGTTGTAACCTCCTTTCCCTGATGGAGGGAATGAGTCATTGTGTCGATGTAGTGACACTAGTGGTCATACTTGGGAGCCCCAAACACCACTGATATTTCAGAAAAGGCAAATGAGAAATGGCGAGTGAAATTTGCATGCCACTCCCTCCCTCTGCATACCCACCATAAGACTGGTCAGCTACAGGGGAGGAGGCTGAGCATCCTCCTGGCTGATCACAACCACCTGAATGTGGGTGTGTGTATGCCGCAGCTGGGTGCGCAAAGGTTAGGAAACCACGTTTGTAGTGCCCGGCCGCGAATATTCGATATATGGTGGTTGTGACAACACCGAGTGTGTGACCCAGGGAGTGAGGAAACTGCTCTTTAAAGTATGAGTGCCGCAGCCCCTTGGGCATGCTGCAAAATCAAAACAAAAGGAAACAAAAGATTCTACTCCAGGGCCTCTGCTGGGGGATGGAGTGGTCTGTGCATAACCTCCAGACTTACTGCAGGTTTCCAAGTCCCTGGGTTGCCCGTCTCAGCAGCGCTTCGAAGCCTTCCTGGGGTTTTTGGCGCCAGACCGTGGGATGGGGGCGTCAGCTTCCTGTGGGGGGCTCTATGCCGGGGCTGAGCAGTTGGGATGCAGGATCTTGAACCACACCAGGTCAGGATTTGCTGAATTGCCTCTGTCTGCTTCTTGACCATCAAGAACTACTAGGCAAAGTCCTCAGTGGTGTTGCCAAACAGGCCAATCTGGGAGATGGAGGCATCAAGAAACTACTACAGGACTACTGCTCTTTCAATACCTTTGCCTTGTGAACTTGCAGGAGGGCCATGGCATGCAGGGCAGAGGCAGCCTATCCATCGGCACTGTATGCTTTGGCCGTGAGGGACGACGTAGACTTACAGGCCTTGGCACAAGTGCACCGCAACCGCCTTGTCCACCTGAGGAATCTCCATGTACCCCCCGGCCACCCCACCATCGAGGGTAGTGAGAACGGAGGAACTCAGAGTCCGGGTCTAGGCAGTGAAAGTTGCCTGCCAGTACTTTGTGAGTTATCATGCACCTCCAAAAAGAATGGAACTGGGGCGGAGTGCGGCTGTGAGCAGCGCTTCAAGATATTGCAGTGGTCATCACAAAGCCCTGACCTCAATCCGACAGAAAATTTGTGGGCAGAACTGAAAAAGCGTGTGCAAACAAGGAAGCCAACAATCATGACTCAGTTACACCAGTTCTGTCTGGAGGAATGGGCCAAAACTGTGAGAATTGTGAGAAGCTTGTAGAAGGCTACCCAAAATATTTGACCCAAGTTAAACAATTTAAAGGCAATGCTACCAAATACTAACACAATGTATGTAAACTTCTGACTGATTGGGAATGTGAAGAAAGAAATATAAGCTGAAATAGATAATTCTCTCGTCTGTTATTCTGACATTTCCCATTCTTACAATAGTGATCCTAACTGACTGAAAAAAAAAACAGATTTTTTTCTACAATTAAATGTTAGGAATTGTGAGTTTAAATGTATTTGGCTGAGGTGTATGTAAACTTCTGACTTCAACTATATATATATTTCATTGCCTGAAAGAGTGTTTATCCTCCTAAAAAGAGTTTATTTCCTCTAAAAGAGTTTGATTTCCCACTCATAAAAGAGCAATACACAGCAGGCCTTGAACGTCCTTTTCAGGACGCATCTTTTTAAAGATGTCTTTCCGCCTCTGTGTAGTTCCTGAATTGCGACTGGAAACATCCCACCCCCCCCCCCCCCCCACCCCCCACGGCCTCTCGATCGGTTCCTCGGGTCAGGGTGCCGCTCAAGGCCACCAGTTCCTTTCTTCCTGGAAGTGTATGTCGTCCTGATGCAGTTGTGGAGGGCACCTTTTACTGTCCAGAACCAACCCCTCCACTCGTCCGCCTCAGCCCTGCAAGCCATGGCTCTCCTGCAGGTCCACCAAGCCAAGGCACTCAAAGATCTGCACCTGGGTAGTCCCGACCCCGACGTACTGCAGGAACTGCTCTCTGCCACCGACCTCGCTCTCAGAGCCACGAAGGTCACAGCGCAAGCACTCGGGCGGGCGATGGCCACCCTCGTGGTCCAGGAGCATCACCTCTGGCTGAACATGGTTGAGATGCATGCAGTTGACAAGGCTCGCTTTCTCAACGCTCCTGTCTCCCAGCTTGGCCTCTTCGGTGACACTGTCGACGCAATTTTCGGTGGTGAAGAAGCAGATGGAGGCGATACCCCACATCTTGCCGTGGCGCTGCCAAACCAGCGCGCCCACCTGCTCGCCGAGGGCATCCCTCTGTGCCTAAACAACAGGTAGCTCCGCCTCAACTCTGGCCCAAATCTTAGCCCCAGCGTCGAGCACCTCACATCCCGTCTCCAGGACCCCTTCCATGACCAGGAAAGCTGGAATCGCTCCTGAGACGGGTGACCCAGGCAGTCAGATGTTCGCTCCGGAGCTGGTACCAAGACCCATCCGTCCCCCGGTGGAGGGCCGGCAGAAGAATCCTTGTTTCATTTGCCGCACCACCTTCAGGCTGTGGCACCCACATTCTCAATAAAGAACGATTTCCTCACAACCTGGGTCATCCAGCCAGTGCGCATTCTCACAGCACCCCAGCCCCAAAACTCTACAGTCCCGGCTCCCCAGACACAGCTCGCTTGCCTCCGGACCAGCAACTACTCAGCCCTGGCAGGCCAGCACTCACATGATCTGAAGACGCCTCTCTAAGACCTCTTCTTCAGTCTCTAACCCGCCCCCTGCTGGATGCATTGAGCAAGGTAAGTGCTTTGAGTCTTTTCTCAGCTCCCAAGCCTCAGTACACTCTTCTGCCTCCCATCGTTCAGCGGTATTTTTTCCACCTCCGTATGCGGCAAAAAAGTCAGCGCTTTATGGGCAGAGATCACGACTCTGCTTCTCAAGGACGTGATAGAGCCCGTCCCTCCAGCTGAGATGAAGAAGGGTCTCTACAGTCCTTACTTCATTGTACCCAAAAAGGTGGCGGGTTGCAACCAATCTTGGACCTGCGAGTCTGGGAAAAGAGCAAGCACGCCCCAGTTCAGAGCATCTCTTTTCTCGGCTTGGAGTTAGACTCAGTCTCAATGACGGTGTGTCTCGCCAACAAGCGCACCCAGTCAGTGCTCAGGTGCCTTGCTCTTTTCAAGCCAGGCACGGCAGTTCCTCTAAAACAATTCCAGAGGCTCCTGGGGTATATGGCATCCTCAGCCGCGATTGCGCCACTTGGCTTGATGCTTATAAGACCGCTTCAGCACTGGCTACAGACTCGAGTCCCGAGATGGCCATGGCGTCACAGTACATACCGTGTGACAATCACCCCCTCCTGCCATCAGACTTTCAACCCTTGGACAGACCTCTGCTTCGTCCCCTTGGAGTCCCCTTGCAGCAGGTGTCATGACATGTCGTGGTCACCACAGACGCCTCTCAACTGGGTTGGGGGTGCCGTGTGCAACGGGCACGCTGCCGCTGTCTCCTGCACAGGATCCCGGCTACGTTGACACATCAAGTGCCTAGAGTTGCTGGATGTATCTCTTGTCCGGTGGAGGTCTCTCCCGCTAATTCGTGACAAGCTTGATCCATTCAGACAGGACCGCGATGGTAGCGTACATAAATCGTCATGGCGGAGTGCGTTCTCGTCATATGTCTCAACTCACCCGCCATCTCCTCCTTTGGAGTCAGCCACGACTGAGGTCACACAATACCTTCACCAGATTTTACAATCTCAGGGTTGAGTCGGTCTTGTCCCGTATTTTGTCAGGTCCGAGCTGGTAGAACTCGGTAATGTGGCACAACCGACCGGGTGTTCCACTTGCACATAGCGCCTTTCACCAAGTTGATCCAGTGCGCCTTTTATCTTTTAGCCACTAAACATCGCTCCCTGGATGTTCTCCTCCCTAGCCTTCTGGCCTACAAATTCAGTGGAGCAATTTGCGTCCAGGCCTACTATGAGTCAAAGGTGCACTGTACTGGGGTCGGGCTCCACGGGCTTAGTTACCTTCTCAGGCAAACAGACAGACGCTGACAGATGCTGCCCCGCTTCCCTTTATACCTGTATGTCTGGGGTGGGGCATGCAAAGTTCAGAGGTACGTTTGGCATCCCAGGAAGACCCCTTGTGTCACTTAATTCGCCACAACGTCTCGTTCCCTCCCTCAGGGACGTTACTCATCCACACCTATCACATCGCTTCTGAAGATATTGATTTAATTTAGGGCTGTCAATCGATTAAAATTTTCAATCAAATTAATTATATGGTGTCCCAGTTAATTAATCGCGATTAATCGCATATACAAATATTTGCTGAGAAAGCCCCTCATATAACAATAACTCAATATATAACGATTATACATATTTATATCAATATATAATTATACATAGTTATCTTTAAATATTTTTACTATATATATATATATATATATATATATATATATATATATATATATAAAATAAAAAATATTCAGATAATTAAAATGCATTACATTCTTGTAGCAGAAGAGTAAATCATTGATAAGACAATACAAAAAGCGGCTTTAGAATACAATGTATTGTTTACTACCATATTATTGATCATAAGTCAATCATTGGCATACAATTCACAGCAATCCATTTCACAAGTGAATTTGTTGGAGATTTATTATGAGGGCTTGTTTAAGAGCCTGTCAATCTACACCTGCGTCAGACATGCTTGTATAGCGTCTCGGGTGTGTTGCATCATAAACATAAAATGGTTAGTTCACTGTTTCAAGTTAAATATAGTTTAATACTCAATCTTTAAACACATCTTGAGATCCCTTAGTTCGCATTTGCGCTCCAAGCGTTTTGAACGCAAGAATGTAATGCATGTTTGCATTGTTCTGCCTACTGAAGTGCTTTCTTCACTGTATAAACTGTGCGTTGCTCATACAGCTGAAATTTTACTGACTGCCCTCTGGAGTAAACAGGTGGTACTTCAATCTTGCATTTCTCAGGAATCTTCCTTATTATGGTGCAATTAATTGCATAATTTTTTTTAATGCGTTTATTTTTTTTAATCAACAGCCCTAATTTAGATATAAACAAAATCAAGATCATGCTTTATTAATGCCTAATTTTGCTATTTCATAGCTTTTAGTTGTTAGTTCAGTGAAGTTTTAGTGTCAAAAGAATTTATTCACATACAGAATTACCCTGAAAAGGACCATCACCATGTCACAGAAAAGCCTGCGTTATCATTAGTGCCACAACTTACCTCAGCATGCTGCCTTAAATTGGAGCTGCAATTTTAATCATGAAATATCTGTCTTGGTGTGAAAATGGTGTTGCATGATGAAACTATAATTGTTTTCACTGTGCAGAGTGATGAAAGTGTTTCACTTAGTTAGTAGAGCATGATGCTGCAGCAGTAATGGACTCATCTTGAGTGAAAGTCTGTGACACCGGGCAGCTGTGAACTTCCGCTGTCGTAAAATTTCCCATTCAATAATCTCTCAATAAATTACTGGGTTTAATTTGAAATAAATTGTGTAATTTGAATTTGAATGTGTAATGTAATGACAGGAACGCTAAACATTGTAACAAATTACAAGTACATTTTGTCAGGGGTTTAAAGTAACGAATTGTAAATACTCACGTTACTGTAATTAACTACTTTTTCCCAAGAATTGTACTTTTTTTAAGTAGTTTAAAATGTTCATGTAGTGTTTATCATAGATAAGTGATGTATTTTACAAGTTGGCATACAGTGTTTATTATAATGGGGCATAGGTTTTGCAACTTGGTACTCATTACACACTACTCATGAGTACTTTTAAATGAGCTACTCTTTTACTCGAGTAGTTTTTTTAACAGCTACTTTTACTCTACACACACTGCATTTTTTGGGAAGTAACAGTACTTCTACTTGAGTATGATTTTTCTGTACTCTTTCCACCCCTGAATTTTTTTCATTAGAAATGTACTTTAGTGAGAGTAGAAATTACCCACTTTTACACATACTCTAAAAGTATTTTGTTCCCAAAAAGTTAAAGTAAATGTAATGGAGTAAATTTAGCATGCTACTACCTACCTCTTCACAATGTTTTGGCTCATCGGTGTGTGTGTATGTATATATATGTATGTATAAAAATGTGATTCTCACTTTATACAGAATGGTATATATATATATATATATATATATATATATATATATATATATATATATATATATATATATATATGTATTCATTGCACCCTCTTGTAGACTTAGGACATTTTATATTTATATATTTGATTTACAACTTTATTGCATTTTTGCATAGATTGAAGTCTTTATACAGATTATAGATAGATTTAGACAGATTTATACAGAGTATAGATTATATACATTTAGACATAGCACAGAACTGACACTTTGAAGAATTTGTTCCATCTGCTTCTATATTAACGTCTGTGTTTGCTTTAATATCTTATCAAGACAGTGCAGATTTAATCCTGTCTGTTTACACTCTCGTATTTCATTAACAGCTGTGTTTACATTAATACCGCCTATAGGGGTATTTTGATTAAAAACAGCACAGAGTGCATTCATCACAAGACACAAGCGCACAGGTAGACATTAGCATGTGATTATTTGAGAGCTGCCAGTGTTCTGACAAGCTGTGCTACCTGCTCAGGATGAGCTACCAGCTCTAAAAACAGTGATATGTATAGCTAAAGTTAAAACATACCTGTCGGTATATACTACAGCAGCATGAAATGTGTTGAAATCCAAGGTATCACATCTTGTCAGGCAGATAATACATATCAGGATGTGCTATCAGCATACCTAGGATCAGGTAACCCTAACCCTACCCCAAACCCTAACCCCAATCCTAAAATTATGCGAATATAGTGTTGGTAGCATATCCTGATAAGTCAAGTCAAGTCAATTTGATTTGTATAGCACCTTTCACAACACACATCATTTCAAAGCAGCTTTACAGAAAATCAGGCATTAACAGAAAATAAAACTGTAATGTCTATAATGTCGATGAATCATCATTGTGTTATTAGATAAAATACAATTGTTAATCGTGTTTAAAAATAAGTAATTAAATAATAATTGTATTAATAACCCCAGTGAGCAAGCTGAAGGCAACTGTGGCAAGGAACACAAAACTCCATAAGATGTTGAATAATGGAGAAAAATAACCTTGGGAGAAACCAGACTCCCCTCTGGCTAACATCATGAATATTGTCACAATTCACTGTTGCCTGCCCTGTGTTTTACCTCTGTCATCTGTTCCCCATGGACTACACTTCCCATCATCCCCTGCTCTCATCAATGCCAGCTGTCTCTTATTGTTCCTCACCTGTGTTTAATGTTCACATTAGTCTTTATGTATTTAATGCCCTGATTTCTGTTCAGTATTGTCAGTTGTTGAATGTACCTGAATGTGTTTGACCTACTGTGTTCTGCCCGTGCCCTTCATGGATGTTTTCACCTGTTTATTTTTGTTTCCCATCGTGGATGTTTTATTTTGTTCCTGTGTTTACCAATCGTTTGTTTATGTTTTTTCATTAAAATCATTCACTGCATCTAGATCCAGCTCTCTTGACTTTTTCCCTGCGTTACAAATATAATGTAAATATTACTTGTGTATAATTCAAGTCATGGTTTAAAATTATTAAACTAAGTAAGTGTTAAGGGTCAGTGTTTAAACATCGATTTTGTTTGTACTGTAAGATTAAAGACCAATGTCTTTGAAGTCCATCCTGGATAAATGCAGAAGTTCACATAGATGCAATTGTCCTTGTTAACTGGCTGATGAAGGCTTTTGTTGGCAATTGTTAGTCTATGTATTCCATTGCAAGAGTGTTGTCCATCAATAGACCAAAGTGATGCAGGCAGTGATCAGTGAGGTGGATCGCAGTTCAACCTGGCCAGTAATTTCGGTGAGGTTCGGTGTGGTCCATCCTAAATCCAAGCTTCAGACAATGGCATATGATGTATCCCATGTCTTATCGCATCATTTCATCCTGTAAAGTCCATCATAATAGACTGAAGTGATGTTTGTCTGGCACCAGCTGCATTTAGTCATCATCATTAAGACATGTAGCAGTGGAGTCCTACATGAAGCAGGAATGGTGCTGGATCCAGCCGGTTCTGGTGACCAGAAGGATAGGTGTCCAGAGGTTGAGACAGGGAAACAAATAAAATGATATAAGCATAACCATGATCAATGTTCCTGGTTTCTGGTTCCGGCAGACTGAACTAAAGCAGCCTAATTGTGGGTTGGAGGATAAATTAGGTGTATACCTGACTGAATAGATGAGTCTTTAGTCTAGAATTAAACTCAGGGAGTGTGCCTGCATCTTGAACAGTGTTAGGGAGACTATTCCATACTTTAGGAGCCAAATATGACAAGGATCTACCTCCTTTTGTGGATTTTGATATTCTAGGAACTATTAACAGGCCAGAATTTTGCGATCGTAATGAACGTGATGGAATATAGCATGGTAGAAGATCACTTAAGTATTGCTTTGCTTTGTAGTTAACAGAATTTTAAAATTAATTAAAATTTAACAGGTAGCCAATGTAACGATGATAAAATGGGGCTAATATGATCATATTTCTTGGTTCTTGTTAGCACTCTGGCTGCTGCATTTTTAACCAATTGAAGTTTATTTATTGATCTTGTTGGACATCCTCCCAGTAATGCATTACAATAATCTAGTCTTGAGGTCATGAAGACATTAATTTGTCAACAGAGAGCATTTGCCATAATTTAGCAATATTTCTTAGGTGGAAGAATGCTGTTCTGTCGTGGTAATTTGATTTTCAAAGGACGGATTGGAATATCTGCAAAATTTAGGCAAATATAACACCTAAGTTCTTCGCTGTTGAAGAAAATGTAACAATACATCCATTTAGAGTTTTTAGTCAATAATTTGCCAGAATTGAGTAGAAGGAAATTTCTGGCCATCCAATCTTTTAATTCATTGATAAACATTGATAAAGCTAATTTGGAGAATTGTGAAATCTCATCAGGTTTTGAAGAAATATAAAGTTGTGTATTATCAGCATAGCAGTGGAAACTTATTCCACGAATCCTGATAATACCTCCCAGGGGAAGCATATACAAGGAGAAAAGCAGAGGCCCTAAATCTGATCCTTGTGGCACTCTATATTTTATTTATGTTTGGTTTGATAATTCCTCATTTACATAGACAAAGTTGTAGCAGTCTGCTAAATATGACCTAAACCATGCTAATGCAACTCCACAAATGCCAACATAATTCTCTAGCCTATTCAAGAGAATGTAGTGATCTATCGTGTTGAGTGCAGCACTAAGATCTAAAAGCACTAGAAGAGAAATGCAGCCGAGATCAGATGATAAGAGCAAGTCATTTGTAACTCTGATAAGTGCAGCCTCTGTACTGTCATGAGGCCTAAATCCTGACTGAAATTCTTAGTATATACTATTTCTGTTAAGAAATGACATATTTGGGAGGATACTACCTTTTCTAGTATTTTCAACATGAACGGGAGATTTGAAATTGGTCTATAATTAGCCAGTTCTCCAGGATCAAGTTGTGGCTTCTTAATAAGTGGTTTGATAACTGCCATTTTTAAGTTTCTTCAGACATGTCCTAAGCATGGCGAGGGGTTAATAATATTAAGAAGAGGTTCTGAAATTACAGGAGATACCTCTTTTAAGAACTTAGTTGGTATTGAATCTAACAAACATGTTGTGGCTTTTGATGTTTCGATAAGTTTTGTTAGCTCTTCATGACCTATGACAGAGAAGGATTGAAGTTGTATGTGAGGAAAATTATTAGACACTGTTTTCTGAGGTGCTATGACAGATGATTGCATGATTCCAATTTTATTTCTGGTTATTTCAATTTTATCTGTAAAGAAATTCATGAAATCATTACTCTTGTGCTGTGACGGAACATCTGGTTCTGTTGAGGCTTTATTCCTAACCAATTTAGCCACAGTACTGAATAAACACATAGGATTGTTGTGGTTATTTTCTATGAGTTTACTAAAATATGCTCAGACACTATCACTATCACTATACAGACACTATCCTTCCATGCACCACAAAATACATCTAATTTTGTATTTTTCCACATGCTCTCCATTTTCCGAGCAGCTCTCTTGATAGCATGAGTGTGATCATTGTACCATTGTGCAGGGCTTATTTCTTTAATTTTCTTTAATCGAAGTGGGGATTCAACATGATTCTCAGTGGGTGCGTCACTGAGTGGGGAGAATCGATTGGAAACCCTAACAGGAATGGTAGAGTGGTGTCTCTTTGCTGAGCGAGTATGCCGCCGAGATGTCACCCAAATGCCCTGCTGCATGGGTTCTACAGCTGGAACCAAAGTGTGTGTGTTGCTCTCTGTACTGCCCGCATCCAAAATCAGTTTCTCTTTCTCACTGACCTCCGCTAGTGTTCGGATGCAATTCTCTAACTCATTAACCTTCTCCATCAGCCTGACTAATTCCTTACATTTATCACATGTGAATCCCTCACTGCTGATGGAGGATGCTATTGTAAACATGTGGCATGCAATGCAGGAAGAAATAACATGAGCGGATGCCATGACTTACCGCAAATTGTTTGTTGTTGTTGGTAGTTCCTGAGCGGTGAGGGTTTGAGATTGATGTGAATCCCTCACGCAATTGTTTTTTGTTGTTGGTTGTTCTTGATAAGTTTGAGATCGATGCAATAATCTGTGTAACACAGAGGAGAAAAATGGGTGCATGCTGAAAAATGCACGCAGTTTTATCGCAATAAAAATAGAAAGCGGCTGCAGGTGGAATATGCACGCAGTCGAATAGCGTTAAGAGAATAATACGAGGGAAAACCCGATACATGCTGAAAAATGGCAGATGTTAAGGATTAAAGGCTGAAATCAGATATATAAGTGATGCTAAAAAACTAGCAGGCTACAAACACAGATTCTAGCTAGGCGCCAACAGCAACAGGTAAAATACAAGCAGACGAAAAAGTAGAAAAGCGGTAAAATGACAAAGGATATAACGATGAATATAATGATGAAAGTATGAGAATAAAAATAAGCAATGCTAAGCAGCCTAAGCAGGCTACAAACAAACACTCATGCAGTGTGTCGTCAGCAACAGGAAGTTCAGTGACAACAACAAGTGTGTGACATCCCTACTTCAGAGTGGGGTTACACCACCAGTTGTTTTTCATAGGTAACATATATTTTCAGGACAGCAGCTGTAATCAAACAGCTCATGGGTAGCGAATTTAGTCAGATCTTGGTAACAATGGTATTTGTTTATTCAGTGATGCAGGAGAGCTCTGTTTTGTAGATGCCATATAAAGTTTAAAAGATCAACATTTAATAACGCATATTGAAGTTAATTTATAATTTCAATTTGACCACCTTACAAAGGCTTGCCACAGGAACATTAATATGAATAGTTGTCATTTAGAATGAGATCACGTGGGTGTCTGAATTGAGATCACAAACTTTTAACGATTAAATGTTCAGCTCTAATATATATATATATATATATATATATATATATATATATATATATATATATATATATATATATATGGTTGGGAGGGTTACTTTTGAAATGTATTCCACTACAGATTACAGAATACATGCAGTAAAATGTAATTTGTAACGTATTCCATTAGATTACTTAAGGTCAGTAACATATTTTAAATACTTTGGATTACTTCTTCAGTACTGGTAGATTTTTTTCACTTGTTGTGACTATAAAAACTACAGTACAGTAAGACAAAATACACATATTAAAAAATAAATTATCTGAAAAACCAAAACATCTTATGCAGTGTTTTCAAATTGATCTTGATATAAGGATTTTTAGAGATTTTTACAGGAAAACAATACAAAAATAATCATCAAAAATATGATTTTAGCCCTAATATCAAAAATCTTACTAGAAAAAATAAATTATGATCTAAATATGAATTTTCTTGAAAAAAAAAAAATATTATCGTGCCTGGTAACGTGCATGTAAAATGGCTAGAAATAGCATTTTAGCTTAGATTTTATTTTTATTTCTTCTACTGCAAACGTCAAACTTATGTAACACATCATAAGAAAGTGTTTCACTGCTGTTTCAATGCACTTTGGATCACATCATTTATATGTATAAATGTTTTCCATCTGAAAGAACTAAATATTAGGGGAATATTAAGGAAACAAATGACAATAAAATGCAAAGTAATCTCTTTAGTAATAAAAATACATTTTGAATTGAACTGTATTCTAATTACCAATGATTTAAATTGGTCCCATTACATGTATTCCGTTACACCCCAGCCCTGTATATTTAAGCAATATCACATGAGCAAGAGAGCGATATTAGATTAGATTCAACTTTATTGTCATTGTGCAGAGTACAAGTACAAAGACAACGAAATGCAGTAGTTTTCGCATATCCCACTAAGCTGGGGTCAGCCATGGTACGGCGCCCCTGGAGCAGATGGGGTAAAGGGCCTTGCTCAAGGGCCCAACAGTGGCATCATGGCAGTGTTGGAGCTTGAACCCCTGACCATCAGGTCAATAACCCACAGCCTTGACCACCAAGCTACTACTGCCCCTTAATTATATGGCTCTATATCTGCAGTGCTTATTTAGGGCCATGTAGCACGGTTGCGAGTGTTATATTGCTTATATACAACAGTTCAATGAACAAGTAAATAAAAAAAATTAGGAAAAATGCATACGGTCACAAAAAAGCATTTGTGCATGGAACTACATTCTTATGTGACGGATCAGAATCTGCCGTTGCTGTTTCAAAACAAATGATGCGTCCAAGCCTCCGTTAATAATTCAAATATGCCACTTAAGGAATAGTATCAGCTTGTGCTGTTTCTAACATTTTATTGGATAAACAAGGATGGGTGGATGTGTGTGTGAGAATGAGACAGAGAGAGAGAGAGAGAGATAGAGACAGAGCATCTGCAATCACCTGTTGCCTCACCCAAGCAGAGATGCTGTCAGCTTTCTGAAGGTCAGCTTTCTCAGTGGAAAAATAGCTGTCCAAGAGGGGGTAATCCTCTCAAATTCAAGAGTCATTCCCTATAGAAACTGCAATGTCCTCCACCATTTTAAACAGTATGAATCCAATGTGGAAACTCTGGTAAGAGGTATGCACGTTGAGTTGTGTAATCAATCAGTCTGTTGTGTCTCTCAGCTGTGATGAGCTTTAATGCTGAAGTTGTTTGTTTAAAGCCATTTAAAGCTTTTTCCTAGCTTTAGCAATGTAGTAGTAATACGAGCGAGCACGGAGCACTGTTCTATGTAAACAATGACTAACAGATTCACTTCATGTCACCAACTGCTCATAGTACATATTACATCATCTTTTGCAACCACCTGCTGGCTAACATATGTAATGTAAAAAAAAAATATGTACAAAAAACACACAAAAACACATAGCCTACATTAGCGCTTAACACACATGCACTGCTCTTACACTTGTGATGACGAACACAAGCGGAGTTATACACACACAGTGAAACGTCCGAGTGCTGATGTGTCAGACCATCAGTGCTCATGGAACGTCTCTTGTCCAATCAGTTTCGAGGACCGGAACCAACTGTTGTGTGTGTGTATATATATATATAATATGACATAGGCTATACAGTAATACTATATGTCTCGTAAAAACCGGCCACATCATCATGCTATATCACCATCTAAATATTGTTTAACTTTTTCACTGTAAATAAAACCTTGAATTCATTAAATTCAAAGCATTATGTTTTATTTCTTGACACATAATCAATTTATGGTATGCAACAATCCATATATATCTAACTTAATTATAATTGAAAACACCAACAATTTATAGAAATACTTGTTGTATAGTATTGTATTTATAGTGTGCTTTAAAATGTCACTATGACACAAAAAGACTGTTCATAAAATAAATCCTAAAATTAATATTCGTTTTCTTTTGATTAGGTGTAAATTTGATTTTGAATGCTAGGTGAAGGATTTAATAAGTTATCTGTGACTGAGTAAAGACAATGGACATACAGTATATTACTAAAATTCACAACAGTTTTTATTTCTCATGTTGACAGTTTGTGTGTGCTGTGAACAGGAAACAGGAAGTGTATGTGCTGCTTTCACACTTCAGTGTAACAGCTGCAAACACAGCAAGAGCAGCATTTAGGCATTAGGCATTTAAGCTGCTGAAAAGTCCAAACCTGTCAGCTATTCAGTTTACACCTATTTTAGAGTAGTCTGTTATGTGACTGTTCAGCTGATATTTTAATAGCATTCTTCTACTAATGTATACAGTTCATTTTTCACTAAATTTAAATTATTTCTAACAAGACTAGTCAAAAATAGATTTCTGAGTGTCTGAATAGGATTGACAGTATATTATGACAAATACAACTGATTAGAGACACACTAGAGACATCACCCTCACGTTGTTCCAATTGCATTACTTTCTGTTGTGGAACACAAAACCATTCACATTTGGAAGAAAAAGATGCAATGAAAGAAAATGGTGATTAAATGACAACATAAACATTTTTGGCTGAGCTAATCCTTAAACCAAGTCTTGATGGAAGCTAAATGTTTAAAGGTATTTAAATTAGGGCCGTCTATCGATTAAAAATTTGAATCGAATTAATTACATGGTGTCCAGATTAATTAATCGCATATACAAATATTTGCTGAGAAAGTCCCTCATATAAATCTAATTATATATATATATATATATATATATATATATATATATATATACACACACACACACACACATATATATACATATTATATAAATATATACATATATATATATATATTATATATATATATATATATAATATGTATATATATGTGTTTGTGTGTGTGTGTGTGTGTGTGTGTGTATATATATATATATATATATATATATATATATATATATATATATATATATATATATAATATTTAAAGATAACTATGTTGAGTTTTTTATATATTGTTTATATACTATTATATATTGTTGTTATATGAGGGGCTTTCTCAGCAAATATTTGTATATGCGATTAATTGTGATTAATTAATCGGGACACCATGTAATTAATTTGATTAAACATTTTAATCGATTGACAGCCCTAATAAATAAATATATATATATATATATATATATATATATATAAAATACAAAAATATTCAGATAATTAAAATGCATTACATTCTTGTGGCAGAAGAGTTAATCATTAATAAGACTTAAGAGTCTTAAGAATACAATGCATTGTTTACTACCATATCATTGATCTTATGATCAGTGTCAATCATTGGCATACAGTTCATCAGTTGGAGATTTATTATGAGGGCTTGATTAAGGACCTGTCAATGTACACCTGCATCAGCCATGCTTGTGTAGCGTCTCGGGTGCGTTGTGTCTTAAACATAAAATGTTTAGGTCACTATATCAAGTTAAATATAGTTTAATACTCAATCTTTAAACACATCTTGAGATCCCTTAGTTCGGTTTTGCACTCCATCAAGTGTTTTGAATGCAAGAACGTAACACATGTTTGTGTTGTGTGTCTGCTGCTCAAGGGTGTTTTTCTTCACTGTATAAACTGCGCATTGCCACACAACTGAAGTTTCACTTACTGCTCTCTGGAGTAAACAGGTGGTACTACAAGCTCATAGTACCACCTGCAAGATTTCTCAGGAATCTTCCATATGGCGGTCCGGGGGCATTGCGATTAATGGCGTAATTTTTTTTAACGCATAATTTTTTTGTCAAATTAATCGCACTGAATTAACGTGTTAAATCGACAGCCCTAATTTAAATATATATGTGTGTGTGTTTCTTCTTGGACTTACACTGACCACTAGGGGCATTTACAGCATAATTAATATGCAATAGTTTTCAGTTACTGATGCCATTGTAAAAATTCTCTGTTAACATTTAGCCATGATCAATTTAATCCATGAGTTATAGTGTCCAGTAACTGTGTGGTTACTGAGATTAATTGAGTAGTATTTGGCTGGTCATGTGATCCTAACATAACAGCCCCAGTGAGGGGACCCTCATTCCATTAGTTTACTGATATGACAAGTGTTACTACTTCATCTTATGTGGGTGGTCATGATATTATGCACATGTTTTAAAATTACTATTATCTCAGTTACAGTACATATGTAACCCTGGTTCCCTGAGTTTGAAATATGATGCTGTGTAAGCAGCTGGAGGGTATGAGGATGGTCTAAAGCCCTATACTAGCCACCACAGTGAGTCTGGTTTCTCCCAAGGTTATTTTTCTCCATTAATCAACATTTTATGGAGTTTTGTGCTCTTTGCCACAGTCGCCTTCAGATTGCTCACTGGGGTTATTAATACAATTATTATTTAATTACTTATTTTTAAACACGATTAACAATCGTATTTTATCTAATTACACAATGATGACAGTTTTATCGTCTGTTAAATCCTGATCTTCTGTAAAGCTTCTTTGAAACGATGTGCGTTGTGAAAGGCACTATACAAATATAATTGACTTGAATTGACTATACAATAATGGTAATTTACTGGTTGAAGGAGCTAATCGATGCACCTTAAGAAGCCACATTATTTAGTTCTTATAACCGCTCGCTTCACACCATCTCCCTTAGATTTTCTGCGAAAGGCACAAGCCTGCACAGGAACAAGGGAGAATGGCCAGCTATGCAGTTTCGATAACCAGTAAGATAACCCCCTGTTACGGCCACCAAATCAGAAAAACTTATGATTTATGCCACTGGCAGATGCGGTCAATGTAAAACTGCAAAGCTGTAACAGGGTACAGCATATGTAGCCTCTCACTTTCATCCATCTCAAATGGGGGAGGAGAGAATGACTACAAAGTAATGACCTGTGGACGAAACAAGGTAAATGCGGCCTTGGGTAAATAACCCAGCCAAGTTCACTTTACCACCCTCAACAAGCCCAGCGCAAAGTCCACACAAGATGGATTAACCGACAGGGCATACAAATCACCAACTCTCTTAATAGATGCCAATGCCAAAAGAAGGACAGTCTTTAGAGCAAACAACTTATTTGATTCCGATGCCATGGTCTCAAACGGAGCATCCGAGAATGCCTCTAGCACCAAAGATGAATCCCTCACCAACTCTCTTAAAAGATGCCAAAGCCAAAAGCAGGACAGTCTTTATAGTCAAAAACGTATTTGATACTGATGACAAGGGCTCAAACTGAGCACACGAGAGTGCCATTAGCACCAAAGATAAATCACATGAAGGGATACGAATGGGGCAAAATGTTTAAACTTGTGCACCCCACACATAAACCTGAAGACAATGTCTGTTAACCAACACTCCACTCACTTGCGCTTGTTGCTGCCACTATAGCATTCAGAAAGTATCAACAACATCAGGGGATAAACCATCATTCAAAAGAGCGCTCCTTTCTGGGGACAGACCCAAGACTTCCACATTTTCCTCCGGGGGAGCCATATGCTGCCCCATGCCTTAAACAGCAGGTCTATACTGGCCGGAATCTCCATAGGAACCTCCTCAAGGAGAGAGACTGGGGCACGAACCATGTGTTGGAAGGCCAGGTTTGGGCAGAATACTTAAAGAATTCTGAGCAGAATAATAAATACTAACTCTTTAATTTTTTTTCTCCCCTTTTCTCCCCAATTTGGCATACCCTATTTCCTATGCTTCAGGTTCTCATGGTGGTGCAGTTACTCACCTCAATCCATGCATTTTATCACGTAGCTTGTTAGGCGAATTACCGCAGAGACTTGTGTGGAGCGCAGCGTGTGTGGAGGCAATCTTGCTATTTCCCGCAATCTCCACACACAACTTACCATGTGCCCCATTGAGCGTGAGAACCGCTATATCCTGACTACAAGGAGGACAACCGGTCCATTTTGGTTGCTTATGAGGCCTGACTGTAGTCACTCACTAGAATTCATTAATGTATTCTGATACAACTCATCCAAATATAAAGATTCAAGAATACTTTTAGAATACATATTTACAAAGGAAAGTCACAATTGGAAAAACGTCTCGGTTACGTATGTAACCTCCGTTCCCTGATGGAGGGAACGAGACGTCGTGTCGACCAACTGTGTTTCAGACTGCACGTAACCTTCCCCAATGCGCCAAAAAAAAGTCGCCGGAATCCTTTTGGTTACCCTAGAGGGGAACAAGGCGACGCTTGCCAACTAGGGAACGGGCCAAGCCTGGCTGGGCCTCTTTTCTCTCTATGTTTCTTGGCATAGAGCAAGAGCAGCCGGGGCCCTTACCGCACCGTGGGAAGGGGGTCTTACCCAAATTCCTATTCTTTCAGGGGGAAAAGACCCTGCGGAGGCCAAACCTGCCCAAAAGGGGAGGTATAGGTGGCGAAATTACATCACATGGCCTCTTTGGTCACATGTGGGAAAGATCCAACCTTGAGGAGGGGGGAGTTGCTACAACACGGCGACCGGAGGGCAGCGAAGGACTGCCTAAGGGAGATGCGGGTCAGCTCGTAAGGTGACCGTACCACGGAAGTACACACAGGAGGAGTCAGCGTAGGAGGCCTGACCTGTGGAGCACCTATTCCAGTAGGGGTAGCCTGGGGTACCTGTAGTGGACTGGGTCGGTGAGTTCCTCCGCTGAACTGCGGACCCAAGAGGGCTAGGGAGGAATCAACCAGGGACCAAAAGGGGTCTCCTGGGAAAGAAGGTGCACTGTTTTACCTCGGCAGAGGGAAAGGGCGCTGGATGCAAGCGATTCACCCGGTCAGACCGTCGACATGTTCTACCGTCAACTAATTCTACCGGCTCGGACCTGAGAAAACACGGGACGAGACTGACTCAACCCTGAGATTGTAAAATCTCGCAAAGGTGTTAGGTGTTGCCCAAACCGCTGCTCTAAAAATGTCTGCTAGGGAGGTGCCCGTAGCCAGTGCCCACGAGGACGAAATACTCCTTGTTGAGTGCGCTCGGACCCGCAAGGGGGGGAGGCACAGCCTGGGTGTGATAGGCCAGAAAGGTGGCATTCACCACCCAGCGGGGAAGCCTCTGTTTGGAGACAGCGATCCCTTTCCGCTATCCCAGAGCAGACAAAGAGCTGCTCAGAGCACCTATAGCTTCTGAGTGCGACCCAGATAGGCACGCAAGGCACATACTGGACACAGTAATGAAGGGGCTGGGTCTGCCTCCTCCCGGGGCAGCGCTTGCAGGTTCACTACCTGGTCTCTGAAGGGAGTGGTAGGGACCTTGGGCACGTAGCCCGGTCGTGGTCTTAGGATCAAATGTGTGTCTGCCAGACCGAACTCCAGGCATGTGTCGCTAACAGAGAATGATTGCAGGTTCCCGACCCTCTTGATGGAAGCGAGCGCGATCAGCAGGGCTGTCTTTTTAGAGAGAGGGCCCTGAGCCAACTGATTCTAGCGGCTTGATGGGGGATCTCTGAAGACCAGTGAGGACCACCGAGATATCCCAGGAGGGGAACAGGCCTGGCCAGGAGGGATTTAACCTCCGGGCGCCTCTTAGGAACCTGATAATTAAGTCATGCCTACACAGAGACTTGCCGTCTACTGGGTCATGGTGAGTTGCGATAGCGACAAAATACACCTTCAAGGTGGAAGGGGACAGCCTCCCCTCCTACCTCTCCTGTAGGAACAGGAGCATTGACCTAGCTGCGCACCTCTGTGGATCTTCAGCCCGGGAAGAACACCAATTCGCGAACACACCATTTCAGGGCGTAAAGTTGCCTGGCGGCAGAGGGGGCTCTGGCCTGGTTGATTGTGGCTACGACCGTGGGTGGTAGACCAGCTAGATCTTCCACGTCCCATCCAGGGACCAGACGTGGACGTTCCAGAGGTCTGGGTGCGGATGCCAAACCGTGCCCCATCCCTGAGAAAGAAGGTCCTTCCTCAGGGGAATTTGCCAGGGAGGGGCTGTGGCGAGAAATACAAGGTCCGAGGACCAGGCCCGGGTGGGCCAATAAGGAGCCACAAGGGTGACTTGTTCCTCGTCCTCCCTGACCTTGCACAGCACCTGTGCAAGAAGGCTCACTGGGGGAAATGTCACAGCCCTGCAGGTCAGTTGTGTGCCAGTGCATCTGCCCTGAGGGGAGCCTCTGTTTGGGCATACCAGAGGGGGCATTTGGAGGTCTCTTGGGAGGCAAACAGGTCTACCTGGGCCTTGCCGAACCATTCCCAAATCAGCTGGACCGGCTGGGGGTGAAGCCTCCACTCTCCACGGGGCAAGTGTTGTCATGACAGCACGTCCGCTATCCCATTGAGGTTGCCGGGGATGTGAGTGGTGCGCAGCGACTTGAGTCGGTGCTGGCTCCAAAGGAGGAGACGACGGGCAAGTCGTGACATGTGGCGGGAGCATACGCCGCCTTGACGATTTATGTATGCCACTGCAGTGGTGCTGTCTGATCTGATCAGGATATGTTTGTCTCAAACTAACGGGAGAAACTTCCGCAGGGCAAAGAAAACAGTCAACAACCCCAGGCAGTTGATGTGCCAGCGCAGCGAGGCCTCCTTTCCAACGGCCTGTTACTGCGTGCCCGTTGCACATGGCATCCTAACCCAATCTGGAGGCGTCGGTCATGACGGAGATGCGTCGGGACACCTGCTGCGAGGGTGCTACTGCCCATAGAAAACAGAGGTCTGTCCAGGGATTGAGTGTTTGGCGGCAGGCGGGTGATTGTCACACGGTGTGTGCCGTGGCGCCATGCTCGTCTCGGGACTCGAGTCTGAAGCCAGTGCTGAAGCGGTCTCATATGCATCAACCCCAGTGGCGCGTCTGCCGCGGAGAATGCCATATGCCCCAGGAGCCTCTGGGAAATTTTTAAGGGGACCGTTGTACCCGGCCTGAAAGCGGCGAAGCACCTCAACACTGACTGCGCACGCTCGTTGAGGAGACGTGCTAACATTGAGACTGAGTCAAACTCCATGCTGAGAAAAGAGATGCTCTGAAGTGGAGTAAGCTTACTCTTTTCCCAGTTGACCTGAAGCCCCAAACGGCTGAGTCAGATGGTCCAGGCCATCCAGCGAGACGGGTTGGGAAGTGAGAGCCACGTGTCCAACTCCACGCTAGGGGCACCAAGGGGATGATTATTTTTGACATACCTTGTGGAGCTTCGCAGCGGGGCGGAGCAGGTAAAGCACCATCGGGAGGCGGTGCCGCGTCCCGAGGCTCTGGTGCTGAGAAAAGACTCAAAGCACTTACCTTGCTCCGCACACCCGGCAGGGGGTGGGTTAGCGAATGAGGAGGAGGTCCAGGGTAGGCGTCCTCTAGACTCGTCGGAACCGGCTGGCCGGGGAACCGGCTGGCCGTGGGGGCTGGAGGCAGGTGGTCCACGTCCAGGATGCCGGGACTGTTGAGATCTGGTGGCAGAGTGCCATGAGAAAGGCATTTGCTGGCCAGGTGACCCAGAGACAAAAGGAAATAGCTCTGTTACTGAGAATATGAGAATGTGAAAACTAATTCAACAAAAAATTCTCCTCCCAGCCCTCCACCAGGGAAAGGAGCGGTCTTACCATCTCCGGAGCTAACGTCTTGGTCCCTGGGTCGAGCATCTACGGAGCGCCTGCTTCGTGAGACGGGGGCGTCTGCTTCCTGCGGAGTGCTCGACGCTGTGGCTGAGAGCTGTGCCCGGGTTGAGGCGGAGCAGGGTGTTTCATAGCCGCAGGAGGACGCCCTTGGCGAGCAGATGGGGCATGGCCCATGGCAGGATGTGAGATGGCCTCCGTCTGCTTCACCGCTGAGAACTGCTGGGCAGAGTCGTCAACGGCGGCGCCGAATGGACGGAGCTGGGAGACTGGGGTGTGGGAGAAGGTGTGCCTTGTCTACCTCCCGCATTTCGACCAGGTCCAGTCCATAGATGCGTTTCTGGACCACAAGGGTGGCCATCGCCTGTTCGAGTGCCGGCGCTTCTGATCTCCGTTGCCCGGGGGCGCGGTTGGTCATCCAGCGCAGTTCCTGCAGCACATCAAGAACAGGACTACCCAAGTGCAAGTTTTGAAGTGCCTTGGCCTGGCGTTGGTTGCAGGAAGGGCCGTGGCGTGCAGTGCGGAAGCAGTCTGGGACCGTTCCACCGTGAGGGTAGTGAGAGAAGAGGAGTGAAGAAGCCTTAGCTTTGCTCAACTCGTCATGCATGTCCAAGAAGAAAGGTACCGGGGACGATTCACCTCGGCGGGACCGATCAAGTAGCCCGGGAAAGCATAGCAGACCTCCGTGCATCAGGCTCAGGCTGGGCGAGCAGACCCGAAGGTGGCAGCCCAGGCGAGTCATTAGCATCAGACGCCGCTGTAACGCTCTCCGATGCAGCGGTGATGTCATCCAATTCTGAAGCAAGCAAGCGTGCTATGGAGGCGGGTGGTTTGAGGGGGTTTACCCGGCGAACAGAGCCCGTCATTGTCCCCAAATCTCCTTCATGGCCCGCGGCGCCTGCGTCAATCCCGTAGGAGGGAGGCGAGGTGCGGGGGCGGCTGAAGTGGCTTTCTCTCATGACAAAAGAAAGCCGCGACCGCAGTGCTAGAACGGCCATGTTCTCGCACTGAGAAGATGATCCATTGGAGAGAATCGCTCATCCCGAGCTCAGATGGAAGCAAGCAAGCATGCCGGGGAGGCGGGTGGTTCGAGGGGGTTTTTGAGGGGGTTTACCCGGCGAACAGTGGCTTTCTCTCATGACAAAAGAAAGCCGCGACCACAATGTTGCCATGGCTATGTTCTCGCACTGAGAACATGAACCATTCATAAAACGCTGCCTACGTATGATCGCAGCCCAGGCACGCGAGGCAGCTTTTATGACCATGAGAGGTGGGGAGAAATCACCACATCCAGAAACTACACAGGGGCGGAAATTACATCTTTATAAAGACTCGTCCTGAAAAGGACGTTCAACGCCGCTGTGTAATGCTCTTTCAGAGAAATAAACTCTTTTACAGAGAAAATCACTCTTTCAATTCTCTGTGCTGTCGAAGCGCCCAGGGGCAAACTGCACTGCCGTGCAGAGAAGGAGAAAGCCGCTGAAGTGCGCCATAGATCCAACAGCAAACAGAGCGTCAGAGGAACAGAAGCAGGAATCTGGTGTGTGTGACTCGCAGCTGGCTGCATACACAACCATCAGCTCCGAAAAAAATTTCTGAATGAACGTGCGTATTTCCCTTGCCTTTGTACCCGTATGTCCGGGGGCGGGGAATGCAAATACTGTTCGCTAACTCTCATTGGCCTTTTTTCATAGATCATAGGCATATTTGGCGCTCAAGTGAGACCCCTAGTGTCGCTTCTTCGACACGACGTCGAAGTGAGCGACAGACGGGGCACTGTGTATTATGCCATTATTATCTTATCTGAACCACTACATCTACTTTTATCATCGAAGTGAGTCTAAAAGTGAGTCTTCTTTGATCGGACCGTCAAAGATTTACACAAAATTGGATATGAAATTAACATTTTTGAGATTACAACTGAATGCACTCGCAGAAATTAAACACGCAACATGTGAGAATCTGGGACAGCAAAGTAGAATATGAATGATTTGAACTAGGATTGCTTTCATATTTAGGCCTAGTTACTCTTTGTATTTTCTACTTTTTTATTACTGATGCTTTTTATTGTTTGGGTGCTTTTAATTCTTCTACTCTTTTTATTTTAATTGTCAATTTTAGATTTTTATGAATCTCTACATCACAACTTTGCAATTACAATTGAGGGAAACATTGTTTAATGTGCTTGAATGTTATATTTGTGTAAAAATGTGGCTATGTTGATTGAACATTCCAGTGTCTTTGCCAGATATGCAATGGAATCATTATACATGACTAAGATGTGTCTACCATTAAACCTTTTTGTTACCAGGTCCATTTTTAAAGTAACCCAAAAACCACAACCTGTGACGCTATAATTATAACCTGCAATTGTCTTTTCAAATTAGTCCAATTTGCCATGAAACCCTGGCAACACTGTTCATGCACTGAAGCTGCTCTGGGAAAGAGAGAGCGAGAGGACATGTTTGTAGTGCGCATCTACACTGTTAGTTTCTTACTGCCTTATTTTTTGGTCACTATGAGAGAAGTATTCTAAAATTATTCTGACATAATTTTACAGTATAAAGTAACTCTTTGGAATACAGGTGCTTGAAAAAGTAACAGGGGCTGAATACCTTTACTTAATTGTTATATTATGATTATGTATTGCTGTTACATGCAGTCTGTTACAGTACAACCCCGAGGAAGGTCAGTATGGTTTTTCCAACAGGATCCTCCCAAACTCTATGTAAAACTACATGAAGTAGTATGATCAGAAAATGTGTATAGTAATTTAAGTGCCACGTCAACCGCTAGCCGTTCCAGACTCCATACACCTGAGGGCCTTCATACACAGTGCCCCAAGCCATGGTGGAGGCGTCTGTAGCAATCAATTTTGTGCTTCCGGATTAACCCTTTAAGGCCTGAGCCCAAAATTCTGAAAATTCCATTCTGTGCCAGAATATATTAATATCCATATTCATATTACGTTCATATTCATATAACATCACACACCTGAACTGTATATAACATATTGAAGAGAAGAACAAGCCTCTAAGCTCATTTGGCTTTTTTTCATGAGGCCACAAAGTGACTGGGGATATGTGGCCTATCTGGCAAAAAAGGATAAGGCTTGATGAAGTGCCGTCATCCTCGATCTGTTGCAATTTGAAATCCACATAGGACATTTGCACTTTTAGATCACACTGTTTCCTAACGACATCCTTAAATGTTGCCAAAAAGCGAGCCGATCTTCCAGTCATTAGAAACAACACGGGCTAACAGATTGTGCACTGAAAAGAAGAAAATATTAGTGAGATAGCTAAAAGCGAACACTTATAAGGCTCCTTAATGGCCTTCGCTTAAGCACCATTCGTTAATAAATTGGCATGATTCTATAGGGCCATCACCACACCTGGAGGGTGTTACCATGGTGTCAGCTACAGACGCTGCATCAAAACAACTTAACAAAGGGAATCATTCATTTGGGAGTTAAAATGTTTTCATAAAGAAAAAGAGTGCACCTTTAAAGATTTGTGTGTGTGTGTGTGTGTGTGTGTGTGTGTGTGTGTGTGCGAAGTGAATATTCACTTCATGAATATTCCATCCTGTGGAAAATTCTAAAGTTATACAGAAATCATTTTCTGTAGCTTCACAATGAGGTTAACAAATTTTAAATTGTTTTTCAAAGATACCTTGAAACACCACCAAAGCAAAAGCAACTTCTCTCAGGAGAACACAAGCAAAGCTCAGATGACACTGTGAAAAATAGCAGAAGTAGGAATTAAAAAAACTCTGTTCACACCCCCAGAGGAAATGATAAACCAGTGAGTTTGAGCCTACACACAAGCAGAGAGTACAATGTCTGGGACAAATAAGTTTGAAAAGTTGAAGAAACATTGCAAAACTGTTTGACAGGCGATATGTTGTGTTCAAGAGAGACTGGATTGAGACTTGGATGGTGAGAAACAGACTACTAAACTACTGTTTGTCTACTGAACTTGTTCAGCACTGATGCTGTGGTTTCAGATCACATGTTCATGGGCTGATACTTCTGTCAGCCATTCATTTACAGGAGACACATGACAGATTTCACATGGTAAGATTCTCTTTTTTTGTGAGCAGGCCAGACAATTATATTCATAGCTATCTGTTAAACTTCAACTGTGGTAAACCAAATCCTTAACTGATGATGTTGGGATGAGAGAAATTTAAAGGCTGCTATCTTTTTAACATGCTGTTAGAAATTTGCAAGGCTCTAAATGTTCTCCTTCTACGTTCTGATATTTAGATTAATTAAAGTTGACACTTTTACTTTCTTATCATAGCAAGTTTCTTATCATAACAAATAACATCCAGTTTCACAATCATTTAATGCAACTAATGTATTTAATAGTTAATCAGCGAGCCTTTCGGTATGGAGTTTCTAAAGATCTATTAATTTTATAATATTCAAATTGGTTTGATTATTGCTTGAATGGTATATTTTATATCAAATTATACATTTGAAGCAGGATGACCAAGCATAATGACTGTTTTGTAATGTTCTTCTAGTACAAATGTATTTGCCACATAATTTAACATGGTAACCACAATTGTTTACTCTCTACATTTGTAACATACAAAGGGTGTTGAGCAAAATGTAATCATTGTAATCATGGCCCAACACAACAAGAATGTAGAGTGGAAAATAACTTGATGACACCTGCTTGCTTTACGCTTGTGTCTTACATTAATCACAGGAGATCTTTGAAGTTTTGACTCTACGTCAGTGGTTTCTAAACTGGGTGCCATGACGGGTTCATTTTAATAGCCACAAATGTTAAAAGTACCAGCAGTCTCGGTCTCAATTCGGTACACATGCACTATTTGACTACAGCTAGCTGCTTTCAAATGCTCACATGCGTTTGTCTGTACGTGGTCTACAAAGTGCTCATGTGTCATGATAAGAGCTGCGTGTGAACAGTCAAATTAGCTTCTTGATCAAATGTCCTCATTATTGAAAACACAGCAGTTAATATATTACGTGAGTGTATGCAGACAGGACAACAATTGTATATCGAATCTGTGTAATGTGTAATTACAGCCTAACAGACATACTACAGTCTGTTTAGGGCCTATTGTAAATATTCATTAAACAACAATACTATTTTCATGTGTCCCTGTGTTGTCACATTCAACTCTGATCCGCATTCTGTCAATGGACTGTTGTCAGTTTTTAAACTACCTTGATTGAACCTGACTATGAACCTCAACATTTTTAACAGTTTATTTTTGGCTTGACGCAGTACTGCGTATGTCATGTTTAATTTGAATGTTCACAAGTATCTGATGTGGAAAATTACGATGGTGTTTTAATGCCACCTAAAAAAATAAAAACAACTTAAGATTTCGAAGATTTAATTAAAAATGACCAGATAGGGTAAGAGTGTGCAATGAGTGATTCATTCTCCCTCTTCTTCCTCCCTTCAATGGATGATTTAAATAGTCCTTGTCTGTTAAATAGTCTGTCACAAATTGCATGCTGCATAATAGCAGTAAGTATACAAGTGCACAGTATTCATGATATTTATTGCAAAAAAAAAAAATTATATATATATATATATATATATATATATATATATATATATATATAGCCAAATAGCCATATCTGATTACATCATTCTGTCGTCTGCTTCCACAAAGACATGTGCTTCGTCTGTCATTACTTTCTGGGCAAAGACACCTCTTTTCTTTGTAAATTATGCTCACTGTAGATTGTGCTTCATTCACAAAAACTGCCTGGCACTGTGACATAATAAATAAAAATAATAGATATTTACTTATCAGTGTAATGACTCCCCTGCTCTTACTTGAGTTGGCACTAAAGAAAACATGTTTCAGCTTCCTGTGGGAAAGATGTGGTGGACAATATCATATTTCTTACGTTTAAGAAAATAAATAACCTTCCTTCTTTTTATGCGGTGCCCCAACCCATTCACATTCCACGTGGAGAGAGACAATCCACTCATATTAACATTTGACATTTTGACATATTAGAAAAAATAGATTGTGTGTCAAAACTATTATTATTAAGACCACATTCCAACATTAGTGCAACAATCAACCCCAGACATTTCGACAGAACAAAAAAACTAAAACTCTAGCTCAACTGAGTGAAAAATGTGGGTCGGGTAATATCAATCCAGCAAATTTTAGCCAATCGCTTTTGGCGAGGCAGGCCTTGGCTCTGTTAAACCCTGGCTGGTGGTGAAGAGCATCATGTATATGGGGAATAATTGGAGGTGCTGTTTCTCAATTCAAATTATTTCAAAGTTGCCTACTGCAGCTTTAAGAGCACAAAATTGTTTACAAAAGCACAACACAGCCTCATTATTTTGCTCCCAAAGTGCATCAGTGGGTGCAGTGGTGGCTCAGCAGTTAAGTCTCTGGGTTAGTGGGTTACTGACCAGAAGGTCGGGGGTTCAAATCCCAACACCGCCAAGACACCACTGTTGGGCCCTTGAGCAAGGCCCTTGACTCTATCTGCTCCAGGGGTGTCATATCATGGCTGACCCTGCACTCTGACCCCAGCTTAGCTGGGATATGTGAAAAAAATTATTTCAGTGTATATTGACCAAATCCTCCAAATCTGCAACAACCTTCATCAGCATTGCTCACACGTTCATCAATTCACGCCAGATTTCTTTCAGTTCACCATCCGAATTGAGTCCGGGGCTTCCAGCCTGCCCCTGCAGGGAATCAGCTTGAGTGTCTTTTATGTTCCAGAGCCCAAGGATTTGAATTTTTTTGACATATTGTCTTTCTAGAACAGTTAAGAATCAGGATGTATTGAATCTCACCGGTTTATGACAGTGTGAAAGTGTGCAGAGCATGTCTGACCCTCGCATGGCACCACATGACTCCCAATGAAATAATTACAAATTTTACAATTAATATTAAATAGTGTAGTTCTTGGGTTAAAAAAACTGTGCAGTTGTCATTTCTCACACACACACACACACACACACACACACACACACACACACACACACACACAGATAGCCAGTATTGTGCAGGAAACCATAAACACAAAACCATCAATAACATAAAGACATCATGGATAAATTAAGAGCACAATAAATACATCAGCCCTTAAATGGCTGTAAGTACAAATGTATTGTAAAAACACATTTAGCTGGCCCAATGGACGCTTGTTCGATCCCAACAGCCACCACCATTGTGTCCATGAGCATGCACTTAACTCCAGGTTGCTCCAGGGGGATTGTCCCTGTAATAAGTGCACTGTAAGTCTTAAAAAGCTGATGAACTGTGTGGTCATTGAAAGGCACTGTATAAGCCAGCGCTAGCTACACACCTGGATAATGCCACCGCTCCACTCCACCGCCGACTTCTACTCAATCAACAACCACCTTCATTTGGACTGCATTTACATTCACAGAGAAACTGGACTAATTCGCTGTCTGCTTCACAGAGGCTCTGGTCGCATGTTCAATTACAATTACTCAACCTCAAACTCCATTCCATCCATCTGGTCCTGTTTGCGCACCACCCCTTCCTCAATACGTCATCACAATTTACGACATGTCCACCTGACCAATCTCCGCCCCATCCCTCGGTCCTCTGAATTCACCACGAAGCAAAGTCACCTGAAACTGGCTTTGCTCAACACCCGCTCACTAAACAATAAAAGCCTCATTTTAAATGAATTCATTACTGACAATAACCTGGATTTTCTCTGTATCACTGAAACTTGGCATAAACCTATGGACTATTTCGCACTCAACCAGACTACACCTACAGGATATACATACATGGACAAACCCTGATCTGAGGGGCGGGGAGGTGGTGTCGCTGCAGTGTATAGAAAGGACATTAAAACATCCATAATTTCCATCCCTGCTGTTCAGTCCTTTGAACACATCACTTTCAAACTCTCTGGTCCCACTCCACTGGTCACTGCCATAATATACCGACCCCCAAAACCTAATCCTTCCTTCCTCTCTGACTTTTCTGACTTTTTAACTCAGTTATCTGCCATCTCACCTTCTGTTCTGCTCCTGGGAGATTTCAACATCCACATTGACACTGACTGTAAATTTGCTACTGAATTCTCGGAACTGATACATTGCTTCAATTTCACCCAACATGTCAACTTTCCAACCCACAGCCATAGTCACATTTTTGATCTGGTTTGCTCTACTGGTTTCACCATACCGCACCTCGAGTCCCACAACCTAAACATCTCTGACCACCTGGCAATCACCATGAACATTGATCTCCCTATTTCCATTTCTACAACCAAGTCAATTTCTTTCAGAAATCTTAAATTAATCTCTAGTTCTGCCCTTTCAGACTCTCTTGCCATCAAAATATCCTCCCCCCCCCCCACCAGTGACTGACAACCCGTCTGACCTCACCAACTATTACAATGAAACACTTTCCACCAGTCTCGATCATCTGGCTCCCATCAAAACTAAAACTGTCTCTTTCACTCACTCTGCTCCCTGGTACACTCCTATTCTGCACAAAATGAAATCCCGTAAGCGTCAGCTTTAAAGGCTCCATAAGAAAACTGGTTTAACTTCATCTACACACTTACACAGATTACATTCAGCAGTATAAGGAAGTTCTTAACACTACCCGGTCCACCTACTACTCACACCTCATACATTCTGGTTCTACCAACCCGAAGGCTCTTTTCTACACAGTAAATAAACTTCTTAAACCCAATGACAATATCGTCAACTCATTCACAACTGATAAATGCAACACCTTTCTATCATTCTTTCAGACCAAAATTGACACCATTTACACCAACCTGTCCTCTTCTTCACCCACCACTGTATTCCATCATTTGTCCCCCGTCCCCCTACACCTCTCAGCCACTGTCTCAGTTCTCCCCAGTGTCGCCGGGGGAGCTGTCTAAAATCTTGACAGGGATGAAAACATCAACATGTGTCCTGGACCCCATCCCACCTCATCAAAGATTGTTTACCAGCTATCTCCACACTCATAACAACAATTATTAACTCCGCTCTCAACTCTGGCTCAATCCCACGTTCACTCAAACTGGCTGCGGTCACCCCCATCCTCAAAAAACCTGGACTTGACCCCAACATTATGTCAAACTTTCGGCCCATTTCCAATCTCCCCTTTCTGTCTAAGATACTGGAACGCACTGTTGCCAAACAACTCAAAACCCACCTCTCCTCAAATGACTTTCGTTCACAACACAGCACTGAAACAGCCCTCCTCAGAGTTACCAACGACATCCTCCTCTCTGCAGACTCTGGTCACCTCAGTATCCTCATCCTCCTGGACCTCACTTCAGCTTTTGACACTATCAACCACACCATTCTTCTCTCTCGCCTCAAATCAACTCAACATCACTGGCACTGCCCTCTCCTGGCTCCAATCTTATCTCACCAACAGACTGTTCATCCATATCAACAACTGCACCTCCTCCACCGCTCCGTTGTCCCAAGGTGTCCCCCAGGGCTCGGTGCTTGGTCCTTTGCTCTTCATATTATACCTGCTTCCCCTTGGCAACGTCATTCACCACCATGGTCTTAACTTTCACTGCTATGCAGATGATGTCCAGCTCTACATCTCCACCAAATCCATCACTTCCGCCACCCACTCCACTCTTTCTAACTGCCTCGCTGACATTAAATCGTGGATGCACACCAATTTCCTTAAACTTAACTGTGACAAAACAGATATGATCATCACCAGTCGCAACCTTGGAGTAATTATTGACAATAACCTCTCCTTTGAACACCACATAAATCAAATCACCAAAACTGCCTTTTTTCACCTCAAAAACATCTCCAGACTTCGCCCATCACTCTCTTTCTCTGCTGCAGAAACCCTCATCCACGCCTTTATCACCTCCAGAATTGATTACTGCAACAGCATCCTATACGATACCTCAACCAAAACATTAAATAAACTCCAGTACATCCAGAATTCTGCTGCTCGACTACTCACTCACACCCGCACCGGTGACCATATTACCCCTGTCCTCCAGAACCTCCATTGGCTTCCGGTCCCACAACGAATTCAATTCAAAATCCTCCTCCTCACACATAAAGCCCTTCATAACCAGGCCCCTTCCTACCTCACTGACCTGCTCCACCGCCACAACCCATCCTGTAGCCTTCGCTCATCTGACGCCAACCTCCTGACTCCAACTCTCCGGACCAAGCATCGAACCTGGGGCGACAGAGCCTTCTCTATAGCTGCCCCCTCACTTTGACTAAAACTTACCTTTTTAAAATTGCTGTGTTTTTAGTGTATCTTCCATTTGATGTTGTTTTTGCTGCTTTTATGATTTTATGTAAAGTGTCTGAGTATTTAAAAAAGCGCTCACAAATAAAATGTATTATTATTATTAAGTCGCTTTGGATAAAAGCATCTGCCAAATGCATACATGTAAATGTATCCAGTGGAATGGTATATTATACTATATATCAGTGTTTCCCAACCACTGTGCTGCACACTAGTGTGCTGTGAATGATTGTCAGGTGTGCCGTGGAAAATTATCAAATTCCACAAAATAAATAAATCATGTGTAAAGGGGTTAATGGAAAGGAGGCGGCGAGAACCGGTTTGAGAATATAAATAATAGTTTAATAAGCAACTTAACCAAAAAGACAAGCACACAAAGGTGTCGGACAGCTGTCCATAAATCTCTCTCTCTGTCCCACTGCAGTCTCCAGTCGGCCTTTATCTCTCTCCGAGGCTTGATTAGCCTGATTAGGGTCTTGGTGTGTGGAATCACGACCCAGCCCTGCCCTCTGACCTGTCACAGCATGAAAAAAAAATTATTTCAGGCAAACTCCTGACCTTTCGGAAAAATTTACCGTTTTGAAACCATAATCGGTCACTTTTGTGATTGTGAAGAGCAATGATTAATGTACAAAAGTGAGTGATATTTATACTTGTTAAGAGTCATTACGACTCGCCTCAGCGCTGCAGAATACATAGAAGTCTATGAAGTGATATTACTTTACACCAGTGTTTCCCAAATTGGGGTACGCGTACCCCTGGGAGTACGTGAGGTGACAATTGGGGTACACGAATTACATTCTGAGATTTACCATACTTTCAAATTCATCATAGTCTAAAATAACATTCATACCCAGTTCATGTATTTCTCACTGTGCACTCTAGTGTAGAAACACCAAAATGGTTGTCATAAAGGTCAGAAAAATATGCAATGAAACAACCCTATCTTTTGCGGTTAAAAAATTGTGCATCACACAAGTATATTTTTCATCATCCCAGCCCAGTGCTAGGTGACGTAGCTAAGTGATAGCAAGTAAAATACTTAACTGTTCTACCAAACTCGCACATGTCAGTCGTCCACATGTGCGTTTTTTTCTCCACAGTTTAAAACGTAATTTATATTTAAGGTTAGATGCATAGGGAGTTTTGATTCTGATGGTATAAGTTCATAAGCTTATGGCAAGGCACTATGGGAACAATCCTTGTTGTGAACGTGCTGTGAATATATGTGTGTAATACTTCAATGAACATTGACCGGAATTTATAGCCTCGGCTGATGTAGTCATTAGACGCAACTGTGGCCATCATAAATGGATGCGTCACCAGGTGTCGTCTGAACCTCTTTTTTCAGAGCGATTCTGTGTATGTGTGTTTTACAAACCCTGTTAAAAAGTTTCTTTCCTCTGCTAGGAATTAGAATTTGTGAGGCAGTGAACCTTTTCTCCTTTCTCTTCTGTCTAGAAAATATATATTTTTTTTTAAAAGAAAGAGAGAATGACTGAAAGCCATAAACATGTGGTTCCCCTGTTCTCGCTCTGTAGCTGAAGAGGACACGCATCAGTTTTGCTCTGTTTGGGAGGGGCTCTCATATGGATCTGGCTCAGGAGCGAGAGACAGGTTCATCCCTTTCGCTCGCTCTCTCCCCAGATCCAGCTTATCCTCGTAAGCCTGAAGCATACCTTGGCGCCTCTTCGGTTCACGAGGACACTGAACCTCTGTAAATCCCGCACATAATAATAAAGCGGCTGTGGAATTAAGAGACAAATGCGAGCATTGCAATCTGCTTTCGGTCAAAATGCTTCACGCTCGCCTCACTTACTTCTGGGAGTCAGCGCCCACATTTCATTCGTGCTCTCGCATGGA
Source organism: Moxostoma hubbsi (assembly GCA_032164185.1). Taxonomy (NCBI): domain Eukaryota; kingdom Metazoa; phylum Chordata; class Actinopteri; order Cypriniformes; family Catostomidae; genus Moxostoma; species Moxostoma hubbsi. Next base: position 39,304,548 of record JAVLUX010000025.1, on the reverse strand, counting down.
TCTGGCTGAGGAGCAAGAGACGGGTTCGTCCCTTTCCCACGCTCTCTCTCCCCAGACCCAGCTGGTCCTTCCCATGATCTCAAAGCGTGCTTCGGTGCCTCTTCGGTTCACGAGGGGGGCGGGGCGCTGAACCTCTGAACATTTCACGCACAATAATAAAGCGGCTGAGAAATTACTCGAGGTGATTACGCGGGCTGTGGCCAGACTACAGCTAGACTGGCCACGCGAACAAGAGACCCTCCCCCAAAAGCTCCAAACTAGAAGACAAATTTCTGTCTGGTGGCCAAAATAATTAAATAAATAAAAGAGGGAATGGAACTCTATATCAGTCCTTTCCTTTCTTCTATGACCTCCATAACAAGTATTTTCTTTATTGAGGAAATTTATACTTCCTGTGTCTTCGTGCCCTCGACATTGGTGTATTCAACTATCGTGGGTGCTGAAGCTCGGGTGTATTTGGTGATGCCGCCGGTAGGAGAGAGACCTGCGGGTTTTCTCTCGCCTGGCTCGGCATCATCGCTAAAGAGACCTACTCTCCCCACAAAGCTGTGCAGGACCACCTCCACTTTTGTGGGGAAAGCTTATCAGGCAGCAGGTCAGGCTGGTGTTGCCCTGCATACTATGGCAGTGTTACAAGCGCACTAGGCTAAATCTGTTGAAGGACCTGAGTGTGGCCACCTCACTCAGGGGGAGGGGCCGTCAGCCACCCAGCCCCGCCTGGTCCTTCTAGACGGGAGGCTCTAAAACAAAATGTGGCAAATCATTCGTCACCCTCAGCAGCCCCCAATGCAAGACCTCAGGGGCGTGATTTCTAAGAAAAAGAAACCCTGACGGTCTTGTACCCAGCCTTGTGGGGGTAGTTCCCCTCAGGACAGGGCCCGTGTATCATCCACTTCGGCCCTCCCGATACCCTCACATAACCTCTTCACTCCTACCGCCTTTGGTGTTTCGGGTGATAGAGGCTTCCAACAAAGAGTTGGGTGTACCTTTGCTTCCTGCCTTGATCCAGGACGCGGAACACTCGACATCCCCTCAACAGGAAGTGTCAGAAATAATACCGATCTCAGAGAACCTGGCAGCGTGGAAGCTTCTGCCAGGTATTTCTATGTGGGTTCTAGAAACAGTAGAAAGAGGCTACAGAATTCAATTTGCTCGCCACTACCGTGAAACCGGGACAGGCATGTCTACTGTGGAAAGAACTGCAAAATCTCTTGGTCAAAGGGGCCATAGAACATGTTCCCCTTCCAGAGAAAGAGTAAGGCTATTACAGCAGATACTTCCTGGTTCCCAAGAAGGGTGGGGGGGGTTGCGTCCGATTCTAGATTTTCGAGGCTTGAACCACTCGTTGTTCAAGTCCTAGATGCTGACTATCAAGACGATTGTGTCACAAGCCCAACATCATGTTTGGCTGGTCACCATCGATCTCATGGATGCATATCTTCATATAGAGCCACAGCACAGGAAGTTCCTGATGTTTGCTTTCGTGGGCGAAGCCTTCCAGTATCGGGTTCTTCCATTTGGCCTAGCCCTATTAACCCACACATTCAGGAAATGCATGGATGCAGCACTGGCTCCTCTGCGACTCCAGGGCATCTGCATTCTGAATTATATAGACGACTGGCTGATACTAGCGCAGTTCCAAAAACTGGGAGTTCAGCACAGGGATATCGTCTTGACTCATCTGGGGGTTATATGGAATTCGGTCACGATGCAGGCACAATCATCTCCCGCACGAATCGTTTCCATTCAGAACACCCCGAGCAAGGTCAGGCTAGGTCGAGGTTGCACTGCTCGTCAATATCATTGAATACTAGGTCTCATAGCGTTGGTGTCCGCGGTGATCCCTTCGGACCTTCTGCACATAAGACCGCTGTGGCTAGACACATTTTATCCGAGGGCCAGACCCCCAAAGGCAAATTAGGGTTACGCGCCACGTGCTTCATTCCCTTTCTATGTAGTTCAGACCCCGGTTCTTACCTTGGGTCCCTCCCTGACGGGCTGGGTAGTGGCCTTAAGTGGTCGTCCGGCTTAAAGGGATAGGAGGGTCGTCAGTTCGGTTGTCACAGTTACTGTCTCAGGCTAAATGGCCGTATTTCTGGCCCTGAAATACTTCCTCCTGAGGCTGCCATGTCTTGGTGCGGGTGGGCAATACAGCGGTAGCCTCTTATGTAAACCATCGGGGGATCCACGTTCACGTCAGCTGAATTTCTGGCACATTGGATCCTCCTTGAGGCCCAGGGCAGCTCCTGTAACTTAGGACAGTTTCGTCCCTGTATCCCCGTGTGTGTGTGAGCAGATTTACTCTTAGGTAGTGAACAAATCTGGGTGAGATTTCACAGGGCAGAAGAGGACCTCTTCACCTCTATGATTGCGCAATGTCTCCTCTACTTCTCCCTAAGTCACCCAACCACTTGGGTCTGGACTTAAAGGCACATACATGACCCTGAATGCGTCTGTATGCGTTTTTGTCCACTGGTTTTTCTGCTCCCGGGAGTCTTGGCAAGGTTCGCCAGCAAGGGTCTTGCCTTCTACTAATGGCACTGCGCTGCCCGAACAGGATATGTTTCTCGAATACCTCTCCTCGACGGCTCGCCTTGGGCGATTCCAAACAGGGAGGACCTTCTCATCCCTGGCCCGAATTGTGAAACCATTCATGCTTGGACCCTAAGGGTACCAACTGAGGTTCACAGGGCTTTCTCTTGAGGTTATTGAGACCATTTCAAGTGCTAGGGCTCCCTCCACTTGGAACTGATCTGGGTAGATTTTACAGGGCAGAAGAGGACCTCTTCGCCTCTGTTGATAGTGCAATGTCTCCTCTACTTCTCCCCGAGTCGCAGCAGTTTCCCCCATAAGTTCATATTACAGAACCAGTTAACTGCCAGTTTGCTTCAGTTCTGGATTTTCTGTAGAAAGAACTGTCAGCGGGCACTTGCCTCGCCACTGCCAGGTTCTATGTGGCCTCCACTGCGGTTTGCCATGCCTTGGTGGGCAGGGTGCCCCCTAAGAGGCATCCTTGCTAGGACCTCTTCATAGGGTAAGACCCCCTTTTTAGACCTCTAGAGTCAGTGTTTGCTAGACTTCTGACTCTCAAGATGGTTTTTCTTATGGCAATTACGTCTCTAAGGAGACTTGGGTACCTACAGGCTCTGTTTCTTTTGCCGGCCTGTTTAGAGTCTGCCCCAGCTATGACCAAAAGCATTCTTTGCACCCTCACTGCTGTATTTGTCATGTAAATAATATCACAAAGCAAAAAATTAAAAATATTAAAAGAATACCACAAATTCCCTAAAACCCTATAAACAAAATATAATGTATATACAGTGTTTTGGGTGAAATGTGAGCTGCACATCTTGAGTGGATGTTAGATAAATATGAAAACAACATGTAAAACAGCAGTAGTATGTCACTCCTCATTGAAAACACACACAAACCTCTATAGGAGGCACTGTAAGCATGTCAGAAATGCAAATTCTGTTTTTGAGAATGTACAAATGCTGTATCTAACTAGAAATGTTCATGCTGTTTTCCAGAGCTGACACACAAACTCCAACCCTCGAGCTGAAAAACAACATTGTGTGCATGGATGCAACTATGTCAGAAGACAAATTTGGGGATTTTCTAAAGGATATTTTAAATAACCTAGTTTTGATTGACAGTCACTGTAGATCATGGATGTTTCGAATTCTTGGACTCTGAGAAATTGTATATAAATTAGTTTTCTCGGATCTACAGCACAATGCAAGATGAACTAAACACACAAGAGGAATAATATAGGACATTTGTAGAGTTTTAGGATTCTCTAATTCCTGTCAAATAAGAAGAAAATGAGTGCCAATGACATCTTTTGCAATGAGACCATCGAGCACCAAAGAATATCAACATATCAGCATCAGATTTATTCAATCTTCTACACGGTTATTCTCGTACCTGGGTTGATCTGCAATGTTCTTGCACTCTGGATTTTCTACGCCTACATGAAGGAAACAAAGAAAGCTGTAATATTCATGATCAATCTGGCCATCGCTGACCTGCTGCAGGTGTTGTCGTTACCTCTTCGCATTTACTACTATCTCAATGAGTCATGGCCTTTCGGTCAGGTCGCTTGTATGGTCTGTTTCTATTTGAAGTACGTCAATATGTACGCCAGCATCTTCTTCCTGGTGTGCATCAGCGTGAGACGCTGTCGACTCATTATCCACCCGTTGCACTGCAGTGCAACAAAGAGACGTCAGGATCGTAGCTTGTGCATTGCAGGGTGGTTTTTCGTGTGTTTAGGATGCTTACCATTCCCTCTTCTGAGAAAAAACCCATCCATTCCTGAACACTGCTTCTCTGAACTACCAATGATGCAACTGAGCAAGGTATTAGGAGTGTCCCTCGTGACGGTTGCAGAAATCATGGGTTTTCTTCTGCCGTTGGCTGTGGTGGTCATTTGCACGTTATTTACCACAGCAAGTCTGCGTGAGAAAACATGTGTTCTGCAAGATGCTGGGGAAAAACACAAGGCTCTGAAGATGGTTTTGAGCTGTGCCACTGTGTTCCTGGTCTGTTTTGTCCCCTATCACATCACTTTCCCTTTAGACTTTTTAGCCAAATCCAAATTTAATGTTAGTTGTACGTTTAAGAGTGCCGTGCTTTATATACATCCCATCACACTGTGTCTGGCAAGCTTGAACTGTTGTCTGGATCCAGTCATGTACTACTTCACCACTGATGAGTTCCAGCGCCGTCTGTCCAGACCAGAGTTGCAGGATAGTTTGCAGCTCCACCGCAGAATATCTTGCTCCACACAGGAGGCTGCGAGGATAGACTGAGCTCATAGGAACTACTCGGACAACGACCTACATTGGGAATTATCTACATTGGGAATTAGCTGAATTCTAAAACCAATTTTGCTGAGAAATGTGAATGTACAAGCTGCAGAATTTTTATACAAAAACCATGCACTAAAGGTTCAAATATTACAGGTATTTGCATATGGAATGCTATTCATATCTAAAGGCTTTGAAGCATAAAAGCATGTTGAATTGCTCTAATCAAAATAATAAATGCATTGTATTATCAGTGCTTGCATTTGAATGTGTTGAATTTACAGTGCTTGGAAATAAATCCATTGTATTTACAGTGCTTGAATTTTGGGAGGCTGAATTTTAACAAAGTTGTATATTAAGCATTGAATATTTCATTTAGAGACATTTCACAACTAATTTCTTTATTCAAAATTCAACAATAAATATTCACCTTCTAAAGTTAATTTCCAAAATATTCAGTTCATTTGAAAATACCATTTAGATTTTTAAAATGGTAAAATTCAGGCCATTTTATTTCACTTAACAAAATTTGCTTCCTCAAATTCAGAGGTTCAAATTAGGTTAGAAATTCAATCTTACACATCCAGGAACTGAGGAAAAAGCAGCATATTATCAATGCACAATCTCAACCTGGTGCTTTTAGTTCTCACCAGTAGGTGGTAAAATGCGTTCAGTGTTGATTGCTGAAGACCAAAGCTACAGATACATAGAACAGCTGTGTGCTTTTTGATAGTTTGTTTTTCCAAATTATTTGTGGGAAGAAAATAGATAAATATTTGATTTGTACATGTGGGTGGGCAACTCTCCACTGATGGGTCAACCCGTGTCATCAAACAACCAGACTAAGGAATGCCTGTGACACAAACCGTACTAGTCAGGGAAGGGTCTATAGACACAAAGTCCTGTCTTTAGAAAGGTATTTGTGCCAACATTCTTCTGCGTAGGCATGGGTTCTGCAACCTACATGTGCCAGAGAAATATTAGTTGTCTGTTTTAGAAATAGCCTTTTGATGTCCCTCGCATCTAGTGTTGTCACGGTACCAAAATTTCAGTAGTCAGTACCAATACCAGTGAAATTTCACAGTACTCGATACCATTTTCGGTACCAAAGCAAAACAGTTTACTAAACAACACTTTTATTAACAAAGTTAACAAAACATTAGCAGCAGAACTAAAAACAATAAAATACCATTGAGCAACACTTCAAGTTAAATGTATTATTTTTGAATTGTAACAAAACTACAATGTATGCTTAAAGTATTTATCACTTATATAAGATTTGCTTAAACTTTTTTACCAAGTACTTAAAATAAATAAATAAACAAGCATACAATAGAATTAATAAAAACAAGTTCCAAACAAAAGTGCAAAGTGCTCTCATATTAATAAAGCTGCATATTGCCAATTTTATTCACGATAAGAAATGCACAGTGACATATTATGATTAAATAAGTCGCGATTAAATTAAGCGTCCGCACTCAAAGGATGAGCATCCCCGAGGCAGAGTCTCTCTCAGCAGGGTGCAGTTTCAATCTCTCCCCCTTAGATCGGGACATTCGCGCAACTCATAGAACAGGCACCGACCACACAGAAATGCCAGTTTATAGTTATTACATGAGCTGATTCTGTATTTCTTGAACTTTAATAAAACATTAAATATAACTGCATTTAAGATGTAACGCATGTTTCCTTTAAAGAGCTCTGCTTATTCCACAATGAGAGTGCTTCTGAATTTTTTTTTTTATAATTCCCTAATACTTTGGGATCTACATAAGATGAAGCTGTGAAAGTTTAGAGTGCTTCTGGACTGATCTGTGTAATTCTTCCTCTCCTCCATCAGGCGTGAACTGCAGTGCTACTCTCATGCTTCATTACTGTTTAATGTGATTTCATGTTATGTTAAATGAGATCAAAGGACCATTAGACAACAAAAAAAAAAAAGACAATTTTTTATTTTCGACATTGTCGATAATGTCGACTAAACGTTTCAGCCCAAATGCAAATGATAATATGCTTTTAAACTCACCTGCTTTAGTTGCTTGAATAAATCTGGGTGTCTGTCTTTCAAGTGCTTGAAAGTTTTGATGCGTTTCCTCCTTTCGTCAGAAAATTGTGAAAGCAGCGTTTACAAATAGGTTTTTGCGGATCTTTGATGTTTCCCTTTTCATCAGCCTCAAATCCAAAGAATTTCCAAACGTGGCTTTTTCCACTTTTCTTTTCGACAATATTAAGTTGAGACTCCGCAGCAGCTGCTACTTTGCTTGTCGTGATCTTTTGCTTGTTGTGAGCGTTCGAAAGTTCCCGTCTCTGATTGGGAACCGGGTAGACCCAGTACTCGGTACTCCGGTACCTTCAGAAATTCTGGTATCATAAAAATTTTATTGTTTGAGTACCGACTTGGTACCGGAGTACCGGTATTTTTGACAACACTGCTCACATCTGCACTCAAAATTACTTGGCCTTCTTCTTAGACACAGTCTGTTTTATTCAGCTGTCAGCTATAAAAAAAAAAAAATCTCTATCAAAAGGCGTGGCGAAGCTGCACACAGCACGATCCACTGGACCGTGCAGAGTGGATGCATTTACATTGCAGTGAAGCACAGACCAGTATGTGGAATGGATTGGCTTTTAAAAATTTGTATAAAAAGATTGCCAATATATTGTCCAGGTTCTTCCATAAATCAGATGTTTAAAGCAGTGATTGTTGGTAGGCATTATAATTTAGTAGGGTGACAAGTCCCTAAACTGGAAGGTTTTTTTTTTTTGTCTCATTTAATTTATTTGTCCATGGCTGGGTTTCCTGAGGCACTATAAAACATTACTATCACTAAAGTAGTATTTAATCTCTATGGCGTGTTTCCCAAAAAGCATTTCAATAGAATAAAAAATAAAACTTTGTAAATCATAAGTGCAACTTAAATGTATCTTTCTCACATTTCACAGTTTATCAGAGAATAAGGAATGCTTAATATCTTGTATTGATATATTTTGATAATTTGAAAGCCAGATACAAGGCTTTAGATGTGCCCAGTGAAGGTGCAAGAACTGAACTTTTATAATTGACTTTCACTTTTCTATTAGACAATTTCTATTCAGCCCAGCATTACATTATAATGAAGTAAGTAGACTAAACAAATGAATGGCACTTTTATCAATGGAGTTGGACAGGTCCTTTAACAAAGCATTCAAGTTCTACTTTATAACAAGCAGTCTAAGTACTGGACTGGTTTGGGAAAGAATCATAAAATGAGCGACATTAGTAAAAAATATGAGTATCGAATTTTAATTAGATATACAATGCAATGTACACGTTAGTACACATGCCACATATCTTTGGAAAGCTAAGATTCTAGTGATTCTATTGAGGCAATTCAATTATACATTTCAAGATACAATCACAACAGGTACAATCAACTTCTTTGTCAGACCACCAAAATCTAAACAAGTAATAACAAAATTGAGGCAACTCACCTTTGAAGCCTCATATTAGTCCACTGATCCATAACATCCTGACAAAAACACTTATTACTCTTGTATCATTTCAAAGTACCCAGCAGCTATGCCTAATCTTTCACATATTCTCAGTCATAACTTCAGTTCAGATGGAAGCGGTTCCAAGATGGCAGCCGATATGGTTGCAATTCTACGTAGCTGAAAGCACTGATGTTTTCCATTCCTTAATTTCTCTTTAAACCTGAACTCGGGGGACATACAACAGGTATTTATGCATTAGACTACTTTTTATTTTGTCAATTGTTTGGTTAGTTGATTTAACTTTTAGACATCCCCCGCTGCACATGGACGCTTCGGATAGCAAGATGAAACGAAAAGGAATAATAAGAGGTCTACACCGAAGGTGTTTGTGGAAGAGATGGAATGTGGAGTTCCCGTTGCTATGGGGAATGATTCTGCCTTGCATATAAATGTAGACCATCAATATGGCCCCGTTCACTCCTGGAGTGAGAGCCCAGTCCTCGAGGCCATGTGTGACCCAGACGTAGATACGCCTGTGAAGCCTCAACCAATGAAACCGCAAGGAGAAATTTCACTGATGGACTAGCAAGATACTATCATTGTGTCTTTAACATCTAAAATAAAGGAAAGTGCAGATGACCTCGGCAAACTGATAACCAGTAACACGGTGAGCATTGAGTGCCTTAAGAAATCTATTGATTTTGTGTGTGAAGAGGTTAACGCATTGAAAACCGACATGAAAAGTTGCAAAGCCACACTGAACCTGCACAGCATCAAAATTCATGAGCTTGAGCAAAGGCTGAATGAAGCAGAACGTTATCAGCGTAGATGGAACCTCCGTCTGTACGGAATCCCCGAACATTCGGAGGAAAATATTAGGCAGAAAGTCATAGGTGTTTCTGCTGCTGATACCCCTGATTCCAACGTGGCAGTCCAAGATGACATAGATGTTGTGCATCGACTGGGAAAGATCCAAGAGCAGAACAGCAGGTCAAGACCAGTGATCATTCGTTTCGTGAAGAGATCTACGCGGGACCTGATATGGCGGCAGGCGAAACGGTCCGAATACCTCAGACATCATAAACCGAGATTCTCTGAAGATCTGACACAAGCGGATAAATTGCTGAGGATGAAACTGTGGCCATTGGTGGAAGCTGCCAGAAAGGAAGGGAAAATGGCTTTCTTTGTCGGTGTGCAGGGATTTGTTGATGGGCAGACACAGTGAAGATGAGGGGTTGCAAACTATGAACATTTGTTTTTGACCTACCAAATGTGCCACTACTGTAAGTTTGTAGCCCTTTTGACTGATGCAGAAATAACTGTGTAATGTTTAATATAATTTTTATAGTTTTATGACCGAGACAATATGTATATTGTTTATTGTGAAGGGATTGATTTTTCCTAATTGTTCTTTTTATAATATATATATATATATATATATATATATATATATATATATATATATATATATATATATATATATATATATATATATATATATATATATATATATATATATATTTATCTCATTTTCTTTAGTTTCTCTTAATGCCAGAGGTTAAACGTTAACGTAAAGCTTTGTTTTTGTTTGCTAAGCAGCAGAAATCTGACTTCTGTTTTTTCATCAAGTTCATCAACTTCTGGAAAACACAATGGGGTAACGATATTTGGTTTGCTCATGAGTCTGTGTAAGGCCATGTAGCAATTTTAAAAAAATAGATTTTTCTTGGGGGTATTTTGTATTCTGAGGGGGACCCCACTGGTCACTATATTTTTTTGGTTATAAAGTTAGATCTTTTGAATATACTTATAGATTAACTTTAATGGGTACAACTCTAAAAGTGAAAATGATGTTCTGTTTCAGAGGTGAGGGAGTCGATTAACACACTGTTTATCCAAATTCAAACTTATTAATTGGAGGAGAATTTAATATCACTTTAGATAATGCTCTTGACAGATGCCTCCCCCCCCCCTCCCCTCATGCTTTATGTTCTTCCAATAACACACTGAAGGCCTTTATGCAGAAATTTAGAGTATTAGATATTTGGAGAGAAAAATTCCCCAGTTTGAAAGCCTTCACTTGGAATAAGGCATGTACTCATGTCGCATATTGATTACTGGTTAACCTCTTGTAGCTTAAAGGAGGAAAATGTTTTTGTCAGTATTCTCCCCACACCATTGACCGATCATAAAGCAGTCTCTGTTAATGTTGGAAATCTTCCTTTTCCACCAACCAATATAACTCTTATTGGAAGCTTAATAGCGCAGTTCTGGAACATGAATCTGAAAGGTGACTATTCGTCGTTTGATTACACAATATTGGAATATAGCTCCGATAAGTAATGATTATTTTAATAATTGGGAACTACTTAAATTTGAAGTTAGCAAATTCTTAAGAAAATATGGATGTTTATCTAATGCTAGACAATTTGAAGAAAATAGCTTGGTTTCAAAAATTTCAGCACTCACTCAGATTTCATCTCCCATTTTTTCAGACAATGAAAAAAAAAAGGGAGCTTATTACCCTTCAAAGCCAACTAGAGGAAATCTATAAAAGGAAAGCAGAGGGGGCTTTCATCCGATCTAGACAACGGTGGCTAGAGAAGGGCGAACAAAACTCTGCATATTTTATTCATTTAGAAAGATTTAATGCGAAGAACACAATCTCACATTTAAACATCAATGGTACAATATCGCATGACCCAAAGACTGTCTCTGACTGTTCGTCTTTTTATAGCTTTCTAGGAGTCAAAATTTGTTGAAAGGTATACATTAGATTTCTTGAATAGTCTTACTGTAACGAAACGGGCAGACGAAGAGTGAGGATCCAGTTGCAGCTTTTATTGAAAATAACTCCAAGTTAAGTGGAGAATGAAAACAGGAACAAATAAAATGTCCACAATGGGAAAACAAAGGTAATAACACAGGATATGACCACTGGGAATCTTCCAAGGAGGGCTCAGGCAGAAACATGGACGAGGGCAGGTGACACATGCAACATACATCAAACAATAACCAACAAAGGACAAGGTGAACATGAGGGCTTAAATACAAAACCAAAGGGGAAACAAAAGCCAATGGGAAAACGGAACTCAAAACAAGATGATAAGGCAATTAACTAAAACCAATGACAAAACTAGAACTGATAATAAAGTAATCAAACAATGAACCAATGAAAACCAGACACATAGACATGGAGGGAAAACAGGACATGACAAGACTGGGAAACAGGAACATGAATGAATTTCAAAATAAGAGTGCATGAACAAAGAACAATATGGAACATAAAAGGTGCCAAAAACTCAAAATGAAAGGTACACAAACCAAAGACGCTGTGGATCGTTACACTTACTAATACCAAAGTTGTAAATGAAGACAAAAAAGAACTGTGATAATCCTATATATTTAGAGGAAGTCCTATATGGAATTGGGGAGCTTACGTTAAACAAATCCCCTGGGTAAATGCTTTTCAGAAGAACTTGCTCCTTTTCTTTTGAATCTTTTTTCTCAAAGTATAGAATATGGTAAACTTCCGCCCACCCATCACAAGGTTTAATTACCTTAATACCCAAACCAAAAAAGGACACATTGTTTTTTAGACAATTGATGCCCAATTTGTCTGCTTAACAATGATTATAAAATTTTAGCCTCTATTTTTTCTGCCAGAATTAAAAAAAAACATTGGACTCCATTATCGATGATACACAGTCAGGTTTTATGAGTAATAGATATATTTCAAATAATATTCGTTTGCTACTAAATCTTATTGATTACTCTCACCTGTATTCAGATGAGAGCTTCATCCTATTTCGAGACTTTCATAAGACATTTGATACAATCAAACATCAATTTATATATTTGGCCCTTAAAATTTGTAATTGGTAAAAAATTGGTAATTTTTTTGTAAATACTATTATAACTCTATATTTCAATGGCAATTGTTCGATCAAGTTGCGTTCCGGCACCTCAACCAGATTTAATCTTAATCGTGGTATTAGACAGGGATGACCCTTTTCTCCATATCTATTTTCAATTTGTTCACAACTACTTGCAGATTCTTTTAAACAAAGTCCAATGAAGGGTATTGCAGTTGCAGGTAGTGAAATTATCATTAGCCAGTTAGCAGACAAACAAACTCTCATTTAAAAAAAATTCTGAACAAATATCTATAGCTCTTAAAATTATCCATGCATTTTCCAAAGCTTCAGGACTTTTCCTGAATATTAATAAGTGTGTGTTAATGTCCCTAAAACAATGTGAATTGTTATCCATTTGTGGTATTCCTATAAAAGATGAAATCACTTATTTAGGCATAACAATTGTGAAAAATTAGGATAATAGGTGTGAGCTCAACTTTTCCCCAATTATTGATAAAACAAAGAAAATGTTGAATCAATGGTTAATGAGAGACTTATCTCTTAAGGGGAGAGTAATGATTACAAAGGCAGAAGGTATCTCAAGACTTACATATGCAGCTCTCTCCCTGGCAGTCAGTAATAATATCTGTAAAACTATTGATAAAATGCTTTTCAATTACTTTTTAAAATTAAGACCCATTACATAAGGAAGTCTGTGGTGATGAACACAATCGAAAATGGAGGTCTGAACTTTCTAGATTTTAACACTCTTAACCATACTTTTAAAATTAATTGGATCAAGCAATTTCTGAAAAAGCCAACAAGTATTTGGAATATTATACCTAATTTTATTTTTTTCACAGGTTGATGGTCTTAATTTTCTTTTACTCTATAACTACAGCATCACCAAACTTCCAATTAAGTTATCTAATTTTCACAAACAGATGCTTTTTTTCTTGGAATCTGATTTATAAAAATAATTTCTCACCAAATAGATGTTATATCTGGAATAATAAGCATATTTTGTATAAATCCAAGTCGTTATTTTGTGAGCAATGGTTTTCTAATAATATAATTTTGGTGAGCCAACTTTTTATCAAAGCTGGTCTTTTGTTTACTTACTCAAAATTGTTGTCTAAATTCTTCCTAAAGATTATGCTGTAGTTATGGATGCTATCCCATCTGGGATAAGAATGCTCTTTAAAAGTGATTGTCCTCAGTCTCCTTTGCAATCTTTGGACCCTGCTGACACTGTAGTTGGTCAGGTCTGCATTTCTTCTCATGTTAAGAATAATAATCGACATGTGCGGGCTCTCTTTCAAAGGAATTTTTTTTCTACTTCTCCTACTATAACGTTTTGGATTGAGTGTGGCTGGATTGAGATGGTGCAAAATTTGGAAATGAACCCATTAATATTTAATCACAAATAAAATCAAAGACATTTCCTTCAAACTTATTTATAAGTACTACCCCAGTAATTATTTTCCTGTAGAGAGATTTAATTGTGATGTTGATATATTCTGTACATTTTGTGGTCTGCAGGCAGAGACATTTTTTCATTACTCGACTTGGTCTGATTTCTGCAAGATTTTTAGAGATCTTATCATTCCCAGCTTTCAACTTTGTTTTGAAAATGTTTTATTAAAATGTGTATTTCATTTTTTTTAGCTATGACATGTCTCTTCATAAGGAATATTATTTGATACATTTTCTGCTTTTGTTGGCAAAGTTTAGTATTCATAAAAGTATGGTGGTTATAAACCATTAGTATAGAGGTTCAGCAATACCTAAGATTTCCAATTTACAATTTGAGTAACAAGAAGCTTTATAAAATGGATGCTACAGTCTGACCTTTTGATTGACACCTCATTTGACCCAATAGGAGTTTTCATGTCCTGTCAATAGCCTTCAATAGCCAACCAGAGTCTGTGTTGAATGGAAGTGCCTCCTCCCTTTCCTTTGTGTAAAGATCGAGCCTATTGCAGCCGAGTGTGTGGATGACTGCTGCATCGTATAGCCAATGGAATTCTGTAAACAATTATATGCAGCTTTCGTGTGAAGTTTTAAAGATGCATCTAAGAAGTCCGTGCGAAAAGCTGGCTTGCTATTAGCAAATGTTTTGTGCGTCCATGCATAAAAGGTGAAAAGAATAGTATTGAAACTTTTGACACTTTTGGAGCTTGGATTATGGCGAAACGGACGATGAAAATAGGATATTCTCTACTGGGAGTGGTAGAAGAATGCACTCGGCGTGAAAGAGTCTGGGGATAAAGTATCAGAAATAAATACGGATGATTCATCATATATTGACATATATATGACATATGTTTATGGAGGGAGACATTACTCTGGACAAGTAAGTGGTTTATATAAAATATTACTGTATATTCCACATAAATAAGCTTTAGTTTGAATAATGAATACACATTATGTAGATGACCTTTTGTCGTGTTTCCCCAGTGAGTCTGTTGAACTGTTTGCTGGAGGTGTTTGTATTTGTTTGTGCATATGTGATGTTTTATTGCATTGTTTGTGTCAGATATAGCTCTACTGGCATGGTATAAAGATTTTTTTACATTGAAAAAGCATACTGTATTTACAGTAAATATACATATATGAATACATATTTACACACACGAAAAGAAAAACTATATATATATATATATATATATATATATATAAAGAATTATAAGTTGTGTGTGTGTGTGGGTCTTGAGGTATTACTGCTGACCTTTGGGGAAAGTGTGTGTGTCTCTTTGTTTCATTGCTAAGATATGAGGCAGCAAGCTGCAAAAAGGTAGAATGCAGAAAAGATGGTAAAGTTTTATCTAGCTTTACAAATGACTGGCTTTTCTTTATTTTCACTATGGGCAATTATCTGATGTAAAATCGTATAGCGATTGGGAGCTGGATGCTTCTCCCCCACTCCGCAAGTGGACATCGTGATTGTGAACACCTTCTTCCTCCACAAAGACATCACAAAATGTAAAGGAGAGGTCCCTAAGAACCAGAAGTCGTTCAGAGAGACCCTTGCAGAGGAGCTGGCAGAGTTGGGGTCTCACTCCACAGCCAGACCTGCATCTCCTGCTCCACGCAGAGCACATCACAGGCCATTGCATATCACTGAATCTAGCACTGCTGGTCATCTGAAGTGCAGGCAGTGTCATGCCTTTGTTCTTTGTCCCCAAACGTGACTGTTACAACGACTGGCATTTTGCTAGAAACCCATAAAAGTTATAATTGTTTGTAAATATTTAGTGAAAAAATTTACTGTGTACTGGTCGTCAACGCACTGTCTCTCACTGTACCTATTGTTCTGTTCCTTTTAGTAATTATTGTACTGTCCCGTAATTTTTGCACACGTTGCACGTGCACTTTATATAGGAATGTTATTTAGTCTGTGTAGTCTCATGTGGTTCTATGTTTGTCCTATGTTGTTTTATGTAGCACCAGGTCCTGGAGGAACGTTGTCTTATTTCGCTATGCACTGTGCTTACTGTATGGTGAACGACAATTAAAACCACTTGAGTTGTATGTAAATAGTTTGTGTATTTTTTTTTTATATAAACAAATTTTCCTCTATAGCACTTGTTTTGACTCTTTTATATGCACAAAGTTTCGTTTCAAGAAGGGAAAAAGCACTCTTATGTGTTTATGCTTCAGTTACTCTGTGTCAGCAATACTAATAGTGGATATGGGATATGATAGCTCTAAGTGTCACCTTTCATTAGAGCCCAGAATAATGACTGTATTTTGAAGCGTTCAAAAGTAGTAGCCTTTTTATCCTAGGTATGTGGCCATGTTTACCAAGGGTCCTTTTGAGTGTCCAAAAGGTAAGGTTTCATGCTGTGGACCCATTTTCCAGATAATGGCTACTAGTTATAGTCATCTGCAGGCATCTGTATGCAAAAAATTCAGGTGGGGAAAAAACCTATTTCATTGTGTTCAAACTTTTTTTTACTCAAAATCATTTGCATATACAGTGATTCTGACTGCTGGGGAAATAACTTCAGAGTGTCACCTTTCAAAAAAGACCAAAACCATGCATATACTCCAAAATGTTCTTTGGGTATTCCTTGATTAGGCGTTTTAGGCTAATTTTACAGTATTGGGAAGAGTAAGATGATCGTAAAACTTAAGTTGCAACGTTATCGGGAAACACAGCCATTGACATTTTTCTGATCTCTCTGATTTTTTTTTATCTGTTCATCCATTTTTATATCTATTTTATGCATTATTAATATTATTAGCCTAGCCTATACTTATTATTATTAATACCATAAATTATTATTAAACCAATTAAGAAGACGTGAGTAATGTGACCACACGGTTTAAAACTTAAATAAATCTTAATAAATAAATAAAATATGGTTAACAGAGGAGATTATATTGAGAGTGTCCTATCTTCATCCTTTCTCCAACGGCTGGTTCAAATTGGCTAGCATATGGCTTTTTTACAAGGCAGTAAAGCTACAAGTACACTGAACTCTAACCAGATGATTTAATCATATTTATGAACTATGAGTAGTCCAATATTGATGTCTGTCATTTTAATATCCTGTTCTGTGTGCATTTGCTCAGCTACCCCTTATAATACACGTACATTCACCTTTACTCCCTTACGATGCTTTTAGGAAACAAGGCTCAATGTACAGTGCTCCCACATCTGCAATTAAAAACCTGTGATCAGAAAGTTAAACCCATTCACATGTAAGTGATAATCTTTGGTGTCAATATGCTACACATGGATTTTCCAAGATTGAAACATTGCAACAAAAAACTGCATCCGATGTCTACTTTGCCATCGCAAAATCTGGGCCATGTCTTCTGGGTGGAGGTAATGTTCCCTCTGCAAGATGCACCCACTCACACAGTCATGCTCAGGAGACAAAATCCATAATTTAATGAGTTGTACACAAAAACAAGAGCAGGAGAAATTGAGAGGTGATCAAATAAAGATGTGCAACATTGACACAGTAACACTAAATTCATGTTTCTTGTCGAAACACCATGTAATGTGACTAAGACTATTCAATGGTGTGCAATTCCTAAAAGCATCATGTTCGAAAGTTCCATCGTTACCAACATAGTTCATCAATTTGGTGTTTTCCGAAACTGCAGTTCATGTTAACGCACAAGTGGCAGTTTTGGCTGCATCACAAAAGTGATAAATCAACCTCTGAAGAAAGGGAGAACAATCATAATAGATAGCTTCAGGGGTTGGGAAGTTAAGGGGGGTGCCACGTTGGATCTCGTCAAGGCCACCAAGTAAGCCAGAACCGCCACTGATCTGTCTTATTACACGGTGCACGCTGATCTCTTGTTTTCAGCAGCTTTCTCACATTAAATGTCTTTCTGGTGTATGTGTAAATGAGCTATAATAATTTGATGTTCTCAGAAGTTATACTCCACCCCCTGCGTAACGTCATTAATGACAGTTCTGTGTTGTTGAACCAACGCGGTTCGAACGATGGATGTGCGACATAGTTACTACGGTTTCTGGAAAAAGTCGTGGACTAGCTAGATCATTTCTCCAATGATGCATCTTACTACGGTGGTTAAGCAGGGAGTTACGTCATTGTTTGGGAAACACACCCACCATGTAACAACATTATAATGAATAAAATGTATAAAAAAGTTTAATAAAAATATTTATTAAAATGATTGTATTTATTCTTGTCGTGTTACTACAAATCTGGAAATAGGAAAATGCATATTCTTTGGTGTGTTGGAGTTTCAGAAATTGCAATAATTTGCCTGAACATGAATATTAATAGAAAGACAAGTATGCCATTGTTATTTCAAAACATGGTATGGATATGGGATTTATGATTTTGCACTCTCTATGATTTAGTTTCTGTACTTGAAAAACACTAACCAGTTAAGTGAAGAATGTTGGAAGGTGAATTTAATTTTGCCAGTGCTAAGGTTTGGTCTCAGATGCATTGAAATCTGCAAGATATGTCAGAAAATCCATTCTATTGGCAGTGTGTTTAGAAGTTACCAGGCTACAACAATGAACACTTCTGTGGAAGAACTATAGTCAAAAACTACTTGACTTTTGATTAGATTTGTTAAAGCTTCTGAATAAACAAAAAAGCATTTAAGAGTACACTATAAAGTGGGGCCTGGGTAGCTCAGCGAGTATTGACGTTGACTACCACCCCTGGAGTTGCAAGTTCAAATCCAGGGCGTGGTGAGTGACTCCAGCCAGGTCTCCTAAGCAACCAATTGGCCCGGTTGGTAGGGAGGGTAGATTTACATGGGGTAACCTCCTTGTGGTCGCTATAATGTGGTTCTCGCTCTTGCTTGACTTGCAAAGCAAAGCAGGGCTGAGCCTTGTCAGTACCTGGATGGGAGACCTCCTGGGAAAACTAAGGTTGCTGCTGGAAGCGGTATTAGGGAGTCCAGCAGGGGGTGCTCACCCCACGGACTGTGTAGGTCCTAATGCCCCAGTATAGTGATGGGTACACTATACTGTAAAAAGGCACTGTCCTACGGATGAGATGTTAAACCGAGGTTTCTGTGGTCATTAAAAATTTCCCCCATTGGCCGTTATCAATCATGGCTTCCTATTAATCCCCATCCATTAATTGGATCTATCACACCACTCTCTCCTCTCCACCAATAGCTGGTTTGTGGTGAGCATACTGGTGCACAATGACTGCCATCGCATCATCCAGGTGGATACTGCACACTGGTGGTGGTTGAGGAAAGTCCCCTGTTCACTGTGTAAAGTGCTTTGAGTGTAGTGTCAGAAAAGTGCTATATAAATGTAACGTTCATTCATTCAATTGTGTGAAGCCTCCATACGCACTATGACTCCACGGTAACACGCTCAACAAGCCACGTGATAAGATGCGTGGATTGACGGTCGCAGAGGCAACTGAGATTCATCCTCCACTACACGGATTGAGTCACACGGATTGAGTCACTATGCCACCATGAGGACTTAGAGTGCATTGGCAATTGGGCATTCCAAATTGGGGAGGAAAAAAAAAACTGGCAGCTGTGGTTGCCAGAATAATTATGTAAAAAATACAGTAAAAATGTAATCAACATTACAGAACAACCTGTAAATTGTACAGTTTAAAACTGTTGTAATTTATATGACCATGCTGACACTGTAAAAAAAATAAAAAACTGTTATATTTACAGTAAAAAAAAAACTTGATAATAAACTTGATATTAACCTTCTGAACCTGTAAAAATCAGCTTTTTACTTTATAAGTTATTGTTAATCACCTTACAAATTACAGAAGGGCACGTAACATGAAGTTCACCAATAATGGCTATTCTAAGAACAATGACCAATAAACATGTAGAGACTCACACAAACACTATACCATCAGGGTAACACATATGAAATTAAAATTATGCAATAAACATTAGATTAACTACATCAAATATAACACAGAACATCCCAATGTACGTAACTGAGATTATAAATAAGAAGAAACATAACTATTCCCATAAAATATAGTGAAATATGATTGGTCATGCTGGGAATTGTGGGAATGCCCAATTATTGTTTTTTACTGTTTTTTAAAACTACATGTACTCTCTTATTAAACATATACATTGTAAATGTACATTTTTACCATTAATTATACAGGAAAATCATACTTTTGAAATAAAAAATATATTTTTTACAACATTTGTATTATAAAACTACTGTTCCTCTTCTGTCACTCACTCGACGTTGTGTCGATGTAGTGACACCTAGGGGTCTCTCTTGAAAGCCTCGGTTACCTCTTATCTTTGAAAAAAGGCCAATGAGAATTGGTAAACAGAATTTGCATGCCCCTCCCCCGGACAAACGGGTATAAAAGGAGGGAAGCGTGCATCTGTTCAGACAGATTTTTTCTTCGGTGCCGAACGCTTGTGTTTCAGCAAGCTGAATAAATCCACTGCTGTTCCACTCACCTCTACATAGTGTATGCTTTTGGAGATATGGCACAAATCAGCAGTTTTTCTCTTACTACGCCCCTGGGTGCTTCGACAGCCACCTAAGAGAGTATATTCAGTTAAAAGAGTATATTTCTCTAAAAGTGCAACACTTGGACTTTGAACGTCTTTTTAAAGACACATCTTTTTTAAGATACCCTTCCATTCTTGTGTTTTTTCTGGATGCAGTCGTTACCTCTCCGCTTCAGATGGTCACAGGCGCTGCCTCACGTGTCTGGAACACACTGAGGCAGTGTGAGACATATGAAATTGTACATGCTGTTCTGCTCTGTGTGTTTTTGCTTTCTATGTATGTGTGCTCAGTTGACCCCAGATCCACGCTGCATGCCTTAGGGTGTGCGTGTGGTACTGAGTCAATATATTTAGCAATTGCTGACCGTTTCTCTCTTCCTCTTTATGATGTTCCATATTTCACACAGCATACTTATTTCTGGGAGTTGAATAAGTCATACTTGTCCTCGTGAGGTGAACAGGGTCAGCCATATGGCATAACGTCTGGGGCATCTTTATATGGCCCTGTTCCTGTATTACTCCTGTGTACCCAGTTCCTCCCTCTTGATCATACAAGCCTTGTTGTCACTTACTATTGGCTGTTCTGTGTCTCATGAAGAATATAAATAACATGTGTGCTGTAATAAAGGTTGAGTAGATTGAATACAGACAAACTGTGTGTTGTTGTTCCTTCTACTTCCTTCGCGAAGTCTACAGAGACTCAGACTCATGACTGCACCTCACTGGGTACAGACATAGAAAGACGGGACCAGGGAATTGGGGATTGTGACTAGATCCAAAATATTCCTAACAGTTAGCATTTGTGTATGGTTCAGGTTCTCACTGTATGAACATGACCATGGCAACACTGCGGTCGAGGCTTTCCTTTTTCCGAGGGCGATTTCGGGAGTTCAATTGGTGTGGTTTCGCAGGATAAATCCCCGCGGACCACCCATTCCCAACATACTTGTCTGCGTCCATCCGGGTCCAAGATGAGGTCGGCTCGCCGTACAGCCAGTCTGGATGTCTCTTTCGGACCCCCCGAGCTGGATGAGAGTTTCGCCACTGCATCGGAGAGCATTTTGGCAGACTCCAATGCTGAGGACTTGAATGGACAGTGGTCCACGGGTACATGGACCTCCCTCAGGTGGATAAGGCTGTTGCGGTGCAACTATGTCGATCAACGTCACTCCCCTCCTAGGCCAATACATTGACATCGTCTCTGGCGACCAAGGCCTACAGCGCTGCTGGACAAGCTGCCTCCGCCCTGCATGCCATGGCCCTCCTGCAAGTCCACCAGGCCAAGGCACTAAGAGATCTGCACTTGGGTAGTCCTGATCCTGATGTGCTGCAGGAACTGTGCTCAGTGACCGATTTCGCCATCTGGGCCACGAAGGTCATGGCCCATGCACTCGGACAGGCAATGGCCACCCTTGTGGTTCAGGAACTTCATCTGTGTCTAAATCTGGTCGAGATGCGGGACCCCGATAAGGCTCGCTTTCTCAACACCCCCATATCCAAGATCGGCCTATTTGGCGACACCGTAGAGGACTTTGCCCAGCAGATCTCGGCGGTGAAGAAGCAGACAGAGGCCATCTAACATATTTTGCCCCACTTCGGCTCAAGATCCCGCACCCCGTCTGCTCACCGAGTGAGTCCCCCTGCGGCGGTGAAACCCCAGGCATCTCTGCCCCAGCCTGGGCTCAGCTCTCACCCCATTGTAGAGCTCCCCGCAGGAAGTGGATGCCCCACGTCTCACGGACCTCCTCCCGGAAGCGGAAGGCTCCCAAGAGCTGCTGAGATGGGCAACCCAGGGTGAGAGACATCTGCCACGGTGCTGGTGTCCAGACCACTCCATCCCCCCGGTGGAGGGCCGGGTGGATGGTTTCTTTTTCTTTGTTTGCCGCACCCCAAATGGTCTGTGATACACACAAAAAGAGCGGTTTCCTCCCTGGGTCACTTAGCCAGTGCCCACCACCAGATCAGACACCAAGCACTTGTAGTCCCATGAACGCGGACCCTCCACCTTCACGTGCCCAACTGCACCACTCTCGCCCCTCAGGGCAGCAGGTGGTGACGAGTCTAGTGGTCGTCGCTACAGAGCCTCCTCCTCAGTAGCCTACCTGCCCCAGGCTGGGTACACGGAGCAAGTAAGTGCTTCGAGCCTCTCCTCAGCCACCTCAGGACAAAGCAACACTCCCCGACATGTCATCGCCTCCTCCTCCCCGCTGCGAGGCTCCACCTCCAGGTACGTAACACATGATCCACTTAGTGCCCCTCGCCTGGAGCTTGGACGCGTGGCATATGCTTTCCAACCAGTCGCGGTGGCTGATCAGGACCATCCGACTTATCTACACGATTCAGTTTGAATGGCACCCACCCCGCTTCAGCGGCGTTCGCTTTACCTCGGTGCAGGGTTAAAACGCCTCCTCCCTGCGTGCGGAGATCGCAACCCTTCTGTGCAAGGATACAGTAGAGCCTGTCCCTCCAGCCAAGATGGAGAAGGGATTCTACTGCCTTTACTTCATCGTACCCAAGAAAGGCGGTGGGTTGCGGCCAATCTTGGACCTGGGATTTCTGGACGGGGCCTTATACAGACTCCCGTTCAAGATGCTGACACAGAAATGTATTCTGACGTGCATTGGTTTGGTTCGCAGAGGTAGTGCTGAAGGATGCGTACTTCCATGTCTATATCTTGCTTTGACATCGACCCTTCCTACGGTTCGCGTTTGACGGCCAGGTGTATCAGTACAGGGTCCTCCCCTTCGGCCTGTCCCTGTCCCCTCGTGTCTTCACGAAGGTTGCAGAGGCAGCTCTTGCCCTGTTAAGGGACGTGGGCATTCACATACTCAACTATCACGATGACCGGCTAATCTTAGCACACTCTCGACAGTTGATCTGTGCGCACAGGGAACTGGTGCTCATACACCTCAGCCATTTAGGGCTTCAGGTCAACTGGGAAAAGAGAAAGCTCTCCCCAATTCAGAGCACCTCTTTTCTCGGCATGGGGTTAGACTCAGTCTCAATGACAGCGCGCCTTACAAGTGAGCACGTGCAGTCTGTGCTGAATTGCCTGATTTAGTTCAGACTGGCCACAGCAGTTACATTGAAACAATTTCAGAGGTTCCTGGGGCATATGGCATCCTCAGTGACCGTTGCGCTGCTCAGGTTGATGCATATGAGACCGCTTCAACACTGGCTTCAGACTCGAGTCCCGAAATGGGCATGGCACCACGGCACATACCCTGTCCTGCCATCACTTATTCAGCCCTTGGACAGACCTCTGTTTTCTACTGGCAGGAGTCCCCCTACAGTAGGTGTTCAGATGCTTCATAGTTACTATGGATGCATCCCAGTTGGGCTGGGGAATGTATAGAAATGGACATGCAGCAGCTGGCTCGTGGATGGGACCACGCTGGGATGGCACATCAACTGCCTAGAGTTGCTGGCTGTATTTCTTGCCCTGCGCAGGTTTCTGACATTGATCCATGGCAAGCAAGCGTTGATTCGCTCAGACAACACAGCGACAGTAGCAGCTGAGGTCGATGCACGCCTCTCATATCCCGGGTAGCCTAAACACCACAGTAGACATGCTGTCATGGCAGGTAATGCTCAGCGGAGAGTGGAGACTCCACCCTCAGGTGGTCCAGCTGATTTGGGCTCGGTTATGCAGAGCACAGGTAGATCTGTTTGCCTCCCGAGATTCCACCCACTGCCCGCTCTGGTACTCTCTAATGGAAGCCCCCTTTGGTGGACAGCGGAAAGGGTACACTGTCTCCAACACAGGCTTGCCCACGGGATCATGGATGCCATTGCGTTGGCCTTACAGGCCCAAGCCGTGCCCGCCCCCTTCTGAGTTCTTGCACATTCTACAAGGAGTGTGGCATCCTTGTGGGCACTGGCCAATGGCACCTCTCTAGCAGACATTTGCTGAGCGGCCGGCTGAGCAACACCCAATACCATCGCAAGATCTTACAATCTCCGGGTTGAGCCGGTCTCATCCTGTGTTTTGACAGATCTGAACATGTAGAATTCGGTAATATGGTATAGCTGGCCAGGAGTATCGCTTGCGCATAGCGCCTTTCCCCTCCCCTGAGGAGAAGACGTGTGCTCTACACCCCCAGTTAATTCCACAAGTCACGGACCCTGGGTGTCCTTCCTCCCTAGCCCTTAGGCTCCGAATTCAGCTGAGGAAGTTTGCAGCCAGGCCCACTGCACTCACCGACTTGCCTGTACTGGAACAGGTGCTCCACAGGTTCTGATTATTCCAATATCTCCTGTGATGTATATTCCATGGTACTTTCCCCCTGTCGGCGGATCCGCGTCTTCCTTGGGCAGAGCTCCCTCTGACCTCCAGTAGAGCTCCTCCCCTTCGAGGTAGGACCTACCACTGCGCCACTCCCAAATGTGGGTGGTAAGCCCATGTGACGTATTTGCCACATGTTAACCTCCCGTGCTGGGCAGGATATAGTCTCCGTGGGGTCTTTTCCCCCTGAAAGAATAGGATTGGAAAAGAACGCCTTCCCCCATGCGTGTTACAGTGTTAGATGCCACCAGCCACATCTACCACTTTATGGAGAGAAAACATAGAGAGAGAAAAGGCCGTAGCTGGCGCCGCCTGCTCCCTGGCTAGTTATGTTGCTTCCCTCCCTCAGGGATATAGGGAACTATATGATGTATCTTGGGGCATTGGGGAAGGTTACGTGCAGTCAGATGCACCTGATATTTTCACACACCGCAGCTTGCTTGCACTTGCATCAGCATGTAAAACGATTCAGTGTTGTGGCGTTTTTAGATAGGGACCCCTAGTATCACTAAATCAACACAGCGTCGAGTGAGTGAAAGAAGGGGAATGTCTTGGTTTCTGTCACAACCTCCGTTCCCTGATGGAGGGAATGAGACGTTGTGTCCCTCTTGCCACAACACTGTACTAAGCTGTTGAAATGGCCAGGACCTTACTCTCAGCTCATCAGCTCAAAACCTGTCAGAACCGATGCACGCATCCCTCCTTTTATAGCCATATGTCCGGGGGAAGGGCATGCAAATTCTGTTTGCCAGTTCTTATTGGCCTTTTCTCAAAGGTAGAGGTCTCAAGTGAGACCCCTAGTGTCACTACATCGACACAACATCTTGTTCCCTCCATCAGGGAACAGAGGTTAGCACAGTAATGTAATTACGACTTTTTAGGACGAGTGGTCATTCATGTGCAACTTCCGAGTGGGAAACTCATATTTACGATTATTTCGATATCACATAAAGGCAGAATTATTCACCATTTTTATGATCTTCAAGAGCAGAAAAAAAATTGTCATCACATTCCCTCCTGACTAAAGCATGAGCCATGTTGAATTTCTCTAATTGAAAATATAAATGCATTGAATTATCAGTGCTTGCATTTAAATCTGTTGTATTTACAGTTCTTGCATTTTGAGAGGCTGAATTTTAACAAAGTTGTATTTTTAAGCACCGAATATTTCATTTGGAACTAATTTCATTATTAAAAAATCAACAATAAATATTCACCTTCCAAAGTTTGTTTAAAAAAAATTCAGTTCATTTGAAAATACAGTCTAGATTTTTTGACAGGTAAAATTCAGCCCGTTATATTTTGCTTAAAAAAACATGATAAAGGCTAAGCATAAATATAAATTATTTTATCATCTTTACTTTTCCAATTTATTATACATATAAACACAATCTCTACATCAGGGGTCAGTATTATAAAAAACTAACAATATTATTATTTAATTTATAATATTACATTAATACTTTTAAAACTACTCAAGCTATTCTGCCAAAAGCAGTGAGTGGTTTTCTTATTTCCTTGTTAATGTTGTTTGATTAATTTGATTGTCTTTAAATGACACCCTACTAGACAGTGCTCAATTCGTTACATGTACACTTCAAGTCCAACATTTGATATGTCCAACAACATACGTTCACTTTCGACCAAACCGACTGCGTTTACATTAATGCTTCATCAAGACAGGCACTGGTGGAATTATAAAGTGTATTTGACCATTTAAGCGTGAACCCGCAATAGTGCTCAAACATTATTCAAACAGCACGCAGCTACAGACGTCAGGAAATAAAAAGTTAAGATTTTATATTTTATCTAGATCAGCCTCACAGTGGTTGTCTTGTTATCACAATCGATGTAATGAACACCCCTGTTCTAGATGTAGATCATAAGCTAAATATAGAAAATTACTAAAAATGTATCATCAATATCACGGAAATATCTCTTATTTCAGATAAACATCAAGATTGTTTTATTGCCCAGCCCTATTGATAACATCGCCTTAATCTCTCACATCATACCTAATAATCTCTGTGATCAGTAGTTAATTTACAGGCTAAGTTATAGACACACAGAATCTAGCAGACATATGAAATTTACCTCAATATGTTTCTTCAAATTAGAGGCAGAATTAATGCTGATATCTGGCTTGAGCAAGTTAAACTCACATGACACAATCAAGCAATTGGCCTTTTTCACTGCAAAAATCCCTTTCAGGTGCTGCTGTGATGTTCAGCTGTAAACTATGCTTGAGGCATTCTCCACATCCATAACAGATGGCGCCAAATCTGCAGCTGCTGTTCAAGTTTTTTCGAGATTTATTATGATGGCTTGTTTAAGTACCCCTCAATTTCAACAAGCATCAGACATGCTTGTGTAGCATCTCGGGTGCGTTGCATTGTAAACGTCTCGGGTTACTTGATAAAAGCGGAACGAGATGCTGCACAGATTTAGCGCTTTGGGAACAACTTTAGGTGTGACCAGCTGTGTATATGTGTGCAACACGTCAATGAAATATGATGTCTAGACCCCTTACGGTTGTGTAGTTGTGCTCACAAGAGTGCGAGAGGTCTCAGACATGAGCCTGTGATGTTGACTCAAGGACATAAGAGTGGCATGAACATACAAACTATAAAATCTTATGAATGTGTGCGGAGAGGTCAAGCCTGCCGCATCACAAATATACTGCAGAGGGACACCTCTAGCCAAGGCTTTAGAGGAGGCGACCCCTCTGGTAGAGTGAGCCCTGATACGTACTGGCGAAGCTTGATCATGCACCTTGTAGGCCACGGCAATAGCGTCCCTCACCCAATGCGATATTGTCTGCTTGGTGGCGCCCGCCCCCCTGTTGCGGCCCCAATGGCAAATTAATAGTTGCCCTGACTTACGCCACTGGCTAGTGTTGTGGACATAAGTCTGAAGGGCATGGACTGGAAAAAATCAGTGAAGTCTTTCCTGCTCCGCCGTTGTAAACGGCAGGGAGCAGAAGTCTTCGAGAGTGACTGGATGTACAGTCGAGAAAGAAACCTTAGGCAGGTAGTCAGGATGATTCTTTTTAGAAAAGTAATTGCCATAAGAAAAACCATCTTAAGAGTCAGAAGTTTATCAGACGCTGACTGGTCCTAGCAGGAGGTCTCAGTCGCATGGCTCCATGAACGGAGCGAGCGAGCAGAGGATGTCTCCCCAATGGCACCCCATCAGTCAAGGTGTGGCAAGCTGATAGAGCAGCCACATAATCCCTGAGAGTGGTGGGCATGTGCCTGCTGATAATTTTCCTGCAGAAAATCAGAACTGAAGCAATCTGGCAGTAAATTGGATCTGCATAATGTGCACTGCACCATCTTTCAATTTATTGGCATAACTTCTAGTAGAGGGAGCCCTAGCAATTAGAATGGTCTTGATAACTTCAGGTGAAAGCCCAGTGTCCCTCAGTTGGTACCCTTCAGGGGCCAAACATGAAGGTTCCACAGCAAGGGCCGGGGATGAAATATTGTCCCCTGCGCCTGAGACAGAAGGTCCCTCCTGTCCGGAATCACCCAAGGCCAGCCGTCGAGGAGAGACATTATCTCCGAGAACCATACCCTGTTCGGCCAGCACGGTGCTATCAGTAAGAGGCAGGACCCTTGTTGGTGAACTCTGGCCAAGACTCCCGGGAGCAGAGAATGCATACAGGCATACTCTGGGCCATGTATGTGCCATCGCGTCCAGACCCGGGGGGGGGGGGGGGGGGGGGGGGGTTGGGGCTGGGTGACTCAGAGAGAAGTAGAGGGGACATTGCGCTGTCTGTTGAGAGGCGAAGAGGCCCACTTCTGCCCTGTAAAATCTCGCCCAGATTTTTCCACTACCTCGGGGTGGATTTTCCACTTCCCCGTCTGTATTTTCTGTCTGGACAGTAAATCTGCTCCCACATTCAGGCATCAAGGATATAAACTGCTCTAATTGACAGGAGCTTGCCCTGGGCCCAAAGGAGAATCTGCCGTGCCAGTCTGTTCAGCTGGCGTGAACGTAGGCCTCCTTGATGATTTATGTAAGAGACTGCTGCTGTGTTGTCCACCCGCACCAGGACATGGCAGCCTCTCAAATGCTGGAGGAAGTATTTCAGGGCCAGAAATACAGCCATCAACTCGAGGCTGTTGATGTGCCAATCAAGCTGATGACCCTCCCATTCCCCTTGATCTGGATGACCAATTAAGACCAATCCCCAGCCCTCAGGGAGGCGTCTGTCGTTAGCAACTTGCGATGGCAAGACGCACCTAGAGTGGGACCCAAAGTAAGGAACCAGGGTTTGAACTACATAGAAAGGGTACGAAGTGTGCAGCACGTAACCCTTATTAGCCTTAGGGGACTGGCCCTTGGATGAAATCCCCTAGCTTTGAGCCACAACTGAAACTGTCTCATGTGCAGAAGGCCCACAGGGATCACTGAGGACGCAGATGGCATGAGACCTAGTATTCGTTGATACTGACGAACAGTGCAACCTTGGCCTAGCCTGACTTTGCTCAGGGTGTTCTGAATGAACACAATTCGAGTGGGAGACAATTGTGCCCGCATTGTGATCGAATTCCATACAATGCCCAGGTAGGTAATTCCCTGATTGGGAGAGAGAACGCTCTTGGGAGAGAGAACCCAATATTGAAAGGCTTCGTCCCCAAAAGTGAACCTCAGGAATTTTCTGTGTTGTGGCAGAATTTCTATATGAAAGTATGCGTCCATGAGATCGATCGTGACCAACCAATCATGATGTTTAATTTTGGAAAAAAGAGTTAAAGCAGCTGAGGCTAACTTAACGCTATCACACACATCGGGGAAGGTGTTCTTTCCCAGATTTCCTATTCTTTCAGGGGGAAAAAACCCTACAGAGACCACACCTGCCCAGACTGGAGGAGGTAAAGGGTGGTGAAATACATCACATGGGCTTTTAGGTCACATGCGGAGAATGGCGCGGTGGTAGATCACCGGGAGGGAGGGGAGGAGTTGGGAGGGAGGAGTTGCTACAAACACGGCGACCGGGGGACTGCCCAAGGGAGACGCGGGTCCGCTCACAAGGGGACCATACCATGGAAAATACACACATGGGGATAAGTCTACGTAGGAGCCCATCCTGTGGAGCACCTAATGCTGTGGAGCATTCAAGCACAGGGTAAATTGAGTACCCGCATTTGTCTTGGTCGGCGAATTCCTCCGCTGAATTCGTGGACCAGAGGGCTAGGGAGTCATCATCCAGGGAGCCGAGTTAGTGGGATCTCCTGGGGTAAGTGCACATGGTATTACCTCAGCAGAGGGAAAAGGTGCTAGGTACAAGCGGTCCACCCAGTCAGTTGTCACCGCGTTACCAAGTTCTACTGGTTTGGACCTGAGAAAACACAGGACGAAACCGACTCAACCTTGAGATTATAAAATTTTGTGACGGTATAGGGTGTTGCCCAACCCGTTGCTCTGCATATGTCTGCTAGGGAGGCGCCTTTGGCCAGTGCCCATGAGGATGCCACACTTCTCGTCAGATGTCGTACGCCGCCTTGGCGATTTAATTATGCTACCGTGGTGGTGCTGTCTGACCGGATCAGGACGTGCTTGCCCTGAATTAGTGGGAGAAACCTCCGCAGGGCAGGAAGTACAGCCAATAACTCTAGGCAATTGATGTGCCAGCGCAGCGGGGCCCCTTTCCAACAGCCTGCGGCTGAGTGTCCATTGTGCATGGCGCCCCAACCCAGTTTGGAGGCATCTGTGGTGACCAGGACACGTATGGACACCTGCTGCAAAGGGACTCCTGTCCATAGAAAGTAGAGGTCTGTACAGGGTTTGAAAGTTTGGCGGCAGACAGGGGTGATGAACACACTGTGTATGCCGCAGTGCCATGCTCATCTCGGGACTCGGGAGCCAGTGCTGAAGTGGTCTCATATGCATAAACCCCAGCAACGTGCCCGGCCTGAATGCATTGAGGCCCTAAACGGCTGAGGTGCCCGAGCACCTGGTCCCTGTGGGCGCATAGTAACTCTTGGGAGTGAGCCAGGAAGAGCCAGTTGTCGAGGTAGTTGAGAATGCTCTATCGCAACTTTGAGTAAGAGAGGATTTTACATCTACGCCATGTACTGCGGTAAAGCGGATGCCTCCGAAGGGGGGGGAGGGGCTTCCTGGCAAACTGAATTGCATAACCGAGTCAAATGGTCCTGGCCAGCCAGCGTGACAGATTGGGAAGTGAGAACCACGCGTCCAAGCTCCGTGCTAGGGGCACTATGGGGACAATTATTTTTGATGTACCCGACGGGGCAGCGGGGCAGAGTAGGTAATGCGGCATTGGGTGGCAAAAACACGTCCCGAGGCTCTGATGCTGAGAGAAGACTCAAAGCACTTACCTTGCTCCGCACACCCGGCGGAGGGCAGGTTAGTGACTGAGGAGGAGGTCCTGTGGAGGTGTCCTCTAGACTCGTCAGAACCGGACGGCCGGGGGACAACAGTCGTGGGGCTGGAGGCGAGAGGTCTGCATCCAATGTGCGGGACTATTGAGGTGTGGTGGCAGAGTGCCGTGACAACTGCATTTGCGGGCCAGGTGACCCTGAGACAAAGGGAATTGCTCTTTTATTGAAAATTTGGTCTTCAGGCTGTGGCAAAGTAAAGCTCAACTGAGGATTCTCCTCCTGGCCCTCCACCGGGAGTGTTCTACTTACCAGCTCCGGAGAAAACGTCTTGGTCCCTGGGTCGTCCGTCTCAGGAACGCTTGGGAGCCTTCCGGGTCCTCGAAGGGGTTTGTGAGACGGGGGGCGTGCGCTTCCTGCGGTTTGCTCGACGCTGGGGCTGAGAGCAGGGTCCGGGTTGAGGCGGAGCTGCACATTTCTTGGACGCTGCAGGAGGATGCCCTCGGTGGGCAGACGGAGCACGGCCCGCGCTGGAGGTGTGACAGGATATGATGTGAGATATGGCCTCCGTCTTCTTTTTCACCACTGAGAACTGCTGGGCAAAGTCCTCGACGTTGTCGCCGAAAAGGCCGAACTGGGAGACAGGTGCGTTGAGGAAGTGTGTGTAGCAGGGATATGTTGTTACACCAGATTATAAATAATTTGTTAATTTATTTTGTTATTCTTCTTGATTATCATTATTTGTCTTGGGGAATTTTATTTTGAAGGATTGTTGCGTGCCCTTATGAAAGGTAATGATCTCTGTATGCACGTCGGCTGACGTCATACGTAGGTGAGAGATTAAAAAAGCTGCGAAATCGGAGTTCGTTCTCTTTCTGGCAATGCTATTAGAGAGGAAAGGTATGATTTCATGAGCTCCCTTCATCGCATGTTAAATTGGTTTATAGCTGTTAATTTCATGTTTAATTTATCAAATGCGAAAAAGTATTCCATGTGATGTTGTATTTAACCGTTAGTTCGCGTTATCAATTTGTTAAAGTTTATTTGTGTGCTGTTAACGAGTGAATAGTTTACTGTGTGAGATGGTAGTGTGTGTGTCACTTGTGAGACGTGTTTGTGGCTAAGCGGCTAACATTTTGGTTAATTAATAGAGAGAGAGAGAGATATGTGTGTATATGTATGTGTATGTGTATATATGTGTTTTATCACACAGGTATGTTAATTGTCATCTAAGAAACACTGTAATGCATGAATGATTTGTATATGAGATTGAGATGTTTGTGAATTTATTACAATTTTTTTATATATATATACTATTACATGTGTTGTGAAGTGTGTGTGTTGTGTGCTCTTTCCGGCAATGCTATTAGAGAGGAAAGGCAAGAGAGAAAACGTTGCAGATAACGGTGTCTGTCTGTTTATGTGTTTTATCACACAGGTGTTATAATTAAATCACCTCTTGCACGACAAGCTTTGTGTGGAAAATTGTTTATTAACAATATCCTAAAAAAATGGAGTGGGGGCCTTTGTGAGTGGCGCGCAGACCTGAGGAACCAATCATCTAGCCGCGCAGGCTGTGGGGAGGACGGAGGGTTCCAGTCCAGCCCCACGCTGACAGAAAGCATGTCAGACATCTGGGTGTCAGCCTCAGACTGGGCGTGCTGGCCCGAAGGCGGCAGCCCAGTCAAGTCATCTGCGTCAGACGCCGGACCAATCTCTGATGCAGCAGCGAGTTCATCCAGCTTGGGGGGCTCAAAAGGATAGGCAGGCTGGCCCGAACGGAAGTCAACGAGCGTGCCAGGGGGCGGGTGGTTCATGGGGACGTACCCAGTGAAACCAAGCCCACTGCCATCCCCAAATCGCCTCCATCACCAGCCGGGTCATCCTCAATCCCGTGGCAGCGCCTTTGACCATCACATTTACATTTTACATTTATGCATTTGGCAGACGCTTTTATCCAAAGCGACTTACTTATTACAGGGATAACCCCCCGGAGCAACCTGGAGTTAAGTGCCTTGCTCAAGGGCACAATGGCCATGGGGTTCGAACCAGCGACCTTCTGATTAGCAGCCCTGTGCTCTAGCCACTACGCCACCACCGCACTCAACCGCATCCAGGAACTTTTTTTCTCAAAGTTCAGAGATGCAAAAGTCTCTCAAGAGAGAACCCTAGTGTCGCTTCTTCGACAAAACATCGAAGTGAGCGACAGATGGTATAGTTCATGACATTACTACATTAACCATTGTCAAAATACATAACATCCAAATTGTCCGCCATTTTTAATTGCTAAGTAACGTGAAATTTCAATGACATATTTAACACTGAGCAAGAATTTATCATTTCAGAAATCTGGTCACCTTACCTTAAAATATATTTACTTAAATTATGTTACATAGTTGTTTTCAGAGAAATCTAACTACATTTTATGAGGCTAATGCTTAAAAATTAAAAAACTATTTGCCAGTGGGGAATAAAAAAAAAAAAACCATGAACTCAAAGGGAAACTACATTAATTTTTCTTATCCTAGTAATCCGGATTCGTATGTGCATTTTTACCTGCCGGAAATGTTACATAATTACAGAACGCAACTTTGCATATACTGTCAACTCTGAGTTTGGTCTTGAGATTAAGATTAGATCATTAGAACAAGATGACTGAATGACGTTTACAATGAACAGCCAATCACATGAGAGAGAGAGAGAGAGAGAGAGAGAGAGAGAGAGAGAGAGAGAGAGATTCACTACTAGTGAAAGTCGTGAAAGAATTGCACGAGTCACTACTAAATAATAACTGTTTATTCATATAGCACATTTTAGCAATATAGCACAAAATGTTTACAAAACATAAAATCAAAACACACTCAGTAAACAAAGGCATAGGTAAAATAATTGAATTAATAAAATTACAAAGTAATAAAAGCAAGTTTATACAAATTAGTTTTTAAAAACATACACAGATTCAGCAGATGTAATATCCCAGGGCAGGCTGTTCCATAATCGTAGGGACTTTACTACAAATGCTCTCCCACCTTTTGTTTTGTTTCTGCATCTTGGAAGAGCCAACAGTTCACGACAAGAAGATTTAAGAGATCAAACTGTTTCATAAGGTCTTAAAAGTTCCGCTACATTATCTGGCCCCAACCATGTAATGCTTTATATGTAGTTAATAAAATCTTAAAAATCAACCATAAAATGAACAGGTAACCAATGCATAGAAGCTAAAACTAGAGTAATATGATTTGAATACCTGGTTGTTTTTCCTGGTGGAAAAAAGTGTACAAGCAATAGGGATAACTGCACCCTGGAGAGGATTGTGAAACAAAACCCATTCAAAAATGTGGGGGAGATTCACAAAGAGTGGACTGCAGCTGGAGTCAGTGCTTCAAGAACCACCACGCACAGACGTATGCAAGACATGGGTTTCAGCTATCGCATTCCTTGTGTCAAGCCACTCTTGAACAAGACACAGCGTCAGAAGCGTCTCGCCTGGGCTAAAGACAAAAAGGACTGGACTGCTGCTGAGTGGTCCAAAGTTATGTTCTCTGATGAAAGTAAATTTTGCATTTCCTTTGGAAATCAAGGTCCCAGAGTCTGGAGGAAGAGAGGAGAGGCACAGAATCCACGTTGCTTGAAGTCCAGTGTAAAGTTTCCACAGTCAGTGATGGTTTGGGGTGCCATGTCATCTGCTGGTGTTGGTCCACTGTGTTTTCTGAGGTCCAAGGTCAACGCAGCCGTCTACCAGGAAGTTTTAGAGCACTTCATGCTTCCTGCTGCTGACCAATTTTATGGAGATGCAGATTTCATTTTCCAACAGGACTTTGCACCTGCACACATGCCAAAGCTACCAGTACCTGGTTTAAGGACCATGGTATCCCTGTTATTAATTGGCCAGCAAACTCGCCTGACCTTAACCCTATAGAAAATCTATGGGGTATTGTGAAGAGGAAGATGCGATACACCAGAACCAACAATGCAGAAGAGCTCAAGGACACTATCAGAGCAACTTGGGCATAACATCATAACACCTGAGCAGTGCCACAGACTGATCGACTCCATGCCACGCCGCATTGCTGCAGTAATTCAGGCAAAAGGAGCCCCAACTAAGTATTGAGTGCTGTACATGCTCATACTTTTCATGTTCATACTTTTCAGTTGGCCAACATTTCTAAAAATCCTTTTTTGTATTGGTCTTAAGTAATATTCTAATTTTCGGAGATACTGAATTTGGGATTTTCATTAGTTGTCAGTTTTAATCATCACAATTAAATGAAATAAACATTTGAAATATATCAGTCTGTGTGTAATGAATGAATATAATATCCAAGTTTCACTTTTTGAATGGAATTACTGAAATAAATCAACTTTTTGATGATATTCTATATGACCAGCACCTGTACGGTAGAAATCACATGACCCGCTGTGTTTCACTAAAAGTCGAAGAAGAAAATCCTTGGCTCATTGGCTGCCGCCTATGTAGATACGCTTGGCTATGCTTAACACACAGTTTTGTTGTTTGGTGATGCGAAGAGGGAAAAGACTTATTTATCATGCTTTAGCAGCAGAGACAACGAGAGATCCATTTGCTGTTCTGCCGAAGAAGCAAAAAAAGGGTCTGAAACAAGAAGATAGAAAGACTGTCAAAGGCAAAAAGAAATAGAGTAAACATCAGTAACAGTAAGGCATCTAGGTCTTCATTAGTTTAGTGCAAATTAGCTTGGCACAGGGATTGTTGAGGATTTTGTGTAAACAATGATTTTGTTTGCTTGGAAACAAAACAAGCTCGTCAAATGAGGTTCATTTTACACCAAGCAGCTCTCTAATAACGGTATTAACTGTCTTTAGAAATAATGTGAAACATAGATATTAAGTGGACAATAAAAATCTGTACTTTACAGTAGAAGCATGTACACTTGATTTCTGACATCTGTTTTTAGGCAAAGTAGTAATAAATAACTTTCTAAATTACCTGAAATGCAGACATTTTCCAGATGCAAATTATATTCCAGAGCTGAAGAGGGCAGCAGAGACGATCATGGTGATCCACATTGATATATAGCAGTACAGCATCTAACACCACTGTCCTATGGGTACTTAAAGTACATGAAGAACAGCAATGCTAACGCTAGCTAGAGAACTACCGAATGCCCCTTTAAAGTGTGAATATCATTGTTCATACAGATTAAAAGAACATGAAATTTATGACTATGATAATAGTGATAACACTATGAAATTATATAAATTATACAGGCTTATTAAATTTAAAAGCTCAAATTGTTTTATTTTGTTTTATGAAAGAAATACAATTTAGTTATAAAGCTTTTAATATTTAACAAATCTGCATTGAAGTAATACATTTTTCTAGCTTTATATGAGGAGCATATATTCATAGATATTTTACAATATATTTTATGACCAGAGAGGGTAAAATATTAAATTGTCTTTAAATAAAATGTGAGACTGCTGAAAATCTACATCACTCAAATTAATAATGGTCATTTTAAAAAGAAGATTTTGTGTATGTCTAAAATTCTTTCTTTGAAGTGCATTTTAAATTTGAGTGAGACAAAGGCAATTGACTTTTCATAAGAGTTGTCCCTTTGCTCACAGCTGATTGGTTCAATTCCTGTTTGCAATGTGTTATCGTGTTACCATAGCGATGAACACCAGTAAAAGCAGACCCACCTTTGTGATAAAAAATAAATAAATCCAGGGTTGTATTGAACTAAACTAAATGTCTGCCTTTACTTTACTTCTTCTAGAAGGTAAATAAACAACTTTAAAAATGTCTGCATCGAGTTCATTTTAACCCAGGGATTACCATATCCAAACTGTCTACTGTACATTCAACATCTTGACATTTTAGATTTTGATGTTTCCAATGTTTAACAGGCTGATTGTGGTCAATAATAACTACCAGCTTGTAAATAAACAAAGCAGCTGATTTCTGTAGCACATAAGCTGAGTTCTTGCTATGTGCAGATGGCGTAAAGCACTCCTGAAACCCCATGAAGGCTCATCTTACAGCTTGTTTGAACTCATGTATCCCTCACTTGTACATACAGAGAGGAAGGATTAACACAGTTATGGTGAAGTCACACTAAATTGCAAAACAACCTATTGGGTGAACTAAACAGAACTGCTGTAAAGCAATTCCTCTTTTGTTAACAAAACGGCTGCCAGGTAGATGCCGAGGCCTCTCCATTTACAATGAAGGGACCCTGAAATTATCTGCGATTTTTGATGCATGATTTAGTTTTCCATGGAGCTAATTAACAGCAGATTAAATCCTCTGCTACAGTGGTTTAGTGTTCAGACTGACAAATGCTCTGCGTCTGTTTTTGATATACTACCATTCTTATTCAGCAAGGATTTTCACCTGCCACTCTGCAGAAATCCAGTATGGAATGAGTCATCTTCCATTGGCTCTCAAAAGGGGGAATTCTGGCTTAAAATCTGGTTGTATGTGGTCTATGCATGAAAACTACAGTTTTTTCAGCCTGCTCTCCTTGTACATGTCTGCGTGTAGAAGCAGAGAAGGCCATTTAGGGAAGTCTGCAAAAATTGCTTGATCTTAAGGTGAAGCCAAATGGCTAATGGTAATCTAATGGACAAAACCTCTATATCAGAGGGCCTGTCCAGTATAAGGACAATCACCAATTGGTGTTCTTGATTGGCTGTTCAAATCCTAAGTGTGGTTAAATTTTGTTAATTCATTTAATTGTTGCATAATTTTAGCATGTGGTATTTCAGTGCACAACCCTGAGTCTAATTCACAAACCACCCACAATGCAGCTTAAAAAGTGTAGGCTATAAATGTGCTGAAATAGAACTGCACTATGAGTATTTAGTCTACATTAATTGTAATTCCTTTCAGCGCACACCTCCTGCACCATATTCACAAAAGTCAGCACTATTTGCCTGACGTTGCACTATTACAGCAGAATTTTCTGTAGAAAATGTTTTTGTAAGTAGCAGTAATTCATCAAATAATGATGAAGAGCATTATAATGAAGCATATATTTAGATGTGTAGAGTAATTTGATTCAGGTGTCTGGATCGCATTGTTGGAGTGGTATTGTACAGTCCCAGTAAAGTATGTGGTAGTCTGCTGCATCCTCCAAAAGAGACGTTCGGTCACGTGTGATCACTTGACAAGTAGGAAGTCCTTACAATAGGGATATATACAAGGGTATTGCTCGTGGATTACACATCCCGGGACTGTTACAACAGCCGGTGAGAGCAATTAGAAAAAAATATTATTGTTTATAGCTGTATTCAAAGACTCAATTCATGAATCAGCTTTGGAATTCTTCCACATATTAAAAACAAAAATACCTTATTTTCATTGAGAAAGTATTTGTGGCTAAAGCACTGGGGCTGGAGACAGGAAATCTCCCTGCTGTCTTTCGCACTACACCAAAATGTTTCTCATCTCACCCCTAGACTAAAAGATTACGTAATAGTATTTGGGGGCTAGTCACTTTCATTTTAGTAAGATAAATCTGACCCGTCCATTGTCCATTCTCTGTCTTTTACAAAATGACACATGATATTTCGTTAATTTACGCCATTGATGGACTATATAAATGCTGTGTGGTAATTTTTTTTGCCTAGCGGTTTGTTTTTTGTTTGTTTGTTTGTTTTTTGAGGGAGGGAATGTCCATGCTTAGGAAATGGATTTCAATTTGATCTCCTTTACATTATTTCCCACTTTAGAAGTCTTTAATTATTATTCTAGTATTAATAGCAGACTTTTTTAACATTTGTATGGAGGCTAGCAAACAAGTGATTAAGTGGGAATTGTTTGGGGATCTGGTAAAAGCTGTTATATTGCCCGGACAAGGTGAGAAAGGTGTTGCAGAATACATAAGAATTGTACTACCATTTAAGCTGACTCTACACTAGCAGACTCAAATCTCGTTTTGGCCAAGGGTGTCACACATGCAGACTGTTTTGCCGAGATCTCGCTCTCTTAAAGGGATACTTCACCTCTGGGAAGATGAATGTGTATTTAAAATTGGTCATTTATATAGTATAAATGTGAAATTATTTTTGAATTTGAAGCATTCTAGACAGAGAAAAGGCAGAAAATGTATTTTTTACACATGAGGCTGAAAGACAACAACTCCCAGAATGCACTTGCTTTGCTGCCCTTACGAGGCCACTCCCAAACCACGCCTACCGGTTACAGGCGGCAGTATCTGAAAATATGATACAACTATGCTACATCGTGACTCTATAAATCGTGAGTTAGTTGATAAATTGACTGACTATGAGGGAAGAACATTATAATTCCGTGTGTCCAAACTCTGTACATGACGTCTTAGTAACAAAAAAGAAAAACAAACAAAATACTCACTTTACACTAAGCCGTCCGTTTGTCCCTGCGGGCTTTGGCTGGCATTTCCAATTTATCTTCGGGATCCTAAAATAAGTTTCCAGGACTCCCCTGTCCATGTGTGATACAAAACTTGGGTGCTCAGTTATACATGCTCATGTTATCGGTGCAGTTTCATCAGCGGATTCAGCGATCTCGTCCAGTAACGCTGAAATTCGTGACAGCAATAGGACTCTCTATCTGTTTCCATAGGCACACAGCGAGAGCACTGACACCACCAGTCCGCCCCAACTCGAGTCTGAATATAATTTAACACTCTCTTCCTCCTGCCTGCCAAGCAGGTTTTGCTCCCCTGCTACAGCAGCTGCTCCAGCCTCTGTTCATCGCTGTATTGCGGCACGTACGGGTAGTGCGAGCATCAGATTCTCGCAACAGATCTTCGAAATCCCCTTCTGCCATTTCAACTTCAAAACTACCTTCCACCATCGTGATCAGTCTACTTGTATACAAACTTTCTACACAGAGCAAAGAGCCTGTTTTCTTAGCTTCTACAGAAAGATGGCTGACACTATCTTCACATTCTGTGAGTGAGATCCCGCCCCATATGGGCGTGGTGAAAACATGTGGAATACTGGCTGTAGTTTTAAGCCTCTGGACCAAAAATCCTCCGATGACGCAAAATGACGATTTTTGCGTCATCGGAGGATTTTTTCCAGACTAAAAATAAATAAATCTCTTGTCTCAGGGGGATATGAGTGGGGGGAGCTCGGTAATTAGAAAATACTACTGGTTTTCTACTGATACAAAGCTTAATGCTAAATCCTGAAGTAACCCTTTAACCCTTTATAACACACTTGCTGAATTAAAAATGGTGGAGGAATGACACACATAACGACTCACCGCAACTATGTCTCTGATAAAATAACAACATGAGTAAAATTGCAATTGCTATAGTGATTTGGGTGTTTTTCAGACCTGTATCTTGCTTGATTGTTCCAAAACAAGGGCAAAAAAGTTACAATGTTGCAATTTCTTCATGGTTCAGATGGCTTTCACAAGTTTTTATTTTAATGAAGAAATGAACAAAAGCACACACATCCAATGGAAAAAAAGCTCAGTGTGGGTGCCACACCACAGCTCCAATCAGGCATGTCTGATGAAGAACCGTGGGCTCGAAACGTCACCTTAGGTGAGAACTCTATAATCCGTTTTTCTATTTTTGGAGCTGTGGTGTACTGAATTCTTTATCATATATATATATATATTTATTTATTTTTTAAATGCACCAAAACTGTTAAATATTAAAGGTTATTTTTATCCATCATCAGTCACATTTGTATTATTTCTGCAAAATTACAGAATCACTAGGAATTTAATCAGTGTTTGTGATGATATGCAGCTGAGCATGATGAAAACAATTCTGATCAGCTTGTAATCTTGTCAGTTCATCTCAGTGTCCGAATTATTTTTTCAAACAAAACATTTTTGACTTTTCAGTGCTTGAAGCCAATAACTCTGCAGAGAGTCCCTGCTGAGAGGTGCTAATGGGTGCTCTGTCTCCCTCTGGCTGACTGGTGATTATGTTAATGAAGCTAACACCTGAAATAATTTGAAAAATCAACTAGTGTAGAGGCCACTTTAGAGAGGTGGAAGTAGACTCATATTTCACATAATTTGAACTGCTACCAATTTGAGGTGGCCTAAGCACTGTCGGCACCAGGGCAATTGAAAAGAGGGGCCTCTATGTTTCACTGGGGGCTAACCTTGTCCACCTCACCTCACTAAAATGGGGCCAACACTAAAAATAATCAAGCCATCATATTAACGACACAAAAGAGCAAGGCTAAGCATAAATTACAAGACCAGCACTGGCACATAACCATATACCAGTGACAGAAACAATGTCACTGATAGGCCTACACCAGAATGCACTAAAGAGAAAAGGCATCTTACCTTGAAGAGTTGCAGGTTACGAGTGGAAGTGTCAAACTTTCTCAGAACTAGGTCTTTTCATTAGTTTTTTTATTTGTTTTTTCATTTCATTTTCATTCATTGCGTAATTTCTTTGTAAGGTCATGCACAAATGCAAGATGTACGAGCTGAGCCTTATGAATGTTGGTCATTGCTCATCTGTGGTCGTTAAAAGTGTTCTTGAGCAAAGAGAATGAGTTCTCACACATGTGACAGCGAGTTTAAGTGTGAACACTTAACTCTGGGCATAGCTTCAAGTACTTTGTGTTGTTCAGAAATAAGTCTCCCAACAGTCCTCTTCTGCTGAATTTCCTCCGTCTTGATTCTGGAGATATGTTGCTTTGCAACGATGCACTCCATATCCACAATGATCAAATTTGTTAAATACATGTTGGGCTTTATGGACATGCCATCTAAAATGGTCTCACTTTCTGGGTCAAGAGTGCTGTGGCAACTTTGAATTATGTTCACAAAAACACGCTTCCATTTCACCAAGAACATGATCCAAAGCACTGAAGTACAGCCTGCGAAGCTCGGTTTCATTATTGATGTTGACTCCAGTTATTTCTTTAACTACATACACACTCAGGTTCTTATTTACCTGTCAATTTTGCTGATGAAGATGAATTGATCTTCATCTTGTGCACAATATCTGCATATTGCGCACACATTCGGCAGCGGAATATATAAGTTTCGTGCCAGTTAAAAGGTCTTTATCCTTTCTTTACAGTATCTTGTGAGCAGGATTGAGTAATATAAGAACCTACATGGTACAGCGCATTTTAATCAGAAGTTGTGTTCATTGAAAACTTTCCGTCATTTCCGAATAAAACATTTAAAGTTCATTCAAAATGCTGTTTGTCATTTTAAAAGATATAGAAAAAAATAAATAAAACCAGGTTATTTAAACCTACCACATAAAATGTAATTTTGACCACCTATATGTGGCCTTTCTAGTCGAACTCTTCATGTTTTAAGTGGAAGCCATATAACGGCGAGTGGACATACAAACACTCAAATATAGTTTAGCCTATTTTACACATACATTTCATAACAAAATTCTATAAAATTGAAGTGAGCAATGTTTAACAATATTAAAAGAGCCAAACCTAAATTATATGCAAGTTTTATTCATTTAAATTTAACTCAACTGACTTTTATGAATTATGAATTTTATGAACTAATCTCTTAGGCCTATACATTGTGAACCAGATAACAGATTAACAAGAATCTTTGATCTGTCACTTAACTTAACAGCCCAATTGCCTCCGTGGGAACTTCAGAACTGATGTAATGTCCTCGAATGAACTGTGGATGACGGCGACAGTTGCCGGATGGACTATCCACCTCTGGTCAAGCAAACATTTGAGTCTGTCATCTCTATAATGCAGGGCAACTGTGCCTTATGGAAGAAGTTATGAAGCATGCTGCATATGCTGCAAAAATCACTGATTGCATGCTCAGCAGATAACACATGCTGCTCCGGAGCAGATTTTGTTCCAGGGTTATAATTCAGGTAAATGTCAGTAAGTTTCAGATGTTGTTAGTACATGTGTATCCTTTTGATAGCGACACAGTGGTTGTGGAAACTCTGATTACACACATTTAAGCATTAAGCATTATTATGGCATACTGCAATCTTTACCTCACAAATGTTCTTCCTGGCATATATGGTCTCACACACCTCAGATTTGCATTCAGAAGAGAACAAATTGTGTGCAATCTTTTAATAAGACGTTTTTAATATTGTGATATTTTTTTAATGTAGAACACATTGAAAAGGCCTCCACACTCTTAATTGTAATGAGAGGGCATTGTGTATTTACATTTAGCCATTCTAATAAATAATTTTATTTCATGATATTATTATTAACATATCTTGAAATGTCATAGAATGAAATTACAGAACCTATATTCCTTCAGTATAGTTCCTTCAGTCAATAAATGTTAATACAGATACAGGTAATGTCTGCCAATTCAAAGATAAAGTAATACAATTCACCACTCTTTCTTCTTCACTGACTAGATAATATGTGATAATTTCATAGACCACATACAGTATATAGCATAGAGGATACAGATTTGATTTCTCATCACTTTAATCCATGTACACATGTATGCACAAGTTTCCAGATTTCTTTATTTCTTTATTATCTGATAATATATATGAGCTGGTGGTCAAGTGATAAAATTTAAAGATGTGTTTTTCTGATGCTCAGCCTCCTCTACTTCATTTGGAGCTGTATATGGTCCTTCTCTAAATTGCATTTTTAATCTGCCTTTCAATATGGATCTTTTACTTCCCTTACAACTAGAAAGAGATTAGTTATTTTACCCTAATGCTGAGATCATGAACATATATGATGTAGAATCAGAGACATGATTTTCAACTTAAACAACATCATTTTAGTACAAGGTTGTTGGAGGCAGATGGACCCTACTGTACATGAGCCAGCCATGGCCTTTTAGGAGACAAACAACAACCAAGTTTTAATGCCACACCAAATAAGAAAAGGACATAAGGCACATATAACGCTGTGGGCATCCCATCATTCTCCACCTCTGTTACAGCAGATTTTTATAGTTATAGTTATTTTTAAGTTATAATGCACATGAATAAACATTAACGGCCTACCGAAAAGCATTGCATTAAATCTATGGAAAATACCTATTATGTTAAGTTCAGTGCAAACAAATAATATAAAGGTGGACCTTATAAAAATGTATGTAGTTAAAAGAGGACTAACATAAATGTTGAATACAGGTTGTACTAGTATGGTAAAACTTTATAGTTTATTAATTTAAAAATGCTGGCATTGATTCTGTATACTTTCTGTCAAGCAAAATCTCAGTCCTAAACCAATGCAGCTCCTATTGCTATTACGAGAATACTTTATAATGCTCTTTAGCAGTCATTAAAATGTAATGTTCTGTGTCAGTGAAATATGGCGTGCCTTTCTTCTTAGCATCTGTTTGCATGGTGACTCGTGGTTTCGGTGCTCTGCTGAGAATGCCTTTGAGTTCACCCTGCACAACACTCAGGGGTGAGAGAACTAACCCAGAACTGGTTTTCTGGAACCAATAACCACAAGTAATCAATGCTGGAGTTTATCGGCCGAGAGTTCAGTGTTTATGTCACCGTAAGTTAACCTTGCTTTCAGGAATACACCCCTGATCTTGCGTGTGTTCCAGAAAACGTTGTGGTTTATTAAAATGAACACAAAGTGAAAGCTCTGTCCGATGCTGCTTTTGTAGTTGATGTGTTTGTGTTGAGCATCGAATGTTCATGTTCCTTCTACATGCCAATTAAGAGTAAGCCTCCAGTTGTTGAGAGCTCAGAACTGCTT
Source organism: Moxostoma hubbsi (assembly GCA_032164185.1). Classification (NCBI taxonomy): domain Eukaryota; kingdom Metazoa; phylum Chordata; class Actinopteri; order Cypriniformes; family Catostomidae; genus Moxostoma; species Moxostoma hubbsi. The sequence continues at coordinate 39,260,138 of JAVLUX010000025.1, read as the reverse complement.
TGCGCTCCTACTCATTCTGCTTAAATGGAGATTTATGCCAAAATCAAATGCAAATCTAGTCCCAAACGTGCAAGGGACCAGCATGTCTGCTTTTACTGTCCATGATCCATGTCACTTAATCTCCGAACACAAGGCTTGGAAGCGGAAAAGTTAAGCTTCCAAGTCAAAAAGTGTAGCTCTAGTAAAGTCTTAACCCATGCCGTGAGATATCAGCCTTTCCTTTTGACTGGTACAGTATTCCTCTTGTCTGAGTCTAAAGCAAAGCAAATCATGATTCTGAGATACATAGGAGCAGCTCAGCAGTGATTGAGATTAAGTGAGTAGTATTCAGCTGGTCATGTGATTATAACATTACAGCCCCCATGTGCGGACCCTCTCCATGTATATGACTGGAGTCTTTATTTTAATGTCAGTGCTCATGATTTCCCACATGTATTGCAAAATTATAATTGATGTATTTAGGAATTAAACTTTTTTTAATGAGGAAAAAATTACTGAGTGCACCTTTAAAGGTTTATAGGAAGAGTTGGCTGCTGCACAGAAATTTAACCCTTCTCTGGCCACTTGTGTTGATGCTGTGGTGGACATTACCCAATTGCCAGAAGACAGGGGTAGCTTATTTTTGGGAGGATGGAGTGCTGATGAGCAAATGGAAGTCTCAACGTTGTGACGTGAATTGGCAAGAGGTTTGTCAAATTGTGTTGCCGGCCAGTTATCGCTCACAAGTTCTAAAACTTGCCCAAGAGAATGATTTATCAGGACACTTAGGAGTGACGAAAGTGTTCCATCGTATTTCTAAATACTACTTTTTTCTCCTGGATTAATTAGTTAAAAAATATTATGTTTGTTTATTTTAACTTAGATGAAGATCAAACCAGATTTTTAGATAATTTTATACATAAATGCAGTAAATTCCAGAGGGTTCACATACATTTTCTTGCCACTGAATTTGGGTAGTAGTAGTAATTGTTTACACTGACCGTAACCCCTTAATTTTTCTTTTTATGATATCCAGCTACTGATGCGATTGTACATCAGGAGTATTGTACGGGAGTTTGACATTGACATTCGTATAAAAAACATTGTCAATGTTATGACAGATGCATTGTCCAGAACTATTATGCCACCGAAAACTAAGATGTGTAGTGTTTAATTTATTTTTATATTGTTATTTTTTTGTTTTGTTGTTTCTCCACTTGTCTCGGTTCCCTATAACTATCTCTACTAACCTCACACAGAGTTAATCGTTGCCATCTGACACCAATCACCAATGGTTTGCTTTCTGCTGTGATTGGATAGTGAGAGATGGACTGTGGAATTAGACGCCTCCACATTTCCACCACTTCAAAAGTGGACACTCCACTGAGACTGCCCTGCTGTCTGTCACAGAGTCGCTGAGACAGGTGAAAGCTGAATCCAGATCATCAGTTCTGATTCTGCTGGACCTTTCTGCAGCCTTTGACACAGTCAACCATCAGATCCTTCTCTCCACCCTCTCTAAACTGGGCATCACCGGAACTGTGCTTGACTGGTTCAACTCCTATCTCTCAGCCCAACGACACCACAGTGACCGCTCGAATTGCTGCCTGTCTGGCTGACATCTCAGCCTGGATGAAGGAACACCAACTGCAACTCAACCCAGCCAAGACTGAACTCCTTGTCTTTCCAGCCAACCCTGATGTTGAACACAACATCACTGTGCAGCTGGGTCCAACTACAGTGTCGCCTTCCAAAACGGTCAGAAATCTAGGGGTAACCATTGATGACAAGCTAAATTTCACAGACCACATCTCAAAGACTGCAAGATCATGTAGATTTACACTCTACAATATCAGGAAGATAAGACCTTTCCTCTCTGAACATGCCACACAACTGCTTGTTCAGTCACTTGTCATAACTAGACTGGACTACTGTAATGCTCTCTTTGCAGGCCTTCCTGCATGTGCTATTAGACCTCTGCAAATGATCCAGAATGCAGCAGCACGTCTGGTCTTTAATGAACCAAAGAGAGCACACGTGACACCACTCTTTGTCTCTCTACACTGGCTGCTGGTTCATGCACGTATTAAATTCAAGGCCCTGATGCTGGCATACAGAACAATCACTGGGTCTGCTCCAGCATACCTAAAAAGATTTATGCAGAGCTACGTTCCCACCAGAAGCCTGCGGTCGGCTATGGAACGTCGCCTTGTTGTACCAAAACAAAGAGGCACCAAAACACTTTTCCGGACTTTCAGTTTTATCATACCACGTTGGTGGAATGACCTCCCCAACTCAATCCGTGAAGCTGACTCACTCAAAAAACGGCTAAAAACACATCTTTTCCAAGAGTATTTAACCAGTCACTAAAAATAAAAAATAAAAATAATTAACAATTCTTGTTGCACTTAAATCGGTTTTGTATACTATTCTGATGATAGTGAAACTTTGTAGCATGGCACTTTTTGTACCACTGTCTCCTTAAGATGATTCGCTTATGTTTTTATTGATAAAAGTGTCTGCCAAATGAATAAATGTAAATGTAAGTGTGTGTACTACTCATGAGAGACTTCAGGAAATTATTTTCAGCAGCCCCAGATATTGTTGTAAAAGTTCATTTGCTTGAAATACTTTGTTGCCTCATTTGAGAGACTACTAAGTTTATTGACTATTTAGTTAACATTTTGAGGTTGAATTAGTAGGGAGGTGGGTGCCAATTTTTTGGTACATTGTTTTCATATGTTTTTGGTTAGGAAGTCAGGGAAATTATTTGTTATTGTATTTTTTGTTTTGGTCTACAGTTGTCCCCTCCAGAAGCTTTGTAAAACTCCTAGATATTTAAAATAAAAATAACTTATTTTCATTGTGAAAGTGTTTTTTTGTTGTTGATGAAGTGCTGGGGCTGGAGACGGAAATCTTCCTTCTGTCTTTTGCCCCACACAAATAACGCCATACTGTTGCTCTTCTCATCCCTAGACTAAAAGATAACGTAACAGTATTCACTGATCAGTGGTTGGGTAACATTTTATTTGGACTCATTTAAATTTTTGGGAGCATCTGCTGTTTTTATTTTTTATGTTTCATGAAGTTACAAGCAAACAATGTGACAAACACACCTGTTTTCAAAGTATAACCTCTGTTGTTTTTTTTGGTTTTCATTCGTTATATATAGTTTTAGGGCCTCTGCTTTTCTCCTTGTATATGTTTCCCCTGGGAGATATTATCAGGAATCGTGGAATAAGTTTCCACTGTTATGCCAACGATGCCCAACTTTATATTTCTTCAAAACCTGATGAGATTTCACAATTCTCCAAATTAGCAAAAAGTATCAATGAAATAAAAGATATGATGGCCAGAAATTTCCTTCTACTTAATTCCAACAAAACAGAGGTACTAATTATTAGACCAAAACCCTCCCAAAATAAGCCGCTAAAATATAATTTGACTCTCAGTGGATGTACTGAAAACTAATTTTGTGTTCATGACTTCAAGACTAGATTATTGTAATGCATTACCTGGAGGATGTCCAGCAAGTTCAATAAATAAACTTCAATTGGTTAAAAATGCAGCAGCCAGAGTGCTGACTAGAATAAAAAAATATGAACATATTTGTCTCATTTTATCATTGGCTACCTGTTAAATTTTGTATTAATTTTAAAATTCTGTTAACTACGTACAAAGCTTTGAATGGTCTAGCTCCGCAGTCCTTAAAAGTGACCTTCTGTCATGCTATATTCCATAAAGTTTATTACGATTGCAAATTCTGGCCTGTTAATAGTTCCTAGAATATAAAAATCCACAAAAGGAGGTAGATCCTTTTCATATTTGGCTCCGCTCATGGAATAGTCTCCCTAACACTGATCGAGAAGCAGACACATACATTAAGTTTCTATTTAGCCAGGCATACACCTAATGTGATCTTGTCTAATAACAAAGTAATCAACCTTAATGAACCAATGAAATAAAGACACAAGAACAGGAACACAAATTTTTAAATAAAAGACATGAAAACATGAACCAACAGAATAAACATGACAATCTGTTTGCACTTCCACCATTAAACAGAATACACATGAATTACCCCTGACAGCTGACAACCTGGCCCTAACACAGACGAAGCTTCCAGCTCGTTGGTCGTTGCAGGCGTGGCCGTTGACTCGTTGGCCATGGAGGCATGGGCGTTGACTCGGCAGTGGCAGGCGTGGGCATTAACTTGTCGACCATGATGTGGGATGCTGGCTCGTTGACCATGACGTGGGATGCTGGCTCGTTGACCATGATGTGGAACGCTGGCTAGTTTGGTGCAAAAAGTGCAAATCAGTTCCAGAACAACAGCAAAGGACTTTGGGAAGATGCTGGAGGAAACAGGTAGACAAGTATAAATAAAAAATATCCACAGTAAAACAAGTCCTATAAAGACATAACCTGAAAGGGCGCTCAGCAAGGAAGAAGCCACTGCTCCAAAACCACCATAAAAAGTCAGACTACAGTTTGCAATTGCACATGGGGACAACTATTTTACTATTTGGAGGCATGTCCTCTGGTCTGATGAAACAAAAATGGAACTGTTTGGCCATAATGACCATCATTATATTTGGAGGAAAAAGGGTGAGGCGGGTGAGGTTCTTGCGAGCCGAAGAACACCATCCCAACCTTGAAGCATGGGGGTGGCACCATCATGTTGTGGGGGTGCTTTGCTGCAGGAGGGACTGTTGCACTTCACAAAATAGATGGCATCATGAGGAAGGAAATTTATGTGAAATTTACATTTGTTTTCATAATACTTACTTTCATATTTTACAACCTGGTCCCTGAAGAGGGACGTAGGAACCTTGGGCACATAGCCCGGTCGCGGTCATAGGATGACATGAGCATCTGCCGGACCGAACTTCAGGCAAGTGTCGCTGACAGAGAACGTTTGCAGGTCTCCAACCCTCTTGATGGAAGCGACCACGATCAGAAGGGCCGTCTTCAAGGAAGCGGCTCGAAGGGGGGTCTCTGAAGGTCTGAGAGGACCACCGAGAGATTCCAGGAGGGGAATAGGCTTGGCCGGGAAGGGTTCAACCTCCGGGCGCCTCTAAGGAACCTGATAATCAGGTCGTGCTTACCTGCACTATACACCATTCTTCACCGTTTACAGTGACAATAATCCACTTACCTATGTGCTGTCCACTGCTAAATTGAATGCAAAAGTTTGCCGTTGGGTAGCAGAACTGGCAGATTTCCATTTTACAATAAAATACCGCCCTGAAAATATTGATGCAGACACTCTGTCCAGAATGCCTTTGGATGTGGAGACGTTTATGAAAGGGTGTTCAGAGGAAATGTCATATGATGTGATTGGAGCAGCGACACAAGCGGTGGAAAGTCAGGAAGAGTCCAGCGTGTATTGGTCCATGGGTGTCTCAGTTAAATGTGCAGCCCTAGCTACAGACACATCACTCATTCCACTAAAAACAGGACAAGTTAAACATGACCAGAGGAATGATCCCACTGTTGGACCCGTGGTTCAGTTCAAACTGGCAGGAAATAAACCATCAGGTCACGTACTAAGACAGCTCAGTCCACAGATCACATGGCTTCTTAGAGAGTGGGACAAGCTGGAAATGAATAAAAGTGGAGTATTGTACAGAAAAACTACAACCAGAAAGCAACTGGTGTTTCCAGAGAAACATAAAAGTACTGTGTTACTGAGCTTCACGACGTCACTGATCCGGGACCGGTTTTACTGGCCCTATATGCAACAAGATATAGAAGATTATGTCACAAGGAAGTGTGTGTGCCTCAAACACAAGAAGCCAAGCCATGAGACAAGAGCACAGCTGACGAGCATTGTCACCATTCAACCGCTCGAAGTTGTCTCAATGGATTTCTTGCACCTAGACAAATGTAAATGTGGTTATGAATATATTCTTGTAATCATTGACCACTTTACACGTTTTGCCCAGGCGTACGCCACAACTTAAAAATCAGGAAAAACTGCTGCAGACAAAATCTTTAATGACTATGCACTGAGATTTGGCTTCCCAACAAGGATACACCACGATCAGGGTGATGAATTTGAAAACCAACTGTTCACAGAACTGAAAAAGTACTGTGGAGTTGCTGGGTCGACAACTACTACCTACCACCCCCAAGGGAACGGACAGGTAGAGCGGTTTAACTGAACACTACTTCAGATGTTAAAGACGCTCACAGAGAGACAAAATAACTGGAAAGACTCATTAAACAAACTGATCTACACGTACAATTGTACTCGCAGCGAGCTACTTGAGGTACGGACACTCCCCACGGTTGCCAGTTGACATGTTATTCAACTTGACCTCAGAACATAGAAACAGTAATCACCATCACTACATGGAAGAGTGGAAGCAGGGCATGGAAGAAGCCTATGAGATCACAAGAGAAAATGCTCACAAAACTATCCTAAGTAAGAGACATTATGACAGTAAAGTTAAAAGCTCAGTGCTACAGCCTGGAGATTGTGTCTTAATCAGGAACATGACACATCGTGGTGGTCCAGGAAAACAGAGAAACCACTGGGAGGATACTATCCACATAGTTGTGTGCCAAGTGAGTCCAGATATTCCTGTTTATGAACTCAGACCTGAGAAAAGAAAAGGGAGATCAAGGATTTTACATCGTAATCTTCTCCTCCCATGTGACCACCTGCCACTGGAAACGTCAGTGCAGCCACAAGCAAGGAAAAGAAGTGTGGGAGTAGAGGAAGTGGAGCAGTCAGAAGAAGAGGACGATGGTGATGAGTATTATCCAGTGCCACATCAGCAGCAATATGAACCCTGAGTAGTATACCTCCGGAGCTCGAATGCATACAGTCTGAGGAAAACATGCCACCTGAGCCAGATAGAGAACAAGGAGCAACAAACCAAACGGATAACTCACTGGAGAGAGAGGACAGTTCTGTCGAGGATATGCCTTTGGAGGAAGCTGTCCCCTTGCTTGTTTCAAGTGACACCAGTGGTGAGGAGCTTCAGTGGCCTAGATGACAGCACAGATGGCCCAAGGTCTTCACATATGATAGGCTTGGTTCATCAGCCTGACACAACTTTAGGACACTACAACAACAAAACTGGGTGGTGCCATTGACATACACCGTGCAGCCACATCACTTCCAACACTTCCGGTATTAAGAACATGAAAGGTAGAAACTGAACTGAGTAAATGCATACATATTACACTCAAAATGGTGTCCCCCGGTGGAGGGCCGGGAGGAGAGTCCTCAGTTGAATTTATTTCATTTGCCGCACCCCCTTCGGTCTGCAGTACCCACATTCTCAATAAAAGAGGTATTTCCTTTGTCTCTGGGTCACCTGGCCCGCAAATGCCGTTCTCACGGCACTCTGCTGCCACACCTCAACAGTCCCGGCACGTTGGACACAGACCTCTCGCCTACAGCCCCACGACTGTTCCCTGGCCGGCCGGTTCTGACGAGTCCAGAGGACGCCTCCATGGGACCTCCTCCACAGTCACTAAACCACCTCCTGCCGGGTGTGCGGAGCAAGGTAAGTGCTTCGAGTTTTCTCTCAGCACCAGAGCCTCGGGATGTGCTTTTGCCTCCTGACTCCGCATTTCCTGCTCCGCCCCACTGCTCCGCCCTGCCGGGTACGTCAAAAATAATCGTCCCTTTAGTGCCCCTAGCACGAAGCTTGAATGCATGGCTTTCACTTCCCAATCTGTTACACTGGCTGACAAGGACCATTCGACTCGGCTACGGAATTCAATTTGCCAGAACCACCCCCACACCCCCCCTTTGGGGGCATCCGCTTTACCGCAGTAAAATCCCTGCACGAGGAAATCACGACTTTCTTACTCAAAGACGCAATGCAGCCTGTCCCGCCACCCGAGATGAAGAAGGGTTTCTACAGCCCTTACTTCATCATACCCAAGAAAGGAGGCGGCTTACAACCAATCTTGGGCCTTGCAAAAACTCCTGTTCAAAAATGCTCTTGCAAAGACACATTCTAACTTGAATCTGGTATCTAGATTGGTTCACAGAGGTAGACCTGAAGGACGCATACTTCCACGTCTCAATATTGCCTCGACATCGATCCTTTCTATGGTTCGCGTTCGACGGCAAGGCGTATCAGTTAAAGGTCGTCCCCTTTGGCATGTCCCTCGCGTCTTTACGAAGGTCGCAGAGGCAGCCCTTACCCTGCTCTTACAAGCAGGTGTCCGCATACTCAACTACCTCGATGACTGGCTCATCCTGGCTCACTGCCAAGAATCACTATGCGCCCACAGGGACCAGGTGCCCAGGCACCTCAGCCGTTTAGGGCTTCAGGTCAACTGGGAAAAGAGCAAGCTCACCCCGGTCCAGAGCATCTCTTTTCTCGGCATGGCGTTAGACTCAGTCTCAATGTCCATATGCCTCACCAATGAGCATGCACAGTCAGTTCTGAAATGCCTCGCCACATTCAGGCCGGGCACAGCGGTCCCCTTAAAACATTTCCAGAGGCTCTTGGCATATGGCATCCTCTGCTGCGGTCGCACCGCTCAGGTTCGCTCAGGCACATCAATTGCCTAGAGTTATTGGCTGTACTTCTTGCCCTGCAGAGTTTTCTCCCGCTAATTCAGGGCAAGCACGTCTTGATCCGATCAGACAGCACCACCACGGTAGCGTACATAAATCGGCAAGGCGGCGTACGCTCCCGCCACGTCACAACTCGCCCTTCGTCTCCTCCTTTGGAGCTAGCAGCAACTCAGTTCGCTGCGTGCCACTCACAGCCCCGGCAACCTCAATGTGGTAGTGGACACACTATGCTATGCACTAAGCTTGCCCAGCGGAAATGGAGGCTCCACCCCCAGTCGGTCCAGCTGATTTGGGAATGGTTCAGCCTCCCGAGAGACCTCCCATTGCCCGCTCTGGTATGCCCGAAAAGAGGCTCCCCTCGGGGCAGATGCGCTGGCACACAGCTGGCCCATGGGGGTGCACAAGTACGCATTTCCCCCAGTGAGCCTTCTTGCACCGGTGTTGTGCAAGGTCAGGGAGGATGAGGAACAAGTCACTCTAGTGGCCCCCTATTGGCTCACTCGGACTTGGTTCTCAGATCTCGTGCTCCTTGCGACATCACCTCCCTGGCAAATTCCAGACCTCTGGAACCTCCATGTCTGGCCCCTGGACGGGATGCAGAAGATCTAGCTGGTCTACCACCTGCCATCGTAGACACGATCAACCAAGCCAGAGCTCCCTCTACCAGGCAACTTTACGCCCTGAAGTGGTGCTTGTTCGCAAATTGGTATCCTTCCCAGGCTGAAGATTGTGCGCAGGTAGGTCAGTGCTCTCATTTTTGCAGGAGAGGTTAGAGGGGAGGCTGTCATCCTCCACCTTGAAGGTGTATGTAGCTGCTATTGCGGCTCACCACGATTCAGTAGACGGCAGGTCTTTGGGTAAGCATGACTTAATTATCAGGTTCCTAAGAGGTGCCTGGAGGTTAAATCCCTCCCAGCCAAGCCTGTTCCCCTCCTGGGATCTCTCAGTGGTCCTCTCAGGCCTTTAAAGACCCCCCCTTCGAGCCGCTAGAATCAATTGAACTCAAGGCCCTCTCCTTGAAGACGGCCCTCCTGATCGTGCTTGCCTCCATCAAGAGGGTCGGGAACCTGCAAGCGTTCTCTGTCAGTGACACCTGCCTGGAGTTCGGTCCGGCAGACACTCATGAGATACTAAGACCGCGACCGGGCTACTTGCCCAAGGTTCCTTCGACTCCCTTCAGGGACCAGGTAGCTGCAAGCGCTGCCCTAGGAGGAGGCAGGCCCACACTGTAAAAAAAAAAAGTTTTTTCACAGAAATATACTGTATTATTTTACAGATATTTTCTGTTTTTTTAACATTACGTGTAAATGTCATTAAAATACAGAAAAAAAACTTTATGAAAAACATTAACCATAAAATAAAAGTAATAATTTGTAAAATCATATAATGAGAAATTATAGTTTTTTTACAGGATCATTCTTTTGTTTAATTGGCTTGAATGTTAAATTACATTAAATTCTATGTAAAAAGACAAAAAAATTCACATATTTAAATTTAAGACAACTATGTGTTTTTTTTACTGTGAAACCTTAAATTTACGGTAAATACATGTAAAAAAAAAATCGTAAAAAAACGGTAAAAAGTCTGGCAGCAAAGTTGCCAAACACTTACCGTCAAATTACAGTGAAAAACCTTAACTTATTCTACGGAATAATTCTGTTTTTTAAATACAGATATTTACTGTAAACATTTTCTGTATTTTTACAGTTCCGCTGCTGTAGAATGAAAAGAAAATCTCATTAAAAAAATGTCTGTATAATGTTAAACAAATGAATAAATCTGCATATAAACTGGAAATTATTGCAGAAATACCTTAAAATTATACAATTAAATTAAGTCATCTGTTATTACACAGTATTCTTTGGTAAATTCATAACATTATCAATTACATCCACAAGAACTCCCCGTCAAAGTACAGATTTTTAGATGTAAAACACAAAAATATTACATAACATTACTTAAAATACCGTATTTTAAAAGCTTTAGGCTTTTATTTTATGGGATTATCAAATCTATTAATATTAAATTCCTGTTAAATTTAGTTTTTGAACTGTAGAAAAAATAAGATCACATTATAATAGCTTGCAAAGCCATATTTTTTTATAGTCATTACTGTATATAAACAATATTTGACAGTAATTACAAGCATTTATCCAATATATCTACGTACTTTTCCCATTAATGTATGGGGTTTACATTGAATGAACATACTTTTATAGTAATTAAAAGCAACTATCCAATATATCTACATACTTTCCCCATTAATGTATGGGGTTTACATTGAATGAACATACTTTTATAGTAATTAAAAGCAACTATCCAATATATCTACATACTTTCCCCATTAATGTATGGGGTTTACTTTGAATGAACATACTTTTATAGTAATTAAAAGCAACTATCCAATATATCTACATACTTTCCCCATTAATGTATGGGGTTTACTTTGAATGAACATACATTTATAGTAATTACAAGCATTTATCCAATATTTCTACATACGTTTCCCATTAATGTATGGGGTTTACTTTGAATGAACATACTTTTATAGTAATTACAAGCAACTATCCAATATTTCTACATACGTTTCCCATTAATGTATGGGGTTTACTTTTAATAAACATACTTTTATAGTAATTAAAAGCAACTATCCAATATATCTACATACTTTCCCCATTAATGTATGGGGTTTACTTTGAATGAACATACTTTTATAGTAATTACAAGCAACTATCCAATATTTCTACATACTTTTCCCATTAATGTATGAGGTATACTTTCCTAAAACATTTTTGACAGTAATTAAAATTAACGATCCAAGATATACATGTCAGACACTCTTCAGAGGAATATTTGTTCTGCAGTGTATACATAGGTTCATTTCAGCTTATTCAATTTGGTCTCATATGTGCTGTGTTGGTGTTGTAATTGCTGTCAAACTACACTGTAAACCCGGTTAAGTTGAATGTACTTGAATTTGAGGAAACCGGTTGCCTTAAATTTAAGTAATGTGTACTTATAACTTTTCTAGCACTTCAAACTTTTATTTGAAGTTCAATACACTAAATGCAAAAGTTGATTTAACTTGAAATCATTTGTATTATCAATTGCTCTGTCCAGTTACTCCACTTAAGTTTCTTAAGTTAAAATAGATTTTTTTTTTAATTGGTTAAACTAGATAATTAAATTTAGAAAAAAAAACAAAGAAAGCAAATAACAGAAGTACATCCTTTTTCCATTTTATTTCAATTTAGAACTTTTCATTTGAAAATGCAACAGACAACAATACAGTCAATGGAACATATTGCCTTGCCTTAACTTCAAATTTCAAAGATTTCCAACCTTTGTCTCTATGAAACAGTGCACAACAGCAAACATGTTATTCTAAAACATTCAAACGAGCCACCTGATACTTTGAGCAGTGGTATAACTTTTGGGAAGCTCGTCTTACACTTTAAGCTGATTTTTCAAAGACTGAATTTTGGGTGTCAGCTCACCTTTTCCAAGGTTGAGCATTACCTGCTGAATAAAGGAAAAAGTGTTTTTCATGCACTTGGGGTAGTCCAGGTGCAGGGCATAAATCAGTCCAAAAAGGACACAGAAGGCCTGAGGCAGGTTGGCCAGTTCACCCATCACCAAACTCCCTTCCAAGATGATCCCCACACTGGTTGGGTTTAGCTGAGGACTTTCTTGATCAATGCAGAGGATTCCCACTGGAGTCTGACTGTACAAGTCCTTGTCAGTTACATCCTAACAGAGAACGAAACGGATAGATATTGCCGTGTTGTCCACCAAAATATACCTCCGACTGTATAATGAAAAGCACTGTACAATATAAACTGCACTTAAAGTAATTATTAAAAGGACAATACCATTCTAAAATTGACTTATGAACTGCCATATTTGGATCTGTACATTACAAGTACTGACTGCAAAACTGTACACCAAATATGGTTTTGTAGATTAGCGCCAATTGAGAGTTCACCCACTTTCAGCCTTAGTCATGCTCAAATTTTACCAGAAACTTCTGTGTTGCCATGCATAATTTTTGTGAATCATGTGACTCCAAGTATACATTTGCCGAAACTGCTTTACTGTCACCAGTGGAACGTTTTGCAGATCTCTTTGGATCCCAAACTGAAACGGGAGTTTTGAGTGCGCTTGTTGGAACAACCAGGATTTAACAAGCAGACCCAAAACTCATGTTTGAGTTTAGGACAAGACATGTGTAACTTCCAACTGGTGACAGTAAAGTAAAAAACTAAATAATTAGCGAATGTAAAGAGTCATACAACTTAAGTTTATGGGAGCAGTTTTTCAAATGGGTAAGTTATCCTGAGCTGCCAAGCAACCAAACCATACTCAGTGCACAGTTTTGCAACCAATACTTGTAATGTACATATTCAATTATGGCAGTAATGTCCTTCAACCGCAAAAAACATTAAAAGTTTTTCCCTTTCATTTGTACTGCAAAAAAAAAAAAAAAAAGTTAATTTGAGCCCATTTTTACAGATTTTATAGTCAAATCTTTTCAGTTTGTCACGTCATATCAATAATACAGATATTCAAAAATGTTTTTAGTTAAAAATTTCAAGGCCATAAAATAAAAGTATGGGAAACACTGAATGTTGATTAAATGACTTTGAAAATTAGTAGCAGACAGTCTTCAGTAATGGCTTAAAATTAAAAAATAACTAAAAAATTAAAATAACTATGTTCCTGCAACATTTACAATTTACAAATTAATTACTTACTGAGCAGGTCATGAAGAAGGTAGAAGGATCATCCCCCAAAATGAGAGGAAGTCCCCGAAGACAAAGGCATCTAATGTCTGTTGGTTCAGTGGTCTGGAAGATAGTGCACATATTGTACAACACAGTTTGCTAAGAATACTCACATGTATTAATTAAATTCCCGAACTTCCCCACAATTCTTTGACTTCACTGCAAATTTCCAGGACTGGAAAGTAAAGGACAGGACTAAAGGAGATGACACAGAAGTAATGGAGACAGGAGAGAAAAGGGAGAGGACAGAAGAAAATGAGAAGGAAAGAGACAGAAGACGAGGAAGAGATTTAAAGGGATAGTCCACCAAAAATGAAAATTCTTTCATCATTTACTCACCCTTGTGTCATTTCAAACCTTTGACTTACTTTCTTCTGCAGAAACACAAGAGAAGACACTTTGAAGAACATTGATAACCAAACAGCATTGGTGCCCATTGTATAAAAAAAACTAATTAAAAAACTATACATTTCAAGAATTATCTTTTGTGTTCCACAGAAGAAAGTCATACAGGTTTGGAATGACGAGGGTGAGTAAATGACATAATTTTTGGGTGAACTATCCCTTTAAGAATGGAGACGACAAGAGGAGAGGAAAATAGAGAAAAGTGGAGAGGAGAGCAAAGAAGAGATGAGAGGAAAGGAGATATGGAAGAGAAGGACTAGACTGATGTAGACAAGTAAACCCACCTTTGTCTTACGAAAAAGCTCAGACAAAAGCTGGGCGGTGAGGCCTTCTTCCTGAAGAGAAACGGTCAAGTACATCAAATTAGTTCTCTCTGAGATTTTTCCCCACCACTCTGTTGAACTCCTAATAACCCTGACACATAAGACATAGCAAACCATGTATATGGCCATGGTCAAATGACCCCGCCTCCAACACTATATGATTTGGGTCACAGTGTTAACTACTCCCAGATGTTTTTTTTTAATAATATATAGGCTAATATATATATATATATATATATATATATATATATACACACTATCATAGAAAAGCCCACTAAAGAGCTATGAATCTAGATAAAACTGGAGTTACATCCAGTAGCTGTTTTTTGTATTTAAACCATTAATTAACTTTATGTCAATCAATAGCAGTGTCAAAATACAATGTGGTCGCTAACGTTAACTTAAATGCACTCACCAGATTCAGCAGACTGTGTTTCAGCACTTGTCCTGTCGACCTCCTCTCTCCTCTGCTGTAAACTCGGTGTGTGGCACCTCGTGCGTCGCCAAGCAGGTGTTTAAGCGCGCGAGGGGGGAAAGTAACAAGCTAACAGATGAAAAATGTCGCTAACAGACGAAAAAATGTCGGTCAAACTCACCAGGCGGGGATTCAAGCGCGATGGTGTCCGTCGCACGAGAGGTGACAAATTTCCCGTCGAACTGTTTAAAACAAAGTTTTTCACTGCTCACAAACAGACCCTCGACGGAAGAAACAAACAATATAAATGTAACAAGCGAAAAAATGTCTGTCGAAATGGTTAAAACAAACTTTCCAACTTCTCACACACAGCTCATCAAATTCGTGCGCACTTTTGCAACCACGAGAAAATGGCGTTGTCCGACTCCGCAGCAGTTAAACAGCGTCAGAGACGTTAGCGTGGGGGATGGGCAGGCGAGCTCTGAGTTCACGTTCCCAATGTGCATTGCCTCAAGAAACTGCCAATCACTGTATTATTTTAAAAGATGCAGCCGCAACCTTCGACAACAATATAATATAATAATGCAAGTATTTTAATAGATTTTGCGGATCTAGCCAGAGTCGTGTCCATAGTAACTTATGCAGAGGCTCATACTCATGGTTAATGTAGTATTTGGTGCC